>JARHVA010000364.1:3647500-4847500 GCA_037957365.1 Torreya grandis | reverse complement strand
TGTGTGTGTGTGTGTGTGTGTGTGTGTGTGTGTGTGTGTGTGTGTGTGTGTGTGTGTGTGTGTGTGTGTGTGTGTGTGTGTGTGTGCGTGCGTGCATGCGTGTGTGTGTGTGTGTGATATTTGCATATATGTTTTAATCTACATATATATTCTAGTTTATTTTTTTTTAAAGTTTTAAAAATGACTAATTTAGTTAATCTACTGATTCACCCCCATCTCAATAGATAGTTGTGTTCCAATAATGAAGAGGTTTTAAATAATAACAATTTATCTTTAAATATTACCTATAATATTTTATTTTTATTAAAAACAATCAAAACATCTCCACTAACAATGATAAAATTGTCCAATCCATTTATTCATTACTTGTGCATTCAAATAAAACTAGTATATTTAACCTTTTTTAAAATCAAGCTATTAAAAAAAAAAATTAATATGCTAGTTTTTTTTAAAATATAGGGAAAACTTTTAATAGACTTAGATTATTCTGGAAGAAAATTTCAAGCCTTTTGAAACTATATGAATCTTATGTGATATTAATTGAATAATTAACATGTGATTTACATGCATCAAGCATGGCCTAAGGCCTAGCCAAGGGGTTTTAGGGGGGTTGGTTGTAACCCCCTTGATATATCTAAAGGTTATTTCCAATGAGGCAGTTAGGCTAAGTTAGCTAATTTTAATGAATAGACATCTTATAATGGTGGTTCTGACTAGGTAGAAAGGAGAGTAGACTTAGTAGGTGAAAATACTATAGTTGAAAGCCACCTAGAAGTAAAAAAAAATTAGGTTCAAATATGTATAACCAGCCAATAAATCTCCCAATCATGAAAAACTAGTTAAGGGTGAGCTAAGGATAAATACATAGGCTGATATCGAACATATGAGACCAAACTTGAGGCTTAGACGTAGTGATAGACAACACATAGTAGCCAACAAGCTTGAGTTGAGTATTTCCAATGGAGTAGATCTTGATCATGCAAAAACACATAATACCTAAGGCTATATGGAGGCATGTAGGTATTTTGTACGAAAATACACCAAGGCACATAAAACATGCATTAAAAAATAAACCACAAAAATAGTGGTAACAGATGCTAATGAAATAAGTTACAAAAAAAGTCTCCACCAAGGATGAATACTAAACCAATAATGTATTATTAAAAGTAGATTCTATTTGCAAATGATAAATCTCATGATTTCAAATGAAACTAAAAATAATAAAAAAAAACTAGATAATCAAATGTCAGAGTGGTTCTGATACATATTGGAGTGGATGCTAAGATATTTAGATCAATCAAATTCACATGTTTATGATAGGCATAATTTAATAAAATACACAACACAATAGTTGAAAGCAAATGAAATCACATACATGAGAATATTTCATAAATAATATAAGAGTCAAAACCAATCTTCCATTGAACAATAGCACACCAAGAGAGATGTAAAAATAGGAGTGCATGAATAACTTCTCCAATAAATGCAATCAAATATCTAATAATATAAGAGTAACTCCCATACCCAAAATAGTGGGTCAAAGGAGTTACTTCTTATTCATCTAGTTGAAATGTAACTGTAAGTACACATAAGCAAGTTTATCCATGAAAATATAAAAAATCCAAGTGAGGGAGAAAATCCTATGATAAATAAATATGGGAAAAAATAAAACCCCTACTCTAATAGTTTTGTGTCAACCAGCATATTATAACTATATTTTTTGGGCCAATACTATTGGCTTACATCCTATGGTTCATTTTGGGTATTGGATCACTATATTTATGGGTCATATTTCATTCATATCATATCATATACCATTTATTCACTCTAATTTCATTCACACATCTTCCCTAAGTACCATTTAGAAGAGGTGGTGACTTATAAACTTATCTTGAGGAGTTTTGTCTTGCAGTGTAATTGAATATCAATAGGAGGAGTTATTCAGAGTTTATAGCTAAGAGTGTCTTAGCTTTTCATCCTACCATTTTAGGTCTTAAACTAAAAACATTTTATCAAAAATCTCCACTTGATCTAAAGAGGATATTGAAGTGTCAATAGGTCCACCTCAAGGTAAGTATTTATATCCCTACACTCTTTCATTTATTTACATAGTAGATAATATATTACTTGTTATTTTGTTGAAGAATGTATGTGTATCCTTGTTTGATGTTTACCTTAACCAAATATGATGGTGTAGCTATAGGATTGCTTATACTTTCCATAAATCACTTTAAGTTTCATAGACCCCAATTTGGTTGACCATTGTCCCGTACCACTTTATAATAATTCTAACCCATCCTTATTTTAGTCATTTATTTTACTACCATAATATGTATTTATTGAGGTCTAGAGAGAACTACATCCTTGTGTCATAGGATTTGGTTTTGTAACCCTTTCTAATTGGCATTTAGGTTATAGGTAACCCTCTTCTATATCTATATAATTCATTTGGTCCTTACCTAATCATTTAAGTACCATAAGTTATATTTTATTTACCTTGTTTGAATCATATTTATTGATATAGATTATAATTTTAGGTTATCCTAATCATGCATACACAAGGGACATAAATATGTCACACAAATAAGGCCAAATCTATGCACATAATAACACAAAAATGTCTACACTACCATGCAATAAAGTAACAAAATCAAAGTAACATATAACAAGTTAAAACTAGTCTACACCATCCCTATGTATCAATGTCACATCATAAAAAAGTAGCATATCCTTGTAACACAATGTAATATATGAGTAAATAGAAAGACACTTATAATATATGTATCTCAACATGGTATAAATGCCATATATAAATATAACCTATTATAATGTAACATGTAGAATACGATGCCTCCAATATAGGCATGGCCACTAGGTAGAAGGGAATTTAACATCTAAGAATCCATGTATAATATGTATGTCATGCATCACACTCATATACCTCATGAAATGCATGTGTATGAAAATTAATATCTTATCTACAATACATGTGTTAAATAAAATGTGTAAAGAAGTAAACTAACAACTCATGTCATGCCCAAGTCCCAATTTTTTATTTTTGAAAATAGTTTGAATGCTTTTATATTTTTGAATTCTTTGTTTTTTTGGTATTTTTGAAATATTTGATTTGTTTTTATAATTTTATTTATTTTTTGGGTATTTTATATGCAAGAGTAAATAGTAAGGCTTTGATAATATAATAATGGGAGGGAGATAAAAATACAAAACATGTGTCGAGATATGGTGTGTACTAGACGTGATAGTATCACAATGAGGAGGAAATGAAAGCAAGTAATATTTATCCACTATATGTATGAATTAGGACAATGTGGCTTCATAAAATATGTGGAGATAACAATTTACATGCCCCCTATGGGAGAGAATCAATGTGTGCTCATGTAGTATGTAAAATTAAGAGTATGTAATCATCTAAGCTCAAATAGAAGCCAAAATATTTGTAGATAGTCAGTATGAAAGAATGAGTCGGTAGCATGCCACCAGATATGTACATTATTATTATTTTAAAGGAAAGTGTCATAGATATTTAGATCAGGATAGCCAATAAAAAGGCAAGGGTGAAATATAATAAATCCAATGATTATAGGAAAGGTTTATTTAATAACAAATGAACACATGTGTGCCAAGATATAAGAATAAAATGGATGAATAATCAAATAGACACGATAAAGCTATGTATAATAGACAATATTAAATCTAACTAAAGATATAGTTAATAGGATGTTCCCATGGATTTACCACTTAACCTATGTAATCACCTATTAAATTATGTGTTAAACCCCCAATTGATATGGGACACTAATATGTAGTTCATGTGTTATCAATACTGTTGTGCCAATATTCTACATAATCATAATCATAATTATAATCATCCACTTGATTTAGAAATTGTGATATGCCACTCGTATGATATTTTGCATCCATATATGTAAAACTAACCATGCCATATTATAGTATTGAGTTTTCTAATTAATTTTTTTTGTCATTTTTGTTTTCTAATGTGCCTCTAGTATGATTATATTAGATATTTTTGATGGAATATTAGCTATATAAATATTTTACTTTTTTTATTATTTATATATAGATTCATCCCTCTTGAAATGGTAATAATCACACACTCATCCTCAAATGTAACATGATAACGATCTTTACTTAATGTTTCCCCTATTGCTCTTATCCTTGATTTTCATAGTTTTTCATTGTATTGATCCAAAGTATGGTTGATATGAAATATAATAGAAATTGTTTTTAGCCCAAATTTTAGTAATAACTCAATGGATCAAATTCTCATACCCAAGATAGTAGAAAAGATTCATGTTGTATATAATGTATTTTAGAAAATATGTGATCTTGACATTAAAACATTTGTTTCCATCAATGTGAGGACTAAGAATCAAAGTCTGTAGATATGAATAACACTTTTTAGCTTCCTCCTTTAGAAACACATTCATAGAATTAGCCATTTTCAATTTGTCTTGATTTTAATTTTCCTTGTGGCAACCCCTCATTAAGGTTTTTTTTCTTATCTTGAGTTTTTTTTAACTTCTATTTTAGTGCTTACTTTTTTAGTAATTTATCCTTCTCAATTTTTCCCCCTTGTATTTTTTCTTGATGTAACCTTTCTTTTTTTTATTTTTCCTTTTACATCCTTTATTTCTCTAATTTTTCTTTGTGTAACTTTTAATTCTCTAATTTAAATTTGTGTAACCTTTCTTTATCTAATTTTTATATTTAAATAATTCCTTTTTTATTTGTTATTTTGATAACTTTTCCTTTTCCCATTGTTCCCTTCATAAATATTGTTTTTAAAAATTGCTCCCTTTATTCTACTTACACTTCTTCCTTAGGAGTTACAACATATAATATACCATGTTGAGGGTTTTAAGTATGTTCAATATTGTCTTCAAGTGATGTAACTATTGGCTAGTTTTGGCCCACATTCAAAATTTGCCTGGATACAATGCCATGTCCTAGAGACTAAGTATGGAGCAAGAAGTTGAGCAGGGTTTTCATAGTTCATTTGAGCATTCAAAGATTTAGTAGTAAGGCAAGTTACACAAATCTAAAATATATTTCAAGATAAAAATATAAGTGAAAAAACCTTTTTTGGCAAAGTCTTTACTTGGGAATTATTTCAGACTTTGTGGGGATAAAGCTAATTTCTTTCAGACCTTTATTTGACTAAGTGTCCATTCTTTTGAGAAATTTGTTTCAGATTTTTTGGCTAAGAATTGGGGAATTGTTTTGGATATTTTTCCCAAAAAAGGGCCTAAGGACACAAATTCTTGTAGACATTTTATCTACAGTAAAAGCCTAAGGATCACTTTTTTTGGGAAAAATATTAGAACAATTTTCCCAAAGGGTCATTCTTCAGTAAAGTGTCTCGATACAAAAATTTTAATGGGTCATTTTTTAGGAAAATTGTTTGAATAATTTACCATAGGGTCATTCTTCAACAAAGTGTCCTGATACAAAAATCCTAAAGGGTCATAAATGTCATTTAAAATAAAAGCACCCAAAACAAAAATATAAGGTAGACCTAATTATTTCGAGTAATTATCCCATGATAATTTCACCTAGACATTTTGTCTGATGAAAAAGATCCACAAATAAACTCCTTCAGAGAAAGTGGTCAAGGCATAAATCCCACAACAAATGTCCAGCAAAAGGTCCAAAATAAATAACCTAGGAAATTTGTGATTAAGAAGAGTCACATTCACACAAGTATCAAAGTGAAAGATCGATAATTACCTATTGGGGTCCATAGATTATTGATTGTACAAACATCATTGACATTCCAATGGACATCAATTGATAGGTATATGAACATCAAATTTAAGCCATATCAAATGATCATTGAAATTTGAATATCCTAATGAGGGTCATGCAAACATGAAATACATTCATGAAGATGTTAAATATGGGTACATAGATGTCAAATTTAGGCCTCATGAAATAACCATTTGCATTCAAAAATCATCAAAGGGGTAGTCGACTAAACATAAGCTTGACAAGTGTCCAAATCTTAGGTGCCCAAATCAAATATAATGGTGAGTGGGTAAAGACAAGTTAATGAGCCCAAGCATATCAATGGCTCACATAAAATCACAAATTCAAGATAAATGGTGTGAGATGAGTCAATAGAGTTAATAATTAAATTGATTTCAATAACTAATTAAACAAAAGTAGGCTTAGGATAATTTTGATAGAGGTCGAAGGGATAGTTTTTAACCAAGGTGAGCAAATATGGATGGAATAAAGTTCAAGCATGATCTAGATTAGATTAAGAGTAGATATTTTGGGATCAAGTAGTGTCATTAAGATTCTAGAGGATATGGAATGGACCTATTTTGGGCCTATTTGGATCTATAAAATGAGCTATATAGTCTATATATTAACATCAATATGACATATATAGGAAAATAAATAGTCTTAAATTAGTTTTCCACCTATAAAATGGACCTATGATCCAAAAATGAAAATGGAGTAGATTTGTGATTAATGCAAAGGTTCCCATTTATCAATGTGGCTCCATCATTGATAAAGTAGATACTAACCACCATTCATGGTATGACATTGTCAATTTAAAGATCTAAGAATTTGATCATCATGAGTAAGTCAAGTGGGCTCAAGGTCCCAAGGTGGTGAACTGATGGTTGAAGAAATAGTTGGGGCATTGATTCTATTAAAATAAACTCTATAACCATGAAGAACAAACCCTTGTCTTCTAGTAGGATCTCTCATCTAATGAGAGGATCTTGAGGACTATTGGAATAAATGAAGGCTAGCTTATTGATAAGGGTTAGTTTGTTGAAGGAAAGCATATCTACAAAAAGGAACCAATGAACTATCAACACATTTCTTGATGGCTAAGAATTTTTTCTCCATTCTTTTACACATGTTCCCATCTCTATTTTTATCTTTCTACTATATATAGATGAATTTGAGCCAAAAAAGGGATCCTCTCTATATTTTCTTGGTTCCCTCTCTTAGGCATGACTAAACTATATCGATATGGAGCTTGTCTCTTGAAATGAATACAAGATTGTTCTTTAGATTTCATTATTCTAGTATAGTATGTACATGTTAGATTTATATATGATTTACATATGTGGTATAAATCTCTCCCTTGTCAAGTCATTATCTCACCTAGTTACTAGTTAATCTTATTGTTAAGGTCATGTTTAGTGTTCTACATCTTTTGATTGAAGCCCATATGTGGATACTATGACTAGTTAGTGTCTTGCATTAAACCTCTCCATCATTTCCCTTAGCTCTTGATCAGTTGATGAACCTCTGCATGAAATACTAATGTATGATAGATATTTAAAATCCTATATCTAGCCTTATGCTTATTTCATTAGTGTTTAAGAGTCAAGTAGAGTAGATCAACCATAATTTAGGTGAATCACCATATTTGGCTTAGGAATCCATTTCATTTTATCTCTCTCTCTCTCTCTCTCTCTCTCTCTCTCCCTTTTTACTAGTCATTAGTAGGTTTTAATAGTGGAAATACTAAAATGATGAATTAGATGAGCTATCCTCATTAAAAATCCTAGAGGTCTACCCCATTATAAGATACCCATAGATTGGGGTTAGTCCCAAGTTGAACTAGATTTGGAAGTAGGATCTGAACACTTCTAACTATGGTGCAATTTAGATCTCCACCATTTTTGACACACCTGATGGGACCAAGTCCAAAAGAGTGGAAATATCTTTAGTGTGTTTTTCCTCTAATCAACTTTTTGAAGCAATTGGTTGTCAATAATGGTGACTCCAAATTAAAGCTTTTGGTTATGAGAAAACTAGGTATGTCTCAGTGAAGTTTTAATCAATTATTACATCTCATTTGACATATGAGGTTAATATGGATAACTATGTTAAATATTAATATTATACACCTCCTTATAAATAGCATCAATATGGTCCTCATGATCCATATGAGCCTTATCAACCCTAGGAAGATTTCTATGAAAGTTATAAGGTGTCCTGTCAAGTTTATCATGATACTTATTATCAAGAGAATGTCTTTTAACTTCCTCATGATCCTCAACAACAATATGAGGACTGATATCAACCATATATGTAAGATTATTACCATGATCCTCCATATGAATAGAAATCCCATCACAATACTACTCCTCATAGACCCTATCATGAGCCATCCATACCAAAACTTAAGTAAAGTTTAATAAGCCTTGACAAACATGCACTAGAATTGTGCTCACAAAAGTGTTATGGGAAATATGTCCCTACTCACTAGATATATTATGTGAGGAAGTAATTATATCAAGTGGAATAAGAATATACACCTATTAAGAGATCTAATTAGAATAATCTCATAGGTGAGATGATAGATGTAGGTGGTTACATTTAAAGTATTAAGGATAAGATAAAAGGCCCTATGGAAAAATATATCCAACCTCACCAATATTATATGGCTTCATATACACCACCTCAACCTTCTTTTGTGCCACCCATTACTCCCAAAGAGACCATTCCAAGTGCCCATTTGAGTATGCCAAGTTCTTCATGTGTTCCTCAGACCTTTTCTTTATAAAAATATATCCAAGAGAGATATCAAAGAAAGAAGGATATTGTTGTGGAATAACCTGTTGTTGAGATCTAAGACTCCATCCTTCCTCAAGAACCCCTTATGAAGTAATTCAAGGTTCCAAGCTAGAATCAAGTGTTGAAGTCATGGGGTGGGTAAAGTGAGACAAATATAGATTTGAAAGCAAGATCTAAACCTATACAAACCTCTCTCATCCCTCCTCAAGAGTCTTCTTATGTTCCTTATCTTTATGAGGCCACTAGTCATCTTAAAGAGAAGCCATTCCAAGAGAATATAGATAGATAGATCAAATATTTGGAGTTTAAGACAAAGAAAAAGGAGGAGAACTAAAATCAAAAGGGTATAGAAGAACCCATATCTTTTACATCTTGAAACCAAATCATACAGTTAGATAAATCCAAATTTATTCAATCACCTTCCTCCCTTCCTCAAGAATCTAGGTTCTTTCCCTCTTAGAAATACATTCAAAATAGTATACAAAAGAAAGAGGAAATGAATATCAAAGAAAAATAGTTAGACCAATGAGGTATAACATATATCTAATCTCTCTTGGAGCTATCCCAAGAATATCTTATGCCACTCCTTGAAGAGGTAAGTAGTGAAATCCATGTTGAACTCATCACTAATAATGATGGATTGTCAAAGTCAAAAGAAGAGATCATTATTATAATACCACTTGTCAAGAGTGAGCATGTTTCAATATTTCATTATGTCAAAGAATATGAGTTACAAGAGAAAGCAAAAGTTAGGAAAATGATCCAACAAGAAAAGTCTTAGAGTGTATTCCTAAATATGAACACCATTGGAAACAATTGTACCATGATTTCATGAGTGAGATTGATAAACTTAAGATGGAAGACTTAGATGGTAATATAGTATATCAAGTTAAATCTTCATCTGAGGATTCTATTAATGTTTTGGAGCTTCAGGAGGATAGTGATACTCTAGGGATGCCCAAGTAGGATGATAAGGCTAGTCTTGATGAGACATTGGTTCAAATGGAGGATATGGATGAGATTGAAATATGTCATATTGAAAAGGGTCAAGTGATTGAGAAGTTGGATAAAGGGTTTCCCATAGAGGATAATGGCAAATATTGGGTAGAATATGTAGGGATCCTTGATGAGCTTGAAGAACTTGTATCCAAGAAGAAGCGCAATCTTACTAAGGACACTATGGATATCAATAAGGTATGCCTTTTTGAACCACCATTATAAGTTGTAGTTGAGAATCCATGTGAGGAGATTGAGACTATCTAGATGCACATAGTTGACTTATTTAGAGCTGCTTGGTTTCATTGAACATCATGCTAATAAATTTGGCAGACATCATAAAGAAGAAGGAGATGTCAAGGCCAAAGGTAAAAAATATGCATGCCTCTTTCAAATCATCATCTCATGATGCAAGAGGGTTTTCAAACTTTCCTTTTGATCTAGGAAGAGAGGTACAAATAGTTTTAAGCTTTATATATTAGGATTGTTTTTTCAAGATTTACTCTAAGTATAGTTTCTAGCATATTTGTTTGTTGTCCCTATTTTGATCTAGGTTAGTTTTCATTTAATAAGTGCATTGGGTACTCTATCTTGTATTTTTATTTTCTTGGTACTTTGTTCATTTCAAAAGAGGTTATCCAAGGGGTTAAAAGTTAGTTTTAAATCTAGATCAATGTGTTGGACCCAAGTAGAGACTCCATGCCCAATAGACTAGACAAAGAAACATGGTTTAGGTTCTCAAACATAGCAAACATGCTTCCCTATGAGTCATGAGAAATGTTGGCTAGTTTTGGCCCATATACAAATTTTTCTTGGATATAATGCCATGTCCTAGAGAAAAAGTATGGAATAAGAAGCTGAGTAGGGTTTTCACAGTTCATTTAAGCCTTAAAATATACAATAGAAGGGAAAGATACACAATTATAGAGGATCCTACAAGCTAAAAATCAATCCAAAACCATTTTTTGTCCAAGTATTCACTTGGGAATTATTTCAAATTTTTTGGGCCTATAGATAATTTCTTTCAAACCTTTATTTGACTGAGTGTCCATTCTTTTAGGAAGTTTGTTTTGGGTTTTTTGGACAAGTGTCAGGAATTACTTTAGACATGTTGTTAAAAACAAAAGTCCTAAGGACACAAATTCTTGTAGACATTTTTTTTGCAGTAAAATACTAAGGGTCATTTCTTTTGGGAAAATTATTTGAACAATTTTCCTGAAGGGTTATTCTTTAGCAAAGTATCCTCGATACAAAAGTTTTGAAGGGTCATTTTTAGGAAAATAGTCCAAATTTTTTTCCTAAAAGGTCATTATTTAGCAAAGTATCCCTGATAAAAAAGTTTTGAAAGGGCATTATTCAGCAAAGTGTCCCGATACAAAAATCCTAAAGGATCACAAATGTCATTCAAAAAATAATCACCCATAAAAAGATAAGGTAGAATTTTCTTTTTTGGGCAATCATCTTATGACAATTTCCCCTGGAAATTTTATCTGATGTAAAAGAGCCTCAAATAATTTACTTTAGAGAAAGTGGTCGAGGCACATATCTTGCAATAAATGTCCAATAAAACATCTGAAAGATATAACTCAAGGAATTTATGATCAAGCATAGTGACATTCACATAAGTGTCAAAGTGCAAGATCTAAAACCACCCATTGGGGTCCATAGATTATAAATTTCACATATATCATTCAAGTTCCCACAAATTTCAATTGATAGGTGTATAAAAATCAAATTTAGCCCACAAAAAATGATCATTGAAGTTCAAATATCCTAGTGACGGTCGTGTGGATGTCAAATACATTCACACAGATCTCAAATATAGGTGTGCACATGTCAAATTTAGGCCTCATGAAATAGTCATTTGCATTAAAAAATCATCAAAGGGGTCCTCAAATAAGCATAAGTTTGACAAGTGTCCAAATCTTGGGTGCCCAAATTGAATTTAACAATGACTGGGTAAAGACATATTAATGGGCCCAATTAGACTAATGGTTTGTGTTCAATCATGAATTCAAGATCAATAGCATGAGATAAGTCAATAAATTCAATATCTAAGTTGATTTAAATATCTAATTAAATAAAGGTAGGCCCATGACACTTTTGACAGAGGTTGAAGGGATAGTTGTCAACTAAGGTGAGTAAATATGAATAGAACAGAGTTTGAGCATGATCTAGATTAGACCAAGATAAGATATTTTTGGATTGAATGGTAACATTAAGACTCTAGAGGATGTGGATTGGACCTAATTTAGGCCTATTTTTATCCATAAAAGGAGCTACATAGTCTATAGTTCAACATCAATATGATGTCTATAGGAAAACCAATAGTCTTAGATTGGTTTTCTACATATAGAATGGACCTATGATACAAACAAGAAATGGAGAATATTTTTGATTAATTCAAAGGGTATAATTTATTAAAATGGGTCCATCATCAACAAATAAGTTACTAACCACCATTCATAACATGACACTGTTAGTTTCAAAATTCAAGGATTTGGTCCTCGTGAGCAAGTCAAGTGGGCTTAAGGTCCCAAAGTGGTAAACTAATGTTTGAATAAATAGATGGAGTATTTATTTTGATAAAATCGACTTTATCACCATGAATAAAAAAACCATTTTATTCTAGTGGGATCTCTCATCCAATGAGAGGAGCTTGAGGACTATTAGAATAAATGAAGGCTAGGTTGTTGATAAGGGTTAGTTTGTTGAAGTAAGGAAGCATATATAAAGGAACCAATTAACTATAAACACATATATTGATGACTAGGATCCTTTCTCCATTCTTTTATTCATGTTCCCATCTCTCTTTCTTTCTTTCTACTATATATTGAGGCCTTTGATCTAAAAAAAAATGATCCTCTTTGTATTTTCTCGGTCCCCTCTCTTGGGCATGACTAAACTCTATTGAGATGGAGCTTGTAACGTCTTGAAATGAATACAAGACTATTATTTAGTTTTCATTATTCTAGTATAGTGTGTACATGTTAGATTTACATATGTGGTATAAATATCTCCCTTATCAAGTCATGATCTCACCTAGTTACTAATTCATCTTGTTATGCAGGGCATGTTTAGTATTCTACATCTTTTGATTGAAGCTTGTATGTGGATACTGTGATTGGTTAGTGTATTGCATTAGACCTCTCCATAATTTCCCTTAGATCTTGATCATTTGGTGAACCTCTACATGAAATTATGATGTATGAGATAAATTTAGAATCCTATATATATCCTTGTGCTTGTTTCATTAGTGTTTAAGATTCAAGCAGAGTAGATCATCCATATTTTAGGTGCATCACCATCTTTAGCTTATTTTTCCTTTCATGTTATCTCTCTTTCTCTCTTTGTTTCCTAGTCATTAGTAGTTTTTAGTAGTGTAAATGAGCTAAAATTATGCATCAAATGAGTTAGCCTCATTAAAAATCCTAGAGGTCTAATCCCATTATAGGATACCCATAGCCTGAGGTTAGTCCCATGTTGAGCTAGATTTGTAAGTAGGACCTGAACACTTTTGCTTCTAGCTAGCGTGAAATCCAGATCTCCAATAGTAACCTTCATACATAAAGCTTTAATTTTATTTTTCTATTGTTGTGAAATAATATTTCAACAAGTGTTTTCACTCTAATTATATTGATTATATTGAACTCTATCCTTTCTTTTGTCCTTAGACATTCGTGTTTTCATAGTAAGTTTTGATTTTTCATTTTGTATTGTATATGAATCATATCGATATGTTCCAACTCTAAAAAATGTGAGTAAAGTATGAGATAAATGTGTATTCGAGTCAATAGGATTAAAATTTATCTTATAAATTTTTTCATCTATTAGATCTTCTATATCATCATCATTATCATACTAGTCTATAACTATGCAATTAGGATCTATGGAATTTACCAAAAGAGGGAGATTTATTATTTTATCTTCTTGTTATATGGTAATTAGTAATGATTTTTGTGTATATTATTTAATGTTCATGGTTGGTTATTTTTCATTCTCTCTAATTAACTCACCCATATCATATGTATGCATCTAAAAAAGTGGGATGGTTTATGAAAATGGCATAATATAATTGTCCTTGGATTGAAATTAAATCATTTTTCAATAAATAAAAGGGATATCATGTATTGGAATTTTTTACTCATGTTTGTCATATATATATTTGATACATCTATGGAATGTATAAGGTATAACCTCCATCGCATGAATCCAAGGTCACCCCAGAAATAATTTGTAATGTAAATTATTAGTTGTGACTTGAAAAATAATAGGCACCATCTTGGGACCTAAAATTAAATCCAATGTGATAGTTCCAAGTATTTGATGAAGAATATTATTGAACCCCTTGATTACTATTTTTTTGTTCATATTGATACATATTTGTTGTAAAAATGGTAGAGCTACAAATATTAAAGATTGAACCATTTGTAATTGACACATAATTGAATATCTTTTCATACCCTTAAAATTAAATTAAAAATGGAAGATATTGATATATTCTACGATTAGGAGGTAAGTCTTCCTTATCAAAGGTGATTACCTTTTTGATATCATCAAATGTATTTATGATAGAAGTAAATGATGTTGATTTTGTATCATTAGGAAGAGTTGTATCATGCATATTTTCATATAATATATCTTTGTATATTGTTAATCTCTCTAATAAATCCAAAATATAAATTTTATTAGGGGTATTCTATAGTTGATCAATGATATCGTAACCCTTATATTAATTATCTTACCTTGTGGGAGGTAGAGGAGTTTGAGAAAGAACATATTTACCAAATTCATAATATCTTAGTAGATGAGGGATTTGACCTCAACTAATATTGATAACATAGACATTGGTATCTATTAGAAGTTGTGGATGGATAATGCAAGTAAGATGGAAAGTGAGACCACTTTGAGGTTTAGGGGTTGGAGGGGAAAATTGAGTCATATATGCCCTTTGGTGTTTGGTGGTGACAAGTAGTAATTCAATTTGGAAGGATTTATATTGTACATTATTTTTTTAGACTATTTATTTATATTTAAATTTATAAATAGCATTAAGGGCGTAGCTAGACAAGTTGTGTTTAATTTGTAAGCTCTCAGATATATTGATACTAATCATAAATAGTGAGCAAGGCCCAAAATGGTACTAAATTTAGAGTATTCCATCATCTTATAGACACTTTATCTCATCTCTAAGATATGTTGAATAAGTTCTCAAGGCTAACCAAATACCAATGCATTGTAGAACCAAATGATTGAAAGGCTTCCAATGGATGAAAGGGATAAACCCTATATGTTTCTAATATACCATGAGGTAGGTGAAAACTAATCTATAGTGTTGTATAATGGATTTATTTGTGGATAATTACTCCTCACACCATGGTTCAAGTAAAATTTATGTCTATTTTACCTAGTATGATAACAAGTATTAGTTTTATGATTGTCAGAATGTAGTACTAGAAATCAAGAAAAAGAAGGAAAAATAAATTGAAAGGCAACATAAGAAAATATTTTTTGAGTGGAAATCATGAACTCAATTCAAAGTCCATAGGTAAAATATAAATCCTTAGAATCCACTTAATTAAACCCTAGTAAGGATGATTATATTTATCATTAGTGTATGGGAATCATGAATTCATCTAAAACCCTAGAACAAAAATTGAAAAGAAACAATGATAAAAAACAAATGGGTTTAAAAATATGTTTTACCCTATTTTATATTTGATAGTGTTTAACAAGTATAAAAGTTTTAAATATTATTTAATTTTTAATATATGAAATTTAATTATAAATTTGATTGTAAGCATAATTGAATGGAATTTATTGACAAGAGGCATATGCTAAAAATAATAAGTACATCCAATAATGAGAAACTTAACATTTCTAGTTTTTGGTTGACTATAGTAGGTATCTTATAGTGGAAATAATAAAAATATAGGATTGTGGCATCTCATATATATAATTAGGTTCTATGGCTATTTTTGGACAAGTTTGTGATCTATGGACAATAGTGCATGTCAAATATGTTTGTTGACTATGGACTTGTCTAATTTAACTATGATGAAACTATGATTAATCTTCCACATGTGCTTGTGTCTATTAAGAGGGATAAGATATTATGATTTTTTAGATTACACATAGAAATATGTTTTTTCCTTGTCTTTACTTTGGAAACCCTAGGGGTACTTGTGAGAGATAGAACCTTATTAAAAAGAATGGGAAGTGTAATGGGTTGAGTTGACCCCAATCACCCCTATTGATTAATCACCACTACCTACATGTCTAGATAATCTAATGAGGGAATAAATACATGTGTATTTATTCCACCTAGTGTAATTGTGAAATTTTGCTCCTTGACTATATGTATTCAGTTATAAATTTGGAATTGATACTAGACTATGTTAGTTCTTGACTTGATTTTAAAGGCTTCAAACCTAGCTTGTGACTATTCCTAATGAAAGATATTAAATTTGGAAAGAATATGGTAGATTTTCTCAAGGTGAAATAGTGTATAAGTGTTTGATAGATAATTCCAAGATAGGAATAATGAATGGCCTTTGATTTTTATTTATAATGGACATTTTTGAATGATTTAATTTAGTAAACTTTCAAAACTACAAGATGACCCAAAGAAATATTTTTAATTTTTTAAAGTAACCATTAAATGGTGTGGGGATAAGGCCACATGAGGTGGATAGCTCAATAGTAGAGGACCTATCTACCTATCATGGACCTATCCCAAAAAGCAAGGATAGTTGTTATAAGGTTGTAAATTTGAGAGTGATATAAGGTAGTTTCATTAATGACTTGGAAATTCATTTGTAGTAATGATGGTGAAAAAATGGTTCAATCCCACATATAGATAAATGGATAGAGGAATGGTGAATAAGAGTCATGTATTTGAGCATAAGTCAATTAATTTAAGATATGTAAAGAATTAATATTATTGCATACTTGTGACCAGATTTAGGTATATTCATATGCCACCATATTTTCATGACTAATATTTGAGATTCATCAATACATATTTATTATATTATAGTCTTGTGAATATAGTTTTACTTCTATATTTCATGCCTTACAAGTGGATTATTTATAGATATTGATTTCATTCTTATATATTATTGATTTCATATTGCCACTTTCATTTTATTTTCATAAATATTATTAAAGACACATTTTTCATGTTGTTTTTTATGTTTCATTGGCATTTCCCATTATTGATCCCATTCATAGCACTTTCATTAGCTTCTCAATGATGACAAAACATTTATCAGGACCTTCAGTCAAATCATGCATTGATTTAATATGGAATATATAGGTTTATTAGATCCTCCTCATTTTATTCCTCTATTTAGTTAACTTTGTTAGTTTATTTTTATATGCGGCCTTGTGCTTTCTTGTGTTGAATCTCTATCTTCTTATACACATATTTAAAAAAATAAATAAAAAATCGACTCATAAATTTCTGTATCTACTTATGGGGTTATAATATTAATACTTACTCCTAATTGATCACATATATACACATAATTTCCCATGGAGGAATGGTACTCATGGTTTTTATCCTATGATTTTCATTTATCATACTTATTCACATATTTTCCTATGGGGAATCATACCCACATTGGATCTTTATTGATGATATATATTCATATATTTTCCAATGGGGCATCATACCCACACATTTTATGTATTACATATACTACATATGGATTCTATCATACCTCTTTCACTTATGGGCCAACACTGCTTATTCATATTCTAGGTCTTACACTTACCATGATACCTAATAGGCTATCACTCATGGTAAATTTATTTCTATCTATTTCTAATATTGAGTTTGCATGCATTGGGGAGAATGTTATTTCCTCATGTATATATTACTTATGGGCATAGCCACATATTCATCCATATCATGTGATCATGACATATTACTATTATCATATGATTGAGGGTTGTTCTACATATGTGCCTTGCATTATTGCATGGATGGGTCCTGATACCCTATGCATCTCTTTACACCTATGTGAATTGTGCTCATCATAATGCTTGTGTACATGATTCACATAATCACCCATCAAGGGGTAAAATAAAAATTATTTATTTATACATGGTTACACATTCATATATGTTATAGGTTTTCATATCCATGATTTACAAATATACTTTTCAAGATATTTATTGAATTTATACCATGAAAATTCTAGATTACATGATAATGGACTACACACTATCTTCCCACATATTAAGGGGTAATTTTTATAGATAACATGTCCTAACTTGGGTGCATTTTTCACTTTGATATATTTCCTTTCTTATCCTTGATCTTATTGAGCTAGATCACATTGGTTACTACATTTCATGATAGTACATAGATCTTATATATCATTGTAGGTACCTAAATTTTGTATTAGGCACTTGGAAACATTAATTTTACTATATATTTGGCATATATGTCTTATGAATACATGTTTAACTCATACACATTTTCTCCTATCCATTTACACATTTATTTTATTGACTAACCCAATTCTCTATCATGTATATTTAGGATCTCCTTAGTAAATGAAAAACACTTTAAATCCTAAGTAGACTATTTCCATATTCTAAATCACTAATATTTACTCTTTGTATAGTGCCAGCAATAGTTAGTCATTTGTAGTTACCATAGGCATATGCCTTTGTCTATAGTTTCTAGAGGCCTCTAAGTGTTACTTTTAAAATTAAAAAATATCCCTTATAATTTTATAAGCGTGTTTCATATGGTTGTTATGAAAAAAAATATCAAAGAGTTATCTATAAATAAAATTCAATCTTAAGGTCATACTCACTTGGTAATTACTTTTTCATTCACTCTTTACTTGAAAAAATATTGATAAATCCATTTGCATTTCCTTGAGACATTATCACAAAAGCACACATTTAAAACCCCATCAAAGGAGGATCCCTAGATCCATGTTTGAACACAAATGCAAGGTCAATTTTAAATATTTTCAATTTTCAAAACCCAAAACTAAGCATTGAATTCTAGCATGATCATGATGGTGAACACATAGCTACATGGGAAAACTATTGATCCGTAAATATTTTAGCAATTTTTTAACTTATAAAACTGCTTTAAAAATATATTTTCAATTTTTGATTACAATTATTCAAATTTTATGCATATATAAAATCTTCATAGAGTTATATTAGCTATTTAACATGGTCACTAAACTTGTAAAGAACATCAAAGAAGAAGGAAAAAATAACACAAGAGTTATTTACAAGGTTTGATAATAGTCTATGTCCCTGGGTCTTAAATGTGGTTGATCCATTAATGAATAACTTGTATGAAACATACAACTTACGTACACCTGAATTATGGATTCAATTAAAAAAAACTCATCTGAAAAAGTACCTCTTTTGCCAAAGGACTTATGGCCTTTCCTTCTTTCACTTCTTGACTCTCCACAATAATTATCCTTCTTTTAGGATTATCGATCTTCTACTAAATTCTTCCTTAATATATTTCCTTACATTTTCATTGGCTCAAAAAAGATTATCAAAGCTTTGTCTTTCAACATTGCTTTGTTGAAATTCTCAATGCAATACAAATGTGTTTTTAAATAATGCCTTATAACCCCTTTATAAACCTTTAGGAATCCATGTTTCATAGGGGTCTTCCTTATCCTTTGAGACATAATCATGGGATTTAATTTATCCCCTTTACATGATATTTGGGAATACAATTATCCATGTAAAAGAATAATGGGATTGAATATTATCCTAATTTTATATGGATTAATTATTATCCATATTTTAAAGGGTTTTCATGTATCCCTCATAATGGGAATTAAATAAATTTATAATCTCTTTATAAAAAAAGATTTAGAAAAATTAAATGCTATGTCCACCTTTAATTTGGTCACCTTGATTTTATTTTTCACCTTCCATGTAGGGCTTTATCATGGTTAAAAGTAAATGACAAGTGAATATTAATTTTTTTAATGTTTTACCTTATCCTACCAAGTGTTAATATATTTTTGTGCCATTTATTAATTGGAGGTTGGTCTTTTGCTTGTTACATGTGCATATTTCCACATTAATATTTTGACACATGTCAAATGTTATTTGTTCCATGTGTCCATGCCACATCATCACATTGGGTTGAATTTCCCATACTTTTACTTGCCATAACTTCTGCATATAGAATCCATTTCATGAACCATAAATTGCATTGAAAAGCTCTTGATAAGCTATTTACATAGGAGAATCTTTGAAGATGACTTGATACCTTTATTTTTATGACCTCTATGGATGATCTATGGATCACACCTTCTCACTACGAAGGATTTTGGTACCTAAAAGTCATTATCTCCTTGAGTTTGGAAGTCTTTTTCACAATTTCTTTACATACATTGGCCAATCTCTTTTTGCCATTCTTTTTCCAATAATACGACTTTGCATGTTCCACATCCATGTAAAGATGATTTTTATATAGTTCATTAAATTTATTACATAGTTTTATGATTTTGTGTTATAATAGGTCACCACTCTTATAATTTTCCCTTATAGGGTCTTCCTACTCATGCAATTTAGTTGATAGGTTCTGACAAGATATTCTATCCCCTATTTTATAATGTCATACCAATTTTATTCTATACAAAAAGTTGCATTTCTCAGAGATAAGTATAGTTTACCTAGGATAATTCCACTAAATCAAAGTGGAACCACATCTAATTTAACTTCATCTAGGAAGTTGGAGGTAATTGCAAACCTTAGTTTACATGTTTTTCTTACATGTAGGTTAACAACATCATTTATCCCAACCAATGAATATGGTCTAAAATGTGGCTTAGTTTTCAAGCCTAGGGTTTTTACATCTTTAGAAATTAAATTCTTTTGATAATTTATATAAAAAATAAAATATATGTTTGAATTCTTAGAAATTATTCTTTTGAATAAATTTTGTTTACCTTTCCATGGTGATAAATTTTGCATTGTCAGCTTGTCCTTAAATTTCATCTCCTTGATTGTTGTTTTAGGTTTTTTTTAATGAAGCTTTGTCTTTTTCCTAATTGAAGATGTAGTTATAAACTTTTCATTATGTTATGGATAACTTTTCTTATCTTAATTCATAATTTTACCCGTATCATTGAAGTTAAAACCAAACTTCATGTCTTCTTTAGGTAACTTTATTTCATCAGTCTTCTTCTTTTCTGACTTGACATGTCTCTTAAACATCCTTATATGGATTTATTTGGAATAATTATAAGATACATTTGATTATTTCCTCTTTTCATACCTCGATAAGTCATCTAAAGTTATCTCGTCAAATTTAACTGCTTCATCTTCCAATAATGTTTCTTTCAACTCTTTATGGTGTTTTGACTTGTTGCTTGAGTAACTCTCAGCTTAGATTCTTGGGAATATTATCCTTGATTTCAATATCCTAATCCTATGTAATGCAGTCTATTTTAAAATTAGATAGGTTAGATAATTCCTTAACCATTAATACTAAGGCCTTTTTCATTAAATTTCACCTTGGCTAGCAGATTCAAACCTATTCCCCTTATGTTCTTCTAAAATGTATCAACGCAATTAGTTGATTAATGTATGAAGTTAGAACACAAAGTATCCCTAACATTATCAATATATATAGAATAATTGATTTCATTATTTTCATTTTCTTAATGTACATCTGATTTAGAAGACACATTGACAATCATAACATTATTACTTACAAAATTACAATATTATTCTCATTAGGAGGACTACCAAGAGTATAAGAATAAGAAGAGTCACTAATATAACAAAAAATTACCTTGGTAGTCCAACTAGTCCCAAACTAAATCTTTTAGACATGATTCTTGGTTAGTCAAATTCCATCTCCTATTCTAGAGAACACTACATTATAGGAGGCTAAGTAGATGCATCCCAATATCAACTCCTATATTTATTATGGTATTATATCCAAGACCACTTGATCAATGAAGCATCTTGTGACACAAAAATCCATGAGGCATTGATGTGTTACCTTACCAAGGATGATGCCATCAATCATGCCATAAATCTTCCATTGAGGTAGTATAATGGAGTTTAATCCCAACTGTTGCACTAAGGCCTCAATAATGTAACTATCCCTAATGTTACAGTTGAAGAATATCTCCATTAACTTTCCTTATAAAATGGTTATAATTTTCTACTTATTAGCATATTATAAATGCATCATAATATATGGTACCTAATTTGGTAGTATCTCTCAAATGAAACCTTCATCTACTGCTTGATGCCTATGAGAATTGGGTTTTATAGACTCTCTATCGGGTGTTTTCCCCTTTACTTTGCATCTTTGTCAGTACCAAGCTAGATATTTGTAAGCATACAAATTCTAGGATTAATCCATAGTGTAACCTTAATTGGATCAATAGCCATAAAATTTTGACTCCATTTACATTCACTTCTTTTGATGACATTCTTGTTTTAGTTCTATCTATAGAGCATCCATACTCTATTGGAACTTCTTGATCTACAACTCATGTCTTCATTTTATAACTTGATGTCATTGCTATTATGATTACAAGTATTACATCAATGTAGTGATAATGGTATTCAATAATAATTGAACTTGAGCTAATGTTAGATCCATATTATTCAATATAATGTGAGTAAAATCACAATTACACTAACATGAACTTAGTTCCGATACCAAAATGATCTATAAATAGTTTAACAACTTTTTTACTTATAAAACCACTTTAAAAATATATTTTTAATTATAATTATTCAAATTTTATGAATATATAAAATCTTGATAGAGTTATATCATCTATTTAACAAGATAGCATAACTTGTAAAGAGCATCATAAAAGAAGAAAAAAACACAAAAGTTGTTTATGGGGTTTGAAAATAGTCTACATCCCTTGGTTTGCTATAAATGTGACTAATCTATTAATGAATAATTGGTGTGAAACATACAACTAACTTACACCATAGTTATGGATTCAATTCAAAAAATATCTCATCTACAAAAGTACCTCTTTTGCCAAAAAACTTATAGCCTTTCCTTATTTGAATTCTAGACTCTCAAAAATAATTGTCATTCTTTTAGGATTGTTGATATTCTAATGAATTTTTCCTTCATGCATTTCCAAACATTTTCATTGGCTCACAAAAACTTATCAAAGCTTTTATGAAATTCCTGATGCAATACAAATGTGTTTTTACATAACGCCTCATGACCCCTTTATATACTTTTAGGAATCCATGTTTCATGGGGTTCTTCCTTATCCTTTGAGAGATAATCATAGGATTTAATTTATCCCCTTTACATGATATGTGGGAATACAATTATCCATTACAAGAATAATGGGATTGAATATTATCCCAATTTTATATGGATTAAATATTATCCATACTTTAAATGGTTTTCAAATATCTCTCATAATGGGAATTAAATAAATTTATAATCTCTTTATAAAAAAAGACTTAGCAAAATTAAACTCCATGTCCACCTTTAATTTGGTCACCTTGAATTTACTTTTCACCTTCCGTGTGGGCTATTATGATGGTTGAAAGTAAATGGCAAGTGAATATTAAAACTTTTAATATTTTACCTTATCCTACTAAGTGTCAATATGTTTTTTTACCATTTATTGATTGGAGGTTGTTCTTTTGATTGACACATGTGCATATTTCCACATCAATATTTTTACACGTGTCAACTATTGTTTGGTCCATGTATCCATGCCACATCATCACATCAAGTTGACTTTCCCATACTTTGACTTGCCATAACTTTTGCATACAGACTCTATTTCATTAACCATAAATTATGTTAGAAATTTCTCAATGAGCTCTTCACATTAGAGAATGTTTGAAGATGAATTTAGAAATTTATTTTTGTGACCTCCCTATATGATCTTTAGATCAAATATGTGTATTTTGAGCAATCCTTAGAGTATTTAAATGTAAGAAATTCTCAATCATTCAGTGGGGAGTGGTTGGGACTATAAAAATCATATTTATAACCCATTTTTCCAAGTAAATATTGTGTAAAAATTGAATTTAGGATCTACTCACAATATTGAGGGCAAGTAAATACATAAAAATAAACTACAAAGGTAGGAAAATGATCTAAGGTAGAACATAATACATAGTTAACCTATATGGTGCCATTATATGGTGGATAATACTAGTTTTAAAATGAGTATGATATTTTCCATTAACATCCAAATATATTACAAGATCATGTTTCATAATCTAAAAGTTAAATTAGAACATTTATAAATATTGTGATGCATGTTATGATTAGTTTGAATCATAAATTTAGCTAAGTGCCTATCTTACCTCTTTTCTTGTTTAATTCTATGAATATCAAATGCCTTTAATCCCTCTTTTACATTTAGATTTGTATGGTTAGTGTCCTATCTTTGAATAATTTTAATTGAAATATATTTATCTTATTTATATCACATATATATAAAAATAAGTAAAAGAATATAGTGAACTCAGTCTTTGTTTAAATCATGGTAAACCATAGGCATTTTTTCTTAGGATTTCATGTTTACTTTTAGGATCTTATATTTATCCAACATTGGGGTTTCATATTTGATTTCTAAATTCCCCTTATTCATATAATAAAACCCCTAATATGGATGTTTATAGTTACTTTTTTAGGATTCAATTTAGGATTATCATATTTCATGTTTCTTTCATAAAACATGTAATACATTTTACAATACATGTAATGAAATGGGTCAGATTTATCTTCAATACAATTAATGCTGAAATTAATAATGATTAATTATTATCTCTCCTTAGTAACATCAATTATATGAATGTTTAATATGAATTCTTATGGTGACTATTTGATAGGAAAGTGCATGCAAGACTATTTTCATTCCTCCCACTATACCTCAATGTAGTGATAGATAATATACATTTCCCATTATTATCCCTAAGTTTGTATTTTATTTTTATATCCATGTTATCATAAAATAAAGAGGTAGGGTACGTCATCCTATATAACCAAATAGAGGTAGTCAACATGTCCATAATCTTCCCCTTCATTCGAGGGTGATAGTTAGTACATACAGAGAGTATGATATAATTGATAAAATTAAGAATACTCTAGATTAGATATCCATAATAGAGTTTATCAATAGGTTCATCATATATAAGGATATTATTTATACAGTGTTTCATGATAAAATGTTACTGAATAATATTGAACTAGCTTATTTTATATCCACTATTAATACATAGAAGAATAATGAAGACATGATTTATTCTGAGAAAGAAAATTTTCACACTCAACATACTATAAATCATAATATCCCATTGTTCATTTAAGTGTGAATCTTAAACAAGGGATTTAAGCACATTTTTTTTATAAATAATGGATTTGAAATGAATATTTTCAATATCTATTTCCTACAAAGATTTTCTATCAATATGGATTTTATTCATAAACCAAACAAGAATAGAAGAAGTTTTTATATTATTCATTTACAAGTGTTAGGAATAATTATAGTGGTCCTTAAGACATTGAATACTATGTTTCAAGTAATGTTGTTCAACATTTTCATTATAACATATTATTAGGCAGACCCTAGATTAATGTTTTGGAAGGTGTATAATCTATCTTAGATCAATGTTTAAATATAGTGCATGAGATATGTTTTCATACATGTCTTGTAGATAATCAACCTTTCAAGTATTGAGAATTAGTGGAACCTATTGATGGACATAAACCATGAGTTGTTTATTCTAACCCTTCCATAATACCTCTAGTGTAGGTTATAATAGTGGAATGGATACACACATTTGATGTTGGACAATCATCAAAGATAATGAAAATGAGCTGACTAAAAATATATTGCTAAATTAAGATACTAAAATACTCACATAATATTTTTAAATAAAAAATGAAGATATCAAATCTTATTTTGTTAATCAATTCATAAAATCCTAATCAAATATTTATGGAAGATGATTAAAATTAAATATCTACAAACATAGATGATTTTATATCTCATCTAAACTTTACACCCATAGACCCAAGAGAGTGTTGAGATGATTCAAAAATGGTTTTGTTTGATAAATTAAAATTTCTCCTTCATGCATAACCATATTTAGATAAATATAAGTTACCTACTCAATCCAATAGTGATAGTATGAATATAAAACCTTGTTGTAATGTTAACTCATCGTAAGAATCTTTCATGATCAGTGATCCATTGAGACAACATTTTTTGAGATCTTTTATGACTCAATCACAAGATGCACTACACATTATATAATGTATCAAAGGTGGATGTCTAATTTTTTTTTATAAAATTCAATCAAAAATGTAAAATTAATGGATATAGGATCTTCCACATATTGTAAGGCACACTTATAAGTAATTATTGTATAAGATAAATAAATTATCTTACAAATATTACTTGATAATAATTTGATCATTTTTCCTTCATTTGATAACATTATATGGATCTTATGTCACATCAAAAATGGAAATCATATTGTTGTTATCATATAATAACTAAACAAAGAATAAATGATTTTGAGGTAATATAAAAATTAATTCAAAATTTCAAATACTGAGACATCATTACATTATAAAATGTATAGACTGACCCTAATAAGAAAGAGTTTAATTCATGTCTACAATCTAGGATTGTCCTTTTGAATTATAAAAGGAGGAAATTTACATTATTATCATAATATCCTTATATTATATTACCAAAGTTACTCGATCGTAATCTCATATTTATCCCTTCACCATTAGTGATTGATATGAAAAATTCACAAACTAAAAGTTAGAATATTACTGCACATTATGATTGGCATATATTCATGAGACATGATATTAATAGTTGTTATGATTTGAGATGTAAGATATAATATTGTAATGATAACAACATTATCTAACTCAATGATTCTCACAATAATAATAATTTAGTCACAAAACCTAATGTGAAGTATCAAACTCTTTTTGAATCATTATTAGCACATTAAATATATGAAACTAAGCTTGAACATGATGATTATAGTGATGATACTAGATATTTTATAGTGTAATAATATTTATTTTATTATAACATTGATAAAGATGTTTATCCTTTACCATGACATGTGATAGGAATAATAATTGATCTAGGACCTACACATAGGTATCCCATTTATGGAATCATTAGTTATAAGGAACATATATTAATTAAAAAAATATAAAAGAATAAAAAAAATTCAAAAAATAATTTCAAAAATTACAAATAAGGATATATGCATTACATGTTTTTCTAGTATATGTGATAAATCGATGTTATTTATACTATACATGGTAACTTATAGATCCATTTTCTACACATATTATTTTCATGAAATAAATGAGTGGGATGTATGACATAAATGATACATATTATACATTAATATACATATGCAGGATATTTCTTACACCGAAGGGCCATATTTCCATAGTAGAGGCATGCCTACACTAGTGGTATCTGTGCACACTTGTCAAGTTATATATTTATAAATTTATCCATTAATCATAGTAGATTTTACATGGTTTTTTCTTACATATAAATTTTAAGTTTTTATTCCATATGGATATGGTGTTTTTCTATATTCAATGATAACTATTATAATCCCACTGGGTTTAACCAGAAAAAGGTAATTTTTTTTACTTTATTAATCTAAACTAGCTTATTCTCGAATAAGATGAAATATTTGATCTTTAAATAAATGCATCTTATTTTTTTACATGGTTATTATTAATTTAGATAATGATAAAATTAACAACATCAATAAGTATTACATAATCAATCCATCATAAATTTTATATGTACTAAAAATTATCTTAGCAAATTGTTGAAAGTTTGCATAATAAATTATCCCAAAAAAGCATCCAACTACTAGTTATTTTAAATGTAATCATAGTAAAATAGTACAAATTTTCTACTTCATGGTGAATATAGATATATACAATGTTCCACATAAAAAATGAGTATCCACAAACTCACCAATATATTAAATGTAATCATGAGTAAAGTCTCTGTCAATTGACTATTGGAGGAGAGGGAGAGCATCATCAGAGTGATTTTCCACACCAACTACAGATCATAGATCCCCCACATAATCACCCAACTATGGAGTTGCCTTACCTTCATGGATGAGTAGATGATAATGGCATATGTTTAGAGAAGTCAACTAGAACCCATGTGTTGTAATATATTCTTCCTGTGTAGCATATCACAAAGAATTTTGTTCTAACATGATATCATGCATACATGCACACTAATCAAACAATTGAAATGATAATTTATAATTATAAAAATTACTTTGGCCAAAATTTTCATATAGTTTAGATATCACATAGATCAATCATATTTACACACACAATCAATTTAATTTAATTTATTCCATGTATTAATGACTCTAAATAAATGTGTGAGAACCTTCTCACATAATTATTTATTTAGTGTCATTAATACCAAAATTTACTAAATAAGTCATATATAAGATTCCACATATTCTCATATAGATTTAATAACAATACCACTATATTTAAATACAAAGGAAATAACATGAAATAATCCCATGCTATATAATAAAAATGTAAAACCTATTGTCATATTTCCTAAGTTCTAATATAGCCTAATATTTATTTCAAACTAAGGCAATATTATAAGTAAGTTAATTACCAAAAATATTTACGATAGTTAAGTATATACCATTTCATTTCAAATCACCCTTTTCATAGGTATTATAATGAAAGTAAATAGAATTCAATAATTTCATATTAAATCCTAAGATATTAAACAAATATTATAACCAATATGTTTATTTGTTCTAAACAATCATTAAATATTTTCCAATCAATCAATAATTGATTCAAACACATTATAAATCAGTAAAATACATCACAATTTTCATATGAATACATTTATTCACTATATACAAACATCTATGTATATACTAGATTATTTGCATATACATTTACTCAATTTTAAACCGAAAATATAATTTATATTTAACACCATACAACACAATGTCCCAATTAAATTCCTTAAGACACAAAAATATACATGTGAAATATTATGTTGTGTACCATATGGTACATTACCTCACTAGAAACTATTCAACATGAATTTGACCCCTCTATTAAACATTTACATTCTCTATATAGTTAAAACTTCATCTATTATTTATAAACATTTAGGCTCAGTCATTTTCCATAAAATATAAGATAGATAGCTTAACAACTCACACAATCTTATGCAAATTATCTCACATAAACAACTATTTAGTAATAGGGTAAGCTCATCTTATAATTTATGTCCCTATTTATTATAATACTGAATATATATGCTCAAGGATAAATAGAAATCCTTTAGGTATCATTATATACTATATGGCTAAGCCATTTTATCATTTCTTTTCAAAATCAAACAACACATAGCCACAGATGAAATAAACTAACAAAGTCTTTTCCCTTATATGTTCTCAACCATTTAAAAACATATTAAATGACAAACTCAGTTTTATATAGTTTATCTATACCATTGACTAGATGTCAAAACACAATGATCTAAATAACTAAGTAAGACACAATCAAAATCCAAGTACAAAATAAACCATTCTTAGTTGTATGTTACACTAATAATTTCCACTCACTTATATTAAGAAATTTATTTTATACATATCCATTACATCATGGAAATATAATAAGAACACATCCATATAGACAATCATGAAAACCCCATTTTCATTCTAAATACCCTAATGAACCATATAACAATAATAATGTTTTTACTACATTCATTTTTTACTAATACACAATCATATATCAATCCATTTAACACATAGTCATTTATTTAACTTGAATAAAATTGAAAACCCTAATTCATTTATATTACCCTAACTATCTTGATAACAATTGTTAACCCCCAGTCATTCCAATACACAATCATTTTAAAAAATTGATAACACATAATTATTTCAAAGTATAAATGGAATAAAATCACAGTCATAATAACCAATCACAAATTTCATTTTTATTCTTAATACCCTATATAACTATTTACTAATTTAACCACAAGTCAAATTAGGTCAACCCTATATATATATTCAAACTTTTTATAAGGGTCTTATAGGGTGTAAAATATGTCTTATAGTCTGAAATAAAGTCAAATATGTGTTTTAATCTTTGTATAGTTTGTCTTATGTCATTTTATGGTCACAGTTTGATCCATTTATTGAAATTGTATGATTTCCCATAAAGGACAAAAGTTTAAAAATCATATCTAACATCACACATGTCAAGTAAATGTTAGAGATGGTAGTTATGAATTGATAACTATAGGTGAAACATTGAGAACAAGAAGATCAAGTAGTTTTATGTGGTTTCAGATAGTTGTATGACCTATAAAATAGTTCGGGAACATGTGGCTACTTTAAAATTGTCTCTTTAGGTTCCCTCACTCACTTTCATACTTTGGTAACTTTGACATGATAACAACTGGAACAAATTGTTTTATCTTTCCTATCACTCTCTTAGACAAGTAAAAAAGGTCAACCGATCTTCCTTTGGTATGGATAGGAGGAAGTGAATTAAATTAAATGATTTTAAGGGATGGTATTAATCCTTGCATACTAAAAATTTATGGAAATAGTTAAAGGATTGGTGATCTATGCTATATGAACCATTTCCAAGAGTGTTAACTCATCTTTTTTACCTACACATCCCCGTCACCTCATTTTCCCTCTTTTTCTAGATTAATCTAAGCAATTAAAGTGGTTCAAGTGTTTTGTAATGGAATAACCATCCTTACCACATGGTTATTAGCCTAGTTTTTATGTGTGGAAGTCAAGGATTAGGTAGGACTACCTCATGTTGCTATTTGAAGACACCACTAAGGTTTATAGTCATTATTTCATCATTTGTAAAAGTTTATATCTCCTTTAGTAGTCTAAGATAAAAGTATACATGTTTTTTCCACTCTTAAATTATATGGTGATTATTTTTTATTTTGGAGGTTGAGTCTCAAGGAGTAATACTTGATGGAGTGAAGAGGTCTAGAGACATGTCACAGTCAAGAAACCCTACAACATCTACCTATAGGACTATGCAATAATTCTTAGACATAGGTGTGGTTGATGTTTGGAACATATGATCATCCATATGATCCCATGTTTCAACATCAATATGTTTAAACCACTAAGAGACACAATGCTAACAAGTTTTTGATTTGGCACATAGTCTTGAATATGATGTTCACCTATAGGCAGCTCTCATATAGGTCTGAATAGTGTTGAAATGGAGATGATTGAACTCACTTGACACTTTAAAACAAGTCCAAAGTCATAGATAAGAAAATTATGATAATGGTGAGGTCATTTTATGCAATCAAGTTTGAGTTTAGTGTTTGTAAACTAGGAAAGTTCTATTTGAGACACTTCACCTTAACTTCTTCGAATGACATTTTTCTCATACACTTGGTCCTTCCATAATAGAGTGTTTTGAGAAATGGATAGATCTTATGGTTTCTCTCATGTATCCCAATCATAAGGGAAATGCCTTAAAAAAATAAAATGGTTTTTTGATCAGGAGATGATGATGATTGAAGGATTTCTAACTCAACTAGTTTTTGACCTGAGATACTCAATAAACACTATCCTAATAATACTAAAAACAACCTAATTTACAGTGACTTATAGTAGTGATTAGAACTATGGTTTATAGGCATAAGAATGGATTAATATAGGTATGAAATGTTCTAGTGACTATTAAAGGTATAATCATTGAGAGGGGGGTGAATTATTGTGAAAAACCCTATTTCATTTCCATATATCATTCACTTATCAATCACACACATCTATAGATATAACAATAAATAAATAATTATTCATATGAGTAAGAAGTAAAGACGCAACACATGAGCACAATATTTATGTGGTAAAACCTATAGGGTAAGAAAAATAACTGATGCATAACTTGGAATAATATTTTATAATCAATTAATCAACCTTTTAATGAGGCATTAACCCCATAAAGAGCACTAACCCCTCACTAGTCAAGCAGCAACTCAACTAGTGCTTTTAACAAGCTTTAACCTATAAGAAGGCTCCAACCCCCTAGGTAACCATGGACAAACTTAGCTACCTTGAATCCTTGATCACCCTTGGACACATTTTTCTTACTAAACTAAATATGACCTCCTTTATTTTCTCTTTTCATTCTTTTTTTGCTCTCTCAAACAACTTATTAGGCCTTCTCTCTCAATTATCCCTCTCCTTAGAAAAATTAGGTCAAATGACCTTGCTCAACACATGTAAAAACATAGTTATGTAATCATTCCATATTAATCTCAGATCTATTATTATCTTCAATCCCTTAACCTATTCTCCAAAACTATATCTCCTTCATTCAATAGCTCAATACTCTAACTAGTCAAAATAGGCTTATTATGCCTTCACTTTATATACTATTATTTCTCACACCCATCTTGCTCAGAAAAGGATATCACCATACTTGTATTATAGTTAAAATAAATCACTATAGATGTTTCATAAGTGAAACAAAAATCATATATGTTTTTCATTACCCTTAAAGGCTAAAACTACCATTAGGCCTGATATAGACCTAATGCAATTAGGCCTTCTCTAAGCACATATTTCACTTAGACATCCTTTGAATAATTTGAGACTTCACCAATGGATTAAAAAATTAAAATTTCACTTTAATATACCCATAATAATATCTCCTTATGTTCCCAACACCATTGTCTCTTTTCACTCCTTGAACCATCTAATTAGGTCTACTCACTATTAGGCCTTCTCACTACCATAAAGTTTGGCTTATAAATTTGAGCCATATACACAAAATTTACACATAAACACATATAAAATAATATTAATTGGATATTTTTGACTTTAAATACTTCCTAATATGTTTTTTTTTCACCACACAAGCCAAAAGGCCTCAAGAACACTCCTGTAAATGGCTTACTCAAAACCACCAAACACTGTCAACAAATAATCAAAACCATTTGACTCTCCATACTTGAGAATGGACTTATAATGAATAAAAATAAATTAATATGATTATATTATACTTTTATAACACCTTAAATGACGTTTTATCCTTAAAATTAGTGCAAAATGACTCAGAAACATCATTTTCACATACACACAAAAAGTTGCCTATAGCATAAAAAACATAGTCAAAAAAGTCAAATATTATAACACCTATATGAACACTTATATGATATTAAAATGTATTTTTTTTAAAATTTATCATCATTATATCATATCTAAAAATATATATTTCATGGTCATCTATCAATATTGGTCTTACAGACGAATCTCACTACTTCACTCTACATAAACTTCACTATGTTAGACAAACTAGTTTTAGGACAACATTTTTCTCGAGTATAGGAATAATAAACACTTATAAAAAAATGGTATAAAATAAATATATATTTAATAATTACCCCATGAATTAGGATCCATACCTATTTCTCTATAGCCAATCCCTAATCTCATTCTCATTCTTGCCTAGTTTTCTCATTATTTTGTTCATTAGGCCTATTTAGCGATATGCCAAATTCAATGATTGGTTTAACACTTTTTTGTTATTAAAATTGCTTATAAACTTTAATGGTAATAAAATATAAGTTTTTTACATCATCCTCCAACCATTTTCATGCTTTGACCTGGTCAACCCTACCTACTACATCAAAATTCCTAGAAATAAGGGGTTTCCTATAGCTTCTACTCACTTCCATGACAAAAAAACCACATGGAGAAACCTTTAAGACTCCTTTACATGTTATAAAAATAAAAATATATTATAAGTACCATTTTTATCCATAACCATCAATATATTTCCTATCAGGTCATTATAAGGGGTTTGAGAGGGTTTTGACTAGTTTCCCTTCTTAGCAATCACTCATAAAGGATTGCCCTTAAAATAATAAACCAATACCAATAAAATAAATATAGTGAAATTCCAAAAATTAAATGAATTTATCAAGATATAATTCAAAGTTTTCATGTGCTAACAAGCATAATAAATCTCTTTTCAGGTTTGTAACAGCCCATTCTATGCACACAGGGAACCTTATCACATGTTTTCATGTTTTTTCCTTTAGGTATTAACTTAAAACTTAATTAAAACACTTATAATGACTTATAAAACCTATTTAAATTATTTTAATAGATATTAACCCTTTTAAAATGATCTTTAACCCTCATTAGGCCACTATATGTCACTTTGTACATTAGGCCTTACACTGCCAATCATACTTAGACTATGATCATGCCTTGAAATCTATTGAACTATCTTAAAAACCTCATAAAAATGTAATTTGATCTCATAACATTATAATACAATACCAAAATTGATCACACAAGTCTTAAATGTCTCAACTCATCTTGTTACCAAGCCTATGCCATTTTACTAGGTTCCTCAATTAAGGTATTATGAACTCAATATTAAGAATAATAGTGACAACATAGAATGACATAAATGACACTTTCATGACATAAATTAAAAATTAATGCATACCTTATATCACATTATGAATAATCTCCCCCTTTTTCATTAATGGTGACAACTCATTGATAGAACCTACTAAGAGAGGCTTCTCTTATTGAGAAATATCTTATCAATGCAAATTAATCTCCCCATTTGACATTAATTACAAATCACTTTAACTTTAATGAAACTTAAATATACATAAATAAAATATTATTTTAGAAAACTCCCCCTTTCATATTTCATATCTCAAATAGCTTTCTTCTTGATGACCTCGCCTTTGATCTTACAACTTGTTCACTTTTTATTATTCTTGGAGCTAAAACACCTCCTTATCAGATCCCCCTAAGCACTTAGTCTTTCTTAGTGACTGTTAGGAATAAGAATCACACCTAATTCCTATTCTATATGTTTAAAATTATCCTTTGGAAGAGCCTTAGTCAATATATCTACAATGTGGTCCTTGGTAGACACAAATTCAAGCTTAATGCTTTGTTCACTCACCTGTTCTCTTAAGAAATGATACTTGATAGAAATATATTTGGTCCTTTAATACAAGATAATTTTTTTTGAAACACTTATGGAATTATTATTATAAAAATAATATTAAAAGGTCCATCAAACTCCACCTTGTAGTCTCTCAAGGTTTGTCTCATCCATAACACTTGAGTACAACATGTGGTTGCAATAATGTACTCAGCTTTAAAAGTAGATAAAGCTACTAAAATTTATTTATTACTTAACCATGAGACTAGAAACTTAATTAAGAATAAGGCTCATCCACTAGTTCTCTTTCTATTATCTAGAATTTCAACCCACTCTACATCTATATAGGCTATTAGATCAAACTTCTTACTCCTTGGGTACCATAAACCATATTCTAAAGTTCCTTTGAGATACCTAAGTATCCTCTTAACTACTTGTAGGTGAATTTACTTAGGATTTGCTTAGAATCATGGATCTATAATTTGTCTGATTAACCTTTGAGGATTCATCTTTCTTACTTAGCTTGCATCTTATAATCATAGGTGTACTTACAACCTTACAATCCTCCATTTCAAACTTCTTTAACATCTCTTTTATATACTTGGCCTATGAAATGAACATACCTTTTTCAGTTTGATTAATATGAAGTCCAAGAAAGAAAGATAGTTATCCAAGTAGAGACATCTAAAATTATGACTTCATCACCTCCAAAAAAACCTTAGTCATGTTCTCATTAGTTTCACCAAAGTTAATATCATCCATATAGACTAAAACTATCAACTAATGATCATTTTTAGTTTTGACATATAAGTTACTATCTGTAACTCTTCTCTTGAACCCTTGGTCCAAAAGGTACTTTTCAAGCCTAGAATACTAGGCTCTAAGGGCTTGTTTTAGACCATAAAGGTCCTTATTCAACCTACAAACATAGTCCTTATTATAAATCAATAGGAACCCCTTAAGTTTTTCAATGTATACTTCTTCTTCTAAGTTCTCATTTAGGAAGGATGACTTGACATCCATCTAGTATATCTTAAATCCTTTGAAACCTACATAGGCAATGAACATCTTGATGGCCTCTAGCCTTGTTAAAGGATCAAAAGGTTTCCTAAAATTATACTCCTTCTACTTGAGCATATCCATTGTACACTAGTCTAGATTTATTTCTAGTGACCTCTCTAATCTCATTCAATTTGTTTCTGAAAACCCATTTTATACCAATGATGTTTTTGTCTTTAGGCCTAGGTATTAACTCCCAAGTTTCATTATTCTCAATTTGATTTAGTTCCTCATTCATTTTATCTAAAAAAAATTATATTAAATTTCTTATATAAAGTTTTTAGGTTCAACTTTTGAAATTAAGGAAGTATTTTCTTGACTATCATAACTCACCATTCTTTTCCTTATTTGTATACTTGAACTTTTATTTCCAATGATCTAAGATTTAGGATGATCCTTCTGAATCTACCTAGAAGGACCTTTTGTGTCCTTTCTTTCCTCACTCTCTTATTTATCTTAATCTATGTATATTTATCCCTCATTATTATTTGATTGAGAATATGAATTATTTGTCTCATCAACCTTCACATTTGTGCTCTCCACTATATTCTGCAACCTTTTATTATAACATCTATAGGTAGCACTTACTAAAGAATATCCTAATAATTTTTTTTTGATATACCTTAAATCAAACTTTCCTAGGTCGTCATTATCTCTTTTAATATAGCATTTACTCCCAAAAACCTTGAAATGTTCAACACTTACAAGTTTGTCATTCCATAATTCATATGGAGTCTTATCACCATTAATCCTAATTTGACCTCTATTCAAAGTCTAAACTATAGTACTCATATATTATCTCCAATAACCATATGATATTTTAGACTCATTCAACATGGTCCTTGGAATTTATTGTATTGATATGATCTTTACTTCAACCACCCTATTCTATTGAGGTGTTCTAGTAGCTAAAAGTTGTCTTCTTATTCCATTGACCTCATAAAACTCATAAAACTCATTTAAACAAAAATATCCTCCTTTGTTATACCTAAGACACTTGATATTCATATTCATCTCATTTTAAACAAAATATTTGAAGGTTTTAATCTTGCCTAGAGCTTCTAACTTGTCCTTTAAGAGTGTTACCTAAGTCATTCTTATGAAATCATCTATAAGTAACATGAAGTAGTTATTTCCTTGGATAATTTGAATTCTTATAGGTCCACATAGATTGGTATGAATTAGTTCTAAACTTATAGTAGAGGAATAATCTTTAGACTTGAATCTCCTCCTTTTTTTCTTACCATGTTGACATGCTTTGAAAATAACATCTACAGGTTTAGATATTTTGGGCATATTCTTCATAAAGCCCTTAGAGATAATTTTGACTAGATTTTCATAGTTCATATGACCTAACCTCCTATGACATAGCCAATTCTCATCTAAGTTTCTCCTGAAGCATTTATATTTCATAATATCATTTAGGACATGGAGATTTTTCTTAGTTATCTTCATTTTGGAAATCAATCTTCCTGATTTTGATCTCCTTATCTCACAACCTTTTTAATGAAACATTAGGGTATGTCCTTGAGTGCACATTTGACTTACACTCAAAAATTTGTGTTTCAATCCATTTACTTATAACACATTTTTTATTTTAGTCTTCCCATTATCCAATCTCAAAGCACCTTTCCCAACTATGTTAGCATATGTGTGATCCCCGAACCTTATTAAACCAATGGCATTCTTCTTCAAAGTGATGACCTTGATTTTATCTCCTATCATGTGACTTGAATATCCACTATCTATATACCATTTCAAATCTTCATTTTGAGTATGAAATGTAGTTTGGACTATCATATATTATTCTCCTCTATCTTTTTGATTCTTTTCTACAAGGTCTATTTTCTTGATCCATTCTTTAGTTTCATGACTCCATAACCTCTCAGCATGACTCCATAAGCTCTCAAAATGACTAGTTTTCTTGATATATTTTGTCTTACACTCTATTGAAATGTTTCCTCTTTGGTTACAACTGTAACAAAGAATTATAATTTTCAATATATAGTTAACAACTTTATGTCAAAATCTACCATAAAGGAAATAATAAAAAATGGAGTCCATATATTATGATTGTTTGAATTTTTTAGTATGTTGATGAAAATATGATGATACATTATTGTGTTTGATGTCTCTTGATAAAACAAGGACTTTATTGACTTTTTTATGCTATATTTTAAGTTTGGTAGCTTCTACATAGGTCTTTATTCTACTAGTATCATCACTCCTTGATTGATCAATGTCTATTAGAGCCTAAAATTTATTGAACTCTTTTTGTTATTATATAAATCCAAGAAATATAATTTCATAAAAGGATAATTGACTATCCAATATATTTTTTATGTTTCTAGAACTTTCTTCATACTTTTGATACATCATTATCTTGATAATAGCTTTCTCAACTTGTGCCTCTAAAGATTTTACTTTCATTATAAGTTGGGTCCTTTATTTCATGTGATCCTTATATTTTAAAAGACATTTATAAGATATTTCATTGACTGTGGATAGGTTCTAATTACAGTCATAGAAATTAATTTCATTACCAAGACCCATGTCAATGTTCCAAAGATCTCTCTTAGACTGATAGGTCTCCTCATGGGTCCAAGATATGATACCAATTCTTGGAGGTATAATAAATTAGAGGGGGTTCAATAAATGTGAAAAATACTATTTTTTTCCCATATATCATACAATTATCAATTATATATATAGTAAAGCATAAACAATTATTCGTATGAGCAAGAAGTAAAGACACAACACATGAGCACAAGATTTATGTGGGAATAACTAAAGGGGAATAAAAACCATTTATGAAAAACTTGAAATAATATCATATAATCAATTAATAAACCTTTCAGTGAGGTTCCATCCCCATGAGGAGCACCAACCCCTCACTAGTCAAGCACCAACTCAACTAGTGCTTTTAGCAAGCTTCAACTTGTAAGAAGGCTTCAACCCCCTAGGAAACCAAGTAAAAAATTAGATAACTTGAATCTATAATCACCCTTAGACACATATTTATTAATAAAATAAATATGAACTCCTCTATTTTCTCTTCTCACACTTATTTCTCTCTCAAACAACCTATTAGGCCTTCTCGCTCATTAGCCCTCTCCTTAGTAGAATTAGGTCAGATGACCTTACACAACACCCATATAAACATATTTAGATACTAATATAATATATATAATTATACTAAAACCCTTAACATATTCTAAAAAATTCTATCTCCTTTTCTCAATAGCTTAATAGTCTAACTAGTCAAAATAGGCTTATTAGGACTTGAATTTATACTTGATTCTTTTTCAAACCCATCTTGTTTGGCCAAGGACATCACCATGCTTGGATTATAACTAAATTATATCACTAATTTTTTTTAATAAGTTAAAAAAACATTACAAAGGTATGTCATTGCCCTTCAGGGCTAAAACCACCATTAGGCATAATAGAGACCTAATGCAATTAGGGACTTCCCTAAGCACACGTTTTACTTAGATGTCATTTGAACACTTTGAGAATTCTAAAATGGATTAAAAACTTAATATTTAAATTTAATATACCCCTAATAATCTATAATTATGTCCAAAACACCATTTGTCTCTTTTCACTCCTTGAACCATCCAATTAGGTATACTCACCATTAGGCCTTCTCACTACCAGAAAGTCTGTCTTGCAAATTTAAACCATATTCACAACTTTACCACATAACCCACACATAAAATAATATGAATAGTATATTTATTAATTAAAATACTTCCCTAGATGATTTTTATTCACCACATAGGCTAAAAGGCCTAAGGAACACTCCTACAAATGGCTTACTCATAACCACCAAACATTGTCAACAAATAGTCAAAACTTTTTGACTCTCTATACTTGAATAGGGACTTAAAATGAATAAAAACACATTAATATTATACTATTATACTTTTATAAAACATTAAATGACATTTTATCCTTAAAATTAGTGCAAAATGACTCAAAAACATCATTTTCACATACATATAGAAAGTTGATTGTAGCATCAAAAACACAATCAAGAAAATAAAATATTAGAACACCTTTAGTAAAACCTATGTGATATTAAAATGGGTTTTTGTGAACATTTATCATCCTTAGATAATCATTAAAAATAAATATTTCATGGTCATATATCAATATTGGTCTTACAGACCAATCTCACTAATTCACTCTACATAGACTTCATTATATTAGACAGACTAGTTTGATGACAATGGTTTGATTGAGTATAGACATCATAAAAAATTATAAAAAAATTTAATATGATTAATAAGTCTTTATTAATGATCCCATGTATTAGGATCCATCCATAGTCCTTTGCAGTCAATCCCTAATCCCATTCTCATTCTCACCTAGTTTTCTCATTATTTTGTTCAGTAGGCCTATTTAGCAATAAGCCAAATTCCATGACTGGTTTAGCACATTTTTGGTCTTCATACTAATAAAAAACTTTCATGGGAAAAAAATATAAGTTTTACACATCATCCTCCATCAATTTACATCTTTTAACCTGGTTAACCCTACCTGCTACATCAAAATTCCTAGAAATAAGGGGTTTATTATAGCTTCTACTCACTATCATGAAAAAAAAAACACCTATAGAAAAATTGAAGAGTAATTTACATGTTAAAAACTTAAAAATATGTCACAAAGACCATTATGATCCATAATTGATAATATCTTTCAAATCAGTTCATTATAAGGGTTTTAATTGGTTTCCCTTAGCAATTATTCATAAAGGATTGCCCTTGAAATCTAAAAATAATTATAGGAAAATCAAGGTAGGGACCTTCCAAAACATCCATTAAGTCATCAAGATCTCATCAAAAAATTTCACATGCCAACAAGCATGAGAAATCTCTTCTTGGGTCTACAACACCCCAGTCTATGCACATAGGGAACCTTATTATAAGTTTTCATAATTTCTCCTTTAGGTATTGAATTCAAGATTTATCCACACACTTAACATGACCTATCAAACCTATATAAATTATTTAAATATATATGAAACCTTTGGAAATTATATTTACCCCTCATTATGCCACTATAGGTTACTTTGTACACTAGGCCTTACACTTCCAGTCATACTTAGACTATGGTCATGCCTTGAAACCTATTGAACTATCTTTAAAACATCATACACATATCATGTGATATCATATACTAATACACTACAAAAATTGATCACATAGGTCTCAAATGGATCAACTCATATTGATACTATGCCTATGCCATTTTATTAGGTTCCTCAATTAAGGCTTTGTGAACTTAATATTAAGAACAATAGTGACAACACAGAATGACATCAATGACACTTTCATGACATCAGTGATAAATTCATGCATAAATTGTAACACATTACCAATAGTGACCTCAATAAGGATTTGATAATATTAAATCTAGTGTCAAGGAACACATCATCACCTACATGAGTCCCTTTTCTCTCAAAATTTCACTTATAGTTTGAATGTAGACTCATAATATATTGGGAGTAGGTATTTTGAATGTAAGCACATATATATAGGCATGAGATGAGTTAAAACAACTAGATAAGGGTATTAGTGACTTTATAATGGAACCAAGATATGGAAACACAATACTCAGGTCCTAATAAACATCTATAGGAATCCAATTTTCCTAAGATGAGTGTATATTGTCTATTACAATCACATAGTAGTTCTAGCAAAGGAAAGATGTGGGTTGAGAACGTTAGAAGAGATTTAGGATGTTGAACATGTTTTAGATCACTCTCATAGTGGTAAAATTAAATTCATGTGATCTTCATGATTTAGGGACAAATAAAGGACAAATTATAGCTTATCACTCAGCTTGAGGTTCTAAACCATGCACAATCATCAACTCCAAAAGCTAGTCTTAAAGGATTTGTGATGTTGAATATTCTAGAGAAGTGATATAGCTATGAAAATTTGTAAATATTACCAAAAAGACCTATTAAATCCATACTTAACCTCAATTAGGTAAATAAAATAAGGGATATGCCCTCTATTTTGACTCAAATAGAGGGCACTCCTAAAAAGTGTAATTTGCAGGCAGTATGCTTGGATGAAGAAATGGTGAAATGGAAGAGTACTTAAGGATTATTGTATGATTCCTAAAATTGAGTTGAATGTGGTAAAAAGTAGATAAACACTTATAGATACTAGAAACTACTTAGAGGTTGTCATGGGCAATTAGACATAGTCATGCCTATTAGACCTAGAACTAGGTCTAGACCCTAATGAGGTTCAACTTCATTATTGATAGTAGATGAACCTTACCATCCAATTAATAACCTTCAATGGGAGATATAAGATTTATCACATCCATTTTTTTCAGAGGGAAATATAAAAGTGGTTAATTTAACCTAAAACCATCTTAGGGGTACTCATAATGCATAAAAGGAGCTCGATATGCCATTTTAAAATGCTCACATCTATATGGATTGATTGCATAGTGCCCAAAGGAGATATTAATAGTTTATTATGATCCTCGACTTGGGGTCAATGGCATTTGTTTAGAGGTTATATGTCAAGATTTTATGAATAATGCTTAATAGTCTAAACAACTCAAAACCCTCCTTAAACCCTTATCTAAAACCTGAAGGAGAAAAATGGAAATAATATGCATTTATATGGGGATATTTGGCCATGAAAGTTCTCTTAACATGTCTATAACTCACTTAGGATCTTGTACATCCATTTGGTATGTATTATCACTTGTATAGACAAGCCTAACATAGGATTTTTTATAGGGTTTTGATTATTTTGAAGGTGTAGAATAAAATTGGTAGGTGAGAGTAATTTAAGGAGGTCAATAAGGAATTATTATAACACACTAAACCCATTTTTCACCTTGGATAAGCATTGAAACCTCTCTGCTACACAACTCATTTTAGGTAGTCCTAGATAGACAGTGAAAAGAGTAAATGATTACCTAGTGAGAAGATGAGAAATTTATTTTTGGATATTTTAAAGGTGTAAATCAATAAGTATAAGACATAGGGGCCTTAAAAAGGTGTCCTAAAACCCTTTAAAATTATTTGGTTGAATAACTGAAGGTCACCTTGATGACAAATGTGAAGAATTAGACCTAGAATACCAATGAATGATTATATATGGTGAGTACAAGTGTCATGAGGAAGGATATCAATTAGGGAGGCATATGATGAATTTTACACATTCTTTCCAACAACCATTAAATAGTGCATATGTGTCAAGTCTTCCTAGTCTAGTTTAGAGTAGTCAAGAGATGCCTCATCATGAAGGTAGTTGAATGTCCCTATACTAGTTTGAAGAGTTTTAAATATTTCATATGGACACTTATCCAAGGAGATATTCATGGTCTATTCTCTACTACATTATCCTATAATGTAACTAGATCTCATATTTTGAAACTTGGTTTTGTGATCTTTCCACTTCTCTCCTCTCTCTTCCCACATGTCTTATAAATACAACCCATTTTGGCTTTTATAAAGGAATCCACACTTGGTATGGTGAAGTCCTACTAGTTTGATATTATATCTTTCTTATAAAATAGATATTTTTAATCTATTTTTGAGTTCACAATCTATCTTATCTAAGTGTGTGAAGTGGTGCATAGTGAAGTGTCTAGTGATTATCATCTATCCTTACCTTCTATCTAGTTTTCCATGTTTGTTGAAAGTATTTTCCACTCTAACAAGTCACATAAAGTGTGGTCAAATGAATTTTTATATATTTAAGTGTAAGGAGTAGCCTTAGTGTCTACAATCAAACCTTTGGTTTACCCACCTTTAGCAGTTTAATAAATATCACCTCCATGTTTAAAATAATAATGTTAGAGCAATTGAGGATTTTGAGACTAGAATTATAAGTCATGTTTCTCAGTGTAATTATATGGTAGTCTAGTGGAGATAATTATGGTGTATAAACTCATTATAGTATTTTATTTCCATGTTAATTCTATCCCTTTCCATCCAAGTAAATAGGTAGTGTATGTGATAAGCAAGAAAAGAGAAATATAGGGATTTAGCCCTTAAATCTAAAGGTTTACCTCTACCATAGGCAAACCACAAGCCTAGAGGTATTGCCATGTTGCCTAAGTCTAAGAGTAGGATTTAATAACCATCTCTAAGGTGAAAATTTTGGTGACAATAATAACCTTGTTCATGTTTTCATGTATCAAATCGATGATTTGATTCTATGAGGATATTTCTTCTCCCATAGGGTCAAATATCTATTTACATATCTTAGAATTAATAAATAAAATAAACCAGTATAAACACAATTTAACATTCCTCAATAACTAGAATGACATCTGTAGACACCGAAATCGTGTCTAACCCTTGTTCATTCCCCCCTTGGTCCATTCCTAACCCATTCTTAACCCATACAATTACTAATTTAAAATGATAAACTTATTTTGAATTAATAACCCCCTCCTTTAACACATCACCCATGACACCTCGCCTAGGACACCTCACCTTGGACTATTTCCCACCCTATGACTCACCCAAGACCTATTCTTACTCCTTTCCAATCGCCTAATCAACTCTCATGTGTATTTAGCCTAACCTTCGACAAATCTCCAACGAATTATGCACCTGGCGGATGTAGAACAGGCTTGCTGGGCCTTTTACTCATTTTACACCTGCCGACATTGGTCAACTATCGACCGACGCCAGCGGGATCACCGACGTCGGTTTACTTAAATTAGCTTCTGACCTTTTTCTTGGCTAATCACAAATTCTAATCGCTAATCATGAATCACAAATTCTGAATCTCAAGAGCTAATCACGAATCCTTCAATCTTCAGTCTTTGACCATCTGCTAATTTGCCAATCTCTCAGTCAGGCCTCTCACTCTCTTCCTTAGGTGCAGCAATAGGAATTCTACCTTTAACAACTCCATCAGCAACAGGTCCTCCACACAAGCTACATCAACAATAGGTATGGGGATCAATAGCATTCCTTCAGCTAGCCACAGGTAAGTATATTGTCTGTGTTTTCTTTGTCTTTTCTAGTCATTTGCTTCTAAGTATTATGAATTAGATTCAGCACTTCCTATCCCCAGACCAGACCAGACCCAAATCCTTATTTCCCTATTTCCCTATTAGCCTCCTCTACTCTTCTATCCATTTGACATTTTGTCCATTTGACTCCCCTGTATCTTTGCACATACCATTAACCAAAACCAGACCTTCAGACTACCTCAAAACTAGATTCTCAGACCTTTAGATAGACCCAGACCATTTTGCATGACCAGACCCTATCCATGGACCACAGACCTGACTAGACCCCATCCAAGCCTACTACCCCGATCGATGCCGGCCACTACCCTAACCGACGTCGACAGACTAACCGATGTCGGTAGACCTCAACAACCGACGCCGGTAGGACCATCGATGCTGGTGACTGTGACCAGTCTGACAACATCTTCTAGGTAAGCCTTTTGCTTCCATTTTCCTTTTCAGTCTTTTATCATTTCAGTATTTTGACATTCTGCTATTTATCAGATACTTCTTTTTATTGACTAGTGGGTTGATATCCCTTAAGGATGTCTTCATACTTTTGGGATCAAGCTTTCGCTTGGAAACCCACCATCTATCCATCTAACACCTTCTTTTGTCCAAGTCTCTTTTCTTTGCAGGTGTCATTCCTCCACAGCCAAAGAGGAGTTCTCACAGCGTCTGGATTACGGTGCGCACGACTACATCTAGGTACACACAAGCCTCAGACCATTTCCTTAAGTTTCTTCATTTTCTCTCTTTGAATGTAGAAAGCAAATTTAGCATAGAAACATTTTGGCATGCCCGGTGGGACCCTTAGGGCCTTCTTTGGGTTCCTTTCCTTCTTTTTTCATTTAGGTGCATTAGGTTTCTCCCTCTTCACTTCTTTCTTCTCTTCTAAATGACATCATCAGCAGGAATAAAAAGAACTTTTCTTTCCTTTTCTTGCACTTCTAGACTAGTCAAAAATCATACTCTTGAACCCTTTCTCAACTTGTTTTCATTCCAACTTAACATTTCGACTTGGGCTTAAAACTTATTGCATTGCATTTCTGCTTGTGCTTGCATTTCTTAGTCCACACTTAGTAATTAACAAACCACATATTGAATTAATCTAGTCCACTTCATGTTACACAACCTAAACCACTTGCACTAAATCAAACATCAAACTTACCTGAGACAAGGCTCGACTAGGATTTCATCCCCCAGCAGATACCTTACCCATCCCGACGATCCTACTTGGATTTCATCACCAAGAGGAAAGCCCACTCTATTCTCTGGTAGAGTCTAATCTCTAGAGAAAGTATATTTTGGCTAAGTGGGCCCAGCTTATCACTGGACTCGTGAAGTGAGGGGAGCTTGCTCCTTAGCACCAGGCCATGTACGGAACCTAACATAGACTTTTGAGTGCCTAAACAAAAACCTGAAACCATCCATAGACTACCTCTTTTAGGACCCTTCTACCAGCCAACCTCCCAAACATATCTTTAAGGCATAAGCCACAGGATTCTAAAAAGTTGTTTCTTAGGATTTAACGCTTAGGGCTTGTCTGTCTCTATCTCTATTTTTCTATTCCTATCTGGTTTTTTGAGCTAGTGAGGACATTTTTCTTCCTTTTTTCCAAGAATCTTCAAGTTTTCTATGTTTTTGGAAACCACAGTCACCGACATTGGCTTTACCACCGACGTCGATCACCTTCCTCCACCAGCATCAATTATCTGATCGACGTCAGCCATTTTTTCTCACCAACATCAGTTTTTTAACCGACGTCGGTCACTATCACAGTCCTTTTTTCCAAAATAGAAACTTAAAACCCGACTACTTTTTTGCCAAAACCTCATTTTGAGTTTCTGAAATTGAAAAAACATAGTTTCTAGAACCTGACCCTCTTCTTGACCATGCTCCCTCATCCCTAACCAGTCCTATCATGGAGTTCCACTCAGAGACTGAAAGAACTCCTACAGGACTGACCCCAACTCAAACTCCCATCATCCCTGAAGGGGACCAAGATTCAAAAGATTCTTGGACCTCAACGTCACAACCCTCCAAAACTATCTCGCAAGAAACCAAATGCGAGACCTTTCAGGTGAAGTGGCGATGACATCGACACCATTCGCTACCCAACCTTTTATGACCTAGCCTTTTGCCTCAACCATTAACCTGACCATGGCCAATACGTAAAGTTTGGCCTCCACATCTATTTTTAGACCAACCTCCATCGGGGTTCCATTACCCCCTCAACCACACGCAATTCAACCAAGTTCTACATCATACCAGAACTTGATTGTCTCGACCCCTCACACTCTTACACCCATATATGTAGGAGTGCCTACCTCCCCTTTTGTCCATGCCACCACACAACCACCTTTGGTGATATCTAGTCAGCTTATGCCTTCTATCTTCATGACCCAACCACACTTGGCCTCTACATTTATCCCTACGACTAGTCATCCATACGTTACACCCCTACAACTGCAACTGATTACGTCGTATGACTCCTCTAGCCTCTTTCAAGCACCCTACAACCTAGGGGGCACCCCATCCACCAATCTGTCAGTAGATGTCATCAAAATGCTGATGGATAAAATGTCCAGTCTTGAGACCTCTATCTCTGGTTCACGCAATGCTCTCTCGTATGAGCAAATTTGCAACAAGCCCATCCATCCTTTCGTCCCTATCCGACCATACCCCAACCAATGGGAGCTTCCTAAATTTACTCACTTTTAGAGTAAGGAGGACCCACAACAACATTTACGAGCATTCAGACATGCCTACTATCTTATAGCGCATGACGATGTGTTACTTTTACATATGTTCTTTATGTCCCTTTCTGGCCCTGCCCTTGACTGGTATAGCTCTCTTGCCAGACATTATATCTTTTCATTCATTCAACTTGTTCAATTATTTCTAGACCATTTTTCTATCAACATCACCAAACAAGTCTCAATCACTGACCTCTACTTCATCAGGCAATTCGATGATAAATCAATAGTCAATTTTGTCGCTCATTGGAGAGGCTTGATTAACCAGCTCTCTTTCTCCTTGCCTCAACCTAAGCTCATCGAGCTCTTTTCTCAAGCATGTGCCAGCCACATCTCTTCTACCTTGCAGATTCAGACATTCCACACTTTCAACAAAGCTTTCACCATGGCTCAAAAGCTTGAACTCTGTGCCATTGAAGAGGATAAGGTCAAATTGCGTAATACCAATGCAAAAACCAATGACCCTTCTTCTTCCAAACCTTCTTCTTCTACCAACTCCAAACCCAAAGGAGTGGCCAACACTGTGGTCATTAGATCACCATCCTCGATGACAACTAATTACTCTCAACCTTCTACATCTCCAAGCATCACCAAACAATTCCAACAATGGTACATCCAGCATTCATACACTCCGCTTGGAGAATCATACGCTTCCATTTTGGAAAAACTTGTCAAGCAGGGGGTCCTCAATCTCCCTCCAATCTGACCACCTCAATTCGACCCTTCAAAAGCCATCCCTACATGGTATAGGGAGGCTGACTTCTGTCACTTTCACCGCGTCCATGGCCATGACATCGACAATTGCCAAACTTTCAAGAACATCATCCAAGACATGATCGACAAGGGGGATCTTATTTTAGATAACCCAAACACCCCACCTAACCAACACATTGACATTTTCAAACAACCATTCCTGAACCATCCTCCTACTCAAAACAATGTCCAAACCATGATTAATGACCCCCAAGACCATAATATTCACACAATGAACACTATCTTGCCCCTTGTCCCTGACCAACCTCCTCTATCACAGGATGAAGAACTTTCTTCTCCTATTAGTCTTCCATCTACCTCTCTTATACTGGAGGATGCCTTGACCATGCCAATGCCATTAGCCCTACCTTCATCCAAAGACCCTACCTTGCCTACTTCTCAAGCACAAATAGAAGGGACCATCATCCCTGCCTTCTACCCTCTTGAGGAGCTGCACTCTCTTATTTCTTCTCCACCAGGGGAAGAACTAGTCTCTTCACCTATTTTGACCCAGGAAGACCTAGTCACGATTTCCTCTTACCTTTTGCCTGAGATTACTACATCTCACTCACCTCCGTCCACATCTGAACCCAAACCCGCATCTAACCTCTCCTTGCACAAAAGTGGCCCTCAACTCAAACCAAAGAAGGCCACTAAACCACATCAGAGAACTCCTCCCCCACCTTCCTCATTACCTTCAATCTTGGGCCCGCATTCATCCACTTTAATAGGAGTTCTTCCTACTCCCATACTTCACAGAGGCAAGTCACCGCCATTACTCCCTCAACCCCTCAGACATATATCTCCTCTAAACTATCGACCAATGCCTCTTATACCTCTCAAATCAAATTCATCAACCCCCACTGCAACAAAACATCCAGACCTGTTAGCAGGTTCTTATGCCTTACTGTTAGAGCAATTATTGCAGTCCTCTCACATCAATCTCCTGCCTCTTAAACCATATCAATTTCTCAGACCAAAACCACCCTAGTTCGATGACACTCGCATTTGTGCATATCATCACATGCCTGGGCATGACACTGAGCATTTTTGTGCCCTCAAGGTCATTGTTTGCCAATGTCTGGCGAATGACACCCTTCTTCTCGACCACATCATCAATAAACCTTCAACACCACCCCATTCATCAACTCTCGGATCAAGGCCATCTTGGTTCGACAACTCTAAATTTTGCCACTATCATCACACTCTGGGACATGACACTGAGCGTTGTTGCACTCTCAAAGCTGTCATTCGTCAACACTGGAAAAAAGATACCCTTCTCATCAAGGATCCTCTTGACCTCCTCCTTAACAAATTATCAACACCGACCCATGCCTCTCAAACCTCATCACCTAAATCAGGATCTCCACAATGGACTATGGTCCCTTTGCCACCTTAACCCCCTTATTCAACATCAACATAGTCCATCTAACCACTAAGCCTCAACCAACCTTGACCAATCTATCCAACATTCTCCTTAAGTGACTGGGGGAATCCAACCTTATCCTGACCTCGACCAAACATTCAACCAAACCTTCGACCAAACATTCGACCAACTTTGACCAGACATTCGACCAAACTTTGACCACACATAGTCCAACCATCAATCAACCTTCTTATCATGACCCCGACCAACATCAACCAAACCTCGACCAAACTTCAATCATCAAACATCAACCAACCAAATAACCTATCACTTCTTCAAACCGTCATCAATCATTATGACCAATCTCGAAGAGGCAAATGGGGCAAATTTGCTCCTGATTGACTTGGACCTTTTATCATAAATGCGCTAGCATGGCCCAAGAACTTATCAAAACTTGAGCCCCCTTTTTATGCCTTGCATCTTTGACCATTCTTCTGTTAATTGAGTATTCATCACTTGACGTTTTACTTGAGCTCATCCCTTGAGTAACCCCGTCCTCTTAATTCCTATTCCTTTCAACCCTATTCCCCTAAACAAGTCCTATCAACCCTTTTTGTCAAGCAGTAATGCTTTGTCCTAATAAAAGGGAACCCTTAAACCTCTACAAGCTCATCCATGGCAAACTTCAGTCAACATATATCAAAAATTTCAATACCTATCATATCAAAGGTCATAAAACTCTCTAAGTGTAGACTGCTCCCTTGAAGGACAGCTACACAATTGTTGTATTACTAGACTGCTCCCTTGAAGGACAGCTAGGCCAACATATCAAATATTTAAAGCAAAATATAGACCACTCCCTCGAAGGATGGCTATGACTAACTATTGCTATAGACAACACCTCTTTTTGAAGCTTCTCGCATTGATCAACTTCACAACATGACCACCAAAGCAAACATCCCTATGTGGACTTCCTGCATCGATCAGTTCACCGTCAAAAAAAAAAGATTGACAAGCTATCACGCCATGGACAGGCCTATAGTCATTCTCGGGTCACCTATAAATGGGGAAAGGTTATTCTTGCCACAAATGAGTTACCCCCTCCTCTCCTACTTATCACCCCAACATACTCAAGGGACTTCAAGCTCACTTAACATCAAGTGATTTGATTACTTCTCTAGCACAACACTGGTCCATGATGCAATGCATAAATGGGGCTTTCGTTCTAACAACCCCCATCCATGCTATCATTCTGGTCCTTGTCAATGAAAGAGCAATTGACCTTTCACTTATCTTTCACACTTTGGTCATATTCAACCAAGCCTTTTTTGCCAACCCAAACATTCTCAGACCGACATCATGACATCATCATCATCCTAGTCCATTTCACATAGTTTCTATGGACACCAATACACATGGAAATTATCGACCCGATACAATTTATGTTAAGCATAAACCAATACTTGCTAAAACATAAATAGACCTCAATTCATTTTTAGCATACATCCATCACAAATATGGAAAATTGCTAGGGATGAAAGACCACTAATCAATGTTACAGAATACACCATATGGAAAAGGCTGTAACATCTTCCTCTCCTCATCATTTTGACCTTAACCTTGACCAAGACTAGCCTATCGACCTCTTTGACCCTCTTTCTAAACTACATTGGTCTGAGGCCCTTCCCACAAGGGCTATGTAGGCAGCACTCAGTCTTCTGAGGTTAGCTCAGCCATTCCTTCATCCATCAATATGCTCGTTCGTCTCTCTCAAGATGACAACCTTTCATCTTCCATCATGACCAATCAACCAGCCCTGTCAATGTTGAAGTCATTTTGACTCCTCATGGGGCACATTTGAGATCAATTATATCTCAACCCGACCAGCGACCATGGAGATCATGCCTATCTCCACAGACCCTAACCACTTCTGAGACAACTCTGTCTTGGTTTTGTTTACACACATGTTACCTCAGGAATAAATAGCAAAATTGTTTGCAGACCATATTTTTGGACCCTCACAAGTATAGGATCGCACGCTGGTTGATCCACACTACTTGTGACATTTTCATGTTTTTGGGAGCACTTCCTGAGCCCGAGATACCTAGAGCATGATGACCATTTGGAGCTACAGCTTAGATTGAATAACCCGATCAGCTACGACTAATGCTGGGGCCCAGTTATTTCAATTTTGGCACTCAACATTTTGACTGTGACATTTGATCTATCCATCTCATGAAGTGGTATGCGTGCAATCACACCTATTGCAACATTTTCACTCACTCTTCATCCTTCTCATCCACCTTTTGTCAAATTGGCACCCAACATCAGGTTCCCTTCCCTTGACTCCCACTTTGAGGGGGAATACATCATCCATACCTCGGGGCAATCTACATCATCCATACCTCAGGGCAATCCACATCATCCCATGCATGGGGCAATCAACTCCTGTTTTTGTCTTACAGTTCGTCCAGAACAACCAACAAGACAAAAAGGGGCAAATGTAGACACTAAAATCATGTCTAACCCTTGTTCATTTCCCCCTTGGTCCATTCCTAACCCATTCTTAACCCATACAATTACTAATTTAAAATAATAAACTTATTTTGAATTAATAACCCCCCTCCTTTGACACATCACCCATGACACCTTGCCTAGGACACCTCTCCTTAGATTATTTCCCACCCTATGACTCACCCAAGACCTATTCTTACTCCTTTCCAATTACCTAACCAACTCTCGTGTGTATTTAGCCTAACCTTTGACAAATCTCCAACGAATTATACACCTGGTGGATGTAGAACAGGCTTGCTAGGCCTTTTACTCATTCTGCACCCACCAACGTTGGTCAACTATCGGCTGATGCCGGTGGGATCGCCGACGTCAGTTTACTTAAACTGGCTTCTGACCTTTTTCTTGGCTAATCACAAATTCTAATCGCTAATCATGAATCACAAATTCTGAATCTCGGGAGCTAATCATGAATCCTTCAATCTTCAATCTTCGACCATCTGCCAATTTGCCAGTCTCTCAATCAGGCCTCTCACTCTCTTCCTCAGGTGCAGCAACAAGAATTCTACTTTCAACAACTTGATCAACAATAGGTCCTCCACATAGGCTACATCAACAATAGGTACAGGGATCAGCAACATTCCTTCAGCCAGCCACAGGTAAGTATATTGTCTGTGTTTTCTTTGTCTTTTTGAGTCATTTACTTCTAAGTATTATGAATTAGATTCAGCAATTCCTATCCCTAGACCAGACCAAACCCAAATCCTTATTTCCCTATTGGCCTCCTCTACTCTTTTGTCCATTTGACATTCTATCCATTTGACTCCCCTATATCTCTGCATAGACCATTAACCAAAACCAGACCTTCAGACTACCTCAAAACTAGATTCTCAAACCTTTAGATAGACCCAGACCATTCTGCATGACCAGACCCTGTCCACGGACCATAGACCTGACCAGACCCCATCCAAGCCTACTGCCCCGATCGACGCCGACCACTACCCCAACCAACGTCGGTAGACTAACTGACATCAACAGACCTCAACAACTGATGCCGGTAGGACCACCGATGCCGATGACTCTGACCAGTCCAACAACATCTTCCAGGTAAGCCTTTTGCTTCCATTTTCCTTTTCAGTCTTTTATCATTTCAATATTTTAACATTCTGCTATTTATTAGACACTTCTTTTTATTGACTAGTGGGTTGATATCCCTTAAGGAAGTCTTCATACTTCTGGGATCAAGCTTTCGCTTGGCAACCTACCATCTATCCATCTAATGCCTTCATTTGTCCAAGTCTCTTTTCTTTGCAGGTGTCATTCCTCCACAACCAAAGAGGAGTTCTCACAGCGTCTGGATTATGGTGTGCACGACTACATCTAGGTACACACAAGCCTCATACTATTTCCTTAAGTTTCTTCATTTTCTCTCTTTGAATGTAGAAAGCAAATTTAGCATAGAAACAACATCAACACAGTTAATTAGGATAAATAAAATAATAAACCTACTTCTTGAATGTTATTAAAGATGTTTTTCTACCTTGATTGCACAAAAGATTCCTTTTTATTTTATGTCCTCTATGTTGATAATGACATCTTCCTATTCAAAAAACCTATCATATTTTGTCATTTCCACAACCATCTGCATGCCATCGAAAACCTCTAATTTCATGGTGAACCCTTATGCATCAATAAATCCCCAATAATGACTAACCATAACACCATAAATTCTTGGAATGATTAATAACTTCCAACTTTGACAACCAAAACAATACAATCAACTTACTATCTCAACTAAAATAATATTTTAACCTTATCTCTTTCATCTTTGCATGGATTGATAGAGAAAAAAACAATGATAACTCATGAAATTATGGTTAAAAAAACATTTATCAAATAAACATAATAATTATTTTGATAATTTGAATGCACATCACAACTTTAATCATTCATACCCAAGTTAACCCCTTAGGTATTTGAAAACCATGTCACCCTAGGCACCACAATAATCACCTACACCTAGGATCTAGGTTTAACTAATGATTATAAAATAAATTTGTTAAATGATCTACAAATGTAGCTTGTTTCCATGTTATTTATAAATTTTTTATAATGATACTTTTTCTATTGATTACTTGTAGGTACATGATAATAAAGAGTCATGCAATCAACAATTTACAAGTAAATTCATCTAAAAGACATATATAACTATAATATTTTGTAATGGCATCAACATCATAATTGTAAAGAAAAATAAAAAATACAAACATGACCACAATATGATTTAATTAGATATCAAAACCAATAAATGTTATCAAGCACAAAATAACCAAACAGAACTAAAATGAAAGCAACCATATAACTATTCACTTGTAAATAGTTATGTATTTAAGTGTAATACATGGTGTGTGTAGGGTTATTTATCAAATCTCTCCACCCCTAACATAGTCATTTAAAACACCCTCCTTGATGATACTCTCCCTCCATATCTATTTGTAGATTGGACTATCTCCTACATCCACCTTACAAATGTAAATGGTAGTTAGACCAAAACAATAATAATCAATTAAAATGTTACTAAAGAACAATAATATTAAATGATCATGAACAATATACATATGAAAATCATGTAGAGCTAACCAAAAAGTAATGAGTCACATAAAATAATCATTATATGTCTATTCATATATCAACATATATGAAAATAGTTTGCTATAATAGTAATTGAACAACATTAACCCCATTAATATATTTTTAATGAGAAAATCAAGTTTAATGAATAAATTGAAATGTAACATCCTTCCTCCCTAAAAAAATTATTCATCATCCTAATAACACTTATTTTAAACCAAAGTTTTGAAATTAAACAACACATACCTGCAAATCAAATAACATCAGTAAATGCTATAAACAAATAAATGTGGAAATAACCTATATAACTCATTGTAATCCTCCCAAGTGATACTATGCTCAGAATATATGCCCCATTAGACCTTTACTATGACACTTCCCTATTACACAAATTGAGCTTGTGAGTGTTAATTCTTTTTATTGGTTCTACTATAACCACCTTAGGATCTAGAACATGTAAAGCATTCTAATCCAATATATATGAATGATCAGCTACATACTTTTTAAGATAAGATACATGGAAAATGCTATGCAAGAGAGATAAAATTGGTGGAAAATCAAACCTATACACTATGGGATTTAACACTTCCAAGACCTCAAAGGGTCACACATACCTCGGATAAAGCTTTACTAATTTAACAAACTTAATTGAACTCTTCTGAGGCTTAACCCACATAAATACTTTATCACCAATAACAAATTTACTTGCTATCCTTTTCAGATCAACATAACTTTTTTTGTCTATCCTTGGTCTCATCTAACCTTTGCCTAATTAACTTGACTTGATACTCCATCTTGATAAGCATTTTAGGACCAAAGAATACCTTGTCTTCAATCTTGTCCCAATTGATTGGTACTTGACACACATTTTCATATAAAGCTTCAAATAGAACCATCTTTAAGGCTGATTGGTAAGAGTTATTATAAGCAAACTCTATTAGTGAAAGATATTCTTCCCACTTGAATTTCTAATCCATGAAATACATTCAAAGATTATCTTTTATAACTTGGTTTACTCTCTCTATTTATCCATCCATTTCTAGATGATATGCATGACTAAAGTTTAACTGTGTGTCCAAAGTTGAATTTAGAGTCAACCAAAAGTATATATCATTATCAAATATTGATAAAATTGATCTTCTATATAAATCCATGTAACTGATACACCTCTTTCAAAAATATTTTTGGAAGTATTTGTGCATCATCAGTCAAATTACCTAGCATGAGGTGAGCTACCTTGGTTAGTTTTTCAACTACCACCAAGATCATGTCATGATAGTTTCATGATAATGAAAAACCTTGGACAATGTCCATAATAATTACCTGCCACTTTCATTCTGATATATCATGAGGATATAACAATCCTACTAGATGCACATGTTCAACCTTCACATGATAACACTCTAAACAACATGACACAAAATATGTTTCATCCTTTTTTAATTCTATTCTAGAAATAGAGAGGTCTCAACTCAGCCATGAGCTTAGTCACTCCAAGATAGCCTAAATAAGGACCATTGTGCAATTATTTTAGCATAATGCTCTTGAAATTTTCTCTATTAGGTACATATATTCTAACATTTTACCTCAATATACCATCATTATCCAACTTGAATACTTTAAACTTAGGGGTTTGAGCATCCTATGATAAATATTGATTAATTTTCTTATAGAATTTATGTCTAGGGGAAAATTTAATAACTTGATCATGAAAAGTACTCCTAATAGTAGCCAAAGTTCTTATGTACCTTCTATGACTTAGGGCACCAAAAAAATTATTTTACTTTCCCTTGATGTAGCTAATATCAAAATCATAGCTAGATAAAAAATCTAACTAACATCTTTGATGAGCATTCAGGTTTGGTTGGGTAAAGATATATTTAAGCCCCAAGTTATCAGTCTTGAGTTCAAATGGATTTTTCAAAAGATAATGCCTATAAACTTGTAAGGCATGCACTATTATAATAAATTCCACATTATGTGGGATATAATTTGACTCAAATATTAAGCTTCCTAGAATCATATGCTACAAATAAACCATATTTCATAAGAACTCCTCCAAAACCATCCTCATATGCATTAGTGATTATTAAGAACTAACTATTATGATTGGGAGCTCTTAGCACAAGTGTTAAAGTAAGCCTCCTTTTTAGCTTATTAAAGGCTTTTTCACACTTATCTGAGCAAACAAAACTTTGATTCTTTCACTAAAAAGAGGTAATTAGGTTAGCTATTATTGATAAATTTAGAACAAATTTCCTTTGATAACTTGCCAATCCCATAAAAATTCTCACATCATACTTAATTTTAGATGTTAGCCTCTCCATTATGGCTCTTATCTTCATTAAATCAACTAAAATTCCATCTATAGAGATAATGTGTCCCAAATATTGTACTTTCTTCTAGAAAAATGCATATTTTGACAACTTACCATATAATTTTTGCTTTCATAAATGATGTAAAACCAACTCATGATGTTGTTGATGTTATTCATAATTTATAGAATAAATGAGGATATCATCCAAAAAGCTAACACAAAGTGGTCTAGATAATCCCTAAACACATTGTTCATGATATTAATGAATGCTTTAAGATCATTTATTAACCTAAAAGGAAACACTATAAATTCATACTGTATGTACTAAATTCTAAATGTTGTTTTGGGAATATATTTATTGATGTGGTTTTTATTCACACCATAATCAATGAGGTAGCCTCTAACATTTTAGGATCTAAATGGTGGTAAACTCAACTCTAGGACATGAGTTATAGGTATGTGGTTTAAACAACCTATTGATGGAATAGTTGGTAAAAAATGTAGGTTGTTGATAAGGTTTTTTAGACAGAGGTGTGGTTCCTAAAGGGTTGTGAATTATTACATTATTTATATGGGTGGTTAGTTGATAATATAAAGTGGATATATCTCAAAAAAAATCAAAAAAGAGGGGAGGGTAAGGTAAAAAAAGACTCTATGATTTCAGGGATCACCTCTCTAGCTGGTTTCTAAATGGACAAGTGCTTTCAAAACTTATGCCTATTACAAGCAGCTATTACACACATAGTTAGATACAGTTTATAAGTCTAAGTAGATATTAATATAGGAAACTCACAAGTCTCAATCAAAGGTCACCCCTTCTATGGAAGCTATTGAACACCTTTAATCATGAGATTATGGCTCAGGATAATGAGGTATCTGAGGCAAATTTTGCACACACACAAAAAAAACTATATCAAAATAGAACACTCATACACATTCAAAATTATGAATCAATCAAATTAATTTCTAATAATCTATGTAATTTACTAATCATTCAATATCTTTTGAACATCTAAGACTAACATATCAATCAAGATAAGAAATAATTCATTGTTTCTATTTCACACTAAGACTTATTAAATCACACGACCAAAAAGATAAGCCTAATCACACAAAAATTTGAGAGAGAATACACAAACACATTTTCTTACAATCAAAATTTCTTCTACTCTTGTCTATTGAAAAAAAATCCACACCTCCAACTAGTGGATTACAATTGTTTAAATGTGCTTTGGGGAGGGGTCACCTCATCCTCCAATTTAATACAAAGTCATTACATGTGATATTCAAAACTTGAGTTCTAACTGTGGTCAAAACTATATAAGAGTCTTTTTATAGTTATGAGTTAAAGTTATCTGTTGAAAAATCTATGCAACATGTGCATGTGCAAAAAGAAGGGCAATTTTTTAAAATTAAATCTTGAACTACATGAAAACTACATTTATAGATCAATACTTTCTTTTATAATTTGTGATAATAACCTATCAAATACTTCAAGTTAACCATTTCTAATGGAACTTAGACATGCACTAATGACAAGTGCTCCTTTACCAATGCCTCAAAATAAAAATCATGACTTAAATAGGACTAACATCCCATTATTATGTGACACATGTTGTCCTTACCTTTACATAATAGAAAATTCCTTCAAAAAGATTTGCAAGGTGTTTATTTTTAAATATTGTGTTGTGCCAACTTAATGTTTCAGATGCCTAAGTAACTATAGTCTTCTATTATTCTATTGCCAGATATTTATTTTTATATTTGATATCCATATTAATTCTAAGGCTCATGTGTTCTTCACTATTTTTTAATCCAATATGTCATGTCCATACCAAGATATCCATTTAATTAAAGCATGAACACTATTACCTTTCAATTCATGTCCCTACTTCATATTTTCTTGAAACAAGATCAAAGTCAATTTTTACCTTCGATCTCATGAAAACATACCACGTCAATTTTATACTAAATCTAGGACCTTTGAAAAGTATCATTGATCTTTCACCATTAGATCTATTTGTATGAGTTGACATGGTGTATTGATCGTCAGATTATTTGAATCCAAATCACTATCTTCAAATTGATGCCTTCACACCCATCATTTGATGTGTATGTGACCATCAATCTTTGAACACCAAACAATTAATTATTGAGCTTAATTTCAATATTTACACACCTATCATTTGGCATCTACATGAACATCTTTAACATCAATGTGACTATCACACCATAGATATAAGTTCTTAACTTTTGACTTTACGTGTGAGTTTGACACATATTGCCTCATCGAGACTCTTTGTTCCACTTGGTAACTTTATAGGTCTTTAGTTTTATTGACTTTATTAACTCTGTGAAAGGGCTTGTGGACCACTGATATTTTGACCAAGCTCTTGAGATGTGTCCACTTGGCATTCTCATAGAGCTCTTAAAACCTTTAACCTTTCAAGTCTGATCTCACATCGTTAGATCATCTATGAGTGATCTAATGCATACCATTGGATTTTGATCCACTAGGTTAAATATGATTGGTTCTTGTAGATAGAGATAATTAAGTTAGAGCTCAAGAAAAAATAATGTAAGGTCTTAGACTAAGGTTTAATACATAATAAAAAGGACCCTATGATTAATAAAATTGACTTAACTTAAATTTCTTGAGAAATATAAGAGACTTAGGATAAAGTCTTAGGTTAATATAATAAAGTGATCCCTAATAATATTGACCCTAAGTAAATTTTGAATCTTATTTCAAAAAAAGACCTAGGCTAACATACTTAGACTAAAGTTTTTTAACATGATTTAAACATAGATCCAATTAGATGATTAAAGACCAAGGTTTACTTAAAATAAAGAGTCAATTTAATCATTAATGTCTGAATCCCCTTGGTAGTGTTCTCATAAATGAGACCCATTAAACCTAGTACATGGAAACATAAAAATCAAATATTAGCAACATTAGATGAAGTTAAATAAATATTATGTACTAACAGACTAGATCATCACAAAATATTCAATACTGGTTCCTAGTCAAGGTTGAATGTTCAATTTATAACACAAATTTGTAGAATTTGAACAAGGGTCCCTATTTTTAGAAATGGAGGTGTTTTGGGTAAAATAAATGGTGACTCATAGGGGGAATACTCTTGAGTATTCAATAACCCATAACTTTGGTTAGCAATCCTTAAATTAATCATGAAGTGTGCCATAAAAAAATACTTAAATCAGAAACATGAAAGAGACTCTTAAGTGGATTCACAAAACATACTTGCCTTCTAATTTTTTGGATCTATGTGCATCAAATGTGTAATTAATTCTACCCTTGATATGATGAGTTTTTCAAAGGCTTGATGAAGCTATAGGTTTTATTTTGGATTCTTTTAAATTGCATTAAATCAAGGGAAGCTCAGACATTGCTCTACTGCCATCTAGGCATCCATAGCCCTGATAGAGATACCTTAGGCTCCTTTTCTTCTATTTCCATTATTTTATTTTAACCATGATACATAGTACATTGAACATATTTCCTCATGTGAGCCTTTTAATATTATTTAGATAGTCTTTTGTTCTTTTGAACCCATTGGTTATTTTGTTCTTTTGTTTTTCTTTTGTTCTTGAATGAGAAGAGAAGAGTTGGAACCCTAGTGAACTGGTATAGTTATAAAACAAATCATTACCAAAACATCCTTGCCAACCAAACCTATACCCAAAATTGTCATTTCTAATAGGTATTTAATATGATAAGTGAATTTGATCTAAAAACTAAGAAAACTTTCTAAATTTACATGAAGTACTTTGAGAGCAACTTCCACATGCTTACTAAATGTATTCAATTGCGATAATATCCATAATGATTCATGATTACATACCTTCATCTTGAAAACTCAAAACATAAAAATACACCCAATCTATAAATGAGTGTCAATTTTATAAATTTTTAGTTTACCCCTCTTCTACAAGTCTATTTAATCATAGGCTAAGTTGGTTTGAATTTTTAGCCTAGTTATGGTTAGAGCAAACATAGCTCAGATTACCAGAGAAAGCATTAAAAATAACTAATATAGAAAGTGAGGAATCTAATATAAGAAATTAAGAAATTAAACTAAGAAAAGTAGGAAACTAAACTAAGAAATTAGGAAACTAAACTAAGAAAGTGAGAAATCTAATATAATCCTACAACTACACTTATCTATCCCTCACCGATCAGTAATGTCTATAGATGGCACAACGCTAAAATAGTGCTTTAGGATCTGTCCAATGACTAGATATGTAATATAATTTCATTGTAACTCCTTTAAATGAAATTCATTATTCCCCATGATCTCTAAAATTTGGTATGGTCCAATCCATAGTGGAGAAAACTTATCATGTTGTCCTTTCTTCTCATGGGCTTTATCCTAAAGTAACACTAGATCTAAAATCCAAAAGTCTTTAACCTTCCCTCTCTTATAAAACCATCTCTTAACCACATCCTAGTGTTTGTTGAATGTCTATAAGGCATCAGTCCTTGAATCTTCCATTTATATTATGTCCATCAATATTGACTCCATTTCATCACATGGTTCCATGTAGTCCTGCATGAACTGGTAATTGGGTAACTTCAACATAATAGGGAATATAGGATTGCATCCATACACCAATACATAGGGTGAGGCTTTAAGGGCTTATTCATATCTTGTTTGGTCTACCCAAAGAGAATAATTTAACAAGTTGTGTTAGTCCTTGGGCTTATCTTTTGTTTATTTATTAATTACATCTATCAAATTCATATTCATTAATTCTGTTAGTCTATTTCCCTAAGGCTAATGATTAGAATCTGACCTAATAATAATATATTTTTCATGTGCCCACTCAGTAAATTATATTAATATTAAATCTGGTCCATTGTCATAAACCAAAGAAATAGGCATGGTAAATCTTATTGTTATGTGTTCTTCCAAGAAGTGGATCACATCTTATGCTCTACAATTCTTGGTGTCTATGGCTTTGGTCCATTTAGTGAAATAATCAGTAGTAGTAAGCATAGATTTATGGCTAAAAAATGAATTTGGGTTGATGATGTAAATGAAGTCTAAACTCCATTGGGAAAATATCCTTCCTTCAACAATTGATTATAAATGCACTATTGCATGTACTTCCCTTTTGGCTAGAGATTAACATTTGTGGCATGTCTTTACATGAGTGTGAGCATCCTTGAAGATTATTGGCTAATATTAGTTTATTATTAAGATCTTGTGGGCTTTAGTATTCCCATAAGGATGACCATTACCTATGTTTTGATGCAAGTTTTCCAATATTTCTTTAGCTTCATCTAAAGACACACACCTGAGGTAAATGTCTTCATAATTTATTATATAGAGGACTCCCTTTTTGATCATGTAGTGAGCAAATTTTAGTCTCAAATCTCTCCTTCATTATCTATTAATCCATAAGGAACAAGTACCTATAGTCAAATATTATATGATATTAGTATACCATTCCCCTTTAGACACTTGAGCCTCACATATCTCTTCAATGGTGATGTGTGGATCAGGTTTAGTTATGATTTAAATGATGCCTTGACCTTGGACAATTTTTTTAGGCTTGATTTATATATCAAATTCTTTGAGATTTTCCATCCACTTGCCCTGATGTTCTCTTAATTCATTTTGTTATAGGGTGATCTTGAAAACAAGATTGAACACAATGGTAATGATTTTATTCCTCAAGATGTAGTGTCAAAATTTATTTACTTCTTTAAAAAGGGCCAAAATCTATTTATCAATCATGAAATATCTAAGCTCTGCATATTTTAGATTTGTGCTCATGAATGTAATTGGATGATCAATTTCATCCTTCTTCTGCATTATGATAGCAATAATTATATGTTCTGAAGTGAATAAATATAGTTATAAATCTTTTGTGAAATCTACTAATTAATATTGGAGCCTACGATATTGCATCTTTAATATTCTAGAAGGACTTTTGAGCTTTAGCTATCTACTCCATTCTAGAATCTTGATTGAGCATGATATTTATAAGCCTAACAATATCTACAAATCTTGAAATGAACTTCCTTATGAAGTTAATCTTTTTAAATAATTATTTGAGCTCCTTATTTTTATTTAGTGGTGTAATCTTCAAAATTCCTTGAATGTTTTTGGATCAATGGTGATCCCATACTTGGTGATGATGTGTCCCAAGAGCTTGCCTTTAGTGACTCCAAATATTCTCTTCTTTAGGTTTAATGAAACACTAAACCTTTTGCATCTCTCAAATATAGACTAGAGGTGGCCTATATGATCATCCATGTTCTTTGAGAATAATGTAAGATCATTCATGTAAATGATTATACATTTTCCTATCAATCCTTTAAATACATGATCCATAGTGCATTGAAATGTTAATACCACATTTATTAGGATAAAAAACATCCTTTTACACATTTAAGTTCTCCATTTCATGGTAAATGTTGTCTTCATTTTATCTTTGGATTTCACTAGTACTTGATTATAGCCTAAAAATCTATCCAAGAAGGACATCATTTTAGAAGCACTTACTATATATATCACCTCATCTAGAGTTTGGAGGGGATGATTTTCCTTTTCATAAGCCTTATTCAAGTTCCTAAAATCCACACATAGTCTAAAATCACCATTCTTCTTTCTTACTAGGAATAATTTTGTCACCCAGGTAGAATGTCTCACTAGAAAGATGATTTTTGTATTTAAAAACTTCTCTACTTATCTCTAGATGAGAGGCTCCAGAATAGGATTGACTAGTCTTTACCTCTAGCTAAATGGATTATGATTTGGCTTCAAGGGAATCATATAAATAATGACCCATGGGTCATATAATTTCAAGTCCTCATATGTCCAAGTGATGACATCCCTATATCAAGTGATTAGATCCTTCAATCATTGTCTCTCTTCTGGGGTGCAACTACGACTGATATTAACATAGTGTGGGCTATGTTCATCTCCCATGATTTATCTTTTGAAGTCTAATTCATTGACCTTAGGTTGCTTGAACTACTAAGCTTGAGGGTCTATGTCAAAGGACCTTTTTAAAGAAACTAACCCAGTTGTGATACAATTTTATTTGAGTTAAAGAGTACCTTCTTATATGATTCTTCTTGATAGAGGTGATTAATATATTTTTAATTAATGATTTGGGACTTAAAATCCCTTAAATTAGCTAAAAACTAAATAATTTGTTGGACATCATCAAACACTTGAAAATTTTCTATGTTATCAGGGACAGAGGGACAAGGCACTAATTCAACGAAGAACCTCTTTACCTTAGATTCTTGGAGGGGCTCTAGATAAGTAGTAGTAGTAGCTAGTGAATCAACATCTTTATTTTACTCTCTAAGGAGGGATACTATGTTGAAATCTTTGAATATTTTGATCAATTCCCATTCTTTATACTTATACCTTCTTAAATAAGACAACTTACATTGGTATTTGCTTCTAACTTGGTTGACTACCAACTCTAAGTCATTGAATACTAGTATTTGATTTACATTATTCTTAAGTACAAATTTTAATCCCAAAATCAAAGCCTCATATTCAGATATATTATTCTTACAAGGAAATTACAATCTATATCCTACCAAGAAATTTTTACCTTGTGGATCAATCATATTAATTCCTACACCTGATCCTTGCTTGAATATAGAACCATCAAAGTGTAAAGTCCATAGTTGTTTGGAATCCTCAAATTTTGGATTTTGTACTTAATTTTGAGTAGTAAAAGTGTAAACACTAAGGCTAGGAGAGTCATACTTTACCTATTCATTTTTAACACTATATTATATGATGGGATACTTCATTTTCAACTCTCTATCAATTCTGATTTGATTTGAAACTCCTCTCTATGGTAGTCATATATGAGAGAAGTCTATAGAAAGATAACCATTGAGTGTTTTGGACCAGTCTCTACTTAGCTGTAGATTTTAGCCTTCAGGTATGTCTACCACCAAAATATCAATGGTCATCTGAGTGTTCAGTTCAAATGTTGCTTAGATATGCACATCCCTTAGTTCACCAACTACAAGCACTACTATCTTGCCTAATTGTGAAACTATCCTCTTTGAAGGACTTGACATCAAAATAAGATTTTTTACATATGGAAGTAGGCATGACTATTTTAGAATCTCCAAAATCAACTAAATTATTATGAATATTCATACCGAGCACCCTAGTAGTTAACAAAAAGGGTGGAACTTTTGGCTTGATCTTGTAGATAACATTGGTGTTAGATGATTTTGATTTGTCCATGGATGCTTTTGATTTCTCCATAGGTGTCTTCCCTATAATAGACTTATGGAACAACTCCTTTTGTTTGGTAATCTAAGCTAACTCATGAAGATTTATATTTCTTTGATCTTATTCATGTCTTCAACAATGTTATATCCTCCTTTTTTAGGTTATTCATTGGTCTAATATTGATCACTTCCTCTTGGAGGAGGTGTATTGTTGTTAGCTTCAGGATTTAGTAGAATTTCAATAGTATTTGAAGGAGTTGAAACTATGAGTGGTTACTTATTTCTTAGATTATAGCCACCTTTAATGAATTTTTGAAAAGTGCAAACTTCATCTATGTTGTCCTCTAGCTCATTATCATCTTCACCTAGAAATGGAAACTCATGAGTTTCAAATAACATGGTAGTGACTGAAGAGTTAGGATCCAAATGATGCTTAGGTATATTATGAATTTGGTCTTATCTAACCACCTCTTTTTGAAATATTTCAAATGTTGCACAAAATTCAACATAGTTGAGCTCACCATGCTCAGAAGTATAATGAATTCTACACCAATTAGGAAGAGCCATTTCTACCATGTTGATCTTTGAAAACTTGTTAGGTTGATCCATATTATTTACAATCCTATTGAATGGTTAGTTATATCTTTGAAATTTAGCATTTTGATTACCAATTGGGCCATAGCATTGCCCATCCTCCTTTGCATATTTAAGAAGTCATTTCTCAAAATTTGAACCATATTTTGAATAGAATCCAGTTCTGCCTTTGTAGAGTCAGTACCTTGTAAAATATTAGTAAGGGAATTGTTGATTATTGAGTTTATTCATAACCATTTCCCAACATATGATTATTCAAGAAGATAAAATTTGGTTACATTATTTGCATTAATGGAGATAGTGTGTAGAGATAGTTATGATTGAATTTTGGGATGTTATAATTCATGTATGTTATTGGATTCAATATTGATAAGCTATTTTTAACATTAGGTATGAACATATCTAGGGATTGAGTTGTCTATCTATGTTAATGGCCTCTTCATATGTTAATACCAAATTATTGACCATGACTACTCTTCTCAAGAGCATGGTAGTGATTGGGTACAAAGAATTCTTGTATATTTACAACACTAATGCAATTTATAGTTTGTACTTTGGGTTCAACTAGTTATACATCTTTTTAAACCTTGCATTGAAAGCATGGAAAGGTTCATTAGGATCTCTCTTCATGCTGGTGAAGTGTTAATATACCTAACTAGGATTAGTAACCTATCTAAATTGTGCAAAAAAATTAGCTTGACACTCATCCTAAGAAGTGATGGAATTCTCTATTAGATTTAAATACTAATAATAACCAACATCTATTAATGTAAAAGGGAATAATCTTCATGTTATATCTTCATCAAAAACATTCATTAATATTAAAGTAGATTTAAAATATTTGATGTGTTCCTTTGTTGTCCTTGCTCCTAAAGGAGATAAGGATGGTAGGTACTTTCTATGATTCTTAGGTAAATCATGCACATATTTAAGGATGGCAATAGTAGATCTGATTAACCAAGGTGGTTGAATCATTGGTTGACTAACTAGAAAAGAGTTCCTTATGGGTAAAGGGTTCCCAATTGGAGGAGGTAGATTACTGTGAACTAGGGTTATTATCATAGTTATAGGTCTCTTATGATTTCAAAAAGGTGAGACTATGAAAATAGCTTAGGAATTAGATCTGGTCACTCTCCTCGATGACTCTAATGTAGCTCTACATAAAGAACAACTATTATTATTGGTGGTTAGGCCCTCCTTCTAGTGTTAGTGAAAATATTGATGCATTTATTATGCACACCATAGTCAATGAAATAGCCTCTAAAATTTTATGATCTCAATGGAGGTAAAATCCACTCCAAGGCATGAGTTATAGGTATGTCATATGAAAAACTTATTGATGGAATAGCTAGTAGAGAATGTAGGTTGTTGACAAGGTTTTTTGTATGGAGGTGTGCTTCCTAAAGGGTAGTGAATTACTACATGAGTTGGATGGGTGGTTGGTTGCTAATCTAAAGTGGATAGATCTAAAAAAACTCAAAAAAGAGAGGAGGGTAAGATAGAAAAGAAGACTCCATGATTTTTAGGGATCACCTCTTTGGCTAGTTTCTAAATGGATAGGTGATTTTAAAACCTATTCTTGTTGAAAGGAGAAATTGCACACACATAGCTAGACATAGATTAGAAGTCTAAGGAGATACTATTATAGGGAACTCACAAGCCTTATTAAAATGTTTCCCATTTTAGGGTAGCTATTACACACCCTTAATCAGGAGATTATGGCTCAGGTTAATGAGGTATCTAAGGTAGCTTTTGCACACACATATAAAACTATATCAAAATAAAGAACTCATACACATTTAAAATTATGAATCAATCAACTTAATTTTCAATAATCAATGTAATTTTATAATCATTCAATAATTTTTGCACATCTTATACTAGAATATCAATCAAGACAAGAAAGAATTCATTATAACTATTGCACACTAAGAATTATTGAATCATACAACCAAAAATATAAGCTTGATCACATATAAATTGGAGAGAGAATACACAAACATATTTGTTGACAATAAAAATTGCTTCTACTCATATATATTAAAAAAATTCCCACACCTCCAAATAATGGATTATAGTTATTTAAATAGGCTTAGGGAAGGGGTCACCTCATCCTCCAAGTACATGAAAAGTCATTACATGTGATATTCATAACTTGAGTTATAATTGTGGTCAAAACCATATAAGAGTCTTCTTACAATTATGAGTTTAATTTATCCCTTGTAAAAGCTATACAACATGTGCATGTGCAAAAAGAAGGGCAATGTTTTATAATTAAAGCTTGAACTACATGAAAATTATAGTTATAGATCAATACTTTATTTTAAAAATTGTGATAAAAACCTATAAAATACTTCAAATTAGCCATTTCTAATAGAACTTAGACATGTGTTAAGGACAAGTGCACCTTTACCAATTCCTTAGAACCAAAATAATTACTTAACTAGGACTAACTTCCCATTACTATATTACATGTTTCCCCTACATTTACAAAATAGAAAATTACTTCAAAAGAATTTTTAAGGTATTTATATTAAAATAATATGTTGTACCAACTTAATCTTTGAGATACCTAAGTAACTACAATATTCTCTTATTCTATTTCTAGATCTTCCTTTTTATATTTTGTAACTAGATTAAGTATAAGACTAGTGTGTTCTTCACTAGTTTGTAATCCAACATGTCATGTCCATGTTAAGTTATCCATTTAATATAAATATGACCATTATTTCCTTTAGATGCATGTCCCTACTTCATGCTTTCTTAAAATAAGATCAAAGTTCATTTTTACCTCTGAGCTCATGAAAAATGCCATGTGCCAATTTTCTACTAGGTTTGAGACCTTTGAAAAGTCTCATTGATCTCTAACCATTAGATATATTTTTATGAATCAACATGGTGAATTGATATTTAAATTATTTGAATCAAAATGGATATCTTAAAATTGACAATTGTGCACCCATCATTTGACATTTTCATGACCATCATTGACATCTATGTGACCGTCAATCTTTAAACACCAAATAGTTAATTATTGATCTTAATTTTGACATCTATGTGCCCATCATTTTGTATCCACATGAATGTCTTTGATGTCCATTTGACCATCACACTGTGGATCTAAGTGCTTGACTTTTGACTTTGCATGTAAGCTCGACACCTATTACCTCATTGGGACTCTTTGCTCTACTTGGTAGCTCTATGGGTCTTTAGTCTTATTAAATTTATTGACTTTGGGGAAGTGCCTATAGACCATTGACCTACCACTTAAGCTCATAAGATGTTACACTTGGAATTCTCGTGGAGCTATTAGAACCTTTGACCTTAGATTATGGTTTAAGACATAATAAAAGGGACCCTATGATTAATAAAATCAACTTAGCCTTAAGTTCTTAGGAAACATAAGGGAATTAGGATAAAGTCTTAGGTTAATATAATAAAGTGCTCCCTAATAATTTTCACCCTATGTATATTTTAAATTTTATTTAAAAAAAATACCTAGGCTAAGATACTTATACGAAGGATTTTTAACATGATTAAAACATAGATCCAATTAGATGATTAAAGACTAAGGGTTAATCAAAATAAAGATTCAATTTAAGTATTAATTTAGGAAGCCCTTTGGTAGTGTTCTCATAAATGAGACCCTTTAAACCTAAAACATGAAAACATAAGAATCAAATATTAGTAACATTAGATGAATTCAAATAAATATTATGTGCTAATAGACTAGATCTTCATAAGATATTCAATAATGATTCTTGATCAAGTTGAATGTTTAATTTATAGCACAAATTTGTAGAATTTGAATAAGGGTCCCTATTTTTAAAAATGTGGGTGTGTTGGATAAAACAATCTTATTTTAGATTCTTAGCTGGTGATACCCCACTTAGAGATATATCTTAGATAAAATTGTTGCCCCATGAATTTGATCAAAGATATCATCAATATGAGGTAATAGATACATGTTATTAATTATCACCTTATTTAACATCCTATAATCAATACACATGTGAAGAGTCTCATTCTTATTTTTAACAAACACTATTGGTACACCCCATGGTGACACACTTCATCGAATTAACCATTTAGATAACAATTCTTATAGTCAAGATTTCAACTCAACCAATTCTATAGTCATCATCCTGTAAGGTGCCTTGGATTGTAGTTCTGAACTAGGTATTATGTTAATTGAGAAATCAAACTCTTGTTTAGGTGGTGAAATCAATAATTCCTCTAAAAACACATCCTAAAAGTCCCTAAAAAAAGGATAATCCTTAATAGATGATTCCTTATATTCTTTTATTTCATTTATTATAATAATATATGCCTTACATCATTTCCTGTGAGCCTTCTTAATCTAAATTAAAAAAATATGCCTAAGTTTCAACTCCCTTTTATCACCCTAAATATGAGTTTGATTCCCAAAATCATCCTGACATTATGCCTTATTAAGATATCAATCTACCTTAGCTTTATGCTTAACAAGCCAGTTTACCCATAGAATTACATCATATGATCCTAGTGGTGTTACATAAACATCTACTATCGATGTGAATTTATGTAATTAAATCTTAGCTTCCACTAAATAACTAATAATTTTTACCTTTGCTTCATTCCCATATTTCACTAACCATAAATTTGAAATTAAAGCAGATTTCCTAGATAGCTTAAATAACATTCATGAAGAAATAAAATAGTAAGTAGCTCCATTGTCAATCAAAATGTAAATGGGTTGACCAAAAATATTACCTATAATCTCAATAAGTGAGACTTGAAAATAAACCTAATGATTGTTAATAGCCACATGTATTTTCTATTGAAAATTTACTTGATGCATAATACTCTTAGCTTTACCTTCAAACTTTCCTTGAGTACATTCCATGGAATAGTGATCACCCCCATAGATGAAACATCTAGTAGGTGGTCCTTTCATTTTCGACTATTGGTTCCCCTTAAAACTAGTCTTGAACCCACCATCCATTTTCTTTCTACCTAAGAAATTACTAAATATAACATTATGATTCCTAAATTGATATTTTGAATTTTTATTCCTTTTCCATTTCTTCTTTTTAAGAGTGGGCTTGGACCCTTTAAACTTTTTATTGAACTTCTCTCTAACCTAAATAAGAGACTTCACCTTTGATTCCTACTTAACTACATTCTCGAAGACTGATTCTATTGTTGATAGCCCATGCACATCTACCTCACATCCACTTTGGGGTTTTAATCCCATAATGAACTTCTAGATGTAAAACCTTTCATTTTCTTGATATCAAGGAACATATTTTATGATCTTAGTGAATTTTTCCCATTATTCATTCACTGAAAGATCTCCCTACTTCAAATTCTGAAAAAGTGTCAAATTTTGGTCAAAATATAACTAGGGAAACCATCATGATCTAAAAAACCAATAATTTCTCCCATTTGGTGGTAGTGGATTTGAGGTTCATCAAGAGTTTCTTATTTACCTACCATGTTTCTACTTCTCCAACAAGTTGATACACTCCCCAAACTACCTTGGTGACTTCTGAGTAATTACGGATCTCAAATTACTTTTCCATTTCTATCAACCAAGTTTTTGCACCATCCCCTAACATAGATCTATCAAACTTAGGAGGATTAAATTTCTTCATGTCTATGTAATTTTTATAGCTACACAATCCCTCACATCTTGTGGCATATCATCATGCCTATGCTCTTGATGAGATTATTACTAAGCAATGTGTTCTTCAAGATCTTCTTGATTTATTTCCTTAACATGTCCATGCACTTCCTATTCTAAGGTCATGATTTGGTCCTTAGTTTCATGCATGGATGTGAGGATCTAATCCAAATTTGCAGCTTGATCTATGGAAAAATTATTTGTATCTAATGGATTTGAGAGGGATAACATCATCAGAATGCTTTTACACACCAACCATGGACCATAGATCCCCCAAACAATCACCAAGATAGAGAGTAGCCCTCCCTTCATGAATGAGAAGATGATAATGGTGTAGGTATTTAGAAATCAATTAGAACCTCTGTGTTTTAAGAAATTCATCCCATGTATCATATCATAAAGAATTTTGTTCTAACATGATAGAGTGCATACATGTATATTAAAAAAATATATGAAATGATAACATTTAACTATAAACATTAATTTGGCCAATGTATTCATATAGTTTAAAGATCACATAGATTAATCATATTCACACACACACACACACACACACACACACACACACACACACACACACACACACACACACACACACACACACACACACACACACACACACACACACACACACACACACACACACACACACACACACACACATAATTAGATTTCATTTATTCCATGTATTAGTGACTCTAGATAAATGCATGAAAACTTTCTCACATAATTATTTCTTTAATGTCATTAATACCAAAATTTACTAAATAAATCATATGTAAAATTCCATGGATTCTCTTATAGATTTAATAATAATACCACAACATTTAAATATAAATGAAATAACATGAATAATAGCATGCTATATAATAACAATGTAAAACCTATTGTCATATTTTTTAAGTTCTAATACAACCTAATATTTGTTTCAAAATATAGAAATATTATAATTAAATTAATAAATAATAATATTTATGATACTTAAGTATTTACCATTTCATTTAAAATCACCCTTTTCATAGGTATTATAATGAAAGTAAACATAATTCAGGAATTTCACATTAAATCCTAAGTTATTAAACAAATACTCTAACCACAATGTTTATTTGTTATAAATAAAAATTAAATATTTCCCAATCAATTAATAATTTATTCAAACACATTATAAATCAATGAAATACATCATGATTTTCATATGAATACATTTATTCATTGTATACAAACACCTATGTACCTACTAAATTATTCTCATACACATATATACTTTGTATGTCTACTTATGTGTGTGTGTGTGTGTGTGTGTATATATATATATATATATATATATATATATATATATATTCATCAATTTTTAAAACCCTTAGCCACTTAGTTCCTAATGGATTTATATATTTAAAATTTTATGAATATATATATATATATATATATATATATATATTGATTTTAATATTTTATCATAAGTTCCCAACTTAAAAAAACATTAACTTAATTTTAAACCAAAAATATAATTTACATTAACACCATATAACACCTAATGTTCCAATTAAATGCCTTAAGACACAAAAATCTAAATGTGAAATAGTGTATTATGTACCATATGGTACACCAACTCATTGAAAACTATTCAACATTAATTCAACCCCTATATTAAACATTTATGTTCTATATATATTTCAAACTTCATCTATTATTTATAAATGTCTAGGCTCAGTCATTGTCCATATAATGTAACACAACCAGCTTAATAACTCACATAATCTTATGTAAATTATCTCACATACATATTTTTTTAGTAATAGGGTAAGTTCATCTTATAACTTATGTATGTATTTATTATACTATTAAATATATATGTTCAAGGATAAATAGAAAACCTTTAGGTGTCATGATATACTATATGGCTAAGCCATTTTACCATTTTTTTTCAAAATCAAACAACACATAGACATAGATTAAATAGACTAGCACAATTTGTTTCCCTTATATTTTCTCAAATGTTTAAAAACATACTAAATGAAAAACTCAATTTTATACCATTTATCTATGCCATTAAATAAATGTCAAAACCCAATGAACTAAATAGCTAACACATAGTTAAAATCCATGTACAAAATAAACTATTCTCAGTTTGTATGTTACTATTAGCAACCCAAATATCACCCAACTGAAGGAAAATTTCTCTAATCTCCTTCACACCTGAATTTACATTGGAATGGTTTAAGGTGTGGGAAAAATTCTCTTAGACCAAACCTCTAGATTTAAGGCTAGCTCCTTTGATGTATCATTGATGTTAAACTTACTAAAACCTACTATGCTTTTTGGGATGAAAAGGATTAGAAGGATAAATAAAAGGGAAATATATTATAATAATGGTGATATAGCTATATTTTTGGTTCATACACTCTATTTGATCTCATAAAACACTAATAAGACAATTCAAATCACTAAATCTATAATTCAAAAGGATTCCTATGCAAATCTCATGAAAGGCATCAAGCACAAAGAGTGTGATGGAAGACTATTGTTATCAAATTGTAACTCAAATTTGACTTGAGATGATGTTTAATTGACCTCCTCTTCTCTCTTCTAAACCAATCTCTTAGCTTATTCTTTTATCTTATTCTATATATTTTGGCTTTCAAGCCTATTTTTAGGATCCTTCTCTTGGATATGATGAAAATCTGCCAAGATTGAGTTTTGTGACCTTTTGAGATGAATAAAATGACTATTTTTATGTTCCTATATTTTTGTATATTGTTTTATATTGGTTTGATTTGCACATGTGGTAGTATTTTCTCCCTTGGTAGGTCATGATCTCACCTAGTTACTAGTATGATATCATATACAGGTCATATATAGTGTTTGATTTTGATTGATTGAGTGAATACTGAATATATTAACTAGTTAGTGCCTTGAATTAGACCTATTCCATCATTTCCCTTATGCTTTGATCACTTGATGAACCTTTATATGAAATATTATTGCATAAGAGTCCTTTGGAGTTATGGATTCAATAATTTATTAGTGTTTTATGAGCTTAAATAGAGTGGATAAACCAACAATAAAAGTGTGTCACCATTAGTAGGAAATATTTACCTTTCAATTATCCTTCTAACCCTTTTCATCCCAAAAAAACATAATATATTTTAGTAAGTTGAACATCAATGATACATCAAAGGAGCTAACCTCAAATCTAGAGGTCTAGTCTAAGAGCAGGTGTCCCACACCTTAAACCATTCTAATTCTAGTCCAAGTGTGAAGGAGATTAGAGAAATCTACCTTCAATAGGGTGTTATCTATGTTGCTAATATTTTTGAAATGCCTAATGGGACATAGATCCAAACATTATAATACATGTTTATAGGATATTGATCTTCAAAAGTAGTTTCAAGTACTCATATGGTCTTTATCTCTAAGGTAAAATGAAAATTTTATTCATAATTCATATATTTTCATGTGTTTTTTAGGCTATGGCATATTATAGAGGATAATTCTATCATTCATGTCCTTATCAATAGTTCCAATATGATTCATATGCATCTTGATATGAACCCTATCAATCCTATCATGATTCATATCAGCCTTATGATGATCATTACCAATCATATATAGATTCTTATCAATATTATGGTAGCTAATACCAGTCTTATAATAACCCTCATTAACCTAGTTATCTTCTTGATTAGCCCAATCAAGTCCCAAAACAATCCCTTTCTAGCTTCAAACAAACCCTATTTAGCTATGAGAAATAAATGGTAAACATATACACACAAAAAATATATGGATAGGATATCTCCAGGCATCAGATTGAGAATATGAGATCTAATTTTGAGTAGGATAAATAGGTATGTGCATATTTCATAAGACATGGCCATTGAAAATTTAGTGTTAACATTCTAGACATAGGTGGTCTAATTATAGGCATTGAAGAGAGGTTGGTGGTCCATGAAAAACACCAAGGTCATCATAATTAGTAGCATGTTCCTATTTAACTTCCCTTTTCTCTTTATGAACATCAAAAAAATGTATATCACATCCCTCAAGCTCCCATTCAAGTCTTGCCAAGCTTTCCTACATGGAAATCTATCCAAGAAAGGCCTCAAAAGGTTGAGAAAGATTATTTTGAGGAGGCTAAATATCATGTTTTACAATAAATCATATAGGATCCTTCATTTCTAATTTTGTAAGGAGAGGTCTCTAGTGAGTTAGTTCATGACTTTGAGGCTCACCTAGCTAAACATATTGAGCTTGCAAATCATCATCTTCAGTAATCATTGGTAGTTGCAAAGGTACCACAATCTTAGCATCAAGTTACTTCTTTCACTCCCATGGTTGTAATAAGTGTAAATGAATAAAATCCTAAAACCAAGTTAATGACTTGAAAGCAAATGTAGTATTCAAGGGAGAATGAAGAGCATTCAAGTTTAAGTCCAAGTGTTTTTATGGAAAATAAGTAGGATATCATTCAACCTCCCCTCCTTCCTCCTAAAAATCCCAAGGCCTTTCCTTCATGGAAATATATTCAAGATGACTTTAAATAGAGAGAGGAGGTGAAGGTGATTCAATTTAAGCAGCCTCATGATCAGAATCAATCATAAATGGTAACACATTTGGACCTTTCTCATCCTCTTAAGTATGTTTAGGGGTATACCATACCAATTATTGAGGAAATTCTCTTTTGTGAGGTGAATGAAGAAGTTTTAGGTGAAGTGATAGGAGATGAGGAGGTTCCATTTGAAGATGAAAAGGACATCATCATTAAAACACTAGTTGACAATGATAGCCATGACTTAGTATTTCATAATACCAAAGAAGATGAGTTGTAAGATGAGATTCAAATGCAAGATAACACACAAGAATAAGAAGTTATAGTAGAAAAAAAAGGTTGGTTCTCAAGAGATTTTTGGTCAAATATAATTTTTCCTTTATCAAGATGTTCATGAAGAATTTGTAGTAGTTACTATTAATGAGTGCAGCCCAACCAAAGAAGATAAATGTCAAGGTAATGATGATGACTTTTGGTAGAAATATATGTATATTTTTAATGAATAACAAGCTATTCAAGGTTTCACACTTCCTCTTGAGGATGTTAAAGACCAACCACTTATTTAACCTATCAAGTTTGGCCCATAATAATATCAAGTTCATGATGATGTAAGGAAAGAAGAAATATTTTTTGATCTAGTACCTCAAATCATTGATCATGAACACAAATCAAATAAATAAATATTATTTTTATCATGCCTAAATAGATATAATAGGTTAATCATGAAGGTATTAATAAATACATATCAGATCATTATCATCTCATGAATGAATAAGAATTAGCATTAGTTTTGCAAAGTAGGAGAATATGGGAGAAAGATTATTGGTTCTTGGATCCACATCTACAATCCATGTACCTCAGAATGGAAGTAGAAGGCCCAAATTCATCATCAATAATCCATGAACATCTTAATGATTCTATCTACAAGAAAAAGCTACCAAGAGGTGGTAATCATGCTTTAAGTCTCCATGGTGGACAATATAGCTTTCTATTTGATCTTGGGTGAAATCTTTTGTTTTTAGGTTAGTTTTTTAAGGTTGTTTGTCATGTTTCAATGAGTAGCATAAATAGTAGTTTACCTTATTATTATAATGTGTGTCTTGTTTTCCTATTTCCTAATATTATTTTTTTTACTCATAGTTTAGTTGATGTTCCTTGTGTTGTTTCCTTTATTCTTCTTGTTATAGTAAAAAAGAGGTGTATCAAAGTTCAAAAGTATGTTAGGAAGTCAAGAGAGTCATCAAGCCATCAAGAAATGTCACAGATTATCATTATCATATCAAGTCTATTAGTTTATTTTGACTATCAAACTATTTAACCCCTATGAATTGTCCAAAATTGTTGGTAATTTGTCCTATAAATTCAAAATATCAACCCATATAATTCAAAATGTCTTAGGGTACCATTAAATCCTATTCAAAGTGGTCTAAACTATGTATTTTTGGTCTAAAAGGGATAAGTTTTGGCCACTTAATGATGAAATTGGTATCAAAAGGTCATAAAATCCTTCATAATACTTTGAAATAATTTAATTTTAATGAAATTAAGATTTATTCAAAGTTTCATGCTTTAAAAAGGTCATGTTAATATAATTTTAAGCTCAAAAAAGGTCCAAATATAACTCCCACGTGCCAAATTTAGCTACATAAAGATGTCAAATGCTTTTTTTCTTGGTATTATATCATTCATGACTTGTAATCATCTCTTCATGCACTAAAGTGGTAATGGAAGACTTAAGTTATCAATAAAAGCTAAAGAGAACCCATTTTCATGCATATTTCATTGAAAAGTATGGACTGGTATGACCATTCTGTATAGCAGAGCTCATGAGCAAGAGAAGGGAGTAAAAGGGGTTATATAATAATTTTATGGAAAAAATAAGAAAAATAATCCTAAAACCAATCCCATATAATTAATTTTCCTCTTTTCACATAGGGAGAGCTCTTCAAGTTTACAGGTGGTATAGTCATGAGAGTGAAAATCTAGGTCTACAATATTGGCCAAAGAAATTAGACTTAGAGAGATTCATGTTAGAGATATAAAGTTTATAATATCCCCTTTATGAATCATCCATTTTAAGTCAAGGAATACATCATCAATACTTCATTTAGGAAGGTAGTCAATTTTTTGTAACTTCTCTTCATCAGGGCATCATGGTAAGAAAATTTAAGTTTTCAGAGCTTCTTATGAACATGATTCATCATTCCATGTTAGTATATAGGTCCTTTCCACATGTGTGAGTAAAAAATAGAGATAAATAACTTTAGATAGTGAAAATATATAGTTTATCATGCTTCTAAAGGATAATTATATGATTTAGGTGAGTGTTTTAGAGTTTCTTATTTTCTTCTTAGTAGGGATCTCCATTATATTCATATTTCTCTCATGCAAGTTTCTCAATATATTCTTCAAAATTTTCATATCAAAATCCCATAATTATGTTCTCAAACATCTCAAAAATCCATTTTAGTAAATTTTAAGGTTTTTTTTATCATTTGTTAAGGTACTTAACATATTCTTAGGTTTTGGTTCATCTTATTATCCTCCTTGAATGACACCAAATTGACATATGTGGTAGAAAATAACTCTATGATTGAAAAATAATATCAAGTTGGTCTTATCATATTATTATTGCCTCTTATCACCCCATTTTTATTTCATCTCCATCCTCACTATCATACACAATCATTTCTCACTATGTTCATGCTCTTTTCACCCTTCATTCATGGTTTTCCATCTTCCCACCTCATCATTCCCCCTTCCATTCATATCCATCTCATGAATCCATCAAAAAGAAGAGGAAAAAATAAGTGAATGGAATCATGGTCACTAAAATATGTTATTCAATTATTGAAACCACCACCTACAACCATGAAGGAAACCTATAACAATACACCAACATTCAACACTTTTCATGAAAGTACAAAAGGGAAGAACATGCTAAAAGATGTATTTTAAAGGTCTATGCTCAATATCTCTCATAAATATGAAATATATGGGAGTAAAATGATAATATACATGAGTGATGACTTCATTAATGCTAAGAATAGTCATAGTATATACAATGGACATACATAACCACCTATAGTTGAAGAATGATATAGTCACCCTAAGGTTGAAATCATGGTCCAAATGCATAGGCAAAGGTAGATATGATATAAAAGGGTGTTAAAGACATATTATTACTTAATAAATGGTATAATATCAATAAATAATCCTTTAATAAAGCAATCAATTTTATTTAAGACACCTACAGGGTTGGTTTCAAGTCAAAATATGATACAATCAAGGGTCTAGCAGTCTTAAGACCTTTTCTAGGCTTGTGGAGGCTATTTGGACCATAAAATGCATGGAATAATAAGACTAATAATCTAAATATAGATATAAATAAGGATACAAGTGAGTTTTAAATAGGTATAAAGAAACACAAATGTACATCTACATCTAGCTTCAAGAGCACTGCAACAGTCAAGTAGGTTAGCAATGCCAAATGGAGACTTCAAGGGTATAAACCATTTTAAGGAAGTTATTAAGGTTGTTTTTAGATAATTAAAAAATTTAATGACATATTAAAACCTATTGTCATATAATTTTAATATTATTAAATCCTAAGTCCTATCATAGTATTTACAAAGGATATCACATCATGTACAATGGTCTCTATAGGAGAAGTTTGTTTTCATTATGAAAGAATGGTGAACATGTGAAGAATATAGTAGTATTATAAATAAATGAATAAAATCGGTGGAATAAGATGAGAATTAAATTAGAACCATAATATTTTAATATCATAATATTTATAAAATATACACTTATTGCTTTACTTATGGGCAAGCCTATCTCCAAGTGCAAGGGTTTTCAAGCAAAGTGGCCTAGGGGAGAGTCTCATGTTCAAGTGAAGGATTCATGAATAAATGATGGTTTAAATTTATAGGATGAATAATTTTTATATAAAATATTCTATATTCAAGATTCAAGAAGCTTAAATCATTACCTATAACCATCATTTATAGGCTTTCTTTCAAGCTAGTATAGATTTGATAGCAAGTGATCAATGGAGAATGAGAGCATGGTCTAATGATGAAGTTTCATTTAAAGACAAAATTAATGAGAATAAAAATAATAAAATGTATTCAAGAGAGTGACATATGACTTAAAAGACTTAGTGAATCAATCATTTCACCTCAAATGTACACCTACAACCTCAAACACACATGCTTACCTCTAAGTTCATTCAATTTGATAGAATAGTAATCAAGAGGAGTCTTAAAGTTCAAGAGGATGATTAAATTAAAAAAAATTATGATGTGTATAATAAATATATAAACATTATGAGGGGGTTAAAATTACATGAATCATAGTCAAGGTCAACTATAGACAATCACCTATAGCCATACATGTCATTTCCTATAGAACAATCATATGCCCTCAAAGTTTAAACCTAAGATCATTCAAGAAAAGTGATCCATTATGTGACTTGATAAATTCAAAGTGATAAAATTACATATTAAAAACCTTGATCAATACACTAAGGCACTGCCAATGACATGAAGGTACTTAGTATAAGATTGTATGGATCTTGACTATATAAAGGCCTAAAGACATAGTTTGAGGGTCAATATATTATGAAGATCATGTGAGGATGGTTTAAGCTGATATGAGTGGTCATAAAAACACAAAATAATGGTGAAATGTCTATTATATACCTATGAACATCATGAACATCACCTAAAATAGTGAGGACACACAATCAAAATGAATTTTCTTGAGGAGCTAAGGTCATACATGGGTTGCATAAGGTTGAAAGTTGACAAATGGATAATGAAACCATTGTATAGAAGCTATTAATATTTCATATAAGACATATAAATCATGTTAAATCTCAATAAAAGGTTGAAAATGGGAAAAACATGGTCATAAGTCTAGTGAGACATGAAAATGCAGGCAACTCAAGGTAACTCTTAGTAAAAAGAGCCTATAGGTCATAATATGCATCCTTTGGGCATACAATTTGGTTGGATCAGTCATTATGAATTGATATACCCATAAAAAATATTGGTGGGTTAAAACTATGAGGGTAAATATTCAATATTTTTACATAGTCATTAGCGTGTCTAATCACAATTAGAGTTGGAGTAGGCAAGTATCTTAAGGTGCATACCAATAAGAAGAGGGTTGAAACTTCATTAAAAGGTACTGTCAAGCATAAAAAGATGTTTTTAATTAATAAAAGTCCTTTTGAGAGGTTATTAAGCTCCATAATATATGAAAACCATGCACTTGGGGGATAAACTAAGTACAGAGGCTTAAAACCCTACAACAACATAGTCATCATTTTTTACTCTTTCATGAGCTAGTTCATTTGATGGAATTTGAGACATGGTAAAGGGTCATTTGAGCCTTGATATACTATGGGAGTGAATAATTTTTATAATAATTGTTTTTATTGACCTTCTTAGGCTTATTTCTTACACATACCTTCTCAAGATTATTTCTTGCACACATAATCTTGGCAACCTCTTGAAACCAAATTTCACCATGTAGAGATCTTGAAGATCCTTTTACATGGAATATCCTAATTTTCATGGTTTATTAAGGGGTAAATGTACTTAATTTTCTTGAAAATTAGTTTATCATTAGATATTTGTATGTTATGAACAATCCTTAAGAATATCTAAACCTCTAAAACCCTTACAAAACCCTCATAACAACCTGATGGGAAAAATTAGCTAGATTTTGCATCCACTTGATGAGTTTGAGATATAAATGAAATTTAAGGTCTTTTAAAATAAATTAAGTACATTCATGACCAATTAGTTGGAATGTGCATTAATTTCACTATATGGACTAGGCTAAATAATTTAATTTTGAGCTATAAAGCAAGGGAAGAAAGGGTAATTACACATTTAAAGGATTTGAGAAGGATAAGTTCTTAAAATTCCTCAAGAACACTTATATAGCCATAAATAACGGTCATTTAGTTAATTTCCATGGTAAGATAGGTCTAAATTTCAAAATAAGGAACTATTTCTATACATCGTGAAGAGGAATGGCTTAATCAAGCCTATATCATGATTATAATCAGACACTTGTGTTTATTCTTGACATCGCAAGACAAGACCATAAAAGGGGGTAGAAGGAAATAAATAAAAGTCACAAGGGCACTCAAAATAATCATGAACATAATAATCAGGTCCTAGGATACATGTTTGTTAAGTTTGAGCCTTAGGTAAGTAGTATAATTGATTATATTGGCCAAGGAGTAACAAACACTGCTTGAAGAGCTTGTTTTCCACTCTACGATGATTTTTCACATGCTCACCCTAGTACAAAAATTTTGCATGGGAATATGAAGAATTTTATGGAGTTAAAGGGACTAATACACTAATATTTTTTGGAATTTTTTCATGATTCAAATCCCAATCTTATGAACAAAAATTAAGAGCCCAGAGCACTCTTAAACCCTTACAAAACCCTACTAATAGACTTGTTTATGGAAAATTGAAGAATTATGTATCTAAATTCATCATAACATATTCAATATCACTTGGATCATGAATTAGACTCTTATATTTTCATGTCCATGTCTATTGGTTGTATGGATTTTGTACAGATTTGGCAAAAAACAAGTTTTGAAAAAAAACAAAAAAGATGAGGTACAAGGCAATTTACAAGAATTATAATCCATGGAGAGTGGAAATTGAGACTTGTTATTCATATTAAAATCATTAGATGATCATATATATGCCTATAAATATCATTGAGATCTCATCCAAAATAGCTAGTCTATAAAAATTTAGGGCAAATTGACCTAGTCAACTACTTTGACTAGGTTACAGGTGTTTTTTCATCAAGAGGACCTATTTCATGATATAATGGGTTGTTCCAAGTCTGATACTCAACATATTTATATTTTTCAATTTTTTCATATAGCTTTTAATGGTCATAAATGCAATAAGTTATTCTAATAGACCTATTTGACTTAATAAGCCTATTTAATAAATTAATTTAAGATGAAATTAATGTTGAAGATATATCAAAGGAATTCATATGGAATTGTCACAATGCATAACTAGCCTTCAAGTGGATATTTCATGCAAATTCAATCTTAAAGTGATAATTCATGAAAATGAGAGTTTGAGTGGGAGTTAACTTATCTTAAGGACCAATCACTCTAAGTTAACTAATCATGGGTTGACTAAGCAATACATGCATGTTCCATAGTCTTCATGCAAGAATGATCATTCAATTAATTTGATTTATTTTCAAGTGGATTTATTTACCAACTTATGGCATATCATGCAAGAAGAGTTAAACAAGTTTAATGGTCCCACCACCTCATTCCAATGTTAAGGAGCTCATGCAAATATCATGCAAGGCATCAAACATAAAGATTATGATGGAAGAATATTGTTATCAACTTGTAACTAAAATTTGAATTGAGATGATGTTTATTTGACCTTCTCTTCTCTCTTTTATGCCAATCTCTTGGCTTATTATTTTATCTTGTTTTATATATTCAAGATTTCAAGCCTATTTTTAGAATCCCTCTTTTGGGCATGATGAAAATATACCAATATTAAGATTTGTAACCTTTTGAGATGAATAAAATAACTATTTTGATATTCCTATATTCTTGTATAATGTGTTATATTGGTTTGATTTGCACATGTGTTTGTATTTTCTCCCTTGGTAGGTCTTGATCTCACCTAGTATTAGTATTATATCTTATGTAGGTCATATATAGTGTTTGATGTTGATTTATTGAGATAATAATGGATATATTGACTAGTTAGTGCCTTGAATCAGGCCTATTCCATTATTTCCCTCATGCTTTGATCACTTGATGAACTTGTTAACTATTTTGACCACAAGTAAAAATAGGTCAACCCCCTATAGTAAAAAAATTGTATAGGAGTCTATTATTATGTAATAGGGTGTTTCATGGTCCTATTTATGTTATTTAATGAGATATTAATCTTTATCATAGTCAAATCTAGTCCTAAGTCATTTCATGTCACATAAGGTCACTTTTAGATTCATTAATGAAGGTGGTATAGTTTTCTTAGGTAGACAAGTGTTACAAGGTATATTTTAACATCCAATATGTTAGGTCCTATCAATCATGTTATTACTAATTGAAAAACTAGCAATTTCCTAACTAATCGAAACTATTGAAAAGATGAGGTTTTGGAAGTTATACGACCTCTAAAGGAGTGTGACACATGACAAGCTCCTAAAGTGGATATTTATATTCCTTGAATCTATTTACATACTTTTCCACCTTTTTAATATTAAAAAATGATTTAATCCCATTCTAATTCTCCATCAAATCACTAGACATGCATAATTGGTCAACAAGTTTCTTCATCATACGGCTAATAGGAGAGGTTTTAGATCAAATTATCATGTGGGGTGATAATACACTTAGTAAAATTCACATTCATGGTAGGATTTAGAATAATGGTTGCCTATACTTTATGAACCATTCTTAGTAAGTTGATTGTTTCTTTTTGCACACTAATCCCCACACTCAATAGGTTTTCTCCTTGTTTGAGTTGATCTATATAAACCATTTGTTGAAACTTTTTCCATAGGATGTGTAAATTTTTGTCACATGGTTTTCATCTTTTGTTTCATGTTTCAAGTTGATTTTTTAAGGTAAATATCTCAGGTTCCAGGTTGAGACCACCATTGCTAGCTACAAGCATGTTACACCAAATAGAGAGGTCCTTATCCTTATAGTGGTTACATAAGTAGATATGATGTTTGATGACTTCTGATTTCATAATAATCTCCCTCCTTACAAAAATCAATTTCAAAGGATAACATTAATGAAGTTGCAATCATACATGGAACATAATCAAACTTATTTTCATATAGTCACTTATAGTCATAGTAAATGAGGTGTGAGAAGGTTTGATAATGTTCATGAAAAGTAGATGAAGAGTATTAAGAGGTTTTACACCTTATTATGACATGAATAGTCAATCCAAGCCCTTCAAATGACAAGTAATGGACTGTGATAACCAATTCAGTCCTTAACATAGTCCTCCACCATTAATGTACACCTACAAGTGCCCTAAAGGAGGATAATCACATTAATATGAAGCATGTGAATTAGTTAAACTATTTCAAGGAAAAAATAATCCATTTTAGGATTAGTATAAGGTATATAATTTGTTATAATTCCATACACTATGTACACTATACATTCTCTACCTTCACTACCATGTGTACTGAATGTTCATTTATAGGTGGCACTCATAGAGACTTAAAAGTGTTGCATAGAGGTGTTTCAACATATTTTAAACCTTTATTAAGGTCCTAAAGTGTTTAAGGTGACATAATATTCATTGTGAATCTATAGAAGGGCAAATATACTTGAGGAGTCATGAATATATGTAGAGAATGAGTTTTAGGGATCCACATCCTTGGCCATATTTGGTGCCATCATGAAGTAGTGTGGCATGGAGTATAGATATATCCTAAAAATTTCATCATGAGTCCCTATAATAGTGGAAATGTATTAAAATAATAAAGGTGATGTTTAAATCCAATAGGTGATGTAGAGGGAACTTCCAATCCATAAATTTATTCACTGTAGAAGGTTAGTGTTCTCTAGAGTATCTTGAACCTGAATTGAATTTATAGTCCAAGATGGTAATATAGGAGCATACTTTCATGAAAAGTGGTAATAAAAAGGTGAGATTTACTAGTGGATAAAAGAAAATGTTGAGAATATTTGGAGTACAAGGTTTATAACATGCATCACAACCTATAATACTTCCTTTTGACCCAAGAAAGTACACCTATAGGTTTCTAATAAAGGTGACATAATAGAACCTAAAGGTTGAGTGATAATTTATAATTATAAGAATGATATGAGTAAATTTAACTCATTAAATGAGACAAAATAATTTAAATAAGGCCTAAACATAAAAGATACTATGCTTGACATATACATGTGTCTTTTTTATATAATAAAATCTACTTATAGTCTAAATGTAGTGTGATAGTGAACTAGTATGGGGACGTTTATTCTTGTCTCAATTATTAAGCATGAAGTGAGTCATAAAGTGAGTTTTAAATGACCTTGATGACTAAAATATAAAAAATTGAACACGTCATAGGGTATAACCATGTAATACACACCTATAGGCATCTCCTTCATGAATAAATGACATAGTCAAAGTTGACTGTCATCTAGGTCTATCCAAATAGAGGGTTTTTATTGAAAGATTTAGTAGAGGTATTGATAATTAATATTATTGGAGTGATTTTATAATGATATTAAACACATTATTATACTCTCATAGCATGTAAATAGGTCAAATAATTGGTTATGACAAACAAATTGTAGTCAACTCATAATAATATCTTGCACACAGTGGGTTCTCCACAAGTCTATTTTGGGTTTTGTGAGGTTTGGAGATGATATGAGTATGTTACAGACTTTAAAAATTATAAATAACATAATTAAAACTTAAATAAACCTATAATATAATAATTTTTTTTGAGGAAATAGGGGAGATGATCTCTATTCTTTCTTAGACAGAGGGCACTCCCAGAAAGTACAAATCTATAGGTTTAATAAGAAAATGGTAAGGTGTGTTGGGAGAGGTTGTAAACTTGTAAAGAGATGTATGGAGTTATATGGAACATGGATGAACATTTATAAGGCCCCATAGGTGTTATAAACTAATCATAATATCCCAAACTCATAAATTTATGATATCAAAGGGTATAATAACTCTTGAAAAGTGTCACATCATCCTTTGTATAGAATGGTTTGAGAAAATGAAGCACATCTTAGTGTTAAGTATGAAGGATGAGTGAAATAAGGGTGATTGAAGGAAGGGTGATTATGATTGAAAGTAGTGAAAGCACTTGTATATAATATTATTGATGATTAGGGACACATCTAATGCATGTTGGAGACTATTTATAACCTATTACTCAAAATTTAATGATATCTTATGTCCCTAGTTTGTTGTAGAACATTAAAGGAAGTCCAAATGATGAAGGTAGTTTTTAAGGAGCAAGTTGAAGAGTCCTACACCAGATTTGAGGAGTTTCATGCCTTAGAGGAAAATTTTTACACTGATACCCTACATAGTCTATTTGATACTTCATTCTCCTATAAATATAAATCCTGTTCTTAGCTTGACAAGTGTTTTTGTGACTCTTGGATGCCACTCTTATTTCTCCTTCCTCACATTCTATAAGTACTAGCCATTTTGTCTCTTGTTTGATAATACCACACCATGTATAGTGAATCCCTACTAGTTTTATGTTTTAATTTATATTTTAATAATATAATAAATCTAGTTTTGAGTTCACAAACATATTATCTAAGTGTGCAAAGTGATGAATGGTGAGGTCTAAAAATGTTATCCTTACTTCTCCTTATCCTTTCATGTCTAGTATAATGAGATCTCATTTTAATAGGTCATATAGAGTGTAACTTATTTATTTGTCTCCCTTTAAGTGTAAAACTATCCTTAGATTCATCAATATGATCTCTAGTCTACTTACCTTGAGTTGTCTTATGCATATCAAATTTATATTGAAATACTAATGTTAGAACATCTTAAGACTTTCAAGATTTTTAGGTGTTGTTCATTAGTGAAATAATTATGATAACATAGTGGATATATTCATGGTGTATCACCCCCTTAGGGTAGATTTATTTCATGCATATGTCTATCCCTTTTCCCACAAGCAATCATTTAGTAGAGGTGATAATCACTTCAAGGCAAATTTAGGGAGCTAGTCCTTAAACCTAGGGGTTGACTTCTACTATAGGTAAACCCATGTACCTATAAGTATTCCCATGTTTTCCAAATCTAGAGTAGGCTTGAATAATATCCTATAACATACAAGAATTATTGACAGTAGTTCTTGCATGGCTAGTGGGACCCATTATCCTAAAGATAAATTATCAAGGTGAATGTTGGTCTTGACAACATCAGCTGCATATTGTTGTGCTAGTCAAAATTTAGCAACTCCATTTAAGGTAAAATCTAATTATAGACTAGTATTTTGTCATATATTTACTCTCATACTTCATGGTCCTTACTAGGTCATATTCTAGTAGAGTTTTCAATCTTATCAATCCACTTCTTCAACATGAACTTCTCTTTGAAGTTCAACACCTTCAGCTTATTATTCCCTTTGAAGAGTAAGAGGACTTTTATAGCTAAGAAGACCAAGAGAGTGAGGAAGAGCTTGAAGAAAACATGGCTAGAAAACATGCCTTCCATACCTTTAATGCTAAAAATCCACTTCATCTTGAGGCCTATGATGAAATTCCTCCTAATACTAAAAAGAGTGTTCATACATTCAGTGGTGAAGGTCATGTCACTCCTAGTGAACACATCAGGGATATCTCCAATTTTTGTAGTTTCTACAATGTCACTAAGTTGAACATTTCCATTAGACTCTTTGCCATGTCCCTTAGAGGCAAAGCACTTGATTGGTATATGAATTTTCCTAGTGGTTACATTACAACATGGGATGAATTTAGAGTGTTTTTAACTTCAATATTTGAGGATGAGAGTGATCACACTTCACTCATACATCAGCTCAATGTGATCCTAAGAGCCCCTAAGGAAATAATGCATGACTTCAATGAGAGGTTCCAAAAGACTTAGCATAGGTTACCTCCTCCCATGAGACCAACTGATGATTTTTTTTCCCTACATACTTGAGATCCATTGGTATTTAATGTCATTTAAGGTCATCCTAGCCTTTGTCTTAGTCGCATTAGTTAATTTGTCATTTTGGGGTCATTTTATGTGCTTTTAAGGGTTATTGATGCAAGTGGTATGATTCCCAAGGTGACTAGGTGTCCTATTTTAGTTAAAAACATTCAAGAGATCAGTATAAGTGTTATTAATTTTAGTCACATCAGAATGTTGAAGGTTTTATAACTAAAATTGCATAAATCAGTTGAAAAAGGGAGAAAATGACACTTCTACAGCTTATGGGGAAGTGTGCCACATGGGGAAGATCATGGAGGGTCTCCTCATCTTCAAAAAACTCACTTCACATTTTGTTTATTTTGGAAAGGCCATTTTGATTCCAAAAATACTATGTACCTTTCTTGGTTTCTTAGACACATAGAAGTGACTTGAATTTTTTTGCTCATACAGACAGTTGGAGATGTTTCAAGTCAAATTATTTTGGGAGTTTATATTAGAGTTAGAGACATTAATTTATATATAAATATTTTGAATAATGGTGGCTTTTTCTTAATGAACCATCCTCATGAAGTGGACTATAATTTTCTAATAGCTATTTCATGTACCCTATAGGTTTTAGTCTATTCTGGTCAAATTCATATGAAACAATTGGTGATGTGGGATAAAAAGGATGTTAGATTCCTTATCAGATGGTATCCATTATTATTTTAATGTTTCATAATGTTTGGATGAGAAAATTAGTCCATGATAAAATAGGTTGTAACCATGTACAATTTTAGCTAAAGTGCTTCTTATTTTCTAAGTGTGTTCTCCTATAAGGGTCTCATATAGCTAGGAAATGGTATTCCACAAGTTCCTAGGTTATATGAACACCTCCTTCCATGTTCTAGTTTCACCATGTCATCATTTGAGTAGCTTGCTAGCTTGTCTTCCTCCATTATCAACTTCATGTCTAGCTTTACTTTCAGTCACATGTATGGGCTTGCTCACCTTGTTCTTGGAGTTCTATTCATGGTATATCAGTTATTCAGACCATTAGTGTATGAAATCAAAATTTCATGGTGTGCATGAATAAATCATGGATCACATAAGATAGATCACACCTACATTTCTGATTGGGGCACACACTTGTTAAGTGGGAACATGACCAATATGAGGATCTACTAGACCCAATTAGGGGATCACTTGTATCATTTGTCAGAAAACATCATGCTAGGAAAGGTTTTAAATCATATAGTATAACATAATCACATAATAACCATAAAAGAGTACTATGGTTTCTATATTCACTTATGATAATAAACAAAAAATTAAACTAATCTAATAACAAGAAAAGTAAACTAATCTAGTGCTCACCAAAGCTTGTGGCACAAATTAAGGGGTTAGATGCAAAGCAATAAAATATATGTATAGGTAAATTCAAACAAAATAAGAATGAGTAACACCCTAATATATGTAATATGAGGAGTAATATTATTCAATCCAACACTTATGCTACTTCTATCTACTAAAAGAGAGGAGAACAAAGTTAGAATATACTTACCTAAATGTGAACCCATCTTGACTCAATCTCTCACTTGGCCAATGGGGCTTCACAAGAGGTTGTTTTTTATTTGTAAGGATCACTTTGTTATGATAAATCATCTAAGATCTATCCATAAGACTAAGATTCTCTAAATAAGAAACATAAGCTAAGACTCCTCAAGTAAAATGGTGGAAGAGCAGATTGTGAAGAAGCATGAGTGAATAGTAACTCCTGATTGCATTAATATGGAAATGAAAAAAATGACCTTGTATATGTATGAGTATCTAAATCAAAAATCACTCAGACATATAAGATGTGCTAGGTTGAATAGGTCAACCTAGCATATTATCGAGCTAATGCTTGAAGTTTATGCTAGGTCGGCTAGATGGAAACTAGGCCTAAAGAGCTAAAGTGACCCCAAATTATGCTAGGTTAACCAGTTTGACCTAGATTATTGAATAGGTAAAAAGGGTATTAAGTAAGGAAAAGAAGGATAGAAAGAGGAAAACACTAGAGTAATGTGTAAGGAGGGAGAGATAGGTTAGGGAAAGGTTTTAGGAACTGAATAGATAGGGAATAATATGGAAATAAGGGACAACAATATTATGAAGCACCAAAGGTCTACCCACCCCTTTCCTAATGCACCCCTTAAGGCATGCACTTAGATAGATTGAGTCATGATGGGTTCCTGCAATATGTAAAACATCATTAATTGATAAAAGTGTGAAAATATTATGTGTATACATATGCCCCACTTGCAGCTCATCACGTGTCACTAAGGTATAACAAGGGATGTTGCTTCAAGAAAGAACATAAGGACACACACAACACTGATGCTAAAAAAATTGAAATATTTTAAAAAGCATAAAATAACTAAAATTAAATGGTAGAAAAGGAAACTAACTAAAAATTAAATAACTAAAAAATAAATGATGCATACCTTGGCTTGTCTTTATCATGGGATGTTTTCTAGTTGTGTTTTAGATTTGATTGTGGAGGGTGTAGATATTACTTTGGAAAAACCCAAAAATACAAAACTAAGGAGTAAAAAAACAAATGCAAGAAAATCCAAGATAACTAGTGTTATGTGGATGGGATGTACTTATGAATTTGGTAAGTTAGGTGACAAGTGATATGTTAGACTAAATGACCAAGTCAAACAAGAGTAAATTAGGTAACTAAAAATCCAAGGCTACTAAAGACCAAAAAACTCAAATAAGTAAACCTAAATAAGAAAAGGTAAACTCACTAAATTAAATCAAGGATACATGTCAAATAAGATGGTAGAAAGAGGATTCAAAAATAAAAATGGGAAAACAACATTGATGAGTGAGAAGTAATAATCCACATCTCAATCATCAATGGAAAAAGGGCATGCATAAAAGGGAAAACAACATGGTTGGGTGAGCAGTAACAATCCACATCTCATGCAACAATGGAAAAAGGGTGCGAACTCAAGTATTTACAATAGTAGAAAAATGCAATCAAGATAAATGGGAAAAGAAAAGAAAAATAGTTTTAGTAAATATATAAAACATAATGAAAATGATCTATAGTTTCTCAAACATGTTGTTTTGTGTCTAAAGATAGATAAAAATGAAACAAATTAGTGTTAGCATGTTTTTAATAAATGAAGAAAAAGGAATTTAAAGAAGAGGGAAAATAGATTTGGAATCACAATTTGTCTATCAAGGGGGAAAATGAAATGGGGTAGAAGAGAGAATGAAGGAAAAACCAAGGTAGAATAAATCTTTATCAAAGTCAAGACACTCAAATTTGGTTTGTCAAAATAAGAGGACTGTTGACCTTAAGGACTCTAAAGAATTTCTCTTAGCTACACTTAGGTCAATAAATGGAGTATATAGATCATCCCATGAAGGTTATATACATGAGAATTAAAATGGACCTACCTCCCCATGACATGTTCCCTTTTCTTTAGGACCCCTTAAAGAGCTATTAGTCTACTATGAAGATTGGGTACTTGTGTAGAAAGTAGGTATCACTATAGATTATATTGAAATCCTCCATTCCAATCTACTAGCCTACTGCACCTTAGAGGACTTCAGCTCTATGTGAAGCTAACTGTGAAGTTTGATCTTTGATTGGAGATAGGAGATGTGCTTGTAACCACATATTTTAGTGTGATTAGACTTTTAAGGTTTGTATGTTACCTTTTAGATATCATTACTTTATTTTTTCAAATGATTGGCTTTTAACTTTATTTTTTTAATTCCTCCTCCATATGGATTTGGAAGACCAAACATGGGTACTAAATATGACTTTCATTTGAAAACTTTGGTATAAGGTTTCTAAGAGAGATAAAATCAAAGAGCATGGGGTCTAAGAGTCTTGTAAATATAGGTGAAATAAAAGTTCTATCTTGACTTTGACCTTGTTTTATCCAAATGTGGAGGTGAAAGAAAGGGGGAAATTGAGAGGAAAATGACACATGTAATAAATTTTAATTTCTTAAAATTTCAAAAATATGTGACAAAGGGAAAAAATGAATACAATGATAGAAAAGGTGTGATTCCTTATCATAAGACTGTGAGAAGTGAAGGAAAACATGCTCACATATATTTTTTATAGATTCCATCTAGAAAATAAAGACAAAGATAATGCCTAAAGAATAAGGATCATAAAGAGCATGAAAATAAAGGTAATTTTATGAGATTTGGGTTTTATCCATGGTCTTACCAAGCAACTCACAAAAGGAAAACCCAAGGGGTGCCATAAGCAAAAAGTTAGGTAGAATTTGTATAAATCACCTCAAAAAGAAAGACCCAAAGGATTCTAAAAAAACATTGTAAATTAGTAAAAGAATGAAAAAGAAGAAATGAAAAATAAAAATAATGGTCATTTTATGAGGAGGACCGGGCTTTATCCATAGTCTCACCAAGCAACTCATAAAAGAAAATCCCAAGAGGATGCCAAAATAACATTGGAAAATAAAATAAAAAATGAAAAGATAAGTGATGAAGAATATGGTACATAAAGAAACCCAAAGACCAAAAGGGAGGACTAAAGGTTTAAAAATAAAGGAAATGAAGACTATGGTACATCAATAAACCAAAAGACCAAAAGGGAGGACTAAAGGTTTGAAAAGGAAGGGAATTACTATATAGGGAGAGACTTGTACTAAATTAACCTACAAAAAGATGTTAGATAGATATATAGAGAAATCATGAAAAGAAGGAAAGGGATCCTACATTAACATTTATATCAAGGATGAGCATGTGAGAGACAAGCCTATGTATCTTGGAAGGTTTCTTGGAGTTGTATTAGTTTGGTAGCATGTGATGGAGAATAAGAGTGGGCATAACAAGATTCCCCAAAGAGTAAGTGGATGTAGGGATGGGCATCACAAGATGCCCAAAAGTCTGAAAGGATGTGAAGGTGGGCATCATAAGATGCACCAAAGGTTATATTAATGTGTGGATGGGCATCGCAAGATGCCCCAATAGCTAAAAAGAGGAAGAAGAGATAGGAAAAGATAAGAAGCAAAGAGAACCCCATAAAGTGTCTAAATGGATTTAGGTTATCCAAGAATATTATAATGAGGGAAATGATGCTTGAGGATAAAAGGAAAATAATGGTAAGTAAGAATAATAATAGACATAGGTAAAGAACTAATTTAAGTAGACAGAGAACTAAATAAGACATATAAGGAAAGTGAAAAGTTAAATTGGAAAGTATACAATAAATAAAATAGTATAGGGTCAACCCGATCAACCTAGTATATAATAAAAGGTTTGAAGATAGTAATATGTTGACCAAGTTGACCTAGCATAGTGTATAGAGGTCATAAAAAGCACTAGGTCAGAAAATTGTTTTGCCTATATCTTTAGTTCTACTCATTTGTTTTACAAACCATAAAATGCATTGGATTCATGATGAAGTAGAGAATGAAAATAAGGAATAAATAAGTGATAAAATGATGATAAAAATAATGATATAAAAGAATAAAAGAAGTGAAATAAACCCTACAAGGGTTTATTTCACATCTACAATGTAATGAAGGTGAATCCAAAGTGGAGATAATACTAAATAAGAAAGGAAAAAAAATGGAAATGTGAAGACAATATAACCAATGGTGGGATAGGATTCATGTCAAGTTCACCATAATATAATGAAGGTAAAGCCAAAGTGGAGATAATTCTAAATAGGAAAGGAAATAAAAATAAAAGCATGAAGATAATCCAACTAATGGTGGGATAGGATTCATGTCAGGATTACTAGAATGTAATTAATGTGAAGACAAAGTGTATGATAACACTAAAAAGAAAGACAAAACAATCTTCTTTTGAAGATCCTAAAGCTCCACATATTGAGGTGGATAAAGAGCTTTCTTTTGAGAAAGAAAATTTTGAGAAAGAAGCACATGGGTTGCAATCAGACACCATAATACCTGTACAAAGAATAGATGATCTGACAAATCTATCAAAACAAATCATTTTATATCAAAAGATAGAAGATCGATGGAGAGGTGTAGATGACAAAACTATCCTAAAGGAAGGTGAATTCTTGGCTGAAGCTGGAAATAAATTAGAGAAAGATTTTCTTTTTTCTCAGTCTAGGGAGATTCAGGTTGATAATGATTTCCATTTGGATGAGCTTCCTGTGAATGATAATGGAGAAAACTTAAAGCATATTCTAAACCAAAGAAAAAGGGTGGAAAAAAAGACCAATACTAAGGGGGTAGAAACTAGAAGCAGCAAAAAAGACCAGCAAACTAAGGGGAAACATCTTGCTTATACTCTGGATAAACCTAGAAAAAGAGATGAACATCATTTTAAGGTGAAATCAGATATTGGTTCTTTAGACAAACCTAGAAGAAGATCCACTAAGAAAACCAGAGAGCTAGAAAGTATGCAGAATATTGCTGATGGCAGGCAGGCAACTATTTTGGATTTTACCCCTAAAAAATAGATATTAAATCATTACTTGGAATATTAGGGGGTTGAATATAAAATGGATGTTGATGTTGTCCTTGTTTAACCTGATTTTGTTGCTATTGTTTTATAGGTTTTAGGAATGCTTTTCCTGGTGCATGGTAATGCTTTATCTTTTTTGATTCTGTTAAAGGGTTTCAGGGTCCCTTCAAAACCTGTGTTTACCTTAATCTAAAACACTAAAAAGAAAGAGATAAAAAATGGAACCATGAAGGTAATCCAACTAGTGGTGGGATAAGATTCACATTAGGCTCACTAGAATTTAATGAAGGTGAAGACAAAGTGGAGATAATTCTAAATAAGAAAGGGAAAAAAAATAGAAACATGAAGACAATCTAACTAGTGATGGGATAGGATTCATGTCAGGTTCACTAGAATGTATGAAATTATAATTTCATGGTGCACATGAATAAATCATATATTGGATAAGATAGATCACACCTACACTTTTGATTGGGGCACACACTTATTAAGTGTGAGAAAGACCAATATGAGGATCCACTAGACCCGATTAGGGGATCACTTGTATCAGCTATCACAACACATCATGCTAGGCAAGGTTCCAAAGCCTATAGTCTAACATAATCACACAACAATCCTAAAAGAGTCCCATGGTTTCTATAATCACTTATGATAATAAACAATAAAGTAAACTAATCTAATAATAATAAAAGTAAACTAATCTAGTGCTCACCAGAGCTTGTGGCACAAATTAAGGGGTTAGATGCAAAACAATCAAATAGATGTATAGGGAACTTCAAAGTAAGTATGAGTAACACCCTAATACATGTAATATGAGGAGTAATATTATTTGAGCCAACACTTATGCTACTTCTATCTACTAAAATAAAGGAGAACAAAGTTAGAATATACTTACCTGAATATGAACCCATTGAGACTCAATCTCTCCCTTGCCCAATGGGGATTTGTAATAGGTTATTATGGTTTGTAGAGATAAATTTGTTAGGCCAAAGCATCTAATACCTATCCATAATACTAAGAATCTCCAAATAAGAAGCTTAAGCTAAGACTCCTCAATTAGAATGGTGGAAGAGCAGATTGTGAATAAGCATGAACAAATAAAAAATCTTGATTGAATTCATATGGAAATGACCAAAATGACCTTGTATATATAGGGGTATCTAACCCAAAAATCACATAGACATGTTGGATATGCTAGGTTGACTAGGCCAACCTAGCATATTATTGGTATAATGATTGAAGTTTGTGCTAGGTTAGCCATATGGAAACTAGACCTAAAGAGCTAAAGTGACCCTATACTATGCTAGGTCAACTAGGTCAACCTAGCTTACTAAATAGGTAAAAGAGTACTAAACAAGGTAAAGAAGGATAGAAAGAGGAAAATACTAGAGGAATGTGCAAGGAAAGAGAGATAGCTTAGGGAAAGGTTTTAGGAGCTGAATGGATAAGGAATAATATGGAAATAAGAGATAATAATCTTATGAAGCACCAAAGGTCTACCCACCCCTTTCTTAGTGTATCCCTTAAGGTATGCACTTAGAGAGATTGAGTCATGAGGGGTTCTTACAAGATGTAGAGCATCAGTAATCAATAAAAGTGTGAAAATTTTATGTATATAATTAGGAGTTCAAGAGAGTTCATTTAGATGTTTTTGAAAAAATTACAATGTTGTCACATGATCAATTCACCATGCTAAATAGTAATTTGATACCCTTTCTTGCTATATTCCATGTGCATACAACTGATATATAGGTTGAAAAGGGTGTTTTGAAGCTAGTATAAAGGTGTTTAAGAATGGAGGACATGTTTTGAAGGTTGAAAATGATTTTTGTTTTGTTTTGAATCCATTTCCACTATATTTTTCCATAACTCATACCCTCACTATCTACACATAGCTAAAACATCCACCTATAGCCATTATTGATGTCATAATTTGGGGTGAAAATATTGACATGTGTTTAAAAATACTTAGAGTTGATAAAATTATATTATGGTTTTGAAAGGAAGCATATAAGGTACATATGCATAGGTAATTCCATGTTGTTCAATTTTAGCTCACTGTGGTGCATCAAGGCATCTACTAATAGGTCACTGAGTAGGGTACCAAAATCCTAATTGAGGAGATGGAGACAATTTGAAACCTTTTTAAATACCTTGATATGATGAAAAATCTTTGACAGCTCATGCAAAGTGTCAAAAGTCAATGTGAAGGTGTGGAACCATGTTGGGAGATAAGAGATTAGTTTTATTGAAGGTTTCCCTAAAATGGAAAAATAGAGACCAAAGGGATTTTTGTAATCATCCTAAAACATGGTGGTATAGGGTCTTAAGACATATAATGAGGTTTATATTATAGCCCCTAGCATATAATATACCCATGCCAAATATGGAGGTCAAAGAGTAGAGGGAGATAGGGTTTTTAAGTCCTCAAATATGCCTAAAAAATCATTGAGATACTTCTTTGAAGTCTATAAGCCTGAACATACAAATGACCTTTTGCCACCTAAGAATTAAAAAATGTACAAAACTTCATGTTTAGGTTAACAAATCTAGTGAGATGAGGTTAGATAGTTTAAAATTAAGCAATGAGGGATTTGAATGTTCCCTTATAACCCCATGACTATCTTGAGGTGTCCCCTATACGAAGAATGCACACCTATAACAAGATATGAGACAATAAAGACAAACTTGATGCCTATTTGATGCTTTAAGACTCTTAAAAGGTGAATTCAAAGACAAATATGCACTCCATGACAAATATGGAATAAATAAATATTACCAAACATCCTAAGAAATGTCTCATGATGTAGTGCATACCTACAAGTAGGATTATCTCAGTCAATAGTCAGGGTTGCTTAGTCATTTGGAGAGGACTCAGTCTATAAGTTAAAGGTGCATATTTAGATTCTTGGAAATAGTGACATGATAAAACTATAAAATATACACATTCTCCATGAATTAAAATGAGATTCATAATCTCTGTATAGGGCAAACTAACCTATAGTCAAAGGTAATACAGGGGTCTTAGTCTAGGTACAATAGGGTACCTAGTTTGGACTAAAAGCTGCATACAAGGTTAGAGAATGGGATTGGGTGATATATTAAGAATGGATAATATAAATTAGTACAATAATGGCCTCTATAATATCTTGGTTGTGTAAAAAATTTATACATAGACCCCCTAAGGCCTTGCATATACCTATGGCTGAGTGTGCACTCTTAGTGAAGGTAGGAGTCTGTCATACAAAGAGAGAAAGAAGGTTGGAGATAAATTTGAGATTGTATATGATAGGTAAAATAAATGGTTCACACACTTAGATACCCCTAAAATATTCTCAACCACTTTTCCTTACTTGGGCAAGGCTATCAGTCTATATAATGAGTCAAGAAACATCTTGGTGCAATAGGTGAACATGAAGAATATAAGGAAGGGACTATTTTTGGATGAACATAGAGCTCTAATATCATGAAGTGGATACTAAAAACATGTTATATCAACCTATAATCATTATTTTGGCTTGGATAAGTCACTCTTTGGAGGGTTTGAGGAAAATGCAGGGAAATAAGGTTTTTTAAAGCCTTTTTGGGCATTTGGAGATGGTTGAACACATAAATCATGGAATAAAGAAAAAGATTCTAGTTAAAATGATAATTATTACTTTGAATATATCCCAAAACACTAATTTTTCTTAATGGATAAGGTATATACCTCACTATTTTGTCTCAGAGGTTAGCCAATCCATGAAAATTATGTTTTGACAAAATAAACTAGTGAGGACAAAATGAGCAAAAGACTTGACAAAGATATTTTTGAAACTAATGGAAACATATAATAAGGTGTATGGAAGTAAAATTTATTATATGGTATCACTATATCAAGATCATACCCCTCAGGGTGACTAAATGTGCTTAGAGGGATATGTAGTGGATTTTTAAGATAAAATTCAATGTTAATGTGTATAATAGGCCAAAATACCTATGAGATATCAGTCCTAGCAACCAAATCTAAGTGGGTGCCTATTAGACCTACTAAGCTTTGAAGAAGCCTAGTGCCAAATGGTATCCCATCTTCATTTATACCTTTAATGGACTATACATATTATTTAGGCATGTTAGGGAGATGTATATACACATTATTGAACTCATAGTATGTAGATAAACCCATAAGAAAGCCAATTCAAACTCAAATAGAGTACACATATGTAGTAAAAGCAAGAACAATTTTGATGAGTTGAATTCAAATGCTCATATATTTTCTAAATTTTTACATGGGATATAGAGGGATTAAGAGAGGTTATTATTTTCCCTTGGCATCAAGGTTTTTGAATTTTTTGGTAGGTTAAATTTCCAAGATTTATAAACAAAATTTAAGATCAAAAAATTGCTGAAAACCCTACTAAACCCTCAGCCATGACCTAATGGATAAAATGATCTTAGAGAGATATAAAATTGTTATAATTTTTAAATGAAAGATATTGGATTATGTATATGACTACCTAAATCTATATCCCACTAAGATGATTTGTATGGAATTTTACAAATAACATTCAAAATAGGGTGTTGTTGGCCTTTTGTGTTTTATATGTTTTAGGAGGTTTCAAATGGTGAAATAAATTTTGGAGGATGGATTTGGAATTTTTATACCCATTAATGGTCATTTATTACTAATAAAATACATCTAATTTTTAAAATAATTTCCTTCCTTTTAGGTAGTCAAAACTAGCATAGTGGACACAAGGGTGAAAATGGTGAAAAATATAAGTGTGAGCCTTTTTAAGAGTACATAAGTAATATAAGGCCATGAGTAGTATTTAAAAGTGTCATTAACTCCTTCACATGTATTTTCATGGAAAAATAAAGAAATTTTTGATGCCAAGTGTGAGGGGTGACTGAAATAAAGAGTTTTTTAGACTATAGACAATGATTACTTCCTTCTATGAGTTTTCAAATTAGTAGGACTACCACTAATGCATGAAGAGTAATTTATTAATTCCTTCCAATCATTCAAATAATTTTACCAATCCCAAGTTAATTATGGGATGTTCAAATAGGTATAAATGATGACAACAATTTTTTGAGCTAGGATAAAGAATTTTATGATAATTTTCATAGGTTTCATGACTTATATGGACACTTAGACCTCCTAAATTTTCATGGTTTATTAATTACATTTTTATCATACAAATTTTAGCCCCTTTTATTATATTTAAAAGTGTCCATGTGACTATTGGACTTCCTTTGCCTTGCTCTTCTCTTAAAGGCTATAAATATTAACTCTATTAGCTCTTTTGTGTAGCCTCCATTAGTTAATGGTGAAACCCTAATTTTTTTTTAATTTAATGAATATTTAAGAAATAAAAATTTTATTTTTCCTTATTTAATGTTGATTAATTAATTTTTATTGAAATTTTTTTGGTCTTGTCTAGTGGAAGATTATCTTTTCTAGCATGTTATGCTTGATTGTTAACCAAATGTGTAGAAGAGAAATTGTTACAAGTCTTTGTTAGTGTTATTTTATAAGTTTATAGGTGTCTTAGAAGTTTTTCATGACTTTATCCCATAAATTTATTCTTCATTACCCTCTTAATCAACAAAATACCTTTTGGACCTAACTTATGAAACATTAATGTGACAATGCAACTTGAATTGTGAGTTTTGTGTGAAAGAAGTCTTGTTTGAATCTAAGTGGTAAAATTTTAGTTAATAAGAGGAAATAAAATATTGGTGAATCATATTTTTTATATTTTTTATTAACCATTTTCATCCAAAGTTGATAGGTAAGAAAGTGCTTCAAAGAGTGCATCAAGGGAACTAGCCCTTCTAGAGATTCATCTCAACAAAATTGTTACCCATATCAAGAGATTTGTTTCCATTGTGCCACATAGATAAGAAGATTTAGGAATCTCATCAAGGGTTTTAAATCCAAGTGATGATATTTTTTTGGCATGCCCTATGGGACTCTAAGTCCTATAATATTTTCTAAGATTGGTGTTGGTCTTGGTATAGTTGCAGCTACAAGAACATCTACATTCAATACCTAGAAACTCCACTAAAGTTTCAAATCTTTGGTTACTAATCAATCCCTAATTTCCATGATAAATGTGACCACTAGGTATACTACTAAAGTTATACCCTTTGATTTTGTGCAATTGCCTTTGTATTCTATCAAAAGGTTTGGGTTTATAAATACCCATCCGTATTCAAGAGAGTCAGTGTTTAAGAAGTCTAAGTTCTTATTTAGTTCAATGCATAATACTCATATTTAACATTAAAATATGGATATAAACCAAACTTTTATACCTTTTACCATATAATTTCCTTCGAATCTTGCCTAATATGACCCAATTTTAGGAGCAACCCTTAAGAGTGTTTCATATCTAGTAGAGAATGTCCTATTACTATCATTGAACATATTAGAAACATAGAAAACTTTTGAAATATCCATAATATTACTAAAAATATTATGGATATGAGGTTATTGGCATTGAGTTTCAAAATTAAATCTTTGGATTGGTATGGGACTCTACCTAAAAATTCTATTGGTTCATGGGAAGAACTAGGAGACCTATTGACTAAGAGGTTTGGAGAGACGAGTGATCATCTATCACTAGTTGAGAAATTGACCATTATCAAGAGGGTAACATAAGAGTTTATGTAAGATTTTTACACTATATTTAAAAAACCATTGGATATAATTCTAGCCCTCATGAGACCTACTCCAAATTATGCCTTATATTATTTAAAAGCATTGAATAGTGATGTAGTCATGATGATCCAATCTATTTGTGAGAATACACTCCCTACTACCTATGATATATCCATCAATGATGAGAATTATCTTATTCAAGTAGGGAAGATAGCTCCTAGGCCACCAATGCCATTATTCCTTGATTTACAGCCTCCTAGTCAAGTTGCATTACCTATCTTGGCTCCTTTGCCTAGTCAATAAAGGTCTTCGATTACCCCCACAAATGAGATTCATGAAGTCAAGAGTTTGATACAAAGTGTTACCAATGAATTAGTTTCCATAAAAAGGAAAAAATCTCATATTTATAGACCTTATTAGCCCTATAATCAGTTTGGACAAGGAAATAGACCTCCTTTTCAAGGTAATTCACAAGGACAAGTTCAAATCACTCAAGCTAGACCTTATCAAAGTGAAAATCCTAATGTTACTTATTCCAAAGATATTATTCCCACTAAAAACAAATTTTTTAAAGAATAACCATGTTATCCCTCCTATGACGAAAATCAAGGCCAAATTACATATGCCAATGAAAGGCCTAGTCAAGACATGACAATGCAAGGAAATCAAGCATCTCAATTTCCCACTTTTGAGATGCAAATGAAAAATGGAATAAAAATTATAATGGAGAGTGGAAAAAAATAATCTTATTATACTTTCATAAATCATTTGGAGAGAGAGTTTTGTGTCATCAATCATTTCAAAAATTCAAGCAATGTGAATACTAGTGTGGCTTCTAACACTAGGTTTGAGAAAAGGGATGTCGAAGAGACACAAGGGGCTAATCAAGGACCTATTTTGACTCCAAAAAAATATATAATGGTGGGTGGGTATAATTAATCTCTGAAGGTCTAGGAAAATTATTATTTTTAGAATGTAAGGCCTACCCCTACACATCCACAGTCACAAGCTACACCATAAAGTATTAGTGCTTCTAAAGAACCTCTTAAGGTGAGAAGTCCTTATATTAGTGTTGTGGATAAAATGAATAAGTTTAACATGAATATTAAACTATGGGATTCATCAAAAATACTTAGATGAAAGGATAATCATCAAAAGGAATTTCAAGGACTTGGTAAGCAAGTTAGATCAATTAGGAATGAGCATGTTGTCTTGGTGAATGGAACCTAACCCATTGATAGACAAGTGAAGAAGTCTAATAATAGTCATCATTTTTACCTATCCTTAATCATTGGTGATTAATTAGTTAAAAATTTTATCATAGATAGTGGGGCTATCACTTTAATTATACCCAAGTGTATAGCGGATAAACTAGGCCTCAAGTATGAGCCAATGGCTAAAGGAGTTTTATAATTGGATAGATCAATAATGAAGACCTTAGGAGTAGTTAAAAAATTGAACTTGACGTTACATTTATGTCTTAATTTTTACATTACTCATGATGTGGTTGTAGTATATTTACCTCCATACTTTGTTCTTTATTTGTAAAGAGAGTTTACAACTAAGATAGGTAGATACTTGGTATCCAATTGGTCTTAAATGGTTTTTAGGACAAAGTATGGTACTAAAGTGAAGATTGAATCAAATCATATTCAAAAAAATCACTTAGATCCTTACATGCCTAAAGTGTCAAATGTCAATTATTCCTTTATTAATGAGGAGGAACTTCATATAGATCATTCTCTAACATCTTCTCATGAAGGAGTTTCTTATTTATACTTAGATGAATGGGGAGATGAACATTATGAGCATGATCCTTACAAAGTCATAGAGGTAGTTGGTATTGGGGTGTATTGCATGCATGAATAGGAATCTTTCATTCCAAATTTGATGAAGCCAAGTGAAGACATGGATGATTTATGGTAACTTTTCTTTGATGGATCAAGAAGCAAGATTGGGGTAGGTGGTGGAGCAATGTTGGTTTCTCCCTCCAAGGAAATGTACTATTACACTTTCATATTTCAATTTTATTGTACTTATAATGTGGTATAATAATAGGTCCTCATTCATTGCTTTGAGTGGGCTAGGAAAAGAGGTGTGAAATAATTACAAGTGTATGGTGATAGTGAGTTGATTGTGAATCAAGTAAGAGGCCAAAATGTGACTAATAACTCTTTGATTAAGCCCTATAATCATAGAGTGTGGAATCTTGTGGAAAATTTACAATATTTTAATATCACGTATATCTTAAGATAATACAACAAACATGCTAATATTTTGGTAGTAATTGGAGCTCAGTTTGATGTTCTAAAGGGGATAAAAGAAGATAAGAATTGGCCACATCTCAAGGTGATTGTAAGGCCCTCGATACTAGATAATGTCACTAATTGGAAAGTGTTTGATATTGACTAAAAAATAGCACTTTTTATACAAGAGGAGGCTAAGTTTTCTTCTAAGAATCAGTCCAAACTACAACAACAATATGGAGGGCAGATTGTATAATTGAATTTAAACAAGCTCACTAAAGGCCTAGTCACACTTGAGAGTATTTTCAATGATGATGACCAATTTAAGAAAGAAAAGGTAAGAATGTATACTAATCAAGAAAACTATGATAAACTACAAATATTAAATGATAAGTTGCTTGCACTTGGGAAGGTATGTACTATGGAAGAGAAACATGCTTTCATTGAGTTATGCAAAGAGTTTTATGATGTCTTTGCATGAGAATATAGTGATTTGAATGGATTTAATCCAAATTTAGCTCAAAATACCATAGATATAGATGATAATTCTAATCCTATCAAGAAGATACAAAGGCCAATAAATATTAAGATTGATCCTCTCTTAAAGAAAGAGCTTACTAAGTTTATTGAGTATAAAATCATCTTTCTTATTAAGCATTCATCTTGGTTGGAAAACTTAGTCCCTATTAGGAAGAAGAATGGATAAATCAGGTTGTGTGTTGATTTTATGGACTTGAATAGAGTTTAATTTAAGTACCATTATCCTCTTCCTTCCATGGAACAAATTTTTCAAGTTTTGGTAGGTAGTGAAAGGTTTTCTCTTATTGATGGGTATTTTGGGTACAATCGAATTTATGGTGAAAGAAAGTGACCAATATAAGATAGCCTTTACTACTAAATGGGTTACATATTATTATAGTAAAATGCCTTTTGGCTTGTCTAATTCTAGTGCTACATTTCAACATGCAATGGATATGGATTTTCAAGGACTAATAAATGAAATTGTGTTGGTGTATCTTGATGATGCCATAATATTTTATAAGGATGCAAAGGATCACTTGAATCACCTTAGGTATATTTTTGAGAGATGTAGATGATTTTTAATATCTCTCAAATAGAATAATTGTTTGTTTTATATCCATGAAGACAAACTTTTTTGACACATTGTCTCCAAGAAGGGATTGTCCATAGATCCTAAAAGGGTGAGTACAATCTTGGCATTGGTTATGCCCAAACACAAGAAAAGTTTGAAAAGTTTCTTTGGGAAAATTAATTTCATAAGGAGGTTCATCCCAAATTTTTATAATTTATTCAAGACTCTAACCTCTATTCTAAGGAAGGATGAAGTGTTCACTTGGACTAAAAGAAGGAAGGAAAGTTTTGAAGAAATTAAACAAGCCATTACCCAAGCTCCAACTCTTGAAAGTCCTAATTTCTTAAAGGATTTCAAATTGTGTACCTTTATAAATGAGGATGTGATCTCTAAAATTATTAATAAATCAAATTAAGAATACATATAACAACCTATTACCTTCTTCAGTCAAGGTTTGGAAGGCTACGAGGTAAGATACATGTATGTTGAGAAGTAAGTACTTTCATTTGTTAGAAGTCTAAAGAGATTTATGAATATGTTATATAAAAAAACATTAACATATTGGTACCTCATATTAGTTTCAAATACTTCATTTTTAGTAGATATTTGAATGAAAAAAGGGCTGGCTGGATCACAAAAGTGATGGAGTATGATGTGGAAATTTAAACAACCAAGCTAGTGAAAGGAAGAGGGATATGTGAACATCTTGACTCAGATTTGAAGGAACAAAAGGAGGTTTATTTATCACTCCATGAATACCCTATGATATATTCACCTTCATCAATGAGGATTTGGACACAAGATATGATCCATTTTATTCAAACCAGTGAGTGTCCACAGGGCCTTAATAGAGCTAGAAAAGGGTACTTTAGATTGCAATCCATTCCTTATTTACTTGTTGATGGAGTATTATTTAAAAATGAATTATTAGGTGTGCTATTAAGGTGTGTTGAATCAGATCAGATTGAGAAAAATTTTCTTGAGTTTCATGATGGCCCAGTTGGTGGTCACTTTGCTCCAATAACCACATTTACTAGGATTATGAGGGATGGATAATTTTGGCCTAGTTTGTTTAAAGATGCCCATGCTTGGGTAAGGAAGTGTAAAAAATGTTTTCTCCTTGATGGTAAATATAATATTATGGCCTTTCCTCTTCATATAATTTAGTTTTATCAACCCTTTATGCAATGGGGTTTGGATTTCATAAGCCTATCCAACCCACCTTTTAATACTAGTCATAAGTGGGTGTTGACTACTAAAGATTAATTTAAAAGGTGGGTAGAGGATATTTATCTCAAGGAAGAAAATGAAAGTTTATTTATATACTTCTATAAGGCATAATGACAAGGTTTAGATCTCCTTCAATAATAATTTTAGATAATGCATTGGCTTTCCTTGGGATGAAGACAAGTGAACGTGCTTTAAAACATGGCATCTATCTTAGTAATTACTCTAAATATTATCCACAAGGGAATAGAATATATGATGCCATAAAAAATAACATAATTATAATCATAAAGATAATAATGGAGGAGAACTAAAAGACCTGGCATTATAAGTTGAAGGCAACTCTTTGGGTTGATAGGATCACCATAAAAAGAGCCATTAGAAACTCACTATCTGCACTTATTTATGGGAGAGAAGCTAGACTAAATATTTAATTTGAGATACCAACCTTGGATCTCACCTATTAGATATAATTTATGTAAAATAAAATCATGGAAGTTGGGTTGTGTGAGTTGATGGAGCTTAAGGAGATAAGAGATCAAGCTATGTAAACTATGAGAGCTCACCAAGATCAAACAAAGAGATACTTTGATAAGAAATCCATGCCAAGGAGTTTCAAAGAGGGATACATTATTATAAAGTGGGATGAAGATAGGTTTAGGCCTAGAAAACACATAAAGTTTATTGTTTTGTGGAGTGGCCCTTATGTTATCACCCAATGCAAGAAAGATAATGCTTTCCAACTCTCAAAGTTGGATGGAGAGGAGATTCATATCCCAGTCAATGGAATATATCTCAAAAATGTTTACTAAGGTTATCCTCTCTCCTTGTACATAATTTCTTTCTTTCCTTGTGTTTCCTAAGTGCTTATGCATATGTGTGAGTTTTGTCTTGTGTCTTGCTTTATCTTATGTCTTACTTTGTCCTACTTTTGTTTGGTGTGATGTGTTTATTTTGTGTGTGTTTTAGGAAATTATTTTCTAGTTGTATTCAATAATCCATTGACTCCTTTGGCCCCTAATATGATAAGGTTATTGGTCCTTAGTATAACATGCATAATACCTCTATGAGTCACCAATTTGTTGATGAAATTTGAATTTTGGTCAAATTAGGACACTCCTAGGTAAAAAATTTAACTTATATATATATATATATATATATATATATATATATTTTTATGGGGATATAATTTATTTTAATGAGATTTATTACATGTTATCTAATGTCATTTAAGGTCATCCTAGCTTTGGTCCTAGTTACATTAGTCAATTTATCATTTTGGGGTCATTTTATGTGAGTTTAAGGGTCATTGATGCAAGTGACATGGTTCCTAAAGTGACTAGGTGTCATATTTTCATTTAAAATGTCTAATAAGTCAATATAAGTGTCAATAATGTCATTCAAATTAGAATGTTATAGGTTGTCTAACTAAAATTGTAAAAATTAGTTGAAAAGGGGAGAAAATGGCACTTATACAGATTATGGGGAATTGTGCCATGTTGTAAATATCATGGAAGGTCTCCTAATATTCATAAAACTCACCTAAAATTTTTATTTATTTTTGAAAGGCCATTTCAATGTCAAAACCATTATTCACCTTTCTTGGTTTCCTAGACTCACAAAAGTGACTTGTAGGTTTTTGCTTAGTACAAATAGCTGGAGATGTTTCAAGTCAAAAAAATTTAGGAGGTTATATTAAACTCAAATACCTGAATTTAAATATAAATATTTTTAATAATTGTGTCTTTTTATTCATGAACCATCCTCATAAAGTGGACTATACTTTTATGGTAGATATTTTATGCACCCTATAGGTTTTGATCTATTCTGGTCAAATAAATATGAACCAATTAGTTATATGGGATAAAAAAGATCTTTTTATTAATTTTAAAATGGTATCCATTCTTATTTTCATGTTTCATAATGATTTGATGAGAAAATTAGTCCATGTTGTAAGAGGTTATCACCATGTGTAGTTTTAACTAAAGTGCTTCTTATTTGTTGAGTGTGTTCTCCTATAGGGGTCTTATATAGATGGTAAATGGCTTTTACATAAGTTATTGGGTCATGTTACTACCTCATTCCATGTTTTGGTTTCACCATGTCATCATTTGAGTATCTTTCTATCTTGTCTTCCTCTATTGTTAACTACATGCCTAACTTCACTTACAGTCACATGTATGGGATTGCTCACCTTGTTATTGGAGTTGTATTCATGGTATATAAATTATGAATATCACAAATATTTTAATATAGTTCATTCATATGTGTGTTAATTTTTTTTAATATTGTCACATACTCAATTTACCATGTTAAATAGTCATGTGATGTCATTACTTACTATAATCCATGTGCATATAAGTGATCTTTGAGTTGAAAAGGGTGTTTTGAAGCTAGTTTCAAGGTTTCCAAGCATGGATGACATGTTTTTAAGGTTGTAAATGCATTTTTATTTGTTTTTAAACCATTTTCCACCATGTTTTTCCTTAGCTAATACCCTCACTATCTACACACAGCCAAAACATCTACCTACAACCTTTTCCAATGTCATCCTTGGGGGTTAAAATATTGACATGTGGTTCAAACTCCTTAGAGATACTAAAATTATGATATGGTTTTTTAAAGAATCATATAAGATACATATGCATAGGTAATTCCATTTTCAATTCTAGCTCATTATGGTGCATTAAGACATCCACCAACAAGTGGTTGAGTAGGGTACCAAAAGCCTACTTGAGGAGATGGAGACAATTTGACACATTTTTTAAGACCTTGATATGATGAAGAAGATTTTAAAACTCATGCAAAGTGTCAAAATACAATGTAAAGGTGTGGAACCATGTTGGGAAATAAGAGACTAGGTTTAGGGAAGTTTTCCCTAAAATGGGAAAATAGATACCAAAGGGCTTTTTATAAAAATACTAAAACATGGTGGTATAGTGTCTTAATACATATAATTATGTGTACCTTATATCCCTTGGAATATACTATACCCATGCCAAATATGGATGTCAAAGAGTAGAGGGGGATAGGGTTTTGAAGGCCTCAAATATGCCTAAAAAAAGCATTGAGATACTTCTTTAAAGTCTACAGGCCTGAAGATAAAAATGGCCTTTTTCCATCTAAGAATCAAAAAATGAACAAACATATTGATGCTTCAAAATATACCATAGATGCTCTTCAGTGTTGATGAACACTTCTCATTTTAGGATTTGAAAAATCCAAGGCATAAGTTACAGTTTGTGACAACTTGGTGATGTCTATGGTGGAATAGAAGTAGAGTATGGAAAATGTCCACAATATTTATTTAGTTTAGTGGTTTGGAGCCACCAAGGTCTAAATATTTGGATCTTTGAGAATTTTATGATTTATCAATTAATCTAAATGAGTATTAACAATGATCTTTAAACTAAAGTGAGTCTTGATAAAAAAAATATGAAAAGAGAAGGGTAAGGTAGAAAGGAAACATGATTGCAAATTCTCATCTCAAATATTATTATAAAATTCTAATTACTTTGAGCAAAAATGAACCAATTTATGATATAAAATAGCATAAACTCATATTACATCATAAATCAGGGAAAATTTAGAGGAAATGTATAAATCATAAGTAATAACCAATTTTACTTTAAAAATTTACTACTATGGTTTAAATAGCATAAGCACATCCAAATTTAGAGAAAATAAAATTAAGTATACTTAAGATCTTTACAATTAATCTAGAATTAGCACAAACCAATAGCCTTATGATAGAGAATGTGACTCAAAACAAGGATAATCATTCAAATTCAAGATGACCATATGTAATTGAGAGATAACATGGACATTTAACAAATTATCAAGACAATATTTTCATAATTCCTTAGTTATATTAAATTCTCTTAGTATACAATTTCTCAAAATCTCTCTCTTTAAAAAATGGTAACCACATACCTATTTATAGGAAACATAGGTGGTTTACCAGTTAACTTTCTCAAAATATCCACATGCAAGATAAAGACAACTATCCTTACTACAAAGACACAATGCGAAAGGCTTTCATGCCAACTTAAAAATAATAAGTATATGCTAATATACTAGCATATATTTTACAAAAAGAATCTTCTTTTACAAATTACATTAGTGGGCCCTCCAATCATCCCTATCTAAGGAAGTCTTTCACCTTGGTGTATTGCTCTTTGATTAGATCAAAATCCACTACAAGCTTCATTATAAAATCCTCTTCTTTACTTGATAATTTTTCAAATTCACTATTAGCCTTAGAGATAAGTTCCTTGATACATTGTGCCTCTACAATCTGCTTCCTTTTAGTAATAATGATGTCAAAGATCTTCTGATTATCCTTGGTAGAATGGCCTTGATTATCTCTAATGCCCTATATATGAACACCATATCTTTGCTTGAATTATCCATCACTAATTAGGTCCATAATAGTGGTTTGAGAAGGGTTATCCAATAGGCTCCCCAAAATTTTCTCCATTCTAGTTACCAAGTCATTATCTTCCTTGATGAAGTTATCAACATTGTTGTACTAGGTGATCAAATCTTCTTGCTTATCCATCAAAACTACCATGAGGATATATAAATATCTAATCTTGATGATATTGAAGTCTAGGGCCTACTTTTTCCTATGCACATTAATGAATTCTATCATCTAAGCTTGAAAACCTTTCCATTGGGTGACTAAGGCTTGTGCCATCTCAATTTGATGATTTAGAGCACTTAATCTAAGTTAGATTCTCTTTAAATTTTCAAATGTGTCCAATAAATATTTATTCCTCATTTGTAATATATCCTTAGGAATTTAAAGTAGACTCGAGCCTCAAATATTACTTCTCCTTCTCAAAGTTGAGGATCCTTTGCTTCATTCTTTGGATTTTGGCTAAGGTCATTGTTTATTGTGTCATTACTAAACTAGCTACATCCTCCTGAAAGATAGGATGTTATACTACTACTAGCCCTTGAATGGGAGTTAATCCCACAAATGGTTCCACCTTTTAAAAGGTGAACTCCTTAGTGCCAATAGTATCCTTCTTTGTCATTACTCTCTCAAGACCTGATATGTTAGGATTGAAGTGAACCTTTGGGTTATACTCCTTTAATAGTAGCTACTTAGTAACTTCTACATTTGAACTCCTAGAGGCCCCTAGGGTGTCAATCCCTTAGCTTTCTTTGTTGTGAAGGATTTGGATCCTTCTCTCTACTTGTCTATTCACAATGTCCTAGATCTATCGCTTGATATTTTCTTAAGCATCTATGTCAACTTGAGTTAGATCCAATGATGAAGAAAAAGATGGGTTTTTTTTAATTTCCCATAAACAATCTAGGTTATAATGTCTAGTCCATAAAGAGGATTCTCATCACTGAAGAGGTTAACTTCACTGGTAGAGTGAGTGAAAGTTAACCTAGGCTTCTTTCTAGGTTCTAGGGGAACCAAGGAAAATTCTACTTGTCTCTTTCCTCCATCTAGTGGAATTGAATCCTTGCTTGTTTTATCAGAGGGATCCTCCTCCCTATCAAAACCATAGGCATTTATAATGTCAACAAGGGCACTCTCCACTATTTCTCTCACCTCTAAGGAAATCATGCTAATGACCTCCACTACAAAATAAGGCCTTTGTGGGGATGCCTAGGGTTGAGGACCTTTGCTAGGTCTATGCTCTATCCTAGTCTCCTCAATCACAACTTTACCCTTTCCTTTTATATCCTTTAGTTTCCCAACCTAGGGTGGTTTTCTTAATTATACTCATTGAGGCTCAAAAGATTGTCCTCCAATAGGTGGCTCTTGATGAACAATCACAGATGGTTGTGGAAATAAGTGATAATGCAAGGGATGCAATTTCCATATCTCTCTTGAGGGCTTATTGTCCCTGACCAACTTATTCTATAATTTTATGTTTTATCCCTTAACCCTAGATAAGACTTCTTCAAAGTTCTTTGCCTTTGTGTAAATACCATCTCCAACACCTAGTTAATGTTTTTTTTTTAATATTTGGGACATTTTAATCCCAAATTTGGTTATCCACATTGTCATTTATGTCCCACATCTTAAGTTCATCTAGTTGGAAATCAAAATAATTCATGTGGATCACCATAATTTTTAGCTGCTTCCAATCTTTGATCACAATCCTACCAATGTCTAATGGAAAGGGGTGGACCTGAGCCTTCTTATTTTTATTGCATATCCCATCCACTCTTTGGATGATTTGATAAGAAATATCTTTCTTTACAAGATTATTATGGACATGAATGGGCAATCTATATGGTTAAGTCATGATTTCTTCTATCCTTATTATAGTAAAATCTAAATAGAACCATACATCCCCCATGGTTTCCACTTGTATTTTGATTAGAGGGGGAGTCTTGGCATAGGGACACTGATGACTTCCTCATAGATGGATCACAAGACACCATCATATATGAATTACATGTTGTTCCTATATTTGAATATATGCAATTTGGAGTAGTGATAGGAAATAGTGGTTTGACCATAAGGGGACCAATTTTGGATGTCAGGGAAATCAACAAAGGCCAAAAGTGAATCCAAGAGATAGGACATCATAAATAATTTCTTGGAGGTCCTTATCTTGATGGCTATGAATTTTTTGTCCAATAAAAATCTTATTATGTCTCCAATGGGAGGGGTTAAGTTTCACTCCAACATGCAGTGGACATAAGATACCTAGACCTTGCTCACATAAGTAATTGAAGGGGAACCAAAGTATTTGTTTAGTAAGGTCATATATATCCTAATTCCCTCCCTTAATTTTAAAATAATAATCCCACCATTAGGGGACCTAAAAACATGGGAGCCTTGTATTAACCAAGGTGTGAGGACTGAATCCAAGTTTTGGGTGTTTGTCCATGCTCTCAAATATGGGAGATCAACATAAAGCAAGGGGAGCTTGTAATAAGTTTTAAAGGCCATAGGAGATATACATTCAACCTTATTAGTAAATACCTCTTAAATGATCCATTACCCATCTATTCTACAATCAATGAAAATGGGAGTAAGGGGGTTAATATAATTCATTACCTCTAGTTTGGTTGTAGCATGGTGAAGCCTTGTCCGCTAAATTAAGAGGTCATTGTATCTCTAGTGCACAATGGAATTCCTATTTTCCTCTTGGGAAATTGGTTGTAATTCTTCCATATGTAAAAATAACTTGAACCATTTCCTAATTCTATGTACATTCAAGGCTGTCAGGTCTGATTCTATGTCCTTGAAGATCTTTCCTTTGCAATCTAAACTTAGATGAACCTCTACTTCTAATTTCATTTATTTTCTACCTGTCACCATTGATGAAACTAAATTATACTTTAAAGGTCACTAAGGGTTTCACTAGAGAACTTTCTTTAATATTCAATTTCACTATTTTGATTGCTTTGTGATTAATTGAGCCTACTCAGGTCTTCTTTATAGAGGGCTTAGGGTTTTTGAGCTTTAATGGTGAAAATATCTAGCTCTTAATATTATACATGCATTAGATTTTATGGGACCTTATTCTCATTCCCTTTACATTTTATAGCTTAGGATATCTTTGATTTTTATCTTCTATGCTTATGTGGAGCCTATGTAACATGGCTCCATGCCTTTCATAGAAAAATTCATAAATTCTAGTTGGAGACTAGCCATTGGCCTTTAAAAACCTTCTTCATTTCACTCTAAAAATTTGAATCTAGGTCCTTAAATTTCATTATTCCTTTGATCCTTAAGTTCATTGGTTATGTCATGTGTTAATCTTGTAGGGCCTTTGAAAAGTCCTCATGCTCATCACACTATTGAATCAAATCTAGCAAGTAAGTGATCATCGTTAGATCTTTGTTGGGCCTGAATCATTAAATATGCCTTTAGAATGTACATTGGCCATGCATCAAGCTCACAAATCCTTTGAAAATTATTTATTATTAACACACCATTTGATCAAATCCAGTGAGTGAGCGATCATCATTAGATCCTAGAAGATGCACACCTTTTAATCAGTTCTATGACTATATAATCTTATACTTAAAACAATGTTCCTAAAGTCCTTTTATGTTAAGAAACAAAAAATAACTTAGGTTAAGACATTTTATTCTAAGTTTTCCTACATAAAAATTCTAGAAATTCCTTAAAAGGGTCTTTAGAAATTCCCCCTTTGCTTAAGAATTTGTCTGGGTTAAATTTGACAAGTTTAATAATGTCAAATATGTCTTTGTAGATGTCAAATGATGGGAATGAACTTGTGAAATTTAAGAAAATATAATTGATTTGATCCAATGATTTAGTTCCATGTGTCAGGATTTCGAGGTTAAATTTGATGGCCTTGATAACATCAAATATGTCCTCACAGATGTCAAATGATGGGAGCAAACTTGTCAAATTTAAGACAATAGAATTGCACTAAGTGATATGTGTTGAGATTTTGAGGTTAAATTTAATTAGTTTGGTAATGTCAAATACATCCTCATAGGCATCAAATGATTGGAAAAAACTTGTCAAATTTAAGACAATGGAAATTTTTTGGTCCAATGACTGAGTGTCACACATCAAGCTTTCAAGGTTAAATTTGATGAGCTCAACAATGTCAAATACATCTTCATGGACATCAAGTGATGGGAGTGAACTTGTCAAATTTAAGTAAATGGAATTTATTTTTTCCAACGATTGAGTGCCATATGTTTGGCTTTTGAGGTCAAATTTGATAGGTTCAGTAACATCAAATACATCCTCACAAAGGTCAAATGAAAGGAGTAAACTTGTCAAATTTAAGACAATGAAATTACTTTGGTCTAATGACTGAGTGCCACATGTCAAACATTCAAGAGTTATTGAGGATTTGGGGTCAATGTGAACCATCAGATTAAATCTTCTGAGGTAGTGAGGACTTCGAGATCATAATCCAAGTGTTTGACAACAATTGGTTTCCCTTTCAGTGTCAGCGTTGGTTCACACTATTGGATCAAAATATCCAATTGAAAAAGAAGCATCAGATATGTGAAAGTGCATGAGCTTTAATTTAAGGCTTGATATGTATAAAGGTTTAGCCTAAGGTTTATACCATTAAAATTTGTTCATGTTTACAAACACAAATACACTTAAACCTTAATAAGACTTATTTAATCTAAAAGGGCTCTTAGGTTTTAAAAGGGAAAAAGGTCTAAGTATTGATTTTATGTTAACATTTGGTCATGTTGAAAAACATAATTGAAGCTTAATATAAAGTTAGACTTAGGGTTGTTTAACCGAAATCAAATAAAATTTCTAGATTTTTCTTGTGAACGTTTGAATTCAAACCCCTAAGATTTACTGCTTAGGAACCTTGGCTTTCTCCATGGAACTTGAAACTAATCACCTTAAATAAAATCATTAACAACATTAGTCCATGAAAAATAATCACAACCAAATAAATTGAGGATCATGTATTTTTAAATTTAATTGTCTTTAAAATTCAAGAGATAATAATGATTTCATATTCAATCCAGAACATAGATGTTTTGAAACATTCAGAAGGGTCCCCTTTCAGCAAAAGCAAAAAAATGGGGGGTATGTTGGTCTCAACAAAACCTTCATGGTTAGTTTGAATAAGTTAGTGATATGAGTTTATATGGTTTTAAAGTAATCAAGGAGGGATTTTAATGTTCTGTTGCAACCCCATGACTATTTTGAGGTGTCCCCTGTATGGAGAATGCATACCTACAACAAGGTATGAGATAGTAAAGACAAACTTGATTATTATTTGATGATTTAAGACTATTTAAAGTTGAATCAAAATAAACATATTCACTCCATGAACAAAATGGGTTAAAAAATATTACCAAACATCCTAAGCAAATTCTCATGATGTAGTGCATACCTACAGGTAGGATTGTCTCAGTTAGTAGTCAAGGTTGCTCAGTCATTTGGAGAGGATTCAATATATAAGTTAAAGGTGTATATTTATATTATTGGAAAGAGTGAAATGATAAAAATATAAAATAGACACATTCTCCATGATTTTAATGAGCTTCATAATCTCTAGACAGGGGAAATGAACCTACAGGCAAAGGTAATACATGGATCTCAGTCTAGGTATAGTAGGGTACCTAGTTTGGACTAAAAGGTGCATACAAGGCCCAAAAATTGGTTTTTATGATATAAAAATCATGGCAAATATCCATTAATACCATTATGTCCTCCATAATATCTTTTTTTGTGTAAAAAAAGTATACATAGACCCCCTAAGGCCTTGCATACACCTATAGCTGAGTGTACACTCTTGGTGAACGTAGGAGTCTATCATGAAAAGAGAGAAAGAAGTTTAGACATAAATTTAATATGGTATATAATTTTTCAAATAAATGGTTTACACACTTCAAGACCCATACAATATTCTTAGCCACCTTTGCTTATTTGGGCAGGGCCATCAGTCTGTACAATGAGTCAAGAAACCTCTTGGTCCAATAGGTAAACATGAAGAATCTAAGGAAGGGAGTGTTTTTGGATGAATGAAAAGATTTAATAGCATTAATTTTATATTAATAACATGTTATAGTAACCTATAATCATTTTGTGCTTGGATAAGTCACTCTTTAGAGGGTTTGAGGAAAATGCAGGGAAATAGGGGTTTTAGAGGCCTTTTTTGGGCATTTGGAGATGGTTGAACACCTAAATCATGGAATAAAGAAAAAAATATAGTAAAAATTATCATTAATACTTGGTAAAATTCTCAAAACACTCAATTTTATTAGTGGATAAGGGATATACCTCACTATTTTATCTTAGAGGTCAGCCAGTCCATGAAAATTAGGTTTTGACAAAATGAACTATTGAGAAAACAAATGAGAAAAATACTTGAAAAAGAGATTTTATAACCTCATGTAAATATATTATAAGGTGTATGGAAGTAAAATTTATTATTTTGAATCACTATATCAACCTTACACCCCTTAGGGTGACTAAAATGCTCATGCACATAATCCAATATGGCAAACCTCCACTAGGTCTAGTTGGCAAATGAGGAAAGAGGATGAAGAAAGGTACCTAGATGGATATGTAGTGTCTTCATAATATTAAATTAAATGTGAATGTGAATAATAATCCAACATACCTATGATATATAAGTCCTATCAACCAAATCTAATAGGGTACCTATTAGACCTACTAAGCTTTGAAGAGGCCTAGTGCCAAATGGTAGCCCATCTTCATTTATACCCTTGATGGACTATCCATAGTATTGATTCATGTTATGGAGATTTATATACACATTTTTTAACTCATATTATGTATATAAACCCATAGGAAATCCAATTCTATCTCAAATATAATACAAGCATGAAAAACAAGAACAAGCTTGATGAGGTATCATTCAAATGTTCATATCTTTTCTAAAGTTTTGAATGGGAACTAGATGGATTAGGAGAGGTTATTATGGTCCCTTGGTATCAATTTTGTGTAATTTATTGGTAGGTTTAACTTCCAAGCTTTATGAACAAATAATAAGACCAAAAACTACCTAAAACCCTATTAAACCCTTAGCCAAGACCCAATGGAAAAAATGAGCTTAGAGAGCTATCCAAATGGAATAGTTTGGTAATGAAATTTATTGTATCATGTAGAGGACTCCCACATAATATATCTCACCAAGATGAGTTGTATAGAATTTTATGGACAACATTCAAAATAGGGTGTTTTTATCCTTTTTTTGTTTTATAGGTTCTAAGAGGTTTCAAAAGGTGAAATAAATTTTGGAGGAATTTTTTATAATTTTTTATCCCTTCATGGTCATTTATTATTAATAAAATACTTATAAGCATTAAAATAATTTTCTTTTATTTATCTATTCAAAACTGGCATAATGGACACAATAGTGAGAAGGGTGACAACTCAAAGTGTGAGCCTTTTTATGATGTAATTGAGTAGTATAAGTCCATGTATAGTCTTTTCAAGTGTCATTAACTCCCTCCCATGTATTTTCATGGAAAAATGAAGGAATTTTTTAGGCCAAGTGTGAGGGGTGACTGAAATAAGGAGTTTTTTAGACTACAGACAATGATTGCTTCTTTCCAAGAGTTCTAAAATTAGTAAGACTACCACCAAAACATGGAGAGGCATTTTTGAAGGCCTTCCCTCTCATACCAATCATTAGACTTATCCCTAGTTATTTATGGAATGTTCAAATAGGTCTAAATGACGAGGGCAATTTTTTGAGCCAGGATAAGGAATTTTGTAACACTTTTCATAGGTTTCATGACTTATATGGATACTTGGACCTCTTAAATTTTCATGGTACATTATAAACCTATTTATAAAGAAAATTTTAACCCCTTTTCTTATATTTACAAGTGTTCAAGTGACTTTTGGACTTCCCTTGCCTTTCTCTTCTCTCAAAGGCTATAAATGTTGACTCTTTTGGCTCTTTTGTGCAACCTCCATTGGTTAATGGTGAAACCCTATCCCATTTTTTACTTGAATGTATCTTGAAGAAATAAACAAGTGATTTTTCCTACTCATATATTGTTCAATTGACTGTTAGTGCAATATTGTTAGTCTTGCCTAGTAGAAGATTATCTTTTCTATGATGTTATCCTTGATTGTAAACCAAATGTGCAGAAGAGAAATTTTTATAGTTCTTTTATAGTGTTATTTTCTAAGTGTATAGGTGTCTTATAAGTATTTAATGACTATTTCCCATAGAATCCTTCATTACCCTTTTAAGCATCAAAATACATTTCAGACCTAACTTATGAAACATTGATGTGATAATGCAACTTGAATTGTTAGTTTTATGTGAAATAAGTCTTTTTTGACTCTAAGTGGTAAAATTTATATCAATATGAGGAAATAAAATATTGGTGCATCACCTTGTTTAGCTTTATTATTTTTTTAATTATCCCTTTTCATCCAAAGTTGATAGTTAATAAAGTCCTTCAAAGAGTGTATTAAGGGAACTAGCCCTTCTAGAGATTCATGTCAACAAAATTGTCACCCATAACAAGAGAGATGTTTCCATTGTGCCTCTTAGATGAGAAGATATAGGCATCTCCTCAAAGGGTGCAAATCCAAGTGACAACACTTACCATTACAACTGAGAATGGCCTCATTCAAGCAAGAAAGTTACCTCCAAAATTTTCTGTCTCTACTAATTAATGTTTCTAATACTTCTCCAATCGTTGCCCAAGTTCCTAATGTAAATACTAAGCCTAATATTGCTCTTAAGAAGGTAGATGATGTCATGGATAAAGATGCACATATTTAATGGTTAGCATCTCAACTTATGCATGATAATATGCAACATGGTTCTCATCAAAATCCATATCCCTATCATTAGTAATATGGTTTACAATATGGGAGAGGGAGAGGGAGAGGGCAACCTAACTTCAATAGGCCTACCAATGTATGCAATCCTAATTCAACATCCAACACAAGAGAAATGGTATTGGTGCATAGAAAATTGGTGGAAGGGGAATAATGGAAAATGGGATGATTCATCGATGACAATGAAAGTGGAGAGAAATATCTAGATTCTTGAGGAAGGGTCACTCCTCTACTATCAAAAAAAGATGAAGTCATAATACAAGAAAGTGGAGGTTCACAGACTCAAGGAGAAATATTCACCAAATTCCTAGTTGAAAATACTTTTTTGATCAAATAAGGAACTTATATTGCATATAATACAAGAGATAATATAAAGTCTTTAGGGGATGCTAATGGTGTGACTACAAGCTTAACTAGTCCTCCTATAAGGAAACAAGGCATAACTACAATCATGATAGTCCCTAACACTCCTATACCTTCTCCAAATTAGAATGTGGTAATGTCTTCTCAAGGTACTTAAAATGCTTAATTTCTAACTACCTATTTTCCTCCAATAACTCAAGAGAAAGTAAGTACTTATATCATAAACATAGGGGATTTATTAAAAAGTTCAAAAGCATTCATTTCCCTTTGGGATGTCCTTCATATGCCTAGCCAAAAAGAGATCTTTAAAAAATAGTTATCTATCATTCATGTTAGTCCTCCATCCTCAAGTAATGGTCATGGTAATGTAGCTCTTAACAATTCCCCTAACATTGTGGAACCATCTACCAAAGCTAAGAAGCCTCCACCTTTCTACCTCACCCTCATTGTGGGTGACAAACTAGTTCATAACTACATAGTTTATAGTGAATCCTCTACATTAGTGATTCCCAAAGTTATATATAATAAATTGGGTCTAAATTATGAACCATATAACAAACAAGTGATTTAATTAGATGGTAAACCTATAAAGATAATATGATTGATCAAAGGGCTAAAAGTTTTTTTGCATGATTATCCTAGTTTTCTTATCCTCCAAGACATTATTGTTGTGGACTTGCTTGCTCATTTTTAAATCTACCTTTCAAGATATTGTATAGCTAATATAAGATGATACCTCTCATCTGATTGGTCCTTATTAGTTTTGAAGACAAGATATGGAACCAAGGTGACCATAACAACTCATCCTCTTGCTAGATTCCACATTAAGTCTTATGTAAAAGCAAGTTCAAATTTGAATTATGTCATCAATGAGAAAGAGGAGTCTAATGTGGATGATTGTGATTCCTCTAAACTTTAAGTCATAACTGACTTGTTTCTATATGAGTATGGTGAATATGTTTATGAACATGATCCATATGCATACTTTGAACAAATTGACCTTGGCACCTATATGACCCATAAAGAAGCATTTGAGCAAGCTAAGGTAAGTTTTGAGCATTATTTCTCATTAGTTGTTGAAGGTAACTATTTGATATATGTATATGATGATGAAAGATTGAAGAGCTTGATAGATCACCAAGGTGAGAAGAATGATGTTTTTCTACTTGTAATTAATGAGGTTTCCCTTGATGATGACATTCATGAGGAAGAGGAAGATGACATGAAAAAAATTCAATGCCATATGCCATGAATTTGATCAGTTAGGTAAGACTCCTCCAAAATATTTCATATCTGATGTCAAGTTGGTTGTTGAAACTAATGAGAATGTTGTTGAGTGTTTGATCAAGTCTATAAATAAGTGTCATGATATGAATAAGGATGAACATCAATATGTTGTCTAAGAGTCTATAGTCATGAAGAAGCTTAGTGAAATCAAGGCATAACTCTCTATGTTCAAAGAACAGTCAAGAGCCCAATCTAAAGGAGAACCAAATTTAGAGGTATTTCAATATGGTGAGGAGAGAATTGATGATTATACACATCAAGTATAGTTTACCAAAGAAGATGGAAAGATTGAGGCAATCTAATCTATAGTTTGAAGAACACCAGTCAAGTTGTAACTCTAATCAAGGTCCTTGGAAATCAAGAAAAAGTGTCATTGAAAACTCAAAATAAGACACTTGCAGACCTGAGAAGATATAACATGGTAAGTCTTTTCACCATCTGCATAGTCAAGTGTTTGATGAGGGATATGCTACACATGACAAGTTACTTTCATAGATTGATAAAGATACAATATGAACCATCTTTGACCCTAGTTGAATCATGGTAATATGTTTTCCACCTCAAGATTGAGGTCTTGTTAATATTGGGTTAGGTATGTGTCTTTATTTTAGTTGTGTGTGTGTGTTCCATAAGTGTTATTGAGAATACATGTTTGTTTCCTTTAGTATTTATTATTTTGTGTGTCCTTTATTTTTTGTTTGGTGTGGTTTCAAAGGAAAATTTATTTTCATAATTTTTCATATATGGCTCCATATCCCAATGGATAGGATTAGGCTACTAGTCTTGGCATAACACACATACCACCCCTATGAAATCACCAAGAATGTTGACTATTTTGACCAAAAGTTCAAATAGGTCAACCACCTATAGTAAAAAAATTGTATAGGGGTCTATTATCATGTAATAGGGTGTGTCATGGTCCTATTTTATTGTTATTTAATGAGATAATACTCCTCATCATAGTCAAATCTAGTCATAAGTCATTTCATGTCATATAGGGTCACTTTTAGAGTCTTTAATACATATGGTATGGTTTTTTTAGGTATAAAGTGTTACAAGGTCTCTTTAAATGTCTAATATGTTATTTAATATCAGTCATGTTAGTACTAATTGAAAAACTTGCATGTTTCTAACTGAAATCAAGAAAATAGTTAAAAAGGAGGAGGTTTTGGTAGTTGTACGACCTCTAAAGGAGTGTGGCATATGTGGAAAGACCCTACAGTGGATATTCAAATTAACTGACTCAATATACATGCTTGATTATATTTTTAATACTCAAAAATGGCTGAAAACTATTATTATCTTCAAACACTCCACTAGACATACAAAACTGGTCAATAGGTTTCCTCATGGTAAAACCAATAACATAGGTTTTAGGTCAAATAATCTTGTGGGGTGATATTAAATTTATTACACTTCACATAAATGGTATGAGTTTTAATAATGGTTTATTATTATTTATTAACCATTATTAATAAGTTGACTCTTTCCTTTTACATACTAATCCCCAAAACCTATAGGTTTTCTCCTTGTTTGAGCTAGTTTGTATAAACCATTTATTTAAATTGATTATAAAGGATGTGGAAATATTTATATAATGGTTTCCATTTTTGGTTTCATGTTTGAAATTGATTTTATAATCCAAACATCTCAATTTACAAGGTGAGACCACCATTTCTAGTTGTAGGCATGCTACACCAATTGCAAAGGATAACATTAATGAAGTTACAGTCATACATGGAATATAATCAGACTTATTTACATATATTCACTTATATTCATGGTGAATGAGGTGTGAGAAGGTTTTAAAATGTTCATGGAGAGTAGATAAAGAGTATTTATATGTGGGACACCTTTTTATGACATGAATACTCAAACTCAAACCTTTAAATGATAATTAATGGACTGTGATAACCAATTCAATCCTTAGCACAATATTGTACCATTAATGGGCACCTAAAAGTGCCCTAAATGAGGATAATCACATTAATATGAATCATGTCAACTTTTAAAACTCTTTTAAGGAAAAAACCATCCATTTAAGGACTCTTAGAAGGTTTATAACTTGTTATAAGGCCATACACTATGTACATTATACATGATCTAACTTCACTACCCTATGTACTAAAATGTTCATCTAAAAGTGCCTCTTATAGAAACTATAATGTGTTTAATAAATGTTTTTAAACATATTTGAAACATTCCTTAAGGTCCTAAAGTGTTGAAGGTGTCGTAACAGTCATGGTGAAGTTTTATAAGGGCAAGCAGACTTTAGGAGTCATGAACATATGTAGAGAATGAGTTTTAGGGATCCATTTCCTTAAAATCTCTAAAAAAAAAGCCTTGGCCATATTTGGTGTCATCATTGAGTAGTGTGAAGTGGAGTATAGATAGATCCTAAGTGTTTAATCATGAATCCCTATCATAGGGAGATGCCTTGACCAAATAAAGTAGATATTTAACTCCAATAGGTGATATAGAGGGAGATTCTAATAAATACATTTCTTCATTGAAAAAGGTCAATATTCTCTTTAGTATCTTGAACCTTAGTTCACTTTATAGTCCAATGTGGTAGTATAGGAGCATACATTCATGTAAAGTGGTCCTATAAAGGTGATATGGACTAGTGGCTCAAAGAACACATTGAGAAGAGTTGGAGTACAGGGTTTTTGACTTGCATCACAACCTACAAGAATTCCTTCTGGCACAAGAAAGCACACCTATAGGTTTTCAAGAAAGGTGACATAATAGAGCCTAAAGGTTGAGTATTAATTTCTAGTTTTGAGCATGATATGAGTACATTTAACTCATTTAATGGGATAATAGTATTTCAATAAGGCCTAAACATAAAATAGACTATGCATGACATCTATAGGTGTCTTTTTGATCCAAGAAAATCCACCTAAAGTCTAATTATAGTGTGATAATGCACTAGTATAGGGTAGTTTGTTCTTATGTCAAGTATATAACATTAATGAAATTTGTTCCAGGTTGAGACCACCATTTCTAGTTGTAGGCATGTTACACCAATTGTAATCTCAATTTAAAAGGATAACATTAATCAAGTTGTAGTCATACATGGAACATAATCAAACTTCTCTACATATATTCACTTATAGTCATGGTGAATGAGGTGTGAGAAGGTTTTAAAATTTTCATGGAGAGTAGATAAAGAGAATTAATAGGTGGGACACCTTATTATGACTTGAATAGTCAAATGAGAACCTTTAAATGATAATTAATGGATTGTGATAACCAATTCAATCCTTAGCATAATCTTGTACCATTAATGTGCACCTATAGGTGCCCTAAAGGAGGCTAATCACATTAACATAAAGCATGTAAACTTTTAAAACTCTTTTAAGGAAAAAACAATCCATTTAAGGACTCTTAGAAGGTTTATAACTAATTATAAGGCCATACACTATGTACATTATACATGCTCTACCTTCATTGACCTATGTATTTAAATGTCCATCTACAAGTGCTTCTCATAACAACTAGAAAGTGTTGCATAAAAGTGTTTGAACATATTTGAAACATTCCTTAAAGTCCTAAAGTGTTGAAGGTGCCATAATAGTCATGGTGAAGTTGTAGAATGAAAAGCATACTTTAGGAGTCATGAACATATGTAGATAATGAGTTTTAGGGATCAATTTTCTTAAAAACTTTGAAAAAAAGCCTTGGTCGTATTTGGTGTCATCATGGAGTAGTGTGAAGTGGAGTATAGATAGATCCTAAGTGTTTAATCATGAATCCCTATCACAGGGAGATTCCTTAACCAAATAAATTAGATATTTAACTCCAATAGGTGATGTAGAGGGAGATTCTAATCAATACATTTCTTCACTACAAAAGTTTGATATTCTCTTTAGTATCTTGAACCTCAATTCACTTTACAGTCCAATGTGGTAGTATAGGAGCATACATTCATGTCAAGTGATTCTATGAAGGTGATATGGACTAGTGGATAAAATAAAAAATTGAGAAGTGTTGGAGTATAGGTTTTTTAACTTGCATCACAACTTACAGGACTTCCTTTTGGCCTAAGAAAGTACACCTATAGGTTTCCAAGAAAGGTGACATAATAGAGCCTAAAGGTTGAGTACTAATTTCTAGTTTTAAACATGATATGAGTACATTTAACTCATTCAATGGTAAAATAGTATTTCAATAAGGCCTAAACATAAAATAGACTATGCACGACATCTACAGGTGTCCTTTTGATTCAAGAAAATCCACCTATAGTCTAATTGTAGTGTGATAGTGCACTAGTATAGGGTAGTTTGTTCTTGTCTCAAGTCTGTAGCATGAAGTGAGTCATAAGGTGAGTTTTAAATGACCTTTATTGATTAAAAATAATAATATGAACATTTTATATGGTATAACCATACAATACACACCTAAAAGCATCTCCTTGAATAAATGACATAGTCATAGTTGATTATCAGTTAGGTCTATCCAAATGGATGGTCTATATTGAAAGATTTAGCAAAGGTATTGATAATTAATATTATTGGAGTTATTTGATAATGATATTAAACACATAAAGAGAATAACATATCATGTAAATAAGGAAAAGAGTTGTTTATAACATACAACTTGTATTCAACTCATAAAATCTTGCACACAATGAGTTCTCCACAAGTCTATTTTGGGTTTTGTGAGGTTTGGAGATACTATGAGTATGATACAACATTGAAATATTGTATAGAACATAATTAAAACTTATATAAGCCTATAATATCATCATTTGTCTTAAGGAAATAATGGATATACCTTTTATTCTATCTTAGATGGAGGGCACTCCCAAAAGGTGCAAATCTATAGGTTTAGTAAGCAAATGGTAATAGGGTATGTTGGGAGAGTTTTTAAACTTGAAGGAAATTGCATGGAGTTGTATGGAATATGGATGAACATGTATAAGGACCCATAGGTATTATAAACCAAGAATAGTTTGACCAAATTTAGAAAGGTATAGGTAAACATGTTAGTCCTTGACTAAGCCTAATGCTTGAAAATGGTGTAGCTTCACTTTTAACACCAAGTGAGAATTATAGAGAATTAAAGAACCATAATGGGGAGATATGAAGTGTGTGTGAGCCTTTATCATTTATATAAAGACATCAGAAAGTTATTTCTTGTTTTAAAATATTTATAGGGTATGCAAAATTAAATGGAAAACTTGAGAAGATAACTTTGGAAGCTCACACCTGTATGGAGACTTAACATGGGAACCTAAGGAGATAAGATAAGTTGAAGAGGGTCCTAAACAAGGATATAGTGTAATTTGATCAAGGTTATAACATCAAACTTTTATGAAAAATCCTTAAGGGTGAAAACTACTTAAAACCCTCTAAACCCCTTGATAAGGACCTGATGGTAAAGATGAAGGAAAGAGATCTTGATGAGATATTTTGGTCAAGGATATGATTATAACTTGTAAAGGAATCCCTGGGGATCCTTCCCATTAAGTTCTCTTCTACCCTATTTGTATATATAAGGTGAAAATGGATCTTATTGATAGATTTGTGTGTTTTTTAGGTGTGAAAGTGTTTTAAAAGATTAGGATCACTTTGAGAGGAATAGTGAGACCTAGTATAACTCCTCATATGCATTTATTACTTCAAAAAATATCACAAGTATCTCAAATAACATGTCCACTTTAGCCAATCTAGAATGACATAGTGAATGAGTAGTGATCACTTAGTGAGAAGGTGATAACTTTAATTGGGAATATTTTTAAGGTTTTAATAATTAATATAAGGGTAGGAGGACTTTTTAAAAGTGTCACATCATCTTTTTTATGGACTGGTATGAGAAACTAAAGCACACCTTGGTGCCAAGCGTGAAGGATGAGTGAAAGAAGGGTGATTATGATTGAAGGTAATGATATCACTTGGATAGAATAATATTAATGATTTGGGACACATCTAATTCATGTTGGAACCTATTTATAACACATCCCTCATATTGAAATGATATTATATATACCTAGTATGATTCAGAGTGTTTAAATAAGTCCAAATGATTAAGGCAATTTTCAAAGAGCAAGTTGAATAATCATACACTAGATTTGAGGAGTTTCAAGCCTTGGAGGGACATTTGTCTACTAAGACCTTGAATGGTCTATCTAATACTTCATTTTCCTACAAACATAACTCCTCTTAGTTTGACAAGTTTTTTTTATGATTATTAGACTCCACACTTCTCTTTCCTTCCTCATATTCTATAAGTACTATCCATTTTAGCTATTGTTTGATAATACCACACCATGTATGGTGAAGCCATAATAGTTTGATGTAGTAATTTACCTTTAAATAATACAATTAATCTAGTTTTGAGTTTACAAACATCTTGTCTGAGTGTGCAAAGTGTTGGATGGTGAGGTCTAGTGATTTTATCCTTGCTTCTCCTTATCCTTTCATGTCTAGTACAAGGAGTTCTCATTATAATAGGTAATATAGAGTATATATAGTGTGTTTGGCTCCCTTAAAGTGTAAAAGTGTCCTTATATTTAAAAATATTATCTCTGGTCTACTTACCTTGAGTTATCTTATGCATATTACCTCTATATTGAAATACTAAGGTTAGAACATCTTAGGAATTTGAAGCTAGTTTATAAGTCTTGTTCATTAGTGAAAGAAGTATGATATCATAGTGGATATATTCATGGTGTATCACCCCCTTATAGTATATTTATTTCATTTATATTTATATCCAATTGTACTTCAAGGAAAATTCAAAGAGCTAACCCTTAAACCTAAAGGTCTACTTATACTATAGGTAAACCTATGCACCTATAAGTATTTATATGTTGCCAAAATATAGAGTAGGATTGAACAACCTCATATAGGGTTTAATATTTGGTGACAATAAAACCTATTAGGCCCCTATTTTAGCTAAATATGAATCCATGCCAACTCGATAGACATCTCGACGTGAGGCAATCACTTGGCATGATTGTTGTTTTAGTATCTTTTGCACTAGCTTGAGGAATCATTACAAACCTAGTGTTAGTTTATAGTTAGTTAACTAGCACCCATATTTTTAGGACATAATCATAAGTGGATACATGTGGTGACTACAACATAAGGGATGTAAAGAGATGAAATCAGTGAAATGATCAACTAAGGCTCCAACACAACACCCAATGTGTGCCCTCTACCCTAGCATGAAGATGTTATCTACTATAAAGTTGAGCTCAATTTAGTGAGCTGAGGAGGAGAACCAATGTAGCAAAGCTCTATAGAATTGACTCTAGATATATATTCCATTAGTATAGGATTTGGAATGGATACTACTAAGGATCCATTTTATGTAAGCCCAATCTTGCCTGTGAGCCCCTAGGTAGATAATTAGTTAGTGAAGATTGTACTCTACCTTATATACTTTATTTTATACAATATGAATTTTAATTTGTATTTTGATCCTTAAGTATATGAATAAGAATGGTTTCCATGATATATAGTGTCCTTTGATGGAATGTCTTTCACTTCCTTATTGAATTACATAATTAGTATTAATATTTATAAAGATGTAATTTCAATATATGAATGTTTTGTTAAGTAAAGTTTTGGTCTAGATAATTAATGGTATCCCTATGTAAAATATGGCATCATCATCATGCTCTACTAAAATATCATAAGTGTAATAAAACTCATGTGCCTACACTTTGATGTCTTTGCAAGAAGCATAAGATATAGTATGAACTTGATCTAAGGCATTTTATTAACCCTCAAAGCATTGAATGATGATACACTTAGTAACATAAACTATTATGCCCTTGACATCATAGAACTAACCCAATATAGGCTTGTGTTCCTATGACTAGAACTAAGTCCCCAAATAGGCTTTGCAACTATAGACTTTTAGACTCCACCCAGAAATGGCTTGTGCCAATGAATATTCCAAAAGCCCTCACTAAATCACCAAGTCTTACATATGATGCATTGCACTATGGAATAACTAACCCAATGTGGGACCCATTTATTTCTCTACTCTAATTTAGGTGAGTGTATAAGGTTTGTACCTTATGTGAATTGATGTCAGTGTAGTCGAGTGATAAATGTTGAGTGATATGGGGATATACTATGATTTTTCCTAGTTGTAATAAGTCTAGAATTGACTTGGATAACTGAATGAGAACCTAACCGCATGAATGAATAAATTAGAACCCTAATTAAACTAAAATATTTTGGTTCTATTGTTGGGACTTGAACCTAGGTCTCTTGAGTGAGAGCTGAGTATCCTAACCAACTAGACTACAATGAAAACTTTAGGGTATAATATTTGGTGATAATAGAACCTTTATATGAAATAATATTGCATATGAGTCCTTTGGAGTTGTAGATTCAATGATTTGAATTATCTTGTCAATGTTTTATGAGCTCAAATAGAGTGGATGAACCAGTAATATAGGTGTATCACCATTAGTAGAATAGATTTCCATTCCACTTATCCTTATAACCCTTTTCATCCCAAAAATAATAGCAAGTTTTAGTAAGTTGAACATCAAGGATACATCAGAGTATCTATCCTAAAATTTATAGGTCTAGTCTAAGAGTAGGTATCCCACACCTTAGATCATTCCAATGTTAGTCCAGGTGTGAAAGAGATTAGAATAATCTGCCTTTAGAGCAATCTTCCTTTTTGATCAAAAGCAGCCAACATTTTAAAGAAAAAATAACCAAACATAACTAAAATTAGAGAAAAAATATAAATATTCACTCGTAAACAATCATCCATTTAAGTTTAATACATGGCATGTGTAGGGTTCCTTGTCAAACCTCTCCACCCCCAACATAGTCATCTATATCACCCTCCCTAATGATACTATCCCTCCATATCTATCTATATAGTGAACTATCTCCTACATCCACCTAAAAAATGTAAATGGTAGTTATCCCATAACAATAATAATCAATTAAAATGTTGTTAAATCATAATAATACTAAATGACCATGAATAATATACATATGAAACTCATGTATAGCTAACCAACAAGTAATGAATCACACAAAATAATCATTATATGTTTATCCATACATCAAAATAAATAATTTTTTTTTTACAATAGTAATTAAAAATCATTAACCCCATTAATATTTTTTTAATGATAAAATCAAGTTTAATGAGGAAATTAGGATGTAATAATAACACTAATTGATTATGTAGACTAACATTTTTTGTTCTATGTGTGATTTGGGTTATTGATTATTACATTTTATGATCATTTATGTGTGTTATATTATGTGTTTTATGAGTGCATTGATTTTGTTTTGTCACATCATGCATTATTTTTATCAAATGATCATTTCATGACCATGTTTTCCATGTTAGTTTAGAGTCAAATTAGAGTTGAGTCATGTCTTAAGTGATTGTATGCTTCATGATCAGATATTGTGTACATATGTGTGTGGTTACTTGTATGGCTATTTTTGAGATTGGTTTCATTATATTTATATATCATGCATTGTTATATTGTGTGTGATGTCATGATTTTTATCAAACATCTATTGTTTTTTTATTACTACATGCCTACTTAATATATCTACTTGACATGACACTTATATGTCCATTTCCTTAGATTACATATTTCATATGAGCTGAAATGATTAAATATTTATATGATAACACATTTTATTATGTATTATACATATTTTACATTATTATCTCATAAATCTTTCTTTTTTTTATGAGTGATTCATAGGCTTCATCCCTCACCTCAAAAGAGAGGCATAAAATGGGCCTATCCTAGAGAGTCAATCAATAAAAAAAATATAGTTCACATTTTTTGACATATTATGTGATTCAAATTGATAGATTGAGGCATATTCAAGGAATATGTGTGGAATTATACATGTTTATAAGAGTAAATTGAAATATTATATGACTCAAATTGAGTATATCTATCAAATCAAGAAGATTGAGAAGATTTAGAAAATGTATTAATTGACCATAATAAAAAGTAGAGAATGGTATCCTATATAAACATATCAGATTTGGGGCATGAATCTTATTCATACAAACAATTTTTTATTTCTATTGATGGAGAAAGATGGTACTACGTAATCACTTCTAATCTAAAATTTATTTGCATAGTTGATTTAGAGTTTCAATTTACATAAGAACCTATTCTATGGTTCCAAATTTATTTTGGGTTTTACGTAGGAATTTGTTTTAGGGTTCCAAAAACTACTATTTATGGTATTTATAAGGGTGTGGTTGAGGAATTTATGCCAATAAAATTTTATCATTTCTCCATATCCAATGGGGCTGAGGCATTATAACTCCTAAACACATGATTTTAGAAGTTTCATTTCCTTAGGTCATAATTACCCCATGGCATTTTAAAAATGAATTAAAAAAATGGCAACTTGGTTTACATACTCTCAAGTTTATCCATTCATTTAATTTTCAATTTCAAATAATTCAATGATGTATATTTTCATATTTTATATCATGAGCGTAAATTTGTATACATGTTTCCTTATCATTTTTTCATGGAGCATGTAGGGTATTTTGGTCATACCTATCAACCTCAAGTGAGATTCCAAACAAATGCCAAATTTATTTCCTTTATATTTTTCATATAGAATTTTTAATACTACATTAAATGGGGGCATTTATAGACACCTAAGTTTGGTATTAGACACTTGGAAACATTAATTTTGACTTAAATTTAACAAACATGACTTTTGTGTACATATTTGATTCTTGAGCACATTTTCACCTACCAATTTACACATATTTTGTCTTGGCCAAATTTATATCATACATATACATGATTCCATAGTTTTTTTTGGTAACACTCTATAATCCTAAGGATATTGTCATTTTATTCTTTATTGTTGATTTACACTCTCTAGATAGTGTTCTAAACAATCTGACACTTATGATTACCATAGGTGTTGACCTTTGACACAAATATACAAGTTCCTCTAAAAATTAATTTTAAAATTGAACCATCTCCCTAAGGTCAACATAAGCATGCTTATTATGTTGGTTATGGGGGTAAAGATCAAAGATTAGTATATAAATACAAGTTAAGCCTAAGGTCATATTCACTTGTAAATTCTTTGTCACTCACTCTCTACTTTAAAAAAATCTTAAAAAATCCGTTTGAACTTCAATGAGACATTATAAAAAAATATACATTTAAATATCCCTCAAAGGAGTAGCCTTAGAATAAATTATGAAAACATTTTCAAGGTCAAAGTTACATGTTGGCAAGTTTTGAAAGCTAAAACTATGCATTGCATTATAACATAATCATGATGGTGAAAATGCACCCCTAGGTAGGATAATTATGTATGGTTTTATCCCCCTCCAAATGATTATAATTTATGAAACACTTAATCACTCAATGAGGAGTGGTTAGGGATGTCCAACTCATTTTGGTAACCTATTTTACTATGTCAATCTTGTGTCAAAATTTAAGCTAGGGTTTCAAGGTAAAAAGAATAAAAATAAGGATCTATGCATAGGACTGAGGATAAGTAAATAAAAATAAATCATCTACATAGGAATTTGAGGTGAAACAGATCAACACAATCAATTTATATAGTTTTAGTAGATAGAGGATAATACCATAACTTGTTGTAGGGGTCTAACCTTTGCCTGCATAATATTGATATATTTTGAGATCATGTTCCTTATCTAAGAATTTATAGAGAGTAGAAATTAAAATATGTTAATAATTAATTCACAATGATAAGCTTGACATACACTTACCACATATGAATTACATGCACAAATATGATCCTAACCCTCCATTCTCTTAGACCTACATGGTAAATTATGAGTTTAAATATTTTGTTCTATTTTTACACACCTATAGAAATCACAGTATTTATTTTATACTTTCTTACTTTCATTCATAGACATCTCCATACCTTTAAATTACTATTGTGTTACACAGGCTAGTAACATCAAATTGGGTCATATTTAAACTCAATATTAACCTAAGCTTGATGGTACCAACCCTCACCAAGAAATGATTAATTTTTAAAATAAGATCTACCCTTAGGGTTGGACCATCCACCTAGTGTGTTAGTGGTATTATAAATTACCCACTTAGACTTATATATATCTAAAATCAAGGCCTCACTTAATACGGGACCTAGAATTTATCTAACACACATATATACACTATTTCACATTGAGAAAATATGCCATATTTTTTACAATTTGTGAATAAATCACTAGGTGTAGTCACAATCCAAGTCTAAAGCATATTAAAGCTATGTAAAAAATAAGCACTATCAAGTATAAAATATAAATCATTGGATATATTCATATAGTAAATGAGCACAATTTCATAATGCACTAGGTGGGATAACTAAGTGGTGCTTAATTTCCCTCATTAGAGCATTAAATACATAGGAAACATTCAATCATCTAATGAGGGTGATTGGGGTCAATTTAGCCCATTACACTTTCCTAGTTTTTGAATATTTCTAAACCCCACAAACATACCTAGGATTTTAAGATTAAGAAGGATAATTTATATATTTATGTGCATCATCAATATTTGACATCATAAATATATATATTTCAAATATAGGTGAAGGTTTATTTATGGTCACAAACCTATATTTTGTCATAAGTCACTACCAATCAGTTAGGTTAGTATTGACAATTGATATAGACCTAGATATGATGGAACTAACCATGCATAAATAAAAATTTTATTAATGAACAAAATAAATAAAAGGCCTAATTTAGTCTAGTTTCCACCATCATAACACAATCATAGTCACAGAATAAACCATAAAAAGTGTTATAATTACTATATTTAACATATGCCACTTAACAAATCATTGCAATCTATTTCAAGATTATAAATTCATATTCATGATTAAATTTAATATTTATTAATCTAAAAAAATTTACAAGCTTATATCATATTAGGGTTTATAAAACAAAATTAGGGTAAAAAATATTGGTGAATTCATACACTAATACAACCATGTTAAACCCTACGTCCCCACCTATTATTTTTAGGGTCATCTTTATACTTGTATTCTTTGATATTCAAGTATTTTGTGTACTTTATTTGCCTAATCATACCAAAAATTGTAACCACTCTCATACTATGGATTATTATATTTTATATCCTCCCTCTACTAAAGGTGGTGATATTTACTTTTCCTCTAAGGAAGTCCATGCTACCACCATCCCAAAAGGTAGGGAGCATCTCGTAGATGACCATGATCTAATAATTACTATATCTAACACAATAATGCAAGGCTAAATGAAATCTCTTCAAAATCATATAACACAAATTTAACCCGATATGTTTTTGTATTTTTATACTTACAAAAAATGAGATATATAAGATAAGGATTGGGAAACTTTTAACAATGAATTGTTCATTCCACCACAACATCTACTTTAAAAGGATGAAACTACCTTGGATACAGTAGATTTAGAAACCAATAAGGACATTATGAAGTGTAGACACATGACTCTAGTCAAATGTTCTTGATAATTCTAATTATTGACACATATTAAACCATATAAATTAAACCCAAAAAACATAAATATTATTCACCATTACTCTAATCCATTTTATCTATATATGGGTTTAACCCTTTGTTTTCCATCACAACTACACAATAATTCCAAATTTAAAATATTAAACTACCTAACATGACCCTCATATTATCTCCTACTTAGGATAGTTATACCTGATCTTTCAAGACATGTCTGTACTAGGTGGACAAGACTGTTTCCATACTCCTATCGCCCTAGGGAAATCATGTTACTCGTGATCACAGAGAAATAATATGCCCCCAACATAGTTTATCACATATGTATTTCTAAAATGTAGATAATAGAAAATGATCATAAAATAATAATACATGCCAATCATGATATACAGAATCAATATTCTCCCAACATAGTGTATCACATTAGAAGAGGAAAGGTATAATATTTGCATGCTTAAGATATCATGGGTCTACTATATGCCTTTATCATACATAAGTACCTATGAAACATATGTGTGTCTAAAAATGATATGTTATCTACTACCATTAAGTAAACAACATATGAAAAATATAAAAAACAAATGAAATACTAAATATTTTTTGTATTTTTATTTTATTTGAATGTTTTTTTATTTTTTGGAATATTTGATTTTTTTAATATTTTTTGATTTTTTCTTTGTTTGAATTTTTGGAATATTTAGAAAGGGAGTGTTAGATGATGATCCCATCTAATTGATGTGTTATCTTAAAATCTTTCACTTTCTAAAAACTATTGAACCTATAAAAACTATCACATTTCACTTAACTCATTTGTAGGGGTCAATTTATTTGGAATTTCTTGATTATGACAAAAATGTTTATTATATTTGAATTATAATATTAGATCATTTAATCATGATTATTAAGTTTTTTCATTATTCTTATTAATTTGAAAGTGAAATTTAGCTTGGTAGTATCCAACTAATATTTTTAAATTGTTCATCAATCTTTGATTCTTGAGCATACAATTTTCTAGGTGCAACTTTGAGTTTCAAATGCAAATGAATGTAACCTAAATATGTTAGTAGTTTTTGAGATGTTTGAAATCAGTTTTATAATCCATTTGATGTAATATTAAGTCATGATTATCACAATATGACTAGGTTACAAATTAAGCAATTATATTGAATCCTTACCATAGTGTCATTTACATTCACCATATCAATCAAGAGTATACACTTGGGTGGGTGGAATTGACATGATGAATTATCACCCATTAGGTCTTTTTTTTTAAATTTTTATATAAACAATGGATTATGTTTGATATGATTTGGTACAATATTCAACGAAAATCACATATATTTATTATGTGGATTTTTAATTTTTATCTCCAAATAAATCAGATCTCAATGTTAGATTTGTATCAAATCTTTTGTTATGGTTTGGCAACTTATATGGAAATTTGTTGTTTTTAAAAATAAAAATACATTGTAAAAATTTGGTGATATTGATAACCATGAGTACCAAACTATTTTATTTATCTATAATCACCATTTTTAGGTCATGGCACATCATGTTTAATGCAATTTATAGTGCATTCATTGTGACTAATGTTTACTTAGTAATCAAGGCATATTGATTATCACACCAGTTTTTTTCATCTAAGAAGCTCCCAAAGAAATAGAATTTTGGCATTGGTTTTATGAAAAATACAGCTCATTTATGTACACAGAGCAACATTTTTGGTTTGTAACTATGTGTTTCTAGTTATAAGAATGAAGGTATGAACCCTTGTTTCATTTGAAGCTAATATTTTAAAGACATATTGAGTTTCATGTATTTTTGTGGTTCAAAGATTATTTAGGGTTAAGTGTTGTATGACACCTCTCTAAAGAGCTTCCATTTTGATGGAAAAAAAAGAAGTAATATAAAATGAGATATATTTTTTAATTTCAAAGGTACCATGTCAATTTACCTAACTTATCTTCACATATATGGTGATACATGATGAAAATGAAATCTATGTCATAAGTTTCTCTTTCCTTAATATTTATATCTACCATTTTGAGTTTTATTTTTCCATTTTTTTTTTGCTTTATGAATGTTTTTATTTGTGAATCTCTAAAAAAAATTATTGTTTTAAAATTGATGGCTAAATGAATGTCATATCAAACCATAAATTATGCATTATGATGGCCATATGGATGACAAATTTAATCTCTATGGAAAAGGTACTAAAATGGCCCTTTTTAAAAAAAATAAAGGTTGTTGTGTCTTGATATGGGTTTCATATTTTATGTTATCTAGTTGAAATATTTTTTGGGCAAAATGTTCATGTTGAATGATCTATGTTAAAACATGGTTTTGATTGTATGGTGGACTTTATTTATTTGCACATATTCAAGGGATAATAGTTATGAGATTGTTTGAAGGTAGTGTAAGAGTAGATGGTAGCACATTTTCATACAAGATGATTATTATATTGAAAGGTGATTGTGCGTAAATTTGTATGGTTTGATAAGTTTCTTTTATAACCCTTAATTACACTTAATATATTATTTTGAAAGGTTATGTTATTTAATGCATCTGATGTTAGATTGGGTATTGATGATTGTAAAGAGATAGCTGATAGAGAAAAAAAATTAAATACTATATCAGACATGAATATTAATTTATTAGTTATTTCTTTGGATAATTATATTGCATGCTTATAAATTTTTCAATATTTGATATTTTTGTTGTTTTATGGTGATTTATAGGTCAAAATAAATAAACTTTTAGAGATTAGTTTTTAGTTATCAATAAGAGTTCTCTAGTTTTAGTTATTTTGATGATAATCTCTTGCACAAAATAGCTCATGATCAAATACCTTTGATTATTTATTTTAGAATTTGATTAGTATTGAAACTTTATTTTCATAAGTTAATTGATTATTAAAATGATCTATATGAATTTTATCATGTTTTGTTTAGCTTTGTATGTCATGCTAGCATAGTAACTTGTTTTGTTTGATAGTTGAGTTATTTCAACTCAAATGGAGCCCTCACCCTCGATTGTTTATTGACATTAATCTTTAATTTGTATATTTAAAAGTATTTTCAATTATATAAGCTAATTTATTTGAACTAATAAAATCCTAACTTAGAAGTTAGTTAGATTTATTTTATAAAGTAAATTTAAAATCTAGTTATGGATTAACCAAGTAAATTCCCAAAGGGAGTTTATAAAAGATGAAGGAACTTATTTCCAAGTGGAAGAACTCATACAATTATCTAGAGATCTCTCATAATTCATACATGACCTTATTTCTATGAAGCATTGTCTTGCAGGAGATCTATTATCACTCACTCTGATGGCATAGTCTATGTCTTATCTTAAGCAAGTATATCCAATTAATATAGTTATTTATAAATTGATTGTCTGATTTATAAGAAAAATATCTAATATTTTCATGAACATAGAAGGTGCACTTATATGTGCAAAATCTGGTTATTTATTGAATACTAATGAACATTTCATGCATGATGCATGATAGAATGTCAAACTTCACCTATGCTACAATGTTTTTTCTTTACTATTGTCAAATTTTGTATAATTTATTTAACTTAAAAATATATCATTTTTTGATCGAGTTTCTATCATGTTTATCTATCTTTCTCACAACTTTACACTTTATTTTTTTAATTTAGTATTTTATTAGTTTATGTTTATTTATTAGTGTTAGTATGTTTATTAGTTTTAGCTTCTTTTTAGATTTTGTTTCTTTAACTATTAGGTTATGCAGCCTTGTTTAGTTTAGTTTATTTTTTAGTTAGATTTTGTTTTATTTTTCTTCCTACTTTTTCATTTTTTTCTTTAGTTCTACTCTTTCTAGTTCTTAGTGCTTCAAAGTTATATTAAAAATATGTGAGGATTAAGTTAATTAAATATTTTATAACATATTTATGAATCAATACATTAATATGTATTGAAGCATCAAATTCGGTAACAGTTTAATAATGAATAAAGAGTGGGCTTTGAAATATCTACATGATTTTAAACCTTTTGAATATTTAATTGCATGTCATATACATTTGGAATAGATATTAAATTAATGCATGATATTATACTAAATAAAATAAATGGAAAAAACACTTTAATAAACATTTATTGATTGAAGCAATTTTCTCCCTTCTAAGAGGCCACCTTTATTCATAGGTTCTCATTGATGGATAAGAGTGATAATAATTCACTCTAAATATTTATATATTGTAATTATTATGAGATATATGAATGTGTTGAATGTTGAATTATTTATATTTTCTATTGATAAATGATAAGATTGATCATTATACTATTTATGAGTTTATGTTGATATTGAATTATTTTACTTTGCATGTATGAATGAATGTGTTTTATTTGAGAGATATAATCATGATTCCCAAAATAAATTCAAGTAATTTATTTCATTAAAAATCTCTAAACTTGACCTTAAAATACCCAAAACATACCTAGTATTGATCTTTCAATCAATAAAACCCTTATGATTAAATCGATACTATTATGTTTTAACCTTCACAATAGGCAAAAGGGTAGATTGATTGACATAACAAATTTTATCATCAAAAAATTTGGTGAATATGTTTTGGATTTCATTTAAACCAATTTTATTTCTTATTTTTGTTCATTCTTATTTATAAAAGTTCCTTTCATTCAAATCAATGATTATAGCTGGTCACCAGTTTCATTATCATGGTCTCCTCAATATCTATAGGTTGTTTAGGTTTTGACTCTTTATTCAATGATATATTAAATACAGTGTCTTTGCTCAATTTTGATGCATATGATGTCCTTTAATAAGTTAATTTTCTCATAAATCTCATTTAAAAGAAGTTGCATCCAACTCTAGAAACCTAGCTCAATTCAGCTTGGTATAATGGTAAGTCTCTGGAGTGTTTTTTTGAAACAACATTACTTAGATTATCTTGAAATTCCTCAATCATCTAGACCTAGAATAAAGTTTGATCTCATTTTTTAGATGAAATTATTACCTCAATCATATAGGTTAGCTGCTAGAAAATAGAAAATAACCATGATGCAATTTTTACAAAATTATAAATATGATCTAAATCCTCTTTCATTTAGTCATAATATATCATCTTCAACTGAAATAGATAGCCTTACCTAAAAATGGATTGTCATTATTCATTTAGTGACCAAATTTTCACTTTTTTGCTAAAAACACAAATCCATATATGAATATCTATTACATTTCTTATCAAAATTTCATGACATTCCATTTTTGTTGAGGCCAAGTGGTGAATGTTTCTATAATTTTTGGATAGGTCATCTACCCAATAATTATAAGAAGGTTTCTTAGAAAATTATAATTATGGATTTTAAATCAACCTCATGATTTTCACATATATGAAGTCAAAATTAAGACTATTGTTTAATGTGTTCCCTTCATCATGATTTGTTCAAATGTAAGAGATTTTTTGATTTGATGGTTGAAACTAAAAGTGAAATTCCTTCTAAATTTTTGATATTTTTTTATGTTGAAGAATTATAAATGATGTCATGAAGGTGTCCACGTGAGTGGATGAAGTGTCTTGATAGTCTAAGTGACAATGACAAATTGTGCAATGTGTTTATTCTAGTAAGCTTGAAGTATGATTGGTTGATCTTAAATTTTGGGATGGTTAGAGATGTTTAAGGATGAGTATGGTGATTTGAGGATGTGAAAGAGGTTAATAAGATGTTTTCTATTCTTTGAGTGTTTATGTTAATAATTGGAATTCATTTGGTTGTCCATATTTTTCATCTAGACACTTTGGGTCCAGTGGTAGAAAATTTGAGTAGGTAGTTTGATGACATCACCATTACCTCATGTGGATTGGTCAAGGGGATTTGGTCATATGGTTGTGATAAAATTAATCCCTATTTATTATGCAATATATATAAATTCATGCACCTAATCAGGTCAAAATATATACAAGTGCAAAGTTGGGCTCCCAGGCATTTTGACAATGTTTTCCCATACTTAGCCAAATTTACATGAGGCAAGAAAGAGCTAAGTAATAAGTTTGATGGTGGCATATCTCACACATGTGGATGTTTTAGGATAATTTGATCATATGGGTTTGTTTAGTTTTGTACCTAGTTGATTTTAGTTAATTTTTAGGTCAAGCACTGCAAAAGATATGCATGTTCAAAGTTGGCCTTCTAGATAAGTTTTTGACATAATTAGCTCTATGGTAGAAAAATCTAAGTGAGCATTTTTATGTCATTATATCTCACACATGTGAGGGTTATAGGATAATTATATCACATGATTAGATTCTACTATGTGAGAAGATATTTGTTTTCCAAATTTGAGATCATGCAAGTGAGCGAGGTAAAAGATATGATTGTGCAAAGTTGGCCTTCCAAGTAGATAAGTAAGGTTCCCATACTTAGTCATTTTTGAGAACATTAAAGTTTGAGAAACCCACAAAGAGATATATGGAGCATATTGATATAATATGTCAAGAATTAGTGAGATGAGGATAGGTGCATGATGTTTAACACTGAGCAAAGTTAAAGGATAAGGATCAAATGGTTCACATTTATTTCTATAGATTGATCTAATGGCATGAGTGGAGTCAAAGTGGTCAAAGTAATAGTAATTTAATGGAATTAAAGATATAAAAATATGAATGGTTCATTATTTATTTACATTGTAAGGATATGAGATGCAAGCATATTTCCCAAAGTTGAATATTTTAATTTATTAAAGGAAAGACTAGTGTCTAGTTTTTGAGCCATATCTTTCGATCTAGGATGAATTTGAACATGTAGTAAAAATATAAGTTATAGAGGACTCCAAAGAACATATATAAATATTAATCTTAAGATTTTAAAGTGTGTATATTAAAATTTAAATATGATTATGTGTTCATGTATGTTCTACAAGTGACCTAAGAAGATAGTTTGAGCTTGTTTTGATATATCTTGATGAATTATCTTTTAGGTATGTTTTATACTCAATGAGGATGATATATTTTAATTATGAAGGTTTAAAATTTTTTATACAGTATGAAAAATGGTTTAGAAGGTTCTTGTGTGTTTGTTTATAATGATTGTGTGCATAGAATGTTGTTTATGTGAATTATGCTTAAGCAGAAGGGTTATACATTATTTATTGGCACTTAAGGGGGACATATAGATAATAGGAAATGGGTCCATGATTTTGGTAGTGATTATGTATTATTATTTTTTATATGGAGTGCTAAAGTAGTGAATGGGTTCACATGAGACCTGTAAGGGCTATAAGGGCCTTATTAAAAGGTGTAGTTTCTTAAGGGTGACCCATAGATGTTATGGAAAACATATGAATATTATTTTTGAGCCATGTATTGATGTTAGAGATGAATTAAGGATTAATTCATGACTAATGGCTAACCAAGGTAGTGATTATCATGATTTTTCTATAAATAGTGAAACCAAATGTGTTGGTTTCTAAACTTGGTGGAAGACTTGAGTGAGAGACTTGGGAGAGGTTTGAGAGAGTCTTATGGGTGTTAATTATGAATAAAATTAGGTTTAGAGTGCCTTATGGATTATTTTAAGATTATAATAGATTGAGGACTATTTGTATGACCTATTGGTCATAATTCTATTAACATAATAGTGTTCTTGTTGTTTGAGTATGAGCAAAGGTGAAGAGTGATAATCAAAGGTCCATCATCAGGTGTTAAAGACATTAGTTCATAGGTGGATGTGTTCATAGGTGTTTTTATGATAGCTTAACATCTAAGGGGATTACTACCTCTTTACAAGGTGAAACTTGTTATTCTAGTTATTGTTACAACTCAACTAGATAGATGTTGTAGCACCTTGTGGGATTGTAGTCTCATTAAATAGGGATTATAGTTCCTTAATAAATTATACCTGGTCTAAATTAGTTCTTTTTATTATAGGATATTAATCCAATTATAGGTTCTAGTGGGTTTTCTCCCTCAATAGGGTTACCCACATATGTCATGTGTTATGTGATTGATCTTGCATTGTCTCTCTTACTTATTACTATGAATGTTGTGTATGCTTCATGAATGCTTGTGGTAATTGGTTGAGTGTTTGTAAAGATTAAAATTTAAGTTAGATTATTTAAGCTCATTGATTCACCCCCCTCTCAGTGATTTTACCTCTAAAAATTGGTATCATAGTAGGTCTTTTGGTAAAGGCTTGAAAGCTCAAAGGTGATCCAAGGTATAATATGGGTATTCATCAAGGGGGTTTTTCTACTACGAAAGCACCAATGTTCAATGGACCCAATTATGATTTTTGGAGTGAAAATATGAGGAAATTGATTATGTCCCTAGGGTTTAATGTATAAAAATCTATTCTAGATGGTTATGTTGCTCCTATTACTCCTTTATCTAGTATTGTAGATAAGAAGTTGTTTGAGAACAATTCTAAGGTAATGAATGCTATCACTTGTGGTCTTTTAGAGATTGAATACACCAAGGTAATCTATTGTAAATCTGGTAAAGAGATGGGATAAAATGTAGATCATTTTTAAATGAGATTCAAAGGTCAAGCTTGCTAAGTTATAGACTCACTGAAGGAAATTTGAAAGTCTCAAAATGAAGGAAAAAGATTTTATGGCATCTTTTCTACATATATTTGATGAGATTGTGAACATCATAAAAGGTCTTGGAGAGAATATTAAAGAGGATACTATAGTATAAAATGTATTAAGGTCTCTATCTCTCAATTTTGATCTAAAATTATTTTATATAAAATAAATTCATGATCTTACTCAGTTGAAGATGGATCAATTGCATAACACTCTTACTACATATGAAATGAGAATAGATGATGATATACCACCAAATAAGGAAGAATCATTCAAGATAGAGATGAAGCCTAATAAGAAGTTTCAAGGTAATAAATAAAAAGAGGATGAAATATATAATATTTATGAGGATGAACTAATTACTTTGATTAATAGGATATTGAATAGTGGCTTAGGGAAGTACAAGGGTAAACTACCCTTCAAATGCTTCAACTATGGAGAGATATGAGATTTTGCTCATAATTTCCCTCATAAACATGAGAAGAAATATGATGAAGAGCATGATGAAGGCTAATATGATGATAAGAAGACATAAAAGAATAAAGGATTCACAAATTTTAATAATAAGAAGTCCTTCAAAAACAAGAAGAGTCTCTACACCAAAGAAGATTACAGCTCATCAGATGAGAGTGAGTATAGTGACTCAGAATATGATCATGAAGATGATGGTACTATTGAAGATGAATCCCTATTCATGGTTGATGAAGGAAGTTTCTCACATCAGAAGGTGACTACTTGGAGTGATTCAGATGATGATGAAGATGAGGTGGACTATGACACTGTATTGATGAATGCTCTTGAAGAACTAAAGATTGAGAAGAATATCAATAAGAAGCTAAAATATAAACTCAAGGACTATGAGGATTAATTTAGTGTGTTTAAGGCAAGATTGATTGAAGACTTTAGGAATCATGAAGGTGTTGTCATATTTATTAATTCTAAGTTAGAATCTATGTCTAAACATTTGAGAGCCAAAGAAGAAGAATGTTCAAGGTATGTTTCTAAAAATGAGTCTTTAAAATCTGAGTTAGAGAGGACATCTAGTAAGTTAAAGTCATTTATTAGATTTGAAAAAAGCTCATGTGATATAGATAACATCTTGAGTGATCAAAAGCATGCTAGTGATAGAACAGGTCTTGGATATGAAAAAGAATAAAAGAATGTTACTCAAGACAAGATGAAGACTAATGTGAACCAAGACAATCATACTTTGAAGACAAATCATTAGATAAGGAATGAAGGTGCTGGAAGAATGAAGAAAAATAAAATTAGATAGCCAAATACCATGAGGTATGTAAGATTTAATGGGACATAGGGCTAGAGAGTATAAGAAACATGTTAGAAATGAGTTTGCATGGGACTATGATGGGGGTCATCAATAAAAAAAAGTGAGAAAAATTAATTACTTTAACTATCTTGATGTGGGACACGTTGTAAACCATTGTCCACATAAGATTAGACAAGGTGAGTCCTCCTCAAAAAGGGGAGGTTGTTTTGTTTGTCATGACAAAGGACATATGGAAAGTTTATATCCAAACATAGTAAGACAAATTATGTTTCCTTCAAGGAGTATGGTGTGATATAATTATGAACATAGAGGTCACATTACTAGATTCTATAAATAAAGTCCATCAAGTTAAAATGCATACAATCAAGATCTTATAGTGTAAGAAAGAAGGCATGTTAACACACGGAAACCAAAGGTGAAAAGTGTGAGTCTTGATGAGATTGTAGGTCCAAGTAATTTATTTTATATGGTGGAGAATGCTTCAGAAGTTAAAGAGTGTCAAGGGTTCTCATTATCTGCTCATGTTGTGAGTGAAGAGACCAATCTCAAAGAGAAGACCAAGGTGCTAATTGAAGCTAGTACTGAGGTATGCATGGATTCAAGTGAACATCCTGCTATTTCTAAACATGTATCATGTAAATAACATCAATTGTTTATTCCTAATGATGAGGTTCTGTGCTACAAGGAAGATTCTCTAGATGAAAAGGTATGTCATGAGTCTTTGTTGTCTCCATCTATTATCAATCTAATTCTAAAAGAAAAGGAGAATGTTGTAGTGGTTGAGCATGTTTCTTATCTTAAGTGTAAGAAGAAGAATAACTATAGGTATTAGATGACTGAGGAAGAGAAAGAATATGAGGATTTGTGAGAAACCCCTAGTTTCACATTATTACAAGACATTACGAAGTAGAGTGTCTCTGCCTATGCTTCTTAGGAGACATATTTTCCTATGGAGAAGCAAGTTTATGTGCTAAATATCATAATACAAATTTGTATAGAGACTTGTGTTGATCTTAGAAGGTCATTGGTTAAGAGGGAGCAACAAGTCCATGAGTTTGATATAGAGATTTGTGAAGGAGCTATAGTATAGGGTTATAATGGGTGGTTCCAAGTGGCTTAATGAGATTGATGGAATTTCAAGAATATTTTGGTGCTCAAAAAGGTTTTTACACTTTTTTTTGATGTACTATAGTTGTTTTTTTTGGTCTAAAGGTATGCTTAAGTCAAATTGGAAATTTTTGTTATCTCTCAGGTTTCCCAGTTTGTGCTTAAGAGCATGTAGGTCCTAAATGGGTTATTGGAAGTCAAGGTTAAAAATGGTGTGTAATCTCAAATCTTTGTCTAGAAGTGTGTAATGGTTTTCTCTAGGTGTGCAAGAAGTTTCAAGATCTTGTGTTAACTGAAAGGTGCTATGTTGACCTTATTTGTTTTAAGTTTCTAAGGTTTTGGGCTATTCTATAAAAATGGTTTGCCTTATAATTTGAGTTTTAAGGATTATTAATAGGATGAATGGGACAAATGGGTTATCAAATAAAGCTTCATAGATATTTGAAGATTTGTGGTTCTCAATTTATTCATGTTTTTGTCAGGATGGAGGCCTAATAATCTAATATGTTTGTGAAGGAAGCATGTGTTAGAATATGATCTAGGTGGTAAAATTTGGTTTGATTTATGTGGTATATGATAATGATACATATATGAATTTTTATGTCTTGAAGTTGTGTCTACAAAAATTTGCAAGATTTGTATGTTGTAGGAAGGGCTACAAGGAGGCTAGACAGACCTAGTATGAAGAAGAGTGATTTTTGATCAAATTATCCAAAATAGAAAGGAATGATTTTTTTAAGGTGAGTTATAAGGTTAATTTATATCATGTTTCCTCTTTATTAAGTGGCATGAAGTTTTGTTTATGGTCCTTGTGGTAGCTTGAGAGAGAATACTAATAAACATGTGTGGTGGTTCTTCATAATGTATGGAGATCTGAAGATGCTCAAAAGGTGAAATGTCTTTTAGTTATTAGGGGGATTCCATCTTATATTTTTATTTTTAATTTACATTATATTTTATTGGTTTCATGTGTTATTTCTTCATTGGTTATAGTGTTTGGTTGAAGAGTATTAGCATGGAGCAAAAAGTTGTCAAGGCAAGTAGAAGTAGGCTCAAGGTAAGGGGAAGTTTTTATCATATTTATAAGGTGGTCCTATCCTCTTGGTGGTATTTTAAAGTATTAAATATCATGTTTTCCCCATTTTTTCATTGTGTAAAAGGGGGAAAAAGTTCCCATTGTGAGAGTGCTTGAAAAGAGAGAAGGAAGGTAAGCTATATATTGTTAAATGATATTTGTTGACATCGATGACAAAGGGGGAGATTGTTAGATAGTTTTAAATGATGTCATGAAGGTGTCTATGTGAGTGGATTAAGTTCCTTGATAGTATAAGTGACAATGATAAAGTGTGCAATGTGTTTGTTTTAGTATGCTTGAAGTATGATTGGTTGATATTCAATTTTGGCATGGTTAGAGATGTTCAAGGATGAGTATGGTTATTTTAGGATGTGAAAGATTTTTTTTAATTTTATTTATATGATTTTAGTGCTTGTTTTAACAATTGGAATTCATCTGGTTGTCAATATTTTTCATCTAGACACTTTGGGTCTAGTGGTAGAAAATTTGAGTAGGTAGTTTGATGACATCACCATTACCACATGTGGATGAGTTAGGGGGAGTATGTCATATGGTTGTGATAAAATTAGTCCCTTGTTTTTATTTAATAAATATTATGTTATGAACTTAACTGATCCAAAATATATGAAAATGAAAAATTGGGCTCTCAAGTATTTTGATAGTGTTTTCCCATACTTAGCCAAATTTGCATGAGGCAAAAAAGAGCCAAGTAAGTAGTTCGATGGTGGAATATCTTGCACATGTGGATGTTAAGTAGAAGATGATAATATGGGTTTGTTTATAGTTTATTTTTTATATTTTTTTGTCAATTGACAAAGTGCAACAAAAGATATGCATGTTCAAAGTTGGCTTTCCAAATAAGTTTTTGACATAGTTGGCTCTATGGTAGAAAAATCTGAGTGAGAATTTTTATGTAATTATATCTCACAAATGTAAGGTTTATAGGATAATTTTTTCACAGGTTTTTATTATCCTATGTGAGGAGACAATTTGGTCCAAATTTGAGATCATGTGAGTGAGTGAGGTAAAAGATATGACTGTGCAAAGTTGGCCTTCCAAGCAGATAATCAAGGTTCCCATAGTCATTTAAAAAAAAGTTAAAGTTCAAGAAACTCATTAAGAGATCAATGGAGCATGTTTGATCCAAGATTTCAATAAGTAATGAGATGAGGATAGGTGAATGATTTTTAACACTGAGTAAAGGCAAAGGACAAGGATCAAATGGTTCATGTGTATTCATACAGATTGATCTAATGGCACGAGTGGATTCAAAGTGGTCAAATTGACAGTTAATTAATGGTGTTAAATATCAAAAAAGATCAATTTTAATTGATTTATATAATCTATGAGGACACAATATGTGATCATATTATTTGAAGTTTAACTATGACCATTTGAATTCAAATATTTAAATTTAACAAAAGAACGACCAGTGTCTAGTTTTTGAGCCATATCTTTAAATCTAGGACAAATTTGACCATATAGTCAAAAGAAAATTTATAGAGGACTCCAAATTGAATATTTAAATATTAATTTTAATTTCTTAAAATGTGAATAGTCAAAGATATTAAGCTTTAAATTTGACTATGTGTTTGTGTATGTTCTGCAAGTGACTCGAGAAGATTATTTGAGTTTGTTTTGATATTTTTTCAATATATCTTAATGAATTGACTATTTTGGAGTGTTTTTTACTCCTTGAGGATGATATTTGTTAATTATTAAGGTTTTAAAATTTGTATGTAATATTGATAGTGGTTTAAAATGTGATTGTGTGTTTGTTCATAATGATCATGTGCATAGAATGTTGTTTAAGCAAATTATGCTTAAGCAGAAGGGTTCTATGTTGGTTGTTGGAACTTAAGGGTGACTTATAGATCATAGGGAATTGTTCCATGATTTTTTTTATTAGTTTATGTTTTTTTTGTTTGATTAAGTGTTAAAGGAGTGAATGGGTTCACATGAGACCTATAACGGCTATAAGGGACTTATTAAAAGGTGTAGTTCCTTAAGGCTAACCCACAGATGCTATGGCCAACCTATGAAGATTGTTTTTGATCCATGTCTTGATGTGAGAGATGAATTAATGATTAAGGCATTCCTAATGGCTAACCAAGGTAGTGATTATCGTGATTACTCAATAAATAGTAAAACCAAATGTGTTAGTTACTAGACTTGGTGGAAGTCTTGAGTGAGAGACTTTGGAGATGTTTGAGAGAGGCTTATGGGTGTGAATTATGAATAGAAGGATGGGTAGAGTTCCCTATGGATGAGTTGAAGAGTAAAAAAATTGAGGACTATTTTTATGACCTATTGGTCATAATTATATTGACAAAATAGTGCTCTTGTTGTTTGAGTATGAGTGAAGGTGAAGAGTGATAATCAAAGGTCCATCATTAGGTGTTGAAGACATCAATTCATAGGTGGATGTGTTCATAGGTGTTTTTGTGGTAGCTCAACATCTAAGGAGGTTATTACCTCTTTAATAGGTGAAAGTTTCTAAAATTTTGGTTATTGTTGCATCTCAGTTAGATAGGTGTTGTATCATCTTGTGCGATTGTAGTCTCACAAATTAGGGATTGTAGTTCCTTTGTTCAATTGTAGTTAGTCTAAATTGGTTCTTTTTATTATAGTATAGTATTCCAATTGTAGGTTTCAGTGTGTTTTCTTCCCCAAGAGGGTTTCCCACATATGTCAAGTGTTATGTGATTAATCTTTCATTGTCTCTCTTGCTCATTGATATGAATGTTGTGTATGCTTCATGAATGCTTGTGGTAACTAGTTAAGTGCTTGTAAAGACTGAAATTGAAATTGGATTACTTGGCTCGGTGATTTACCCCTAAGTGATTGTACCTCTTAACATTTTGTTTATAATATGGTCATTGAATATTTTTATAAACATTCTATTTGTTAACACTTTGATGAGAAACTAAAACTCTCTCATCATCATGATATTGTACTCAAATCTACTTCTCATTCATGCAATCAATCACTTACTGAAGACATTAAATCTAAACATAATCTATCAAATATTGAAAGTTTTTATTGTCCTCTTCAAGTTTGATATATTTGAATATATATAATTAGAAAATTCCCTAAAAGTATAAATTTCTAGTTACTTCAAGGATGGTTATCATCGTTTGGATCATTTTGTTTTTCATGACCTAGAATATTCAAAAATATTAGATTTTGATAAGATTCTTAAAATTAATGAATCTCATCTTTATAACATGGATTTTGACATAGGAAAGCAAGATTATGAAAATTTTAATTTTTTAGATATTCAAATAGGTAAAACTAAAATAGAAATTGAATGTGATAAATTCTAGTATTTTGACATATCTAAATATGAATTAGATGAGTTATTATTAAAAATTTAAAATAAATTTCCTTATAGTAGTATGCTAAAATCTAAAATAAGATTCAATAAATGGCATGAATAAATTCTAAATATCCAAGGATATTTATTTGAAACCTCATTTAAATCTTTTGATTCTTTGGGTTATCAAACCCTATCTAATATTGATAAGGTTATTGTTTCTACAAGCCAAAACATTAGTCAAGAGATAAAAATTGCCAATGAAGTCCTTCCAAAGAGGGAAAATGAATTTATTTTATAAATTATTGAAACTGATTATGACCTAGTAATTGATAATTTTAAAAAAGTCAACAACACCTTGGGATTTTTGGCCTCTCGTATAATGTAGAGTTGCCAAATTACAGAACAAAAAATGGAAAAGAGTAGGATCTACTTTAGCTTGAAGCTTGAGACTTCAAACTACGTGCTCGTCCCAATGGCTCTGGTTTTGCAGACCAAATAATATAATGAAGATGGAAGAAGATGGTAAGGCTATAATGATAATGGGTAAGACATGGAATAGAGTCACTAGAATATGTAATGGATAAGGGTAGGGACTGCTTCAATCTAAAACTTGAGGTTTCAGACTGCACGATCATCCCCAATGGAGTCACCAAAAATTGTTGGGTGAATATTTTGTCATCAACTAACTGATGACAAAATGGGTATATCAGCCATAGCACAAGGATATTTATGCCACAAAAAGTGTGGATTTACCACATCTGGATGAGGTAAATATCTCCTCTCATCAAGGGGAGGTTCCCTATGAATATTTATGCACTATATGTATATATACAAGTAAGAAAAAAATAATACTCGGGGTAGTATAACAGCATCCACCTCTCTTTTTTCAGAGGTGATGTCCAAGGAACAAGAGAAAGAAGCCTTGGTCATTGGCTAAGAGCATTCCTCTTCTTTCAAGAATGGTATTCAACCTAGAGTATAAAATCCCCTGAAGTAGGTAACAAAGTCTACAAGGAAACCTACGTAAGCACAAAGTCTTCCATTTTCTCCTTCACCAATCTGGAATATGCATAACCGTAGAGTGAAACAAAGCACAAAGTCTTTGCCTAAAACTATAAAGGATAAAAGGATCACCAAGATAAAAGTAGCTCAAAGTCTTTCTTCTATCTTTTAGAAATGTCCTCAGATAATATCAACACACACACTTTGCTTATTAAATCAAACAGATAAGAGATTATCAGGAAAGAGGACATAAGAACCACTTCCTAAATAACACAAATTACTTCAACACAAAGTCTGAAATAAACCTGTTTCTCATTCATTTGATGAAATATGATTTATAAATTGAGCACAAAGTCTCAAAAAGTGTCTCAATTTTAGCAGAGTTTTTGCTCTTAATTATCAGAGATCCATTTACAAAAGAGGTCCCCTCTATATATAGGGAGAAACCTTCAAAATTAAAAAGGTTAAAATACAAAAATATCTTAGTCAAAGATGAGTCATCTTTGACTTTTGAGATATACTTCTAGATTTTTTACATGTAATTACATATTACAAAAGTACACATGAAAATGTCCCAAGTCAATTAAGAAATGCATTTTGAATAAAGCATGGAAGAACATCGTAAATCTTTATTTTCAGTCTTTTTCATGGTCTTCAACTTCTTTAGAGAAACTTCAGTGATATGGAAGAACTTTTGTTGAAAAGACATCGATGAAGAGGGATCCTTTAGGGAAACTGTAGTAATAATCATGATTGTGCAATTAGGGGAAAAATTAGCAATTTGGGAAAATTGCACATTTAAGTGATATGACTAGGGAAACACACTTGAAAAGGTTGAGGTGAGATTAGGTCAGAAAGTGGAAGAAAAGGGGAGCAAGCATGGAAAAAAGGAAAAATGAAAATTTCCCAGACTTAGGAAAAATGGGGAGAAGGTATGTAAGGGTGGAAAAAATTGCTGCCCTTGCATATTGGAGAAGGTCTTGTGCATAGGCAGCAAAAATTGCTGCCTGAGCACGCCAAGGAGAAAGTATGTTGGTGGCAAAAATTATCGCTGACGCATGTTGAAGAAGAAGAATGTGTAAGGGTGGCAAAAATCATTGCCCTTGCACCTAGAGGAGAGGAAATGAGGATGCATGGGTGGCAAAATTTTCCACTCTTGCATGGAAGAAACCAAAAGATGCAAGGGCGGAAAATTTTTTTGCTCTTGCATGACGGGTGCAAACACTTGTCATGTTTCACTGAGTCATGATGTATTTCACTCTGCCTTATAATGGACACATGGCAGATTTTAGGCTCCTTTCTCTTGGAAGGATTTATCCTTTATCTTTCAAGCAAATTTCTTCAAACAATTTGTCCAAAAGTATTCACTTTGTTTTTTGCCTTGTTCACTTTTTTGAAGTTGTTCACTTTGTCTAATTTTTTTCACTGCCCTCCACAAGGGCACTTGGCTCTAGTTCACAGCTCTCTATAAGGGCACTTGTTCCTTTGGCTTTGGGGTAGCCCCTTGAACCTACCGATTGAACCAACTGATTGAACTAACTTTGGTTTAACAGTTCAATGGTTTAATCTTGCATTTGAAGCCATCTTTTTATCTAAATATTTTGATATCTTTGAACTGATTAAACCCGTTGAATCTGTTGAACCAATTTGGTTCAAGGTTCAATGGTTCAATGGTTAATTCCTTTATTTTTCACCATGTCCTTTGATCACTCGAACAAAATGCATTGAACCAACCACTCATTGAACCTATTGAACCTGATAACTTCAAGCATGTTGAGTTTGTAGAAACATATCTACAGAGTCTGTAGATTCTGAGAAATCTTTGAAAAATGAAGAACCTAAATGCTCAGAATAATTTTTGAAAGGGGAAGAGAGGATTTTGATCTGTAGGACCAAAATAGTTCAAATGTTGTCCTAAAAATGAGTGATATTTTTGGGGGACAACACAATCTAACCTCTAGTTCCTTTTCCTTTTGTTGCTACTCACATCTCACCTCTATATTGAAATTCTCGTGTTAGGACCCATTAAGACTTAGAGACTAGTTTGCATGATTTCTTTCATTGTGATAGAAATATGATGGTCATGTGGAAGACATTTTTGTTTCATCACCTCCTTTATATTATGTTTAATTTATGCATTATCTAACTCTTTTCCCCATAATTAAGTAGTAGTTTAAGTAATAAACATTGCCTAGTATATTCAGGGAGCTAGCCCTTAAATCTAGAGGCTCATTTCCAATATAGGTACACCCACATACCTAGAAATCTTCCCATTTTGCCCAAATATATAATAAGCTTGAACAACTTATTTTAGGGTGCAAGATTTGGTGACAATATTATGTCTTGATCATAAGTTTTATGGATGTTATATAAGTATATGGGAGCCTAATTAAAGTCTTTAACATGTTCTATGGCCTTTTAATAGGTATTGAAATGCTATCCATTTGAAAACTTCACTTGAAGCCATACATATTATCTTAAAAGAGAGTATTTAACCTTAAAGTGATGATATTTGACCTCAAAAGGTCATTAATACCACCATTCACATCCTCAAAGGCCTTCATGAATTCCATTATGCCATGACCAAACCATTTCATATGTTAAGGTTTTCCTCTTCATAATTCAACACCTTCATTTTCCACTAAATGGGTCTCACATTTGTGAAAACATACCCCTTCAACTCCCCAAATCATACCATGTGTTTTAAAACATTTTCTAACCCCTATTTTCCCTCCTCCTACCTGTCAATGGTGATTCATGATCTAAATCATGATTAAATGTAGGGAATTTATAGGTTACAAGAGTTTACAAAGTTTTACAGATCTGCACAGTATAGATTTAATCAAATGGAGTTAGGGGTATGAAAGGTGAGTTCAACATGGGAATTTGATAAAGGACTTGAAATTTAATATATCCAAAAGAGACAAAAACTGATTCACTTCCTCCACTAAGCTCTTTGGCAGCCATGAAGAGCACTTCAGGTTTATGCTCAGTTTGTACAAAAGAGAGAAAGTGAGGGTACAAGATCTTGGATAAAGGATGAAGGTACAATGTCCCTATAATCATGGCCATTAGTTTCAAGATTATTCCTATATGTTTTATAAATAAATACTAATAAGTTAAGCAATTTGATTACCCTCCTCATCTACATAGGGCCAAAAAAGGGGGATGATTTTAATGCATTATTGGATAATCTAATAAAAGTAGAAATTGATCATGTCTTCTCTATTATTTTAGGGTCCTTACATGGCACCTTCCACCCATGGTTCACATTTGTATGCCTATGAATGTAATAAACATACAAGTTACCACTATCTATAAATTACAAGTAGAGTTCCATTGGTGAAAAGAGATGTTAAGTGCATATGTTTGCTAATAAATAGTGGTTTGAGGTGTGTTGATGGCTCTATTAGGTATCTATTTAGCACCCAATAGAGATGAAATTTCTTAAGTCTAACTCATACCTAGACTAACATGGGAATGATTTAAGGTTTTGGGATGCCTATATCTAGATTAGACCTATAGATTTTGATGAGGCTAGCTCCTCTAAATATATGAAGTGATAAATAATTACTAAACCTATTTTGAATTTTGGGGTAAAAAAGGGAGAAGAAACCAAAAATGAAATATACTTTACCTTTGGTGATGCACCTAAATAATTATTTATCCTCTTAAATCTTTGAAACTAAGGCATGAATATGGATCAAAAGAAACTCTACAAACTAGTCCTAAACATTAGTGTTTCAAAGGAAGGATTGAAAGAAGATTTGTAGATTGAAGGTATGTGCATGGAGGTCTCTAAATACACTACATACAAATAATATTCAATGCAATTTCTATTCTTATCTCTTCAATTGACCTATTGAGGATGAAAGTATATCATTATTAGAGAAGAGGACCTATAAAAGATGACAACTATCACACTTATATGCAAATACACAATCAAGAATACATACTGCCACCATAAACTAATATAAAAATAACTTTCTTTATTGATTTTATGGTGCAAGTTAAAAAATTTATATCTCTCCATATATAGCTTCAAGGATCCTTCTTAAAATGGATTTTAAAAGCTAACATATATAGCCAAAAGGAAGGACTCTAGCCAATGTGGTGAAGAGGAGATAAGTATCAGTCTTGCTTGAGTTAACTCAAGACTAAATGCCTTTTACAATATTAATAAAGTCTTAAAATATCATCAAAATATTAAAACTCATGCATGATCTTGAATTTTGGCATCAAAAGGAAGGTTATGAGCCCTTGTTAAGTTGGCAAACTCTTGCATGAAAACTACAACCATCCTTATCAACTCAAGCTTGAAGATGAGTTTGAAGTGTTTGAAAGCTTTTTTTTGCACAGAGTCTATAGAAGATGCATGAAAAATTAATTACATACTCAACTAATAATTATTTGGTTCTTGATGATTGGTTAACTTCACTTTAGCCTTTTCAATGATGACTTGGTACTTAATGATTAAAATTTCATGAAAATATCCATATTAAGAGAAAATGAATAGTGTGGAAGCTCCACTTGAAATCCTAAATAAACACTTCAATGCCAGTCTTTTACTTACCTCTATTATAAATATAAAGTATTTTTACACATGGACCTGATAGAACTATGACCATCTACCTTAAGTGGTTGCAAGTCTATTTGTATGTTGAGGAAATGACCATGTCGACTGTTAAGATGTTCCTCCAAGATCACACATCTACCCCTTTCTCAAAATATAAGCATAGATCTTCTTAATAGATCATATATAATTGATCTTTAATGGAAATGAGTAAACTTATAGAGTTTGCTTCCTATTTGACCCAAGTTGATTTTATTTTCCGCTAACTTTTGAATTTTAATTTTGATCATCAATATTGATCTGGGCCCTCTCATATTGTGCCAAGTGTTAGTTCTTTATTTGATCTATAAGATCCTACTGTCAATCCTTTGACTAATTGCCCTCATACACATTTTAGATCAATTTTGTTATGAATGAATGTGAGTCATTGATCCTATGTTAGTCTAATTCTATTTAGACACTTGATAACTTCTCATTTGGCTTCAAAATTCATTGACTTGACTCATTTCTCATCGTTTATCTACTTAGTATGATTAAATGTGCACTATTAGATTTGTTTGGGCCTAATGGCCTATCAGTTGATGCTCACTATTAGATCTCTATTAAGACACCTAATATCTTGCCACTTATCAGCTTCTTGCTCATGTTGACCTTTTAAATTTTCTCTTGTTGTTGATCTCTAAGGTATGAATGAGTGCATACCATTAGATCTTGGGACCCATTAACATCTATATATTACCCACTCACTATTAGACCTTAACGTTAGCTCCCAAGATTTGGACATTGTCATCCTTATGTTAAACCTTGGGATATTTAAATTCTAATGTCTACTTTGTGGATCTTAAGTTTGTCATCTGCATGCCCATATCTTTTGTAGTTTTAACTTTAAACACTTGTAACTTGAGATAGAGGGCTCATCAAGGCACAAAATTTGTAAGGGGTGATCTTGGGATAAATTATATCATTCTCATGCAATCTTTTGACTTTGGTTGATTTCATAGGTGTATTTATTAAATGAATAATCAAGATTATTTATTCATCCCTACCTAACATGGATATAATGGTATAGTTTCTCAAGGCCTATGGTAGTCATTTTTCCTTAAAACAAGGACACTATAGGGCATAAAAAATCAAGCTAAGGTAATGGTCATCAAAGCTTTTAATGATAGGGGTTAACATTTGGCTTGTGAGGCTAAAATTTTAACATTTTTGGTGACTCACAAAGGTTGACCAGCCTATTGGTTAAAATAACTCATCATATTCCATTGTAAAATAGACTCTTTTAGGATTTTAAACACCTTTTCTGACTGAAAAAACAAGATTGAAGGAAAAAACCTAAAACTAGAAATCAATGATAACTAATCTAGGGAAAATAGGAAAAACAATGAAATGAAAGCAAATTGTTGCTTGTGCTACTCAATTATTGACATAAATCAAACTTATAACAACTAACCTAAAGTAAGATGCTTTCCTCCAAGATAAAATTGAAAGATATTTGATGGACCATGGATCTCTAAAATGTGATTGCCTCCTTTTGATAGCTCTCTTCTACAACTAAGAGCAATTTAATGCTCATGTCTTCTTGATGATGTAACTAGGATTCCAACCTCCATTATTAGGTAAATTAATTGAAGGTATGGATCCAAGACCCAATCATACTACTCCCATATCTATTTAATTTTCAATAAAATCTTCAATTCTTCTTCATTTATGAGCTACCAATGATCTAATATCTCTTCCATTGTACCTTGATTTTACTCCTCATGGATAGGTGACTTGTCAAAATATTCATGATTGATATTTTGAACCTATAAAAAGAAAAATTTCCTCATTTAATTGGTATTCAAGAACAATAATTTGAGGTACTATATCAACAAACACATGTTCATTTATTTTATCTTCATGAATATGATCTTCTTGTGAGCCAAAATGGATAGATTCAATAGTTAGTTTTTATTTAAGATCATCCTTTGGAAGTGAAAGACCTTAAATTTTTTGATATTCATTATAAATATCCATATATTACTTCCATAAATCATCATAATTACCTTGACTCTTATCCTCTTTGGTTGGCTTGCATTCATCAATGGTCAATTCAGCAAGTTCTTGAGGAGCTTCTTTAGGTGAGAGAGTTGATATATGATCAAGAGACATATCATAAATAAATTTTTATTTCATACATAAAATTGAGATAAAGGCCATAGGATTAGTGGAAACTAGTTTTGAATATGAATGTACTAAAAATTTGTACTCAATAGATGAATTCATGTCCTATTAGGCATGCCAAAATTGTTAGCTATCTAGATAACACCTAATAAAGATCAGATTGCTCAAGTTTGACTCATACTTGGACTAACATGAAAATGATCTAAGTCAATTGGATACCTATATCTAGATTAGACCTCTAGATTTTGATGAGTCTAGATCCTCTAAATATATGAATTGATGAATAATTACTAAACCTAATTTGAATTTGAGGTGAAAGGGGAGAAGAAACTAAAAATGAAACCTACTTTACCTTTCCTGATGCACCTAAATAATTATTTATCCTCTTGAAATTTTTGAAAATAAGGCACATATGTGGATCAAAATAAACTCTATATACTATTCCTAAACACTAGTTCTTCAAATGAAGGCTAGAAAGAAGATTTGTAGATTGAAGGTATGTGCATTAAGGTCTCTAAAGACACTATATACAAACAATATTTAGTAAAATTTCTTTTCTTATCTTTTTAATTAACCTATTAAGGATGAAATTACAATATTAGGTAAGGAAAGGACCTATAGAAGATGACAACTATGACACTTATATGCAAATACACAATCAAGAATACACACTACCACCATAAACTAAATTACAAACAACTCTCTTTATTGATTTTATGGTGTAAGTTAAAATTTCTATATTTTTCTATATATAGCTTCAAGGATCCTTCTAAAAATGGATTTTAAAATCCAACATCTATAGCCAAAAGGAAGGACTCTAGCCAATGTGATGAAGATGAGACAAGGATTAGTCTTGCTTGAGTTAACTCAAGACTAAAGTCCTTTTACAATATTAAGTCTTCAAATTTCATTAAAATATTCAAAATCATGAATGATATTCAATTTTGGCATTGAAAGGAAGGTTAAGAGCCCTTATTTATTTGGTAAACTCTTGCATGAAAACTACGCCCATCTTTGGTTGTTAACCCAAGATTGAATCTAAGTTTGTAGTGTTTAAATGCCTTTGTTTTCATGGAGTCTATGGAAGATGCATGAGAAAGTAATTACACAATCAACTGAGAATGATTTAGTGCTTGATGAATGGTTAACTTCACTTTATCCTTCCCATGCATGATCTGATACTTAATGACTAAAAGTGCATGAAAATATCCATATGAAGAGTAGATGAACAATGTGGAAAATCCACTTGAAATCCAAGATAAACACTTCAATATCAGTCTTTTACTTGCCTTTACTATAATGACAAAGTCTTCTTATGCATGGACCTAACATAAATTTGACTATCTACCTTAAGTGGCTCCAATTCTATCTATATGTCAAGGAAATGACCATTTTGACTGTTAAGATTTTTTTCCAAGATCACACATATGCCCCTTTCTCAAAATCTAAGCACAAATCTTCCTGATAGATTGTATCTGCTTGAGCTTTAATGACAATGAGTAAACTTGCAAAACTTGCTTCCTATTCGACCCAAATTGATTTTATTTTCCATTGGCTTTCAACTTTTAATTCTAACTATTGATCTTGATTTGGGCCCTCTCATATTTTGCCAAGTGTAAGTTCTTTATTTCTTTTACAACATCCTAATATCAGTCCTTTGAGTCCTTGACCTCATACACACTGTAGATCTATTTCTATATGAATGAATGTAAGTCATTAATCCTATGTCAGTCTAGCACCATTAAGACACTTGGAAGCTTTTCATTTGGATTTGAATTATTAACTTATTGACTCATTTCTCACTATTGACCTACTTAGTATAATTAAATATGCACTATTAGATCTAGTTGGGCCCACTAGCCTATCAATTGACACTTGCCATTAGATATCTATTAGGATACCTAAGATCTTGCCACTTTTTAGCTTTTCACTCATAATAAAATTTTGACTTGTTGCTCACCATTGATCTATGAGGTATGAATTAATGTGTACCATTATATCTTGGGACCCACTGACATCTAAAAATTACCTACTCACCATTAGATCTTAACCTTAGCTCTTGAGATTTGGACACTTGTCATTCTCATGTTAAACCTTGGGACATTTGAATTCTAATGAATACTTCATAGAGCTTAAGTTTGACATCCACACACGTGTCTCATTATATAGGTTTAATTTTAAATTCTTGTAACTTGAGATAGAGGGCTCGTCGATGTACCATATTTACAAGGGGTGATCTTGGGATAAAATATGATGTGTTCATGTAATCTTTTGGTTTTGGTTTATTCTATAGGTGTATTTATTAAATGCATAATTGAGTTGATCTATTCATCCATGCCTGATGTGCATATGATGATATAGTTTCTCAAGGCTAGTGTTAGTCATTTTTTCCTTAAAACAAGGACCCTATGGGGCATAGAAAAGCAAATTAAGGATATGGCAATAAAAGTTTCAAATGATAGGGGTTAACATTTGGCTTGTGAGGCCAAAATGTTAATAAAATCTTTAGAGTTATTCATGTCTTCCTACATCCTTATGGTTGAAAGGTTAGATGGACCTTCAACTCTCTCAAATGATGATTTCAAGTGAGACTACTTACATGCATTGGTTTCACTACAAGGAAGGATTGTATGTTGCATTATAATGGCTTAGAGGTTATCAAAACATAGTGAAAGAAAAAATGAGTGTTGTATTCATACAAAAATGTCCTCTCAAGATATTCAAACCTCATTATAGACTTACATACCTAGAGACTGCCAACTAGCCCTCCAACACTTCACAGTCTTGTTTATCAAGAGTTAAGGATGTTTAACAAAAGTTAAGGTATTCAAAGAGTCTTAGGTTTTCATTCTCATTACATACACCTGATTACTGACCTACAAGTGTTCTAATCTATTAAGTATGTGTATAGAGATGTCTAAGGTCCTAGTAGGTCATATTGAGAGTGAGTCAATAGTCTATTATAATCCCTTAAATATCTTATGTCATATAATCATCTCATCCCTATCAACCTACCTCATAATGAGCCTTAAGATCCAAGATATAACTCCATAAGACCTTTTGACTATCGTTTACAAGTTTGAACCATTTTTCCATGCTTAGGGGTTGATAACAAGGCCAAATCTTGTATAAAACCATGAGAATCCATTAATATTATATGAATAGGGCATATTCAAGCATAAGTACTATTAATAAGCATTATAATTATCTACAGTAACTTAACTTATCCCAATCTTCAAAAGATTCAAACTCATAATATGTAGTTAACCTCAAGATGCATAAGAAGGGTCATGATTATGGAGATGTGTCTTAAGGGGAAGGATTTAGATTCAAGTGATATCATTGGGATCTCAAACATGCCAAGGGATCACTCTCATAACTTAAGAACCTACTCAATAAACCCCTTGGCAACTAACACACACAAGCCACTATCTATAGGACTGTTGATAGTTTGTCTACAATCTTAAAATGAGGCTAAGTATACCATGGAAAGGGGATAACTTAGACTAGGCTGGTGGTCAAATCATGAGAATCATGTTTTCAAATAAAAGAGGTCTAAGTAGATGACTAAATATAATGATGCAAGCATACACAATAAAGTAACCTTACTTAGTTAGTCTAGAGTGCATGACTGGAATAAATGATAATGCCAAGAGCATTTAATAAGAGACCTCAAAGTGATGAAGACACATGTATCTCTCAAGTATTCATATGATAATGATACTAGTCTAGGTTGACTACCTAATATAATTTACATACTCAGGACATAGGCCTTATGTATGACTATGTAAATGAACCCTGGTGATAGAGTTAAGGAAGACAAGCCTAAAGACTATAATCCAAACTTGAAATATGATAAATTAGCCTTGAATCCATCCCTATAAGGATATAAAATATATTTCTCATGTTACCAACATAAATTATTTCAAGCCTATACACTAGAAAGTGATGCTTAAGGTACGTTTAAGAAGGAGAAGGGTTTTCTATGATGGTATGGGAAAATATGAACAAGTATAGAAGAGGGAGACTAGATTGGGGAGGATTATTTGACAAATTTGAGGCTACAAGTTCACTTATAGGTGGGTGAAGGTTCCAACATCCAATCTGAGCATACAAGGCCTAAAGTCACATTTAGGTCCTAAAACCCTACTTCTATCTTAGTAATAGATCCAAAACCCCAAATTAGACTCAGAGGTTATAAAAGGTATATAATGTTCATATGGGTCCTAAAAGATGTGTTTAAAGTATGGGAATGTATGAGATAGTTCATTTTGGTTTTAGTCCCCTCTCAATCTCCATTACTCTAAGCATCCATGTTGATTTGTACCTTCCAACATTCCTATATTTCATTAAAAAGGGAATCAAACCCAAGGATCTTATGGGAATTTGGGAACCTCTATGGACCTAAAATTCATGAAGGATAGAGTGGAATTTAGGGGCCTAACTCTATGAATGAATGTTAAGAATGTAACCTACACAAACTGCTTGGCAAAAATATTGAGGCACACCATATTTTGTTCATATCTCCACATAAGGTTTACATGACACCCAAGGATATTTAATAAATATGAAAGGGTCTATAGGCTAAAATTTTATAGTAAGAAATTTTGGTTTGGAGGTTCATACTATATGATGCATCGTTAAGATGGTGGACCTCCAAAACCCTTCTTAAACCCTGGTTTAGACCTAATGAACAAAATACACCTCCAAATGAATTAAAATGAAGCAATTGGGAAATTAAAGGGTCTTAATGGTATTATTATGTCCCCTAAGCACTCAGATGACCTACTAGTTGGAAGGTGTAGGGTATGTACTATACAAATCAGGCCTCAGAGAGCCACTTTAAGCCTGTGTGCAAGGAGTTGAGAAGGATATGCATATACCATATGTTTTTTAATAAGTATATGTGACATAAGGTCTTAAATAAATACACATTAGACACCTACAAGGTCCTCCATGCCTGATATGCACTTGTAGATAGGCCCATGTGTTTAAATGAGAGACTGTATGCATACAACATGAGGTAAATGGATTTATCAAGCTAATATATATGATATTAGGGTCCATAATGGGAAATTTTCATGTTATAAAAGGTGTCTAAGTGATAAAAAACTCAAGCTTAAGATAAAAACTCATAACCCTACATTCAAACCTATTGATATAACACCCTCAAGGTAATGTCACTTGAAAGCTAGAACAGAGGATGAAAGAGGATCAATTGACATCTCAGACCTTCATAGGAATATTTTTAATGTTGTTTAAAGTGTTTGATCCACCTTTTGAAAGTACCTTAAGATTACCTAGAATGCACATTTCTCACTCGAGAGGCAACTTAGCAAAGTCACAATTATAAGGAAAAGTTGCATGGGGGGCTAAGAACTTTAAGATATTTGAGGGGCCTTCTTTAAAAAATATTAGTGGAATTATTTTAGAGGTTAATATCCTAACCTTTATGAACCATTGTTAATATTCTAGAACCCTCTTAAACCTCCCTAAAACCCTAATAAGGACTTGACTAGGACAATCTTGGAGAAAATGAATCCAAATGCATTGAAATCACTTATTAAACAATTGGATCACTTATTCCACTTAGATTAGACTTCATATATGGTATTGTTCTATATGGAAAATATATAGACACCCCTAGAAACTTTAAATTTACAAGGTTATTAGCATAAAATAAGGTTAAAGAATTGGTTAAGGGTTAAAAATAATAGGATGAGGTACTATGAAACTTTTTTCACCTTATAAAATCATAAAGTGTTCACAAATATTCCTAAAAGTGATTTTATAAGTCCCTACCAAATAGACAGTCTTGGAATGCAAGAAAGAGGTGACCTAGTCATCTAGGTGGGATAAGATTGTAGGTGTGAGCTACTTGGTGAGACAAATTCTTGGTTTATTAAGTTATTTTAGTTGGGAAAAAATCTCACTTAATCATATTTAAGTCTTTATCTAATTCTCATAACCATTCTAATGGTAAACAAGCAAGAGACTAGATTACTTGTCTAGTTGACCCACTTAACTAGCCAAATGAGAATGCTCATAGGCATAGAAAACTGGTATGGAGCTAATTATTAACCATAAAAATCCTATAAATATCCTTTGAGGTTAGAAAACTCCACATTCATAGCCATTATGAAGGACTTTAGACATTTTTTTAAAAATTGTCAACATGCAGGGAAAAGGTGGCCACTAAATCCTTCAAGAAGGAAGCCTAATTAGACCTTTCAAATGCCTTGTAATAGTAAAAATAGAGGGAATGGACCGTGAGTGTCATGCATAGGATCTTTATGGGTCAAAATTCTTTAAAAATAAGATCCAACACCCAAAAGATGCTCAGTCAAGACACCAATTAGCAAAGGCAATGCATGGAAAATCATGGAGGCTACTTATAATTAGAAATTAAAGGAATTATGGTAATTCATGACCCTTTAATGTTATCCCCATGCCACATCCTCTCTAATTCTACTCCATTATTCCATATATTTAGGCTTTAATGCCTTTATTTTTCATCTCTCAGCTGGGTGTAGCAAAACTCTACCAAATTATATCTTAAACCTTAAGAATCAATAAAGAAAGGACTAGTTTCATACTTATTTGTTATCATTAGTGTGTTATGGTTTGTTTACTAACATAAAGTGTGATTTTCATTCTCCTTTGTAGGTTCTCTCCTTCACCTAGTTGTTATAATGTCATCATGTGTAGTTCATGTGATGTGTTAGATGTGTTAGTTGTATTAAAGAGTGAGCTAGTTGATACTACCTCAAGTAGGTCTATTTTCTATTATTTTAAAGTTTTAGATCTTTAACATATCCTCAACATGCAACACTTACGTCTAGGAGTTCATCAAAAAGCTTATTTTGGCCATTAGTCTCTATTTAATTTATAAAGTATTGTTTTAAGATCAGTTGAGAATGGATAGATGAATATTGGTGCATCACCATACTTAGAATAGATTTCCTTTCATGTTTTCACTCTTTCTATTTTCATCCCAACATCAATAGGTCTTATAAATTTAACTTTAGTTGATGTACTAAGGGAGCTATTCCCATAAACTAGAGGTTTGGTCTTCCTATAGGTGACCCATAGCCTTTAGACCAATCACATGTTACCCCAAGATTGAAGAGAACTAAAATATCTTCTTCATAGGGTAAAATTTGGAGTGTTAACACTATGTACATAATCATCTCCTAAAAGCATTCCTCTAGTATTTGAATCTTTTTATACACCCTCCTCTAGTCACGTTCCACCTTCATTAGCCCTTTCTTATCCTAAAATCCTTTTTGATGGTTTATGTTACTCTGTTGACCATGTCGACCTTGTACTCTAATTGATAAAAATTATTTAGGGTCTAGGTCAGCCCTTGAGTTACATAGATTGGGACCTAATTTTTTTTTTCAATAATGATAAATATTGATTGGGTCAACTCTATTGGCTAAACTTTTAGAAAGGACTAGGGTTAGATTCAAATATATAAACACATTATTTTCAGCATTCTTAGAGAGATAACATGAGTTAATAATTCATGTGTACTTCTTTATAATATGTTCTTCTTACATTCTACTTGAGGATTTTTAGCTTAGGGTTTCTACTTAGAAAAGAATCTTGCCTTGTGGAAAAGTTTTGGATATTTTGGCCTTTCTTAGTGATCCTTACAAACCATAATAAACTCTTGTGAAACACCTTTGGCCAAGTGAGAGATTGAGTTTCTATCAGTTCATCTTCAAGGTAAGTATCTCTAACTTTGCTCCTCTTTTTAGTAGATAGAAGTAGCATAAGTAATGACTTTCGAATATATTTCTCTCTCCATGCATTAGGGTTTTAGCTATACATAGCTTAAATAGGATTCTCTTATGCATGTTTAATTTTATGTTTGTTAACCCCATTTTGTGCCACAAGCTTTGGTGAGAACTATATTATACTTTGCTTGTTATTATTTTAGTGAATATGAAAACATAGGACCTAGTTAGGGTTATTGCATACTTTTGTTTGACTAGAGTATTTGAAACCCTCCCTAGTGATATTATTATGGTAAGAGATCTCTTGTATAGGTCTTACAGATCTATCTTGGTCATGACCCTAAATATCTAATTATAAAAAATCAAAACTGTAAGATTTATCTTCTCTGAACTAGGATTAATTTATAGACAAGTTGTATCTCCCTTTGTATACACTCTGTTGAACCCATTGAAAATCTAACCCTTACAATTTTTGTTTAATGCCATAATTTTTATCATATTATTATATTTTTATATATTTATAGTACTGTATCGAACCAATCAATATATTTATAACTTCTTATGTGTAGGTTTTATTGTCTCCAAATCTTGTTCCCTAAAAGAGGGTTGTTCAGGCCTCCTCCAGATTTGGGCAATGTTAAGACATTTCTAGGCCTGTGGGTGTGCCTATAAGTGTAAATTAACCTCTAGATTGTAAGAGATAGCTCCCTATATTAGCTTTTTGTGCAATAAAACTATTTAAATAGTTTGTATGAGTGAGAAGAGTCATAAATTTGCATAAATGAAAAGCCCAGTCTAAAATGGTGATCCACCAAGAATTAGTATCCACATGTATGCCCTATACTTATGCATAATACAATAGAATATATTCTATACCTTAAGCTCTAGAAGATTCCAACATAAGTATTTCAATGCAGACACAAAATGAATGAGATCACATAAGGTAAATAATTGGAAAGACAACTTGTATAGTCCAGAAAAGGGTAACACATGTAAAATATCATATAGCTAGAATGTACTCTACATGACCCATTAGATCAAATATTTGATCAAAAGCATGAAGGATAGAGAAAAGAAGGATAAAACATCACTTGATGTCACTCTGTGTCTCTTTCATGCCCAAAACTTAGAAAGAAAATAGAATTATGTGTCTTAACTCAAAGGCAATAAAATGGTAGAACATTCCAATAGGGCTTCACCATACTATCTATGGATGATAAAAAAAGAGCCCAAGGGTCCTATTTATAGTAAAAGAGGGAGAGAAGAGAGAGATCTTAGGTGCCAAAATAGAAGCCTCCAAAATAGTTTGATGTCACCATCTTGGTGAAATTGATTCTAGTTGTTCTCTCATTCAGTTGGAGTTTGTCCTTCTCTTTGATTCACCCTCTTGAAATGACCAAGATCATTGAAAAACCAATGGTGAGATGACCCTCCATAATAAATGGCTTGGATCACTATTATGAACCTTAGATTCTTTTTGAAAGCTTCCACATTTTGCACTACAAACCCATTCAGGTTTTTTGAATGGTTTTACTTATAAAACCTATAAGTCAAGTATGTTGGGAAACCTAATTTATACTATCCTTATTCTTTTAGGTTTTTTTAATTGATTCTACTTATAAAATTTTATAAGCAAATCTCTTTTGAAAACCTAATTTTGCTTTGTTTAAGACCCTTTTAGGTTTTTTGAGTCCTTCTACTCCTTGCTTTCTCCTTCAAGTTCTTTAAGGATCCTTACTTATAAAATTTATAAGTCAAACCTTTGCCAAATCTTAATTTACACTACAGAGTCATTTGATTTTTCCCAGTGATTTCACCTCCTACTTGAAGACTTTGAGCATGAACTTGACATCCTACGACACGTCACCAAGTTACACCCCAATGACTAGTTGGCCACCTTGAGTTTGATATCCTATGGCATGTCACCAATTTGAACCCCAAAAGCTAGTTGTCCACCTTGAATTTGATGTCCTATGGCATGTCACCAATTTAAACCCCAATATCTAGTTGGTTGTATAAAAATTTATGTTCTATGGCACATCATGGAAATCCATTTGGGTTAGGCTTATGTTTCATGAAATTTTCCTGAAGTAATTCCTTTAGATAATTTGTCTGAAGGAATTCCTTTAGGAATTTAGGCTTCTAGGTAATGGCTAGTTTCCTTCAAGAACTTTTCCTACAGGACACTTGGGAAAGTGTCATTTGGAAAAGTTATGAAGGACACCCAATTAAAGTCACAACCTCCCTTCAAAAAAATTGAAGGGCATTTCCAAAGGAAATGGCCCTTTAGAAATTTTTTGAAGGGAAATTCCGAAGACAAAGGGCCCTTTGAGAAAAATCTTAAAGGGTGACTATTGACACAGTGGATTGCACCCTGGGTAGGAGGCTGAGCTCCTGCCTTCCACATGCAATAATGGAAACTCCTCTCTCACCTGTGGGACCGGTGAAGCTTGGGGGAGAGTCTCTAGATAAGGGTTAGCTCCCTTTGATGTATCTTTTAGTTCCTAGATTCCCTTTTTCTAACAAATAAATGAAAAAGGGGGGGATGAAAAGGGAGAAGCATGCTGAAAATATAGCCTAAACCTAAACTAAAAAGGTGATACACCAAAAAAGTTGATCCACTCAACCCAAACATACACTTTCATCAAGAAGAAGCTCCCATACACTTCATCTAATGTGGGAAACTCTTCTGTATTAGTGAATCAGGGGTCCATAGAGATACATGGAGGAAGAACTGTTAAAGGTGTTTTGAGACACACTTTGGCAGCCTATTCACATGTGCCTATATTCCTACTGTAGACACTTCTGGCAGACCTGCAAAAGAAGAAACTTCACAATGCACTAGACATGCTGAAATGATTCTATGAAAAGCATAAAAAAATGACTTAACACAAAAAGAAAACATAGACATATGCATGAGTGCAAGTCCAAATGGAGGTAAATATGTTAAGTCTTGATTCAAGGTAAAATTTGGCAAAGTCCTGCCTTACAAGCCCAAGAGATTTTTGGGCAGAGCTTTGCCTTACAAGCTAAGATATGGATCCCTTCTCAAAAATGAGAAGCTTACAATATATAGAAAGAGGATAAGAAGTAAAGGTGCCACTTTTGAAAAGACTTTGGTGCTCTTGACAAACTAGCCCATGTGCATTTATGAGCATCGAGAAGAGGAAGTCATTGTTTCTAATGTCATTCTTCTAAAAGAGGCTTGCTAGAACCATGTTGTGTAATCACTAATCTTGACTTTGGCATTCAAACATTGATGTGAAAGCATGGGCCGCACCTCTTTTCTATAGACAAGACTACTCCTTCCAGATATTCACATAGTTTGTCTACTCATAAATGCAAAGTGAAGAAAGAAGGCCACGTCACTTACTATATACACTATTTGATGACCACCTAGCAATAACTCACCTCCCCTTTGCCACCTGGGCCATCTTGTCTATTTCTACACTTTGTCTCTTTTTGGCTCCTTCAGCCCTCATGGCTATCTCCTTGGTGGGTCACTGAGTTCCTTAGGTTCTTCTTTAAGCTTTTCAAAATCAATAGCTATTTTACGAGCCTTGAATTGACATCCGCACACCCATCACTATGTTTGAACTTCTAACGACCGGTTCACCATGCTTGATTTGGACGTCCTCAGGCTTGTCACCCCTTGGACTTTCTTTGGCTTTCCTCTTGATTTAGCCTTTTCCATCGCTCCTCTTTCTTCATATTTCTTGTCTTGCATCCTCCTAAAGGGGAGGTGACCCTTCAGCTTTGGAGAAGTGTCCTTTATTTTGGCAACCAAGAGTCCCCTACAAGGGCACCTACCCTTCGGGGTTCTTTAGCTCCCTTGGACTTCAGCTGAATTCCCATGGACATTTTCCCTGCAGACAAAAGTCCACAAGAATTGTCTTGCTTGTTCCTTTAGAGACCTTTTCTTTAGGTTTCTCTCCTGAATTTCTTCAAAAAATTTGTTCAAAGGAATTCCTTCAAACAAAAAGTTTGGAAGAAATCATTTAATGCCTTTGCCTTGGTCTTTTCTGTGCCTTTTGAATTCCTTCAGACTTTTTGTTCAAAGGAATTCCTTCAAACAAAAAGTATAAAGGATTTCATCCTTTGCTTCTTTGACTACCTATGAAAAGTGCCCTTCGGTAAAATTGGAAATGACCCATTCGAAGGGTACTTCCTCTACCTTAAACAAATTTTTGAAGGAAACTTACCTTTTCAGCTTTTCTCTGTGGCCTCTTTGCAAATGTTCCCTGCCCTCTGCAAGGGCACTTGAGTCCTTAACTACCCTCCGCAAGGGCACTTGAAATGGTCCATTTTGCATCTAAGTGTTGAGAACTCATCTATTCTTGTAGAGCCTATAGAAAACTCCCTTACAGAGTCTGTAGAAACAATCCCTACAGAGTCCATAGAAATGGGCCTATAGAGTCCATATAAATCCCTATAGAGTCCGTAGAAATCCCTGTACAGTCTGTAGAAATTTCTAAGACTTGTGAAAAATCAATAAATGAACTAGCTTAGAATATCAAGGAAAGAAGGGGACCAATTTTTGGCCTATTGGGACCAAAAATGGTCAATAAATTGGTGACTCCTAGGGGAAGCATGCCTACTATGCTTAGAAACTAGTTGCCTTAAAGTCCATTGGGCATGGAGTCAGATGTAGTTTTGAAAGAGTTAGCAACTACCTTGATAGATCCAAGAACCAATCATGAAGATTTTACCCCAAACACAAAGTAAAACACACACAAGGCTAAAAACACTACTTGTGCAAACTACACTTAGGGAAAGTAGGAAAAGAAAATGAAAGCAAACTATTATGTACAACTAACCAAGTACATCTACTTCCCTCTTGGATCAAAGGGAAAATTTCTCAAGTCCCCTTCCTAGTAAGGAAAATTATGGTGCCAGACAAGTGGCTAAATGGAAAGGAGACTTGGTAACCTGCTCCTCTTGCCTGCCACCTTGATTGGCTTGTCTCCAAGTGGATCAGATTCAAATATGCTTCCAACATATACATACTCTTTTTGTTCTTAGAATCTTGTTGAATGCTAGCTCTTCATGCTAGTGTATTTCACCAAGAAATCAATGGCTACTAGCTCATCACCATAAGCCCTTTGATGTGCATAGTCCCTTTGCAATGGATTATGGTTTGACCCATTCCCTTCTGCTTCGTTGAAGACCCTGTCAAACTCATCCTCTACTCCCTCAAGGCTTTCTTGAAGAAGGGTGACTATTGTGATGTCTAAAATGGAATCACAAACTGATTACTCATCCCATAGAACATCATCTTCTTGTTTAAGACTCTCTTCTTCAAAACTTACCTCAAGATGAGCAAGCCTCTCCTTTTCCTGCTCAAGGGTCAGAGTCTCTAGTTGTTCAAAGACATTCATCTGATCCTCCTCCAACTTAGGCTCCTCGGCATAGTCATCATCCTCATTAAAGCAATAAGGAAGTTCATCAAACAAAGGGGGAGAGAGCTCACCATGCTTATGTTCCTTCTCATATTGCTAGAACATCTACATGTATGCATGACTTGTGTCTTCTCCATTGTCGATGATGTCTTCACAAGGAACATAAATGATGATTTATTCTTCATTGTCACTCATGATAGCCTCTTGAGAAGTTGTAGATTAGATCTTTTCTTCCTCACTCACCTCCTACAAAACAAGTTCATCCTTGAGAAGGGGTGAAGTGAAAAAACCATGTGGAAGGGGAGGTAGTCCTTGAGCTAGAATCGAATGATTCTCCTCTTTCCACTTGGCTAGCACTTCATCTATATCAAGCGTGGCCTGGTATCTCTCTTGGGGTGTGTAGGTGGGGTGTGTTCAGACATGGAATGTGCCATTAGGTCTAAACCATCCATCACACATTGGTTGAGGAATCTCTCTTTGGATTCCAACTCTACAATTCTTCTGGCTCTATCCTCTTGGAAGAGCCTTTCCTAGAGGTCATAGGAATCATCATGGTGATTAGGAGTAGGTTCATCCTTTTTAAGGTTTTGAGTAAAACATTTCTCCTCCTATTTCATGCCCCATGATTCCACTATTTCTTTCCAAGTCAAGAGCTTTCCATCATGATTAGTGATCTAAGGGAGTTGAAGAAGACTAGGAAGGGTCTACTGATGCACAAGAAGAGCTGCTTTAATTGAAAATGTATTTGGCATGTATGATGCCATTGCTTAGAACCATGGACCTTGTTTTCTTTCATATAGTTTTTTGATTGAGATCAGATTGTTCATGGAATCCCCTCAAATAGCTCCCCTAGTTACCCTTCAACAATGAGGGAAGTAACACTAGAGTTTGAGATGATTTCATAACAACCTAAGCTCCACCAGCTGGACTGCTTAACCAACTGATTCAACTCGGAGTCACCATTGGTGTTGGTTAAAAAGCCTCCAAAGGCTGGTTGGTTGAAGAACACACCAAAAATTCTTTAACTCTTTGGACATAACTTGTCCTAGTTGGTCCCACTTGGTGTGCCAAAAATTATTGACACAGTGGATTGCACCCTGGGCAGGAGGCCGAGCTCCTACCTTCCACATGCAATAATGGAAACTCCCCTCTCACCTGTGGGACTAGCGAAGCTTGGGGGGAGAGTCTCTAGATAAGGGCTAGCTCCCTCTAATGTATCTTTTAGGTCTTAGATTCCCTACTGCTAATAAATAAATTAAAAAGGGGGCATGAAAAGGGAGAAGAATGCTAAAAATAGAACCTAAACTAAAAAGGTGATACACCAAAAAAGTTGATCCACTCAGCCCAAACATACACTTTTCATCAAGAAGAAGCTCCCATACACTTCATTTGATGTGGGAAACTCTTCTATATCAAGGGTTTGTAGAGATACAGGGAGGAAGAACTGTCAAAGGTGTTCTGAGACACACTTTGGTGGCCTATTCACATGCACCTATATTCCTACTGTAAACACTTTTTGCAGACCTAAAGAAGAAGAAACTTCACAATGCACTAGACATGTTGGAATCATTCTATGAAAAGCATAAAATAAAATGACTTAACATAAAAATAAAACATAGACATATGCGTGAGTGCAAGTCCAAATGGAGGTAAAAATGCTAAATCTTGATTCAATGTAAAATCTAGCAGAGTCCTCCCTTACAAGCTTGAGATATTTTTGGGTAGAGCTTTGCCTTATACACTAAGAGATGGATCCCTTCTCAAAAATGAGAAGTTTACAATATGTAGAAAGAGGAGAAGAAGTAAAGGTGCCACTTTTGAAAAGACTTTGGCACTCTTGACAAGCTAACCCATGTGCATTTGTGAGCATCGGGAAGAGGAAGTCACTATTGCTGATGTCATTCTTCTAGAAGAGGCATATTGGAACCATGTTGTGTAATCACCAATCTTGACTTTGGCATTCAAACATTGATGTGAAAGCATGGACTGTGCCTCTTTTCTATAGACAAGACTGCACCTTCTAGATATTCACGCAATTTGTCTGCTCATAAATGCAAAGTGAAGAAAGTAGGCTATGCCGCTTACTATTTGCACCATTTGATGACCACCTGGCAATAACTCACCTCCCCTTTGCCACTTGGGCCATCTTGTCTATTTCTTCACTTTGTCTCTTCCTAGATTTATCTCTTTTTGGCTCCTTTGACCCTCGGGGTTATCTCCTTGACGGGTCACTGAGTTCCTTGGGATCTTCTTTAAGCTTTTCAAAATCAACAGTGATTTTATGAGCCTTGAATTTGACATCCACACACCTATCACTGCATTTGAACTTCCAACAGCTAGTTCATCATGCTTTATTTTAACATCCTCAGGCCCTTCACCCCTTGGACTTTCTTTGGCTTTCCTCTTGATTTGGCCTTTTCTATCACTCCTTTTCCTTTAGATTTCTTGTCTTGCATCCTCTCAAAGGGGAGGTGACCCTTCAGCTTTAGAGAACTGTCCTTTATTTTGGTAGCTGAGAGTCCCCCACAAGGGCACTTGCCCTTCAGGGTTCTTCAGCTCCCTTGGTCTTCAGCTAAATTCTCGTGGACATTTTCTCGCAGACATTTTCCCTATGGACATTTTCCCCACAGACAAAAGTCTGCAAGAATTATCTTGCTTGTTCCTTCGGAGACCTTTTATTTAGGTTTTTCTCCCAAATTTCTTTGGACTTTTTGTTTGAAGGAATTCCTTTGGACAAAAAGTCTAAAAGAAATCATTCAATGCCTTTGCCTTGGTCTTTTCCATGCCTTTCAAATTCCTTCAAACTTTTTGTCTGAAGGAATTCCTTTGAAAAAAAAGTCTGAGGGATTTCATCCTTTGCTTCTTCAACTACCTTTGAAAAGTGCCCTTCAAGAAAATAAAAAATGACCCTTTCGAAGGGTAATTCCTCTGCCTTAAACAAAATTTTAAAGGAAACTTACCTTTTCAGCTTTTCTTTATGGCCTCTTTGCAAATGTTCCCTACCCTCCGCAAGGGTACTTGAAATGGTCCATTTTGCACTGAAGTGTCAGGAACTCATCTATTCCTGTAGAGTTCGTAGAAAACTCCCTTACAGAGTCCGTAGAAATAATCCCTGTAGAGTCCATAGAAATGGGCCTGAAGAGTCCATAGAAATCCCTATAGAGTCCGTAGAAATTTCCAAGACTTGTGCAAAATCAAGAAATGAACTGGCTCAGAACAATAGGGAAAGAAGGGGACTAATTTTTGTCCTGTTGGGACCAAAAATGGTCAACAGTGACCTTGGAGAAAATGGGAAAAAGTGCCCTTTAGAAAAAATCTAAAGAGACACATGGGCAAAAAGTTTCCTTCAAATTTTTTCCAAATGGTCACTTGGGAGGAAAGGATAAGGTGAAGTGCCCTTCAAAAAAATTCCAAAGGGAAACTTAGGCCAAAAGTGCCCTTCAAATTTTTTTTGAAGGGTCACTTGAGAGGGAAGGACAAGGTGAAGTTCCCTTTAAAAAAATTCTAAAGGGACACTTAGATAAAAAAATTACCCTTCAAAACTTTTTTGAAGGGTCACTTGGATAAAAAGTGCCCTTCAAAAAAGTTTGAAGGGACACATAGGGGGGAGGCAAGGCAAGAAAGGACCTTTAGAAAATTTATGAAGGGTACTTATAATGGAAGAGGCCCTTCAAAACTTTTTCCAAAGGGAATTTTAGGGGAAAATAAATCAAGAAAGGCTAAGGCAAACAAGGTAAAGGGAAAAAACAAATAACAAGGGAGAAGAGCCCGAACCAGGAGAGGCCAAAGGGAAAAAATAAATAACTAAGCAAGTAACCAAAAATAAAATATGAGCAAGGGAGAAATGAAAAGAGCCAAAGGGAAAATACAATATGGTCATGCATAAAATGGTCAACAGGTTTAACACATAGTCACTTCAACATGACTCTATTCTATCTATGTAAGTATTCATAAACTATAGGTTATTGGATCAAATAGTGTGGTATAGTATTCTTATTTAGTTCTATATTATCATGCATTATCAAATAGGTTGACTCTATCTAATAATTATTTCTACCAACATATAATTTAATGAATACAATCAAATAGGTTAACCCTATTCCTTATTCTTCTTCAGCATACAAGGTTTTGCAGAACTCAGTCGAACTAGTTGACCCAATTTGAAGAATTTTCAAGAAGCAACTAAAGCATTACATCGTAACATTTTAAAACTAAATCATCTTCAATCCCACCAAGGTTCCTTTATTTCCTCTCTTTTTCATTTTAGTACTTCATTTATTTATATTTTTCACAAGTTGGCAATCTTCAAAACTTCAACCCTATAGCTAACAAGCTCAACCTGATTGACTTAATTTTGTAGTATATCTTCTGTCTAAGAGACATAGTCAAACTATTTGACTTTAATCTTAAATACCTTGATTCTATATAACAATAATCACCTAGTTGAATATGTTTTATACTATTTGCATAAACTGTCACATGAACATATTCTATATTATTCTTAATTAAGGAATTAACATCTATTTGCTAATAATTAATTCACACTTCTTTTTTACCAATTTGTATGATTAAAGTAACTCACATATTATAAATAGGTGGTTTTTCAAATTACCATTTTATTTAAACTATTTTAATCTTTTGCACACATTATCGAATCACTTAACATTTAAAATGTATTTTAAAATTGCATTGGCTAGTGTTAGTATAAGGTTTGTGTTATGTGCCATAATTGCATCAATCACATTAATTTGTTTGGGTGTTTGATTTCATTCTTACTTCAAACTATCTTGAAAAAAATCCCCTATTCTAGAACATTATGGTCCTAATCAACATAGTCTCTTACAAACTGTTCCACCTTCCTGCCAGTAGTACATAGTTGACTTACACAACTATGTCTTATTATCTCTCTATTCTATCCTTTGTCTAGTAGTACATAGTCAACCCATATGACTTTTTACTCTTCTTATCTTATGTTTTATATGTACTTTATTGACCCAATCAAATTAGTACCTATTGGCCAACCCTATTCTTTATTTGGATGACTTTTTTTTATCTATCTATCTAACTCTATCCTTGATCCTCCTTTTTCTTTCCTAAGTTCTATTTCTATCATCAAGCATCATGAAATCCTCTATCATAATATTTTTAGACAATTTAAATCCATTTAAACACTATATGGGGTGTTATTTTCTTCCTTTCTTTACTTCCCAAGAGAATCCTCACTCTTAGATTACTTATTCCTCTCCCTCATCTATGGATTATAATATGGTTCAAATAATACCTCAATATGAGGTAGGTGGATCAGATCCCTTTTTTTACCTATCAAGACAATTTTCATCTTCAATTACCTCATCAATATGTGAGAGTGATTTACACAAGTATATCTAACAACCCCATTGGCAATCCACCTCCTAATAACCCTCTCCTTAATACCAGTTTGGGGAGTCCTCCTACAAACACGAACCCACAAATTGATACAATTCAAACTCTTAAACATATAGTGAAAGAAATAAACATAATTCAAACATCCAACACCTCCTAAATGATGTAACTATAACATAATTTGATCAATCTAGATAATCAACCTCTCGTTCTTCTCCCTCAAAATAACCAATACTTAATTCCTCCACCTCTTAGAGATGGCACATGAAATGTCATTACCCAACCTATTATGAAAAATAAAATTATTCAACACATATAAAATTATCCTTTATCCCCTTTTATTATTTCCATTTATATTGGTAATATATCTCCAACTATCAAGTATGACAGAACTAAAGACCCTACATCTTTTCTCAAGGCATTCAGTAATGTTTACAAAGAATGGATCCAAACTAACACTTTAACTACAAATAAAATTTTAATTAAAACCTTCATTATAAATGTATTAAAATGGTACAACCAACTTCCCCAACATTCCATATGGCAACTAGTGGATTTAGTCAATCTTCTAGTTAAAGAGTTTCAACACAATGATCTTCCCAAAAATTGCCTTAGCCATTTCATTAATACTAAGTAATCTCCCACTGAATCAGCTCATGATTTTATCAAGTGATGTAAATATTTGGCCTACAAGGCTAAACATAACATGGATAATGATAATCTATTTAAACTCTTTATAACTACCTTAACTCCTTTTCAATATAAGGTTCAAACTTTTGACCCTCAAATGCTTAACAAAGCTCTTAATCAAGCCAAGCATCAAGACTTCTTAATGAAATAGTTTGAACCTAATACCAAATTCCTCAAAATATATTTTCAAACTTATACCAATTCAATAATTGTAAATACTCTTCAAACCAAGCCAAGAATTTCCAAAGCCAACAATCCCCCACCTTCTCACACACCATTAACTATACAACACATGAAATAATTTCTAATACCCTCTAAACCATTTACTTATCCCAATAATCCTCCCAAATAGTATGATCCTAATCAATTTTTTTGGTTCCATGCCAACATTGGTCACTCTCATGAAACTTGTAGAGGGATTGCCAAATTTGTTTTCTCATATATGCTTGGTGATTCCTTCAATCACGAAGCCATGATTCAATTCCATCATCAAGAGTATAACACCACTTCTCAAAAATTTCAAGATCCTAAATCTTCTTATTCTAATAACCAAAAATATTTTTCCATGTCTAATTCTCAACAAGCTAATAATGATGTTTGTGTCATTGACGCTAATTATGACCAATATTACAATAATTCTCAATATGTTAATGTGGCTAAGGTGAATTATTGTCATAAACTAGCTCACAAATATCATATCACATAACTTAAAAAACCATATTTGAAAGAGCAACTCCTCATAAATACTACAACAACTCACCTAGATTTGGTAGTTAATGAGGAACCATCTCCTTCTTCCAAACTACCAACCATTTCTATTCCTCCAAAATCTACCTTACCTTCTAAACCTCATGTTGGTTCTTATTCCAAAACCTATTGTAACTTATTAGAAGATATCAAATCCATGCCTTACAATATTCCTCTCATGGAGTTATTTATTACCTCCCTTTATCATCACAAGTTCCTCATACAACAATTGTAACAAATTGAATGCCAATGTTTTGCAGAAGAAGAACCACTCTCTCATGAGCCTCAACCAACCACCATGCATATCATTGAATCCATTTTTCCTTATTTAAAACCTTCCATTAATTTTCTCAAATAAGATATGATTAATGATGATCTCCTCTTTCACATTGATGATCCACCCCTATTCATTAAAATATCCATCAATACCAACCTCATTCATAAAGTATTAGTAGACGAAGGGTCTAATATTAATGTGGCATATTTATGGCACATCCAATAACTTGAATATATTAAAGATAATCTTAATAAAGCCCACTTAACATGTCTTGGATTTGACAAAACTAATCAAAATACACTTGGTTTTATTTAGATCCCTCTTACAATTAGACCTAAGACTATTTTAACTAAGCTTATGGTCCTTGATTTACTCCTATCATAAAACATACTCCTAGGATGACCATGGGCTCATAGAATGACGGTTATTGCCTCTTTCGATAGCCAATGTATCAAGTTCCTTCATAACAACAAAAGGTTTATATAACTAAATCCTAAATCTCAATATCACATTCTTACCATTCCAAAAATCAATAGTGTTCCCTTACCAAAATTTGTCAATATAAATATAGATCTACATGTCACTCTTGTTGATTTTAGATGATGATGAACCTAATGACTTGAAACATACATGCAACACTATTAATCTACCACAATACATATTAGACTAGCTTCCTCATTCTTTATTACCTCATGATTGCACCATCCCTCTCATTGATGAGATCATTGATTCCCCCTCCATGCAATACTTAAAAATCCTCTTACATAGATGATGCCTTCACATATAATGATTATGGAGTGGCCAAGTTATTCCAAGATCTTTTAATCATGTCTCCACATAAATTTAGTGATCTAGGTATTCCCCCTTCCAAAATATCTCTTAAATGTTAAGCATGTGCAAATTCTCCAATAAATGATGATAACTATATCATGGCCCAAACTCAATCACGAGACTTGGATCTTCAACATTAGAAAAAAACATTAGCTCAAATACATGATTTCAATCATGGTGTTCATACCATTCCCACTAAATTAGAGTCTATACCTAAAGGTCATGTACCTCCTACTAACTCTCCACTCCTTAATACTCCTTGGGTGGTCAAAGAAATCTCACTTTTTGAACCTCTATAAATTCTTGCATACTCTCTACCACCTATATATCCAATCATTACATCCACTTCTTCCCCCATCAATGATGTTAATGACAAACCAATCCAATCTAATTAACCTTCTTCTCATACTCCACCTAATTCAAATATTACAATAGATTCCAAGGCTATAGTTGTACATCAAATACACTCTAAATATGATTGTCATGGTAATGAAATTATCGATATCAAAGTAAATGCCAAATATTATAGTCCTATTCCTACTCTACTTAATGATGAAGCCATTCTTGAATTTATTCATGCCCGATAATATCAACTACCTTGGTAGCATCATAAATTTAATAATTTTAAGAATAAATACCCTTGTTTAAATAAATTCATTGCTAGCATTGATCCTAAATAAAATAGCATTTCCTCTTTACCTAGTGCACCATATCATTTCCAAGATGGAAATGTTATGTTTGTCAAGGAAACTACTTGATTTGAGTATGGATCCCATCATGCCCTTGACCAATTACCATCTCCAATGATCTCACACTAATTAAACATGATAAATTTATCTTATTTTTTGATAAATATCATGAGACTTTTGTTTGGTCCTATGAGGACATGCTCATTAGTAACCCTACAATCATGGTGCACAACATTATCACTTACCTCAATGTTAAACCCATGTGACAAAAGCAATGGAAATTTCCACCAAAATTTTCTAGTTTATGCCATAAAAATAATTAAACTTCTCAATGATAAGTTTATCAAGCCTATGGACTATTCAGAATGAGTCTCCAACATTATCCCTATTTAGAATAAGGACACCATGTTCATTTGAATTTACATTGACTTTCATAATATTCATCTTACTTGTCTTAAGGAAAACTTCCCTTTACCTTCCATAGATGTCATTATCAATTCCACTACAGGCTATGAAATTTTGTCCCTTATGGATGGTTTCTTGGGTTATAATAAAATTCACATTATCCTCAAAGACCAACATAAGAAAACTTTCAACCAAAGAATGGGGCACCTATTGTTACGTTAAAATGCCCTTCAACCTCAAAAATGATGGAGTTATCTATCAATGGGAAATGACTCAAATTTGTCATGATCTTATCCATAATATTATAGAAACCTATATGGACAACATCATTTCCAAATCTAAGATCTATAAGATTCATCTTTCTAATCTTGTTATCATTTTCGATCACCTTATTTAATATAAAGTTTGACTGAATCCTTACAAGTGTGTTTTTAGTATCACATCTAAAAAAATATTGGGATACTTATTTTATATTCACATCATTGATGTTGATCCAAACAAGATCAATGTTGTTATTAACATGCCCATCCCTCATTTCATTATATATATTTTCACTTGCCTTGGTAAACTTAGGGTAATTAGATGGTTCCTCCTCTAAATGGATTACCATATACATTTTATTAATTCTCTTATCAAGAAATGAAATACCCTAAAATGGATGGATCTTTATTAAAAAACATTTGATAATATGAAATAATATTTTCTTCACCTACCCACTCTTCTTCTACCTTATATGATCATCTGTTAATCTTATATACTTCTTCCACACCCATACCATTTGGGGTAATGTTTTCCCAACACGATGCTACTAGAAGGGAATATGCCATCTATTATATCATCCATGACCTCATTGACTATGAGAAACATTATATGAAATTATAATGTGATTGCTTCACCATATATTTTACTACTAAAAAGATCTGACATTATATGCTTTATCAAACCACTTACATTATCATTAATTATGATCTACTATGTCACTTCTTCTCTAAATCCTTTCATCCTAGAGATATAATTGGCAAGTGGATGGTCCTCCTCATGGAATTTGATATCCATATTATTACACAAAAAATTGTCAAAAGATAAATCATTATTGATCAACTTGCCATAACTCATGTACCATCTACTGACCACCTTCAAGATAGTCTTCTCAATGATAATATTCTCTATATTGAAGGTCTTAATCAAGATATATATCTTAAAATTTTCTTATATAACCTCATTATTGATCTTAAATAAAGTAATATTGAAGATTCATCTACCTTTATCGACACTACTAAACCAAAATTAGTTATCAAATAACTACCTAAAATTACTATCAACTTACATGAAGATACTTGGACCCTTCATTTTGATGGCATCAAATGCCTTCAAGGAACAAGTGTATGATGTATCCTCATTATTCCTCTTAGTAAATTATCCCTTTATAATTTTTCCTTATATTATACGTCACTAACAACATGGTATAATATGAAGCCTTAATCCTAGGCATGAGAGCAGCCCTTGATTTATACATCACATATTTGTATGCTTTAGGTGATTCCCAACTCATTTTCCACCAATTTAATGGTGATTATAAATTTAAAAGTGAAAATATCATTTATTATCATCAAATATCCTCTACCCTTTCCAAATACTTCACTTTTTTTTACCATCAATCCTATCCTTTGAGATCAAAATTCTATTGCCGATTCACTTGCTTCTTCAACATCTATTTTTCATCCAAACCAAGTCCTTATTGATTCCAATTTTCTTATCCAAATACTAAAATCTCCATCTTCCTTTAAAACATAAGATTTAATCATATACCACATTAAGTTTGTCACCATGCAACAAATCCCATGGTACAAAGACATTATTTAATTTCTTGAACACCAAACCTATCCTCCAAACATTTATTCCCATGAAAAAAACTCAAATTCATAAACAATATTTCAAGTATGTATTTTTATATAAAATATTTTATTATCAAAATGATGAAGGTACCTTTCTCCACTATGTTATGAAATTATAAGCTCTTCCTCTTCTTGAACAAGCATATGGGGGAATTTATGGTGGCCACTATAGTGGACATACTACAACCCACAAATGCTTATGTATGGGATAATCTTGGCCCACTCTTGAAAAGGATGCCATAAAATTCACTAAAAATGGTACTCCTTTATAACTCTATGATGATCTAATCCATTAATCTCTAGTCGAGCTTCAAATTGTGGAGTCTCCTTGGCCATTCTCCATGTGGGGATTAGGTCTCAAAGGAAAATTATCTATATCTCAAGATGGGCATGTCTTTATTATCATAGCCACCAAATATATTTCCAAATGGGTTGAGACTATGCCCCTCATCAATGTCATTGGTACCACCATTTAAAAATTAATCCTCAATCAAATCATTTTATTCTTTAGTGTTCCTCATACTATCATTTCAAATAATGGTGGTAACTTTAAAAATAAAGACATCAAATAGCTTTGTGTTAAATTTAAAATCAATCACAAATTTTCCATGAATTATCATCCCCAATGCAATGGCCAAGCTGAGTCCACCAATAAAATTATCTAAAATACAATCCATGAAACCCACATGGATTGGAATTTTCATCCATATCCCTCTCTTTGGGCCTATCACACTAGCATATACACTGCTACTGGGGCAACACCATTTTTGCTAGTTTATGGTTCTAAATCAATCTTCAAATTATAATTTGAGCTTCCCTCTCTCCATATCTCTCTTCATGGTATCATACATGATGAATAATTACTTTAAGCTCACCTTCATGATCTTGATATTATTGATGAACATTGTCTTCCCTAAAACATAATCACCAATACAAGGCTGACATTGCTAAATAGCATAACAAAAGAGTAAAAGTGTGCACTTTTAATGTTGGTGATATTATCCTTAATATATACTATACTCATGACAAAGAATTTAAATACACCCAAAAATGGTGGGGCCCTTATGTAGTCAAAGACATTCTTAGTCCTATCACCTATTGCCTTCAAACTAATGAAGGGTATAGTTTCAAAGAGCCCACCAATGCACACTTTTTAAAGAAGCATTTTTTTTAAATCATTCTCTTTTTATCATGTTTTTGATATACTATTTTTCAAACACTTTTTTTAGGATACTTACATGGGTCTCACCCTCTGTAGTAATTATCTCTTTTTACAAACCTTAATTCTTCCTTTTAGTCTTTTGGTTTCCCTTTTATCATCAGTTGTATTGTAAAACTTGGATAGGACCCAATATTCCTCATGATTTCCTTTTATTCTCTTTCTTTTCTTACATTCCAATATTTTTTCACCCCTTGGGTTTTTACTTTTTGTGAGTTATAGTGTAAGACCATGGATAGGACCTGGACTTCCTCACAAATACCATATTTACCCTCTTTACTCTTCACATGCTTTATGAACCCTCATGGGTTTCTCTTTTTTTATTTGTAGTGTAAGAACATGGATAGGACTAGGCCTTCCTCATAAAATCACCATATTTAAATTATTTCTCCTTTTATATAATATGTTCAATAATGGTTATGATTTTTTGATCCTTATTCTCAACTTTGACTTTTACTTCTTTTATAGATAAAATTTTCTCCATAAACTATGTTATCATGTTTTCCTACACTTCACTCATTCTTATGATAAAGAGCCACACTCTTACTATCATTGTATCCCTTTTTCACCCTTTGTCACATTTTTTTGTGATTTCAAACCATTAAAATTGTTTAATGTTTCATTCATCTTGATTTCCTTTTATTTCACTTCACATTGGATAAAACACAGTTGAAGTTAAGATATCACTCTTATTTCACCTAAATTAATGATACTCTTAGACACCATGCTCTCTAAGTTTTCTTTCTTAGCAACCAAGTCCCAACTATTCAAATTAAAGTCATTTTTAGCACCCATGTTTAGTCTTCTAAATCCATATGGAGGAGGAATAAAAAAATCCATAAAGAAAGCTAAAAGCCAAATAATTTTAAACAAAAAACAATGATATACAAAAGGCAACATACAAATTTCAAAAATCAAAATCACACCAAAAATATGTGATTACAAGCACATCTCTTATCTCCAATTGAAGCTCAAACTCCATAGTTGGCCTTATGTAGATCTGAGGTCCATTGGGGTGTGGTAGGCTAGTAAATTGGAATAGGATAATTTTAAAAACTCTATGGTGCTACCTAATTTCTCATGCAAGTACCCAATCTTCACAGTAGATTGATGAATCTATAAGAGGCCCTGAGGAATGGGAATCACATTGTGGGAAGTTAGGTCCATTTTACTTTTTATGCATATAGCCTTCATAGGATGATCTACATTCTTCATTTGTTGACCTAAAATTTGTGTGTCTAGGATAAGTTCTTCAAATTCCTTAAGGTCAAAAGTCCTCTTATTTTTACAAACCTAATTTGAGTGTCTTGACTAAGATCTTCTACTTTGGTTTTTCTTTCCTTTTCCTCTCCACCCATTTCATTTCCCCCTTGATAAGAAAGTGTGAATCTAATTTTTTTTCCCTTATTATATATTACCTCTTCTTCACATATTAAAAACATGCTATCACTAATTTTTTTCAATTTTATCTATCTTTAGAACCAAATAATATGTTTGAATAACTTCGGTTTATTTTCTTTATACCATGGCTCTATATCTCTAGATGTGCCTTACTTTCTTTTACCATTTTCTATTATTGGAATACCCTTTTTTAAGACACTTGAGTCCATTTATACTTTCATGTACTTTTTCCATTATTTCATGAGGTTGACTTGTTACTTCTCACTCACCAATGATTGTTTTCCCTTTTTACGCACTTTTTCTAATGATGATTGAGTAAAGATTGTTACTAGTCACTCATTAATGTTGTTTTACCTTTTGCTTTCCAATCTTTATTTAAGTAAGATTTGTTATTGATTTCACATTTATGTTTGATTACCATTTTTTACATGTATCCTTGGTTTGACTTGGTGAGTTTGCCTTTCTTCTTTAAGGTCTACTTGATTGAATTTTTTTGATCTTTCTTAGCCTTGGATTTTTAGTTACCTGATTTACTCTAAATTTTGACTTGGTAATTTGGTATAACATAGCAATTATCATCTCATCTTTCCAAATTTACAAGTACATATCATCCACATATTATTAGTTATCTTGGATTTCTTACATTTGTTTGTTTTTTCTCTTTACTTTTATATCATTGGGTTTGTCAAGAGTAGTTTCTATGCCCTCCATGATCAAAACTACAAACACAAAAAATAACCATCCAAAAATAAAGATAAGTCAAGGTATGCATACATTACATTTACTTTTCTATTATTTCCCTTTTAGTCATTTAAATTTCATTTATTTTTAGTTTAAAATATTGTAATTTTTTAGCTTCAACGTTATGCATTTCTATGTTCTTTTCTAGAAGCACCATCCCCTGTTACACATGAGTGATACATGATGAGCTTCAAGTGGGGCATATGTATATACATAATATTTTCAAACTTTATCAATTATTATTGATTTCTATCTTATAGGAACCCATCGATTCTCAATCTCTCTAAGTACACACCTTAAGGGGCGCACTGAGAAAGGGGTGGGTAGACCATTGGTTCTTTATGGGATTATTTTCCTTTAATAATAATTATTATATACATAACCATCTCCTAAAAACATTACCCTAATTTTTTACTCTTTTTTTGCACCCTCCTCTAGTCATTTTACACCTTCATTATCCATCCTCTAGCCTAAAATCCTTTTTGACAATTTACACTACTTTGTTGGCCCCATTGACCTTGTACTCTAGTTGATAAAACTTATTTAAGGTCTAGGTCAGTGCCTAGTCAAAATAATACCTAATTTATTTTTATCATTAATTATATAATGTTAATTGGGTTTACTCTGTCAGCTAAACTTTCAAAAAGGACTAGGGTTAGATTCAACTATATAAATACATTAATTTTGCCATTATTAGAGAGATAAAAAGAGTTAATTATTTATTTGTGCTTCTTTATAATCTAATCATTTTCCATTCTAATTGAAGAGTCTTAGCTTAGGGTTTTTACTTGGAGAATAATCTTCTCTTGTGTAGAAGTCTTAGATGATTTGGCCTTTCTTAGTGATCCTTACAAACCACAACAACCTCTTGGAAAGCACCTTTGGCCAAGGGAGATATTGAGGCCTGATGGATTTGTATTCAAGGTAAGTATCTCTAAATTTTTTCCTCTCTTTAGTAGATAAAATTTGCATAATTAATGAGTTTTGAATATATTTCTCTCTCCTTACATTAGGGTTTTACCTATACATATCTTAAATAATATTCTCTTATGCATGTTTAATTTTATGTTTGCTAAACCCATTTTGTGCCACAAGTTTTGGTGAGAACTAGATTAGCCTTTACTTTACTTATTATTTTATTGAATATGAAAACATAGGACCTAGTTAGGTTTATTGAATAGTTTTTCTTGATAGGAGGCTTTGGAACCCTCTTTAGTGATATTATTATGGTAAGATATCCTTTGGCTAGGTCTAGCAGATCCATCTTGGTCATGACCTTGAATATCTAATGTATCAACAATCAGAAGTGTAAGTAGGATTTATATTCTTCAAGTTAGGATTAATTAATAGATCAGTTGCATTTCCCTTTACATGCAAGATCAAGTAAATGGGATCCTTAAAGAGTTCCACTATGGGATATTAGGAGATCATTACTCACCTAAAACGAATGCTATTAAAATCATGTGAGTTGGATATGATTATCCAAATATTCAAATATGCACATAAATGGATGCAAAGATATAATAAATGTACCTTATTTTTAGGCAAGTAGAAATTGGTAGCTTTACCCCTACACTCAATATAAGTAGATCAACCCTTTGCCTAATGGGACTTAGAATTCATTGAAATGATAAATTCACCATCAAGTTTCAGACACAAATAGATCCTAAAAGTGAGTTACTGATTCACAAGGTTGATGAAGGTAATATAGCTAAAGGAGGCCAATGAGTTTTATATTTTATATTTATATGAAAGCCTCATAACAAGATTTGGTATTCTAGTCACCATTATTTCTTACAATACAATGGATTTTATTGGAGCCAAAATAAGTGAGTGGGTATTCAAGCACAACATTCACTTGAACACTTCCTCAAACTATTACCCTCAAGGTAATGGTTTCACTAAGTCCACCAACAAAAACATGATTCACATCATCAAGAAAACCATGGAGGAAAAGCAGTGATCTTGGCGCACCAAACTCAAGATGGCCCTCTAGGTAGAATGAATAATACTAAAAATGGTTTTAGGTAATTCACCTTTTATGATTGTCTATGAGAGGGAAGCAAGGTTTCCTACATCTCTTGAGTTGCCTTCATCAAAACTAGCCCATCAACTAGAGTTACATGAGAGCAATCCCATGATAGTAAGGATGAATGAAATAATAGATATTGAAGAAATAAGAGTGAAATCCATACACACTATGGAGCTTTGAAGGTGAAAAAAAAAGGGCATTTGACAAGAAAGATATTATGAGAAGATTTGATGAAGGAGACTTAATACTCAAATGGGATGAAGACAGGGCAAAAGCTAGAAAGCATACAAAGTTCAATGTTATATGAAGTGGCCCATATACCATAGCCAATTTAAAGCAAGCCAATGCCTTCCAACTCACAAATCCAAGTGGAGAAGTGTTTCCAAACCTTGTTAATAGGATTAATCTCAATCACTATATCTAATGATCATGTATATTTTGTAAATAGTATATTAGTTGTCATAATTTACCTAAGTGCCACATGCACATGCTATTATTTAAGATTAGTTTCATTTCCTCTAAGCACTTATTCACAATTTCTTAGTTTAGATTTTACTCCTTATACATGAAATTTGGCATAGTTTTTTTTTTTACCTATTCTCTGTGAAAGGTATCTCACCTTTCTTCTAAGGCTAAGTAAACTTATCATAGTTGATTACACAAAGGCTAAAATATCTAAGGGCTCTAGATGACTCAATGTCCAATGGATTCATTCAAGATTATTGGTCTCCACTTAGCAAGTAAGTGCCCCAGAGATGTCACCAAAAGTGTTAAATCTTCAAGTCACCCCTTCCTACACAAAGGTCATAAGACCCTACAGGAGGATTTCATGGTTACATGGTGTTAAGCTCCCAAAAGATAAATTACTTATAGACAATTCCCTACTAGTTCCCAAAGTTAAAATTCAATGAAAATATACACATTAACTAAGTGTCAATTCATGCCTATGAATAACTCTTAATCCACACCCTATGCATAATATATTTCTAACTACCCATCACATATAACTATTGGTGCACAAGTCTAACACATGTAGTTCTCAACCTTATGTGTGCACTCTTGTTAAATATGAAATCAATTACCAGTTCATGTGTAGGTTAAACATGATGTAAGTGTACACTTAGTTGTTTAAAATAATTTGGGTATTTAAGATGTTAAGAATAATTACATACAAACTATATAGAAAATAGACAAGATTGTAGGAATCATGGAAATCATGCACTCCCCTTTAGTGTATATTCTCCATGTGTAGCCTTAAATGCATATCTATATTAAACTTAGTAATTTACAAAGTGCATAGGATTTAGTACGTACATAATCCCAAAGAGAGATGCACATAGAACCCTAACACATGCACAAAAGTGACATGGAAAAATATAATGAAAATATTTCATAGATTTTGAATCAATGAGTAGTCCATGTGGATTGATAGGTGGAATAAATAAGAAAAGGTGTTAGTTGAACCTGATTGGACATCGAGGGATGCTGAGTTAAAGAGAAATTAGATGTAAAGGTAGTTAATAAGTGGACAAAACATGAGCAGACACTACCTTAAACTATAGGAGTGTACTTATGTCTTTGATACTCATGTGCATTATCTAAAGATCTAATAATAACCTTCCAACTACTTCTATGACTAGATTATCAACCCAAATTGAATTAGCATGGTTCATAATAGTTATTATTGACCAAATTTGACTTTTAGGTCAAATTAGGACACCCCTAGTAAAAAACTTGATTTTTAGGCCTATAAGGGGGTATAATATATTTTCATAAGCTATTTTATAAGTTAATTTATGTTAATTAATGTTATATTAGATTTGGTCAATTAGTTTTTATGTTTTTGTATCATTTTTGGGTCATTTGATGGGTCAAATTATTATATTTAATGCTTTGTACATGTTTATTAGGAAATGTGAAAGTTTCAATGGGTGATTTCATTCTCCATGTGTCCTCAAAGGTCTTAATTAATTTTTTAAAATGAAATTTATAGGTTGATCAAAATAAAAGTCAATTTTCTTAAAGAAATGGAAGAGTTTGGCACTTGTACGACCCCTTTGGGAAGTGTGACAATTTTAAAATGGTGAAACATGTCTCTTCATATCTCCCACACTCATTTAAACATTTTATTTTCTTTGAAAGTTCCATTTTGTCCCAAAACTATTCTTCTACATTTTTGCCCTTCTTGGCAAATTAAAGTGACACTCAAGTTTTTACTTGGTACAATCAACACAAGGGGTTTTATTTCAAACACTTTTGAGAGGTGATATTAAACTTATGGATATCTATTTTAATATCAATAATTTTTAGTTTGGTCAATCATGCTTTATGAACCATCCATTTGAAGTTTAGCTTCCAAACCTACCTAAAGCATGATTGACCAAACTAAAAATTATATATACCCTTTAGGTTTTGGTCTTGTTTGGGAAATTTGATAAAAAACACTAGCTAATATTTTTTTATATGATATTATATATGTCTTATAATGTATTTCATTCTTTTTTTCACATTTAGAATTTTTTTGATGGGTCAAATACATCACATTTTTAGGAAGATTCAATTATTGTGTTATGAGTAGTTCTTTCACCATTTGAAGGATCTTCTTGCTTTTATAATGGTTTTAGAGGATGAAGTTGGGTTTATTTTAGTGTCTCTAATTTTATCTTATCCACCTTTACTTCTAAAACTCTTATCCCAAATCAATCTTTATGAAATTATAGCTATATGCTACTTGCTAGCTAATCTGCCATGAAAATGCCATATACAAGATCTTGAAGAGAAAAATTACATTGAGATAAAGTTATATTGACTTGAAACAATACTTAAATTTTTTTGGATATTTCATGTTCACATTGGAAGTATTTTGGTATTTCTCATTCATATTATGCATATTTTCTCTTTGTTGCATGTGTATATGTGAATATCCACCTATAGGTGGCTAAACAAAGGTCTATAGGCTCTTGAATAGAAGGTTGAAATTATTTTTTAAAACATTATTAAAGTCTTATCATAATGAGATACCATAACATCCTTATTTTAAGTGTTAAGTGGATACATAATATGGGAGGTTATCTCCAAAGGTGCAAGGACCAAATTCTAGGAAACTTTCTCTAAAATGACCAAACAAAGGTCCAAGGGTGTTTTAAAAACACCATAAAACAAGGTTGTAACACCTTTTCTTAATCCTAATATTCTTATATTATATCCTATACCTATTAAAATGACCTATTTAATGTTTTAAGGGATAGTGGCAAGTGGAAAAGGGTCATTTGGGGTCTCAAAGTTGCTTCCAAGCACACTAAATTTTTTTAATGTTGTCTACAGGCCTAAGAAGCAAATGAGACCTTTTTCACCCAAAGGGGTAAATAAAACTTGATACTATTGTAATTACCTTAAATTATTAAGATAAAATTCATTAACTAGAGGGAACCACTAGATAATTTGATATGCAATGTTTCAATTTCATGTACCCCTAACAGTTTGTATAATGCTTAAATGTGCACCTACAATAGGGTATACTAACAATTGAGTTTACATGAGATTTTGATGAATATTTAAAAATTTTAAAGGTGAATAAAGTATCTAAAATTTCTAGTGACTCTTGAGGATTCAGAGTAAGTTTTTGGCATCATGACCAATACCCAAATAGCCTAGGTATTCATCTACATCCAGTAGGGGTCTTGAGAGAAGAAAATGTCTCAGTCAAAAGATGAATAGAGGGGTGTTACCCAAAGCATGAGAGAAAGGTGAATAAGGATGAGGTGATGAATTATAACTTGGTCAAGGTTTTTATGATTAAATAAGTACATCACCACATATCAAATAACAAAGAGATCTATAACTCCCATCAAGTAGCATATCGCTCCATGTGATTAAACCTTGCATAGTCTACCTATAAAAACTCAGTCTTGGATTTTTTGAGCATTGAGGGGTCAAAACACAAAACCAAGGGATAAAATTTTGTATATATAATATTAAAAACTTATATAATCCCCTCCAATACTATATTTTTATGATGGAATAAGGTAACACCCCTCTATTTTATCTCAAAGGTAGAGCACTTTTGAGGAGTAAGAACCCTATAGATTTAAGAGAGTGATAAAAAGGTGAACCAAAAGTCAAGGAGAGACTTAATGAGTAATTTTAGAGTTTAATAACACATATTAAATAATTTATAACCATTTAAATATTATTTAAACCAAGTAGGTAACCCTACACTCCTAAGGTTATAGTCATGCATGATAGGCAATTCTAGGCCTAAAGGTCCAAATAAGAGAACAAGAAAACTTCTAGCTCTAAAATTGATTTATAAATTGTTTTATCATGTGTATGGTGTGATTAAAATATTTTTTGATATATTTTTACGAAAATAAATCCATCAAAAATCATTTTAAGCTAAAAATTGTAGGTAAGCCTACTAGGTAAAGATAAGGCGTAGTGAGCAAAGAGGACGTCATTAACAATTTTTATCTTAGAAATTATTTGAAACCTATTTGAACATGTTATTGAGGTAATTATAGAGGTGTCAAATATTTTTTAGAGCAAAATAAACTTTTGATAATCCATTTTTGGCTCAGAAACCTATCAGGCCTATTGAAATGAAGGAAACAAGCTCAATAGGCTAACTTAGAATGCTCATATCTCCTATGAAGGTTTTTCATAGTGGAAAAATAATTTTAGGGTGGTTATAAGGGTCCCATAAGATCACTTTTGTACCATTTTTCTAAAATTTTGACATGAAATGTTTATGAACAATCCTTAAGATCTAAAACTACTTAGAAACCCTTGCAGACCCTTGTTAAGGACTAGTTTGGGAAGATTGAGTTAGAAAGATAGTATAAGGGAATAGTTATCTCATGAAATATTTTATACCTTGGATAAGACTTACCTAATCTTCTCCATACCTTTTTGGTTGTATGAAATTGTATGGATGGAGGTAAAAATAAGGTTTTTCTCACTATTTTGTGTGTTTTATAGGCTAAGACTATTATGAAACCAAGTTTGGGTGGAAGATTAAGACTTAATATAACTCCTAATATTAATTTCATGCCTTGAAACAACTTATAAATGCCTCAACCATGTGATTAAACTTAGTTAATCAAATCTGACAGATTGGACAAGCTAGTGAAGAAGAAGGAAAACTTTAAGTGAGCTCATTTTAAGGTGTCCCTGATTCCTATAATTCCATTTAAGGTATTTATAGGTGTCATAAGATTAATTGTATGTATTTTAAAGGACAAATCAAGGCATTTTTATGCCAAGTATGTGGGGTACATGGAAGGGTAGTTTTCTAGATATTAGATGATGATGGTTTAATTTTAGAGGTTTACAAAAGACTAGGCATGAAATCAATGTATGGAAAGTCATTTATAATGTACCTATCCTACATTAAAATCATCATACCTAGTCCTCATTAATTATAATACCTTAAAATAGGCCCAATAATGAAGGCAATTTTTCTATGCAAAAGGAGGAGTTTATACCACTTTGCATAACTTTGATGACTTGAATAGACACTTGGACTTCCATACCTTAAATCGTTCATCCCATATCCTCTTCCTTGACAAGTTTCATTGTGACCCTTGGACTTATCTCTCTATCTATCTCTCTCTCTCTTAAACTCTATAAGAGTTAGCCATTTTGGCCATTGTATTCTATGTTCCACTTGAGTATGGTGAATCCCTGCTCATTTACATACCTTTTGATCAATGAAATGACTAAGTGTTACCTCTTAATGAATATTAATAAGTGTGTTTCACTTTAATTATTAATCTTTCTTAGTGAATTCTATGAAATTCCTAGCATGTGGTCTCATTCTTTCACCTTCTTTCAGTTGGAAAACTTTTCTTGTGAGGCATGTGAAGTGTTTTAGGGGATTTAAAAGGTTAAATGAGTTTCTATTTTCATTAGTGCCATTAAATTCCTCTTATTTAGTCTTCCTATCTTTGCACATTCATCCATAACCTCACAATGTAACATTGATGTGAGAAGATGAAGACTAAAGGAGTGTGTATTTTAGTTTGTTTCTTGGTCTCAAGTGTAGAATGCAATTGGTTAGAAGTCATAAAATTGATTTGATGTATCACCTCCTTAGTTTATATTTTCTTTTATTTTTTTCGCTCCCTTTTCACCCCCCAAAGTTAGTAGTAGATTCAATCATAAGTGGTACATCAAGGGAGCTAGCCCTATCTAGAGACTCACCTCATTCCTTAGGCTACCCACAAGCCTAGAGGTGATTCCATTGTGCCTCTTGGATGAGGAGAGATTTTAATCTCCTCAAATGGTGAAAATATAAGTGATAAATTTTTTTGGCATGCTCGATAGGATTCTTGTTCCAAGAGATTGAGAGCTTTTTGGTGTTGTCTCTCAACATTCAACCTTTAGAGGCATCTTTTCAAGCATCAATGGCGACTCCAAAGACATATCAGATGGTCAAGTAGCCCAAGTTATCCTTTTAATATTTATGGTAACATGTTTCCTTAATTTTTTTCTTTAAATAAATATCTATGGATGACTTTGGTATTGAGTTTTGTTCCCTACAAGTTGGTGAGACATTTCAAGCTTGTACCATTCCCTATCAATATGAGCAAGTCCTTAGTTAGTATTGTCATGATCCTTATCAACCTCAATATGAATTTCATCAGATCTAATATGATCCTTTTTATCCCATACATGAATTATATTAGTCCTATAACCAGCCTTCTCAATGTTTTGCTCCTCCTAGTCAACCTAGACACTCCTTAAGCCAACTCATTTCCACCTTCAAGAAGACACTCTTGGGATATGAGAGATATATTTTAGATATTGATAATCAAATGGGATGTGGTATATAGGTTCCTAATAATTTTATTTAATAGGTGAGAGAATCATTATATTTGATCAAAAGAGAGTGGGTACCTATTGAGAGAGCCAATTTGTAAAGGTAGCTCACAAGTGAGATGCTTGATGTGAGTGGTTTAGTCTATTCCTTAGAGGATAGGATAGAATCTCATGAAAGGAAACCTCACCATACCTATCATACTTAATATCCACTTCTCCAAGTTTCATACTAGCCATACATGACCCCTACTCATGAGCCAAATCAATCCCATTAAATTCAACCTTTTCCAAATTAGTTGGAGGAGAGAGTTGAAAAAGGAAATTTTGTGTTTGAAGCTAATATTGATAAGAAAATTGAGTTGTAAAATATGCATATGAAAAAATACATGTTGGTATCAAAGGAAGCAGAGTTAAAACCCTCATTTCCCTCTCATATTTCACCCCACCTCCTCAAAAGGAGACTCATAAGTCTAATGTCCTAAGTTGGAATAAGATAGTGGAGTCATGGGAAAAGAAAGAGGAGACAAGTATTGGAAAAGAATGTAAAGTTGAGAAGACTATTGATCTTATAAAAACTCCTATAATTCCACAAGAAAGGGTTTATAATCCTAACATCCTATGCTGGAGTAAGATAGTGGAGTCATGGGGAAATAAAGAAGATATAAGCATTGTCCAAGAGTGTGAAGTGGATAATGGAGTTGATCCTTTGCAAGTCCCTCCCACCCTTCCTCAATAAGCTTCTTGTGTTCCATGGCAGCCCTCATGAACTCCATGTGCTCATGATGATTCCTATGATCTACAACAGAATCTTTTCTAAGATAACCTAGCCAAATAAATTGAAGAGTTAGAGATAAATATGAGATTACTAAGTCAAGGTGAGATGGAAGGTTTAAACCCAAAATAAGATCGTATGCCTAAACACACCCCATATAACCTCCTTTAAGAGAGTTCCCAAGTTGAATCAGATGTGAATGAATTGAATTTCAAGTGGAAGGAATAAACTCAAGTTTATTTAACCCATGGTCTCCCTATCCTTCCTTAAGAGCTCCCAAAAGAACCTCTCACTTTACAGTCTCAATCTAATTTTGAGCCCTATATTCCACCTACACCAACTAGGTCATCTTGTCCTCATACCATAACCCTTTTCCTTGATGGATGTGTGGTGTGGGAATATAAATAAGAAGTGGTTGAGGAAAATTTATAACTTTCACTTGAGGAAAGTGCAACTCCTTAGCAACCTTATTGGGCTAGGTCACTGGATTTCAAGATGCCTAGTCTTGGCATCACTAGGAAGGAATTTAATGATGTTTCAGCCCTTGATGAACAAGATAAAATTATGATAGCTGAGGTGCACTTTGAAAACTCTCAATATTTCTTAATTGATGAAGAAGATGTGAGTTCTTGTCTTGAATCTCCTTGTTTGGTTGATGATGAAGCATACACTCTTTATGTTGAAGAAAAAATCTTGGAAGAGATCCTTTTGGAATCTAAATAATAACTTGGAGGAGTTTCTCTTGTTGTTCCCCTTCATGATGATCATGATGACTTATGGAAAATATGTGAGGACATTTTCAAAGGTTTTAAATCTTTAAAGGGGTCTACAACTCCTTTAGGGTTGGTTACAAGTGATGATAAGAAAGATGGCATTGTCTAAGGTGTCATAGATGAGCAAAATGACATTGTCTAACATGTCATAGGTGGGAAAGAAAAAAATCCACACAAACCTTTGTAATTCAAGGAAAACCTCTATTGGCATCAATCTTTGAAAGAGCAAGAGATCATTCCTTTTGAGACCATGCCTACAAAGAAGATGAAAGTTGATCATAAGAAAGAGAGTGGGCAGAAACAAGAAATGTGTGCACAAGGTCAACGGGAATATGTCTACATTGGAGACCTATTTGAAGGTGATCTACTTGAGAATAAGTCAAATTAAGTGTCAAGGAATAGGTCTGGTCCATAAAATGTTCAATCTCAAGAGCAACATGCTTGGCATCCTCATCTATCTCATGCAAAAGGAGATTCAAGAAACTTTCCCTTTGATCCTAGAAAGGGAGGTATGATTGGTTGTTAGTTGTATATAATAGTTGTTTTTAGTTTCCCCTAAGTGCTTAGAGAAAATGTGTGTGTCTTGTGTGTCCTTTGCTTTATGTGGTTGAGGTAGTCAATAGTGTCTTATCTTGGTCAAGGGTTTTTGGTCAATGGTCAATTTTTTTTTGTTTATCTCAATCCCTAGATGATTCCATAATCCCAATGGACTAATAAGGTTACTAGTTTAGTTAATATAGTAGGCATACTACCCCTATGAGTCACCAATGTGTTGACCAAATTTGACTTCTAGGTCAAACTAAGACACACCTAGTAAAAAACTTTATTTTTAAGCCTATAAGGTGGTATAATATATTCTCATGAGGTTTTTTATAGGTTAATTTATGTCAATTAGTTTTTATGTCCTTATATCATTTTTGGATCATTTGAGGGGTCAAATTAGTGCATTTAATGATTTTTACAGGTTTCTTGGGAAATATGAAAGTGTCAATGGGTGATGTCATTCCCCATGTGTCCACAAAGGTTTTAAGTAACTGACAAAACTAAAAGTTTTAGGTTCATCAAAAGAAAAGTCAAATTTCTTAAAGAAATGGAAGAGTTTGGCACTTGTACGACCTCCCTAGGAAGTGTGCCACTTGGAAAATGGTGAAAATTATATTTTCAGCACCCCCACACTAATTTCCACATTTTATTTTATTTTAAATTTCCATTTTGGCCCAAAACCATTCTACTACATTTTTTCCCTTCTTGGTAGATTGAAGTGACACTCAAGTTTTTGCTTGGTACGGTCAACATGAGGGGTTTTAGGTCAAACACTTTAGTTAGGTGATATTAAAATTAGTGAGATCCATTTTCATATAAATAATTTTTATTTTGGTCAACCAAGCTTTATGAACCATCCATTTGAAGTTTAGCTTCCAAAACTGCCTATCAATCTGTGCACCCTTTAGGTTTTGGTCTTGTTTGAGAAATTCCATATAAATAACCTATTGATATTGTTTTAAAATCATTTTTTATGTCTTATAATGTATTATATGATTTTTTTCACATTTTTAATTGTTTTTATGGGTCAAGTACATCACATTTGTAGGAAGATTCAATTGTTCTGTTATGAGCAATTTTTTCACCATTTGAAGGATCTTATTACTTTGATAATGGTTTTAGAGGATGAATTTGGGTTTATTTTCATGTCTTAAATGTTATATTATCCACCTTAACTTATCAACCTCTTCTCCCAAATAAATCTTTATGAAGTTGCAGTTATATGCTACATGCTAGCTAATTTGCCATGAAAATGCCATATACAGGAGCTTGAAGAGAAAATTTGCATTGAGATCAAGTTATATTAACTTGATCCAAGATGGAAAAGATTTTTTATGTTTCATGTTCACATTTTAAGGAGTTTAGGCTTTCTCATGAAGTCTTTCTCATGCACATTGTTCATATCTACTCTTTGATGCATGTGTATATGTGAATATCCACGTATAGGTGGCTAAACATAGGTATATAGGCTCTTGAATATAAGTTTTAAATTATTTTTGACACCCTTAATAAATTATTAGCATGATGATATACCATAAAATCCTTTTATTAAGTGTTAATTAGATACATAAGATGAGAAGTTATCTCAAAAGGTGTAAGGACCAAATTCTAAGAAACTATCTCTAAAATGACTAAATAGAGGTCCAAGGGTGTTTTGGAAACACCATAAAACAAGGTTGTAACACATTTTGTTCCTCCTAATATGAATATATTATATCCTCTACCTAGGAAAAGTAAATATATAAGGTTTTAAAGGATAATGGTAAGTGGAAAAGGGCCATTTGGGGTCTCAAAGTTGCTTCCAAATGCACTAAATTTTTCCAATGTTGTCTACAAGCCTAAGAAGCAAATGAGACATTTTTCACCCAAAATGGTAACTAAAACTTGATACTAGTGTAAGTAACTTCAATTATGTAGATAAAATTCATGAACCAGATGGAACCACTAGAGAAGTTAATATGCAATGTTTCAAGTTCATGTACCCCAAGCAGTCTGTATAATGCCTAAATGTGCACCGATAACAAGGTACACTAACAGTTGAGTTGGCATGAGATTTTGATGAGTATTTAAGCATTTTCAAGGTGAATAAAAGAATATAAAAATTCTAGTGACTCTTTAGGATTTAAAATAAGTTTATGGCATCATGACCAATACCCAAATAACCTATGTATTCATCTACAGCTAGCAAGGGTCTTGACAAAAGAAAATGTCTCAATCAATAGATGAAGGTACTATTTAAAGTCAAAGGGACATATAGGTTAAATTAAAGGAAATATTCATTATCTAACATCAAAATTAGTTTTAAATATTTGATTAACACCATAATAAAATGACTAAGACCCCTATATTCACCTACAGGCAAGGTCTTAAGGGAAGGGTGTCTCAGCCAAGATAGTGACCCTAGATTTATGATAGAAGGTTGTTTGAAGGTTTAAAAGGAGAATTAAAGTTAAAAACTAAACTATATGACCAAAATAATCTCAATTTTATCACCAAACATAATAATAAATGTCTCAATCATGAAAATCAACACCTATAGGCCTCAGATGCACCCCGTAGGTAAGCTAAAAAGAAAGTTGTCTCAATCAAGGCATTAGGGAATTCATTCATGAACCAAGGTGTATTAAGATGGGAAAAAGTAATTAAAATAAGTATAAAATGATCCTAGATAGGTATAGGAGGTTATTTATTTTTATTCTCCAATCTTGGATCATACACCAGTCATATACCGTAAGGTCATCTAAGAGGGGTTAATGGCATATAACATGGTAACACAGTCATCTCAAGCAAACAGTATGAGTATATGTGAAAGAATAATTGGATGAATAAGAGTATGTATGTTTTTTATAACCTCATTTAATCCCTCAAAAAACATTACAAATACCTATATTAATATAAGTATACCTACGGGTATACCTCCTAACACAGTCAAGACAAGTGTGCTCAACCTTAGCTAAGCAAAGCATGAGAGAAAGGTGAAGAAGGATGAGGTGATGAATTATACCTTGGTCAATGTTGTTATGATGAAACAAGTACATCCCCACTTATCAAAAAATAGATGTATCTAGAACTCCCATCAAGCAACATATCACTCCATGTGATTAAACCTTGCACACTCTACTTATAAAAACTTAGTATTGGGTTTTTTGAGCATTGAGGGGTCAAAACACCAAACCAAGGGCTCAAATTTTATACAGAGCATCCTCAACACCTATATAATACCATTTAAGAATTTTTTTTATTATGGAATAGGGTAACACCCCTCTATTCTATCTCAGAGGTAGAGCACTTTTGATGAGCAAGAACCTTGTAGATTTAAGAGAAAGTGATAACAAGGTGAACCAAAAGTCAAGGAGAGCCTTAAGGAGGATTTGGAGAGTTTAAAAAACCCATTAAATCATGGATAGCCAAATAATTAGGATGGAAACCAAATAGGGCACCCTACACTCCTAAGGTTGTAGTCATGCATGATAGGCATTTCTAGGCCTAAAGGACCAAATAAGAAAACAAGGACACTTATAGCCCTAAGAGTGATTTCCACATTTTTTGATCATGTGTATGGGATGATTAAAACATGTTTGATATATTTAAATTCAAATAAATCCATAAAAATTCATTTTAAGCTCAAAATTTTAGGTAAGCCTACTAGGTAAAGATAGGGCCTAGTGAGGAAAAAGGAATTCATTCACAATTTTGATCTTAGACATGCCTTAAAAACTATTTAAACATGTTCTTGAGGTCATTAAAGAGGTGTCAATACTTTTCAAGAGTAAAATAAACCTTGTACAAGCCCTTTTTGACCTAGAAACCCATCAGGCCTATTGAAATGAAGGAAACAAGCTCAATAGGCTAACTTAGAATGCTCATATCTCCCATGAAGGTTTTTATGGTGTCCAAAGAAGTTTAGGATGGTCATTAGGGTCCCCTAAGATCACTTTTGTAGCATTTTTATAAAAATTTAGACATAGAACTTTTATGAACAATCCTTAAGATACAAAACTTCTCATAAACCCTTGTTAAGGACCATTTTGGGAAGATTGAGTTGGAAAGCTAGTCTAAGGGCATAGTTAGCTCATGCAACATTTTGGACCTTGGAGAGGACTCACCCAGGCTATTCCACACCTTTTTGGTTATACAAGGTTTTTTTCACTATTTTGTGTGTTGTGTAGGCTATAGGAAGATTAAAGAGATGAAACAAAGTTTGGGTGGAATATTAAGACTTAATATAACTCCCCATATTCATTTATTTCCTTGAAATAACTTATAAGTCCCCCAACCAGGTGATTCAACTCAGCCAGTCAAATTTGTCAAATTGGACAAGTAGTCAAAAAAATGATGGAAAACTTTAAGTGAGCTCATTTTAAGGTGTCCCTAATGAATTTAATGTCATGTATGGTATTTAAATGTTTCATACACTTCCTTCCATGTATTTTCATGGACAAATGAAGGCATTTTGGAGGCCAATTGTGTAGGGTACATGGAAGTGAAATTTTTTGGATAGTAGATGATGATGGTTCACTTTCAAAGGTTTTTAGAAGACCAAGCATGCAACCAATGCATGGATAGGCATGTATGATGTCCCTACCCTACATTTAAATCATTATACTTGGTCCTCATTCATTATAATATATTTAAATAGGCCCAATCATTAAGGTAGTTTTTCTATGCAAAAGGAGGAGTTTTTTGATACTTTGCCTAACTTTAATGACTTGAATGGACACTTCTACTTCTATAAATTACATGTTTCATCCCATATCCTCTTCACATACATAATTAACTCCTTGTATCAGCTTGACAAGTGTCCTTTTGACCCTTGGACTTCTCTCTTTCTTTATCTCTCAAACTCTATAAGAGTTAGCCATTTTGGCCATTGTATTCTATGCTCCACCTGATTATGGTGAAGACATGCTCATTTGTATACATTTTGATCAATTAAATGACTAATTTTTACCTCTTCATGACTTTTCATAAGTGTGTTCCACTTGAATGATGAACCTTGTTTAGTGGAGACTATGGATTCCTAGCATGTGGTCTCATTCTTTCACCTTGTTTATAGTTGGTAAACTTTTCTTGCAGGTATATAAAGTGTTTTAGGGGATGTCAAAGGTTTAGTGAGTTATCATTTTCAATATTTCCATTCAAGGCCTCTTGTCTAGTCCTCCTAGCTTTGCACATTCATCCATAACCTCACAATGTAACATTAATGTGAGAAGATGTTGAAGGAGTGTGTGTTTTAGTTTGTTTCTTGGTCTCAAGTGTAGAATGAAACTAGTTGGAAGTTATAAAATTGATTTGGTGTATCACCCACCTATTTATATTTGCTTTCAATTTTCTCTCTCTATTTTCACCCCCAAAAGTTATTATTAAATTCAATCCTATGTGGTACATCAAGGGAGTTAGCCCTATATAGAGATTCATCTCATTCCTTAGGATACCTAGAAGTCTAGAGGTGATTCCATTATTACACTTGTATGAGGAGAGATTTCATCTTTTCAAAGGATGCAAATCCAAGTGATAATAGCTATCACTTAAGGGTTTTAGTATCTTTATTTTTGAGCATCAACTTTTGAATTTAGTTCCTATCTACCATCTCAAATGCTAAATTAATTATGTAAAAACTTATCCAACTATATATAAACCCAACCTTCATTATAAAAAAAGCATCCCTCTCCTTGGTATAAAAAATATCTTCCATTCAAGCTTGTAATATTTGCTTAGGCCTTATAATTAATGATAATTGAATCATCTTTATTTCATGCTCTTCTATTTTATTTTCACTAAAGGTTGTTGATGTTTATTAGTGGATGTTCGTCCCCCCCATTGTCATCTTCCCTTCATGCTTCTTCATAAAATTCATATCCCTATAGGTCACACATTATGTATACATGGGTCTACATAGGCATTATTTGTGGATCATTTTTCATCCTTCTTTATGTTATGTTTTGTTACCATATCTTTATGTGAAACACTTATGTAGTGGATGACTAATTTTAGGACTGTGTGTTTTAGTTACTTAGATTTATTATGCCATCAAGTAGATAAGGTGATCATTTTATTCTCAATACATCATTACTTTCCTTTTCAATAAGCTTATTTCTCTCTCTCATCCCTTTTCCTTGTCAAAATCAGGTTTAGAATTAGCCATAGATTTCATTTTTGATCTTTATAGGATTACATGTTAGTATTAAACTAGGTGTACTTATATTAGAAGGAATATAACCTTCTCCAGAGGTTCATCCCAAGGAGTTAAAGAGTCTAATTCCTTGGGGGAATTCCCATTATTGTGACAATACACATGATCTTCTACACACATTGGTAAGATTGAATACTTTCATGCCTTGTGCCAAGTACTTCTCCATGCACTAAGAACTAACGTGCTACACTCATCTTCAACCATCCCCATGCAATAGTTAGTAAAAATATAATAGTTTCAAGTGTTCTTATTCAATCCTACTAAAAATATAAATGGCATGTAGATACAAAATGATAAATTAACTTATAAAATGCTTTAAGACTTCATTCATGAGTCTTTTGAATGTACTTAATGCAATAGTTAGTAAAAATGACATAATAAACTATTTATACAATATTTCATGTATCTTGATTTCATTATTCTATTCATCACATTATCTGATTTATATTTAGTGATATACACTCTTCAAATCAATCTTCATGAAGTATTTTTATCCACTTAAATAATCTAACAAATCATCCATGTGTAGTAATGGAAAGTTGTAGTTAGTGTTATCTTATTGATGGCCTTAGAATCAGTGCATATCCTCCATTATCCACATTGGTACCAATACTATTAGAAATAAACATGGGCTCAAACTTAATCTTATAAACCATTCATCCAATATATATTAAACTTGCCTTTACTCCTTTGCATTATCCTAAAGTGTCATTTTATATTCCTTTTTTTTGGTAAACTAGGTCATGAAATTAGATCCATATAATGAAAAATACTCTGCATTAATGGAAAAACATATGGTAGATCATTGGAAATGATCTCCATAAACTCACTTGATATCCATTTCACTTCATGATAAAGAGTTTATGATTTTCATGTGCTCAAAAAATTCGCTAGCCTAGGGATGAAAACATATCATGCTCCCTCTTTTCTTAGTTCATTCAATAATTAATTTAGTGTAACCATAAAAATAGGTCAACCCCCTATAATAAAAAACTTTTATATAGTTATATTAGGATTAAATAGGGTGTATTATGGTCCTAGTTGATGTCATTTGATGTGCTATTAACCTTAGTCATAACCATTTTAGTCCTAAGCCATTTCATGTCACTTAAGATTAGTATTTTAAGTCATTTATGAAGATTATGTAGTTTTCATAAGTAGACAAAGGTTTAAAAAAATTTATCAACGTCCTTCATGTCATATCCTTGTCATTCATGTTAGTCCCAACTGAAAACTTGTAAGTACTATGTTAAAATCAAGAAAATAGTTAGAAAAGAGGAAGTTTTGGTAGTTATATAGCTTCTACAAGAGTGTGGCATGTGTGGTTGGATTCTATAGTGACTATTAAACTTTCCTAAAATCATTATTACATTTGTTTATCTTTCAAACACTTGAAAATGGCCTAAAACCATTTTTTCCTTCCATAACTCCACTAGGAAGGTAGAAATGACCAATCGGTTTTGGTCTAGTATAGATAGCAGAGGTTGATTCAAGTAAAATACACTTGGTGGTGAATATTAATCTTAGTCTAGTTCTATTTAATTTTAATATTTCAAGGATTGATTCTTTATACTCTATGAACCATTGTTTAGAAGTTGACTACTCCTTTCTATATGTTTATCCCCACACCCTATAGGTTTCTCTTTTGTTTTCAATGGCCTATACAAACTTGGTATTATAAATGGTCCTTAATATCATGAACATCCTAATCACATGATTCTTGACATGGTTTTCACATGTGGAATTCAAATATGGGCATGAATCACTTGTATTACTAGTGGGAACTCCATGGCTAGTTTGGAAATGGTTTCATTAGTTGTAGGAGCTTGTAACCTAGTTTTACCTTCACATAGATGGAAATGAAAGTTGATATGTTGTGTTTTTACCCCTCACTTGATTATTAATAATCTCTTCTTATGAATATGTGGCCTCAAATTCATATAGTGATGAATAACACAGTCATATGCAATATACAGTAGATTTTCCTATAGATATTCACCTACAATAAGATGAATGATAGTTTTGAGCACAGTCCTAGAGATGTGGTGAAGATTTCAAGATGTTGGATACACTATTAAATCATGATAAATCAATATGGACTATGTAAATGGTTGAAATTAGTTGAGATTACCAATTCTCTAATTAACTATTATGAATTCAAAGCGCTGAACACAAAAATCAACAGTGTATAGAGAGAAATTTTAATCTCATAAATAATAATATTATGCTATCTTGTGATTATTAAAAAATATTAAAGGTTATATATTTATAGGAACATTATTACTATAATCTCTCCATTTATTTCTCTCATCCAAAATCTTACGATTAAACAAACTCCTAAATATGATATATTATTATAACTTTTCAATAATATATATTCTAACATGTATCATAATATTATTTATATAAAAATATTATAATTGAAAAACTAAATAATTATATTTACCTCTTGGTAAATATCAACCTATAAATACTTAAAATTACATAATGTGAAAACTAATCCAAACATTCCCCTCATTAGTTTTTACATGGTACAATATATCTCAATTTTTTATTGTAGTGTGCCACCTCTGTGTGCTCATGATCTTCTTTGCATACATGTGACATCACACATCTATTCCTTCACACTCATATACAATTGGTTTTATAGGTTCACCAATAACCTTCTAAAATGGTTTTATAGGTTCACCAGTAACCTTACAAAATGGTTTTCTCAGGTTCACCACTAACCTTACAAAATGGTTTTCTCAGGTTCACCACTAACCTTATAAAATGGTTTTCATAGGTTTTACACTAAATTTTCATTATGATTTCTAAAATTCTTGTTAGATCAACATTATACAATGTAAATATACAAAAGGGACTGCATGACAATATCATTCACAAGTGAGCAGGTATAACTATTCTTATTTTTCACACATACTAAAAAATAAATATGACTAACACATCACACTGAAAAAACTAAAATCCACACAACTAAAAAAAACACACCACACAAAATGTCACAACATCATTGATGTGACCCTATTTTTGGTGACTAATGATAGGTCTCTAAAAGACATCCATCCTCTGTGTATCCTCCAAACTCTAGTATGTCATTGTTAACTCAGCTTGTATATTGATGTAGCTCAAGTAAATGATTTTAAAGGGAATAAAGTCCCCCCCCCATAATATTTGACTCAGGATGTTGGGGTCACTTGAAAATGTATCCTTAAGACAAATTTTTTTTATTTTTACATTTTTTAACATTATAACAATATTAATAACATGACTAGACATAAAGTTGGCTCTTAACACTCGACTCATTTTTTAATGATTGAAAAAATGACAACTTAAAAAATGACTCTTTTAACAAATGCATTAAAATACCAAATGACTTTGACTCTAGACTAAATAGGAATTGAATAAATAATTATGAAATCTAATTTAATATTAGATGTACTTGACTCAATAACAAACAACCATACTTTAACTAGATAACATGACATAAATATTATTTGATGACACAATTGACAAACATAAAAAGGACACTTTAAACACAAAAGTTAGGCTTAGATTTATAAAATTTAATAAATTATTTGAAAACACTAATACCCAATAAAATTTAGACATGAACTAACTAAAACCAATATAAATAAAATTATAAACTTATATAAACCTAATAATCTATCATTATGGACATGGATTGTTTAAAGGAATTTAAAGTTATGATCTTGATGCATGCCATTGAGATTGAAGTAGTAATAGTTAGAAAATACTTCATTATAATAATAAATGCTATATTTATAAACACATATACTCCTTGTGGCATGAAATGTAATGTGGACTAAAGATACTCCAACTAGCGATAAGGGTGATTTGGAAAAAAACTTAGATCTAAGATGATTTCATATAACCATAAATAAAACCAATGGAGAACTTATCAACACATCATGTGTTCCTCATCAACCCCTACTTCTCAAAATTTTATAGATATGTGTATATCTATTAAATGGTTATGCATTGCATAAGGTTGTTTAGGGCTATTAATGATTTTAAAATGCCTCCCCAACCACCATCCATTATATAACATCTATGATAGATATAATAGCATCATGAACTCTTGTATTAGATGTGGTATATTTATATCTCTATAATAATTGGTAGAAATAATCTTGGTGTAGCTCTATTAGTAGCATTGATGTTATTGAGTGCAAAGATAATACAACGAAACATAATTTGAGTCCTTAATGTAATACAAGATAATTCTACAATGCAATGCAGAAACCATGAATTCACAGATGCAAATAGGTATAATGAAAATTTGAGATCTTGGGCTTCAATGATTTTACTATGCTTCAATATGCATGGAAGATAGTCTAGATCTACAAGTGAATTGAAAAATGTAGAACTATCCCCTCATGTGGAAAGCATTAAAGCTTTCATAAAACTATCTAATCATAACTCAATATCTTCAAACACTCTTTGAGAAAGTGATACAAATTTAAAAAAACTAAACCATAGCTGATCCTACACATTTTTTAAACCATTAGATCCTCCTTCTCTGATACCACTATTGCGAATTCTAAGAGCCAAACACAAAAATCAATAGTGCACAAAGAGAAATTTTAATCTCACAAATAATAATATTATGTTATCTTATGATTATGAAATAATACATGAGGTTACATATTTATAAGAACATTATTCCTATATTCTTTCCATTGATTTATCTCACCCAAAATCCTAAGATTAAACAAACTCCTAAATACAATATATTGTTATAACTCTTCAATATATATTATAACCTATATCATAATATTATTTATATAATAATATTATGATTAATAAACTAACTAATTATATTTACCTCTCAGTAAATATCAACCGTAAATACTCAAACTTACATAATGTGAAAACTAATCCCAATATGAACATAGTCATGTAGCCTAGTGTACACTTACAAGTTCCCATAGAAGACTAAACATGTTGAAATAAAAATTTTGAACTTGTTATAAGTATTTAAAGGTGGAAAGTATCAATTTGAAGACTTAAATAAGGTTTAATATTGGTTATAGAATCATCCACTATGTATATTGTTGATATCCTACCTTCATTTCCTTATGTACTACTGATAGTCACCTACAAGAAGCTCATACAGAGGACCGAGTAGTTGGAGTACAAGTGTTTGAATCTATTTAAGACCTTCATATAGGTCTTATAAGTTTAAGGATGTCATAACAATCATGATGAAGTCCAAATATGTTAGGCAAACTTAAGAATCATACTCACAAGTTAATGAAATGACTTAAAGGACAAGTTACCTTAAAGTCTATGAAATAGGGTTTTCACCTTTCTTCCAATCCTTCCATAGTGAAATACACAAGGTCTTAATAGGCCTAGATGTTTTCATGATGTGACCTAATCATAATGGAAGTGTTTTGACATGATAAGTTGGATGATTTACCATGAGAAGGTGATAAAAAGAGGTTTTCAAACTCATACATTATTTCACTATAAATATTCAGTATTCTCTACAGTGTTTTGAATTTCAAATGACCTTACAGTCAAGGTGGCATGATAGGAGCATATATTCATGTCAAGTGACCATATTAAGGTTATAATGACACTAATAGCTTAAAAATATTTTAGAGAGTTGAGATTCATAGTTTGGACTCAAACTACCACCTACAGTGGCTCTTTTCTCTTCAAGATAGACATTTATAGTTGACTATAGAATGATGACATGTGATAATTTGGAAATTTGACTATAGGTTTAAATCAATACATGGTTTGGATGTGAGTTAATATGAGTGGATATTAGATACATTAAGAGGAGCCTAATGCATGGTACACTAGGACTAAGTCATAAAAGAGTCAACTACAGGGGTCCCTTGGTCATCAAAATGACCACATACAGTTGGAATATAGACTAATAGGATGATAATGGGTCTATTAAGATGTAATAGGGTGTATCATGGTCCTAGTTGATGTCATTTTATATGTTATTAACCTTGGTCATAGTCCTTTTACTCCTAAGTCATTTCATGTCACTTAAGGTCATTATTTTAAGTCATTTATGAAGTTTGTAAGGTTTTCCTAAGTAGATAAAGGTGTCCAAGTGTTTATCAATGTCATTAATTTTATATCCTTATAATTCATGTTAATCCTAACTAAAAACTTGTAGGTACTACATTCAAATCAAGAAAATAATTAGAAAAGAGGAAGTTTTGGTAGTAGTATAGCTTCTATAGGAGTGTGGCATGTGTGGAAGGATTATAAAATGACTCTTTAACTTTCATGAGATAATTATCATATTTTTTTAGCTTTAAAAAACTTTAAAATGGCCTAAAACCATTTTGTTCTTCCATCACTCCACTAGGCAGGTAAAAATGACCAACCGGTTTTAGTCTAGTATGGATATCTAAGGTCGATTCAGGTCATATCCACTTGATGGTGAATATTAGTCTTAGTATACTTATATTTCATGGTATTATTTTAAGGATTGATTGTTTATACTTTATGAACCATTTTTTAAAATTTGATCGCTCCTTTCTACATGCTTATCCCCACACCTTATAGGTTTTTATTTTGTTTACAATGGTTCATACAAACCAAGAACTATGCATGGTCCTTAGGATCATGAACATCCTCTTTAAATGATTCTTTACATGATAAATATGTGTGTAAGTCAAATATGGTCATGAATCATCTTATATTGTTAGTGGAAATGCCATGGCTAGTTTGAAGATAATTTCATTAGTTGCAGTACCTTGTATCCCAATTTGATCTTCACATATAAAGTTGATATGTTGTATTTTAACCCCTCACTTCATGATTAATAATATATTCTTGTGAATATTTGGCCTAAAATTAATATAGTGATGAATAAAATAGTCTTATGCAGTACATAGTGGATTTTCCTACATATATTCACCTGCAACCAAGTGAATGAGAGTTTTAAGCATAATTTTAGAGATGTGGTGAAGGTTTCAAGATGTTATATAAAATATTAAAGAATTAAAAATAAATATGGAATATGTAGATGGTTGAAATCAGTTTATACTACCAATCCTCTAATGAACATAATCTTATAGCCTGATGTACACTTACAGGTTCCCATAGAAGACTAAGCATGTTGAAATAAATCATTTGAACTTGTTTGAATTATTCCAAGGTGGGTAGTATCAATTTGAAGACTTAAATAAGGTTTATGATTGGTTTTATAACCGTATAGTATGCATATTATTGATATCCTACCTTTATTTCCCTGTGTACTACCGATAGTCACCTACAAAAAGCTCATATAAAAGACTAAGTAGTTAGAGTACAAGTGTTTGAATCTATTTGAGACCTTCATAGAGGTTTGATAAGTTTAACGATGTCATAACAAACATGATAAATTAAAAATGTGTTAGTAATACTTTAGAATCATGCTCACAAGTTGATGAAATGACTTAAAGGACAAATTACCTTAAAGTCTCTGAAACAAGGATTTCACCTTTCTTTCAATCCTTCCATAGTGAAATGCATGAGGTCTAAATAGGACTAGATGTTTTCTTGATGTAACCTAATCATAAGGGTAGTTTTTTTACATGATAAGTTGGATGATTTACCATGATAAGGTGATAAATAGATGTTTTAAAACTCATACATTCTTTCACTATAAAAGGTCAGTTTTCTCTATAGTGTTTTGAATTTCAAATGACCTTACAGTCCAAGGTGGCATTATAAGAGCATATTTCATAGCAAGTGACCATATTAAAGTGAGAATGACACTAATAGATTAAGTAACATTTAATATAGTTTATATTCATAGTTTGGACTCAAAATACCACCTATAGTGGCTATTTTGTCTTTAATATAGACATCTACAGTTGATTGTAGAATGATGACATTGAGAATTTGACAGTTTGACTTTTGGTTGAATTCAAGACATGGTATGGATGTGAGTGACTAAGAAGGGAGATTATAGAATTTAATAAGAGATTAATTCATATTACAATAGGAATAAGTCATAAAAGAGTCACCTACAGGGGTCCCTTGGTCATCAAAATGACCGCCTATAGCTGGATTGTGGATTGATAGGATGCTAAAGGTATACAACTTGGAGATTGACTAGACCTACAGTTAGAGATAAGTCTAAATGAAATAAATAAAGTATGAAATTAGTTTATAATTTTTAATAATACATAAGGGAATTGAAAAATAGGGTATAACATAAATGTTCACCTACAGGCATGTTTCCTTCTTGAGCAAATGACACAATACACAGTCTGTCAGTCTAGTTTAGTCAAGTAGAGATGAGTGCACTTTGAGTTGGCAAAGAATAATGGGGTATCATACATGTTTGAAAACATCCTTCACAAATTATAATTAACATATCACATAATTATCATAAAATGTAAATAGTTCAAGGAGGGTTTCAACTTCCAACCTATATTCAATGCACCAATCTTTCACATAGTCAGTGTTATAGAAGTCTACCTTACATTTTATGATGTTTTGGGGTGTTAAGTGTATGATATAGATAAAATATATATTTTATATAATAATTATGACCTATTTATTCCCCTCATACATTCACATTGTATAGGATAATAGGGGAAGTTCCCTCTCTTATGTATCAGACAGAGAGCACTCCTAGAGAAATACACCCTATAGGCTTAGTATGATAATGATTATAAAATGAGTTGGGGATTGTTTAAACCTTGAAAATATATGTATAATGGTGAGTTTAACATGAAAAAACATAGGAAGGACCTTTAAAAGCAACATTGATATTCAATGATGACCTAAGCATGCAGGGACATAGTCAGGTCCACTAAGCCTAGACTAGGCTTAAAGCCCTAATGGGGATAATCTCATTTCCAAAGAAAGATAAAAATTATAACACACTTGATTAATTTCAAAAGAATATAAAAGTTTGTTTTTTTACTTTTGATTTTTAGATAGGCCCCACAGAGGGGTTAGTGTTTGGCTTAAGATCAACTCAAAGTGTATAAAATACAAGGAAGGTCTCGAGAGGCCATCTTTGGAAGCTCATATTTGAATATACACTTAACATGGAGGTTTAAGGAGTTTCAATATGTTTAATATGGTTTTAAACATGATTCTAATGGAATTTTTTTGAGGTTTCAATGTCAGGATTGTATGAACAATCCTTAAGAGTCAAAACCACTCAAAACCCTTGCTCATGACCCAATGGGAAGGAAGTGGATAGAAATTCATTCAAGAATTATACTATTACTTTTAAATTATTTTTTACTTGTAGATAACTCCCTCAATATCCTTCCCATTAGATTATCTAGTACCCTATTTTTATGGATAGAGTACAAAACTAGTTTTCTTGATAGATTTTGGTGTTTTATAGGTGTATAAGAGTTATAAATGATGAAAATAACTTTGGGATATCAATTAAGACCTAATATAACTCCTTATATCATTTATTTATTTATATAAGCACATATACACCTATGTAAGCTCCTTCACTTCAAGCAGTCTGTGGAAGATGATGGGAATGAAAAGGGATCACGAAGTGAGAAGGTGATAACTCTAATTGGGAGGCATTTTAAGTTCTATCTAATGGATTTAAGGACAAGAGGAATCTTTAAAAGTGTAATAACACTGATTTCATGGATTTATTTTTAAAAATAAAGGTTACATGAATGAAAAGTGTGAGGAATGAGTGAAAGAAGGATGATGGTGACTACAGGTAGTGAGAACACTTATCTAGAAAAAGACTAATGGTTAGGGACATATATAAAGAATTTTAGATATTTACCTTAACCCCACATCATATTTAACATATTATAACTCTCTCTAGTCTATTTTGGAGTGCTCAAGAGAGGCCAAATGATGATGGCAATTTTTAAGAAGGTAGATGAAGGATCCTATGCTAGTTTTGAGGAGATTTCATGCCTTAGAGGGACATTTATCCAATGAAACATTTCATGGTCTATTCCATACTATTCATATACAAAATAAATTATTCTCATACCTTTATAGGTGGAATTATGACCCTTTAGCTCCACTTCTCTCTCCCCTCTCCCACATTATATAAGTACTAGCCAAGTTAGCTCTTGTTTTCTAATTCCACACCTGGTATGGTGAATACTTTCTAGTTTTATGTTCTAATTTGCATTTTAATAATACATGTACTTTATTTTTGAGTTTATAAACATCTTATCTAAATGTGAAAAGTTATGTGTGGTGAGGTTTAGTAACAATCTTTATCCTTTCTTCTCTTTATCCTTTCATGTTTGGTGTAATAAGTTATCTTTATAACAGTTCATATGGAGTGTAGCTAGTGTGTTAGGCTCCCTTAAAGTGTTCAAATATCCTTAGTGTTTATAATTGACCTTTGGTCCACTTACCTTGAGTACCTTTATGCATATCACCTCTATATTGAAATACTAATGTTAGAATATACTATGACTTTGAAGTTAATGTTGTAGGTATTTGCTCTTAGTGAAAGAGTATGATGATATTGTGTAAATATTCATGGTGTATCACCCCCTTAAAATAGTTTACTTTAATGCCTATTTCTACCCCTTTTCCCATAAGCAATTAGTTAGTGTATGTGATAAGTACTTAAAGTTTAATCTAGGGAGATATCCCTTAAACCTAGAGGTCTACCTCTACTATAGTTAACCCACAGGCCTAGAGGTATTCCAATGTTGCCCAAATATTAGAGTAGGATTGAAAAACCACCACTAGGTTGAGATATTTGGTGATAATAATAAACTAGATCATGGAGTTATATCCATGTAATGACTAATACTCTACATCAATAAAAAACCATATGGTAGATTGCTAGAAATGATCTCCATAAACTCACTTGATATCCATTTCAATTCATGATAAAGTTTTTATTATTCTCATGTGCTCACAAATTTCACTATCATAGGGATGAAAACATATCATGTTCCCTCCTTTATTATTTCTTTCAATAATTAATTTAGTGTAACCATAAAAATCATTAGACAAGTGACCATTTATTCTCTCTCATACCTTAAAGGATTTATATTATAACTCATCCAGTTATTCACCAAAGTTTAGGTGTTTATGCAACCATCATGTTTCACCTTAATTTTAAACTACCAAGATCTTACAATTAACACATGACACACATCTATGGACACTATTTCAGACATGAATTCATCCTTGTACGCTAAAAAAATAATATAAATTACTCATCACCAAAATTTGATGTTCATTTAGTAATCAAGATACGTTATAGGAATTTCGATCCATAATCCTTTTCAAATAAATCTTGTCAATATTCTGTATGAAATAATATTGTCCATGATACCAATATCAATGATCACTTTGTAACAGTTCCCTCTAGAATTGAAAATGGACCTTATATTTATATATAGGATTTTAATCCACTTTTGTTAGATTCAAAAATATCCTATTCATCATGAGATCTTCTTCACATTCTCATTCTAATAATTTATTAATATACACAAAAACACTTAATATAATTATGCAATATGCAAATTCATATCATTCTTCCTACTAAAATCATTATGTGTATTTTTAAACTTAAATACTCTATGCCAACTTTCACCACATCTAAACCACGTACCCATGAATCCTCTTCCTTTACCTTTTCAATAAGAACCTACACCTATGGGATGGTTTCCTCAAGCTATTTTCACAATATCATGGTGTTGAGAAATAATATATTATTACACAAAATACCATATGATACTAATTCATTGTCCTTGTTCATCCATCAATTTTACTTTCCCTCATGTTAGTCCTTATTTTTTGTGAGACAATTTATCCTATACCTTTAATGTAAATTATTGACATAAAATCAACTACATGGGTATAAATATTTATGGTTCAAGACAACTTTAGTTAGATATAATGTTGTGTAGATGTTATTATTGTAGCTCATCCTTAGTTAGTATTTGAATTCATTAAATTTCTAAGTAGGTGCATTATTATCCATTTATTCACATACACAATACATAGTGAACATGTATTTCCTCCTCTAATTTTATTTTTTCATCTATATAAGTATAAAACATCTATTAAATTATAAATATATATTTAATATATACCTCCAAACTCTTTATCACTATGCTCTTTATCTTATGAATTCACTCAATATATAAATTACACATAATATATACCTCTATCTCTTATAACTCTTCGGTGTAAGTACTAATCAAACACATTTACAACCCAATGGTCATGTAATGTAATACATGAATTTCATTCATACATTTTTCTCTTTTTATTATAAATTTTTAAACCTTATCTCATTTATCAAATGGTATAATCCTCTATTTCATCAACATAGAGATGAGTTATGTTTCTACAACAAGGATAAAGTTTCTAAAATGATCATTTATACCTTTCTTTCATGTTGAAGAATCCTGCCAACATTTAACCATATTTATGTCCCTTGTCTCATCCTAAAGAAAAAAATTGAATAATATTGTAACAATAAATCCAAAATAACCCATTCAATATAGTGTCTAAACTTGATCAAACTTTGGTATGAGAGGTAAGATGATAAAAAATCATAAACTTAAGAATCTGGCATAAAATCCCATAATATCCCAACTCGATTCACATGGATAGATTTAAAGGATAGTGTTACCCTTTATATAAAAAATACATTCCACATAGTAGTTACTCCTCCTTGGGTAGGTTTTTCTCATATTATCTACCATTTTTTGGGAGGTCTTTTGGTTTAGTAGTATGGCCCTAGATTTATATATTTTATATTCTAGTGTTATATTCTCCTTGGTTGATTTCAAAACATACTTTGAAGTCATTGTAGCCTCAAAAACTTTACAACGTGTTTTTTTCTATACTCTCTTAGTTTTCATCTCATTTCTTAATAATAATTGATAATCCTCCATTTATTTGAAGATAAAAATCATCTATACTTGCTTCTCCTTGTATTTTTTCCTATAGATTGATCTATTTATTCCCATATTATTTTTTATGGATTCTATTAAAGTCATAACTAATGAAATATATGGTGAGTTATATTTCTAAATATTCTAATTCATTCTTCTTGACTTGGGTCCAAAGTGGCCAACTAATAGAGTATGAAAATACTATTGCAACTTCCCTCATAGATTTCAGTAATTTCTTAATTTGAGTCTTGTAACCCTCCATTTTTTTTTGGGTTGTCTTCCAGGAGTGATTACAATAGCTTTGCTTCATAATTTATGATATCTTTCAATATTATAGTCTCCTTATTTCCCACATTTCTATCATGATTAATTTTTTTATGTTTTCTCTAATTATTTATTATTTGGTAAAATTGTGTTTGGATCATATTATAGTCTTACATTTGTTAGGGAGTTGAGGGCCCTATTTATCCCTTACTTTAGGTTCACACACTTATCTATCCAATCCACCCTAGTCCTCTGAATAAAAAATTATCTAATAGTCTCTTTCTCTATTGGTGTCAACTTTTGTAGTGACACCATAAATTATTCTCTCATTATGGGTTGTAGTAGGCTAGGTGGAACCATTATACTACATGTCATTTTTATATTTTTAGATAGTTTTGTTTTTATCATCATATGAGGTTCCCTAGATGCTAATGAAGAGGATGTGACAAATATTACCTCTGCTAACACAATATGAAGACTTATGCAATCTGATGTTCATGATGTATCCATTTTTTATGGTGTATATTTAAATTCAACTATGGTTGGTGCTTATGCAGTTAATTCTACTATAGGTGATACATTTTTTTAGACAATAGCTTATTCAAATATGCCACTTATAAATTTAGGTAGTCTAGGGTATACAATCATTCCTATAGTTCATATGATTATTTCTTCTACTTACTTGTTGGATAATTAAAAGGGAAAAGGAGGGAGATGGGTAACATTATTCTCAATGGATCTATGTATTGGATATTGACGTATCTTATAAACCTAGCTTAGGAATTAAAATTTTTCACTATCCATACATAAATTATCAATTTCTTAGCCACCATTCCTTTAACCGTTATTTCCAAAATCAAAACATGTGATATTTTTGTCCCCTTGACTTGAATTTAAATATGGTTAAAAATTATATCCTATATTTATGAAGGGGTCCCATTATACTAGCCCTTGGTTGCCTTTGTCTCCCTTGTCCAAATGTGTTTTTTAAGAGGTTGTTTTGGTTTTTAAGGATCACTAAGAAAGGCTAAAACATCCAAGACTTATCCATAAGACTAGATTCTTTTCCAAGTAAAAACCCTAAGCTAAGACTCCTCAAGTAGAATGGTGGAAGAGCAGACTGTAAAGAAGAACAAATGAATAATTAACTCTTATTTTATCTCTAATAATGGTGAAATAGATGTGTTTATATAGGCATATCTAACCTTAAAACCCTTCCAAAAGTTTTGGCTGACAAGGTTGACCTAGTTAACCTAGTATTAAAATTTGCAAAATCTATCTAGGTTATGAACTATGTCGGCCATGACCAACCTAGTTCTTACTAATCTTTTATAAATAAAAATACAAGGTTGATGTGGCCAACATAGTTATGTAAACTACCAAAAAGGAATTTAGGATAGAAATGGCTAATGGAGGTGGTAAAAGACTATAGGAGGGTGAAAATAGGAGGTAAAGCTTAGGGGAATGATTTTAGGAGCTGGTTATATTGATAAAAATTGACAATAAAGGAAAATAATCCTATGAAGAACTAATGGTCTACCCACCCCTTTCTTGGTACACCCCTTAAGGCATACATTTAGAGAGATTGAAATTCAATGGGTTCCTACAAGATATAAAGTATCATTAATTGATAAAGTTTGAAAATATTATGTGTATACATATGCCCTACTCAAATCTCATATTGTGTCACTCAGGTATAATAGGGGATGGTGCTTTAATAAAAGAACATATCAACACACAACATTGAGGCTAGAAAAATTTTGTAGTATTTTAAAGCATAAAATAATTGAAAGTAAATGAATAAAATGGAAATAATTGAAAAGTAAATGTAATGTGTACCTTGGCTTACCTTTATTATTGGATGGTTATCTACTATGTTTTTAGTTTTGATCATGGAGGGCACAGATATAGATTTTTAAAAACCCAAGGATATAAAACTAAAGAGCAAAAAAAAAACATAGGAAAGCTAAGATAACTAGTGTTATATGAATGAGACATACTTCTAAATTTGGAAAGTTTAGGTGATAAGTGCTATGTTAGACCAAATGACCAAGTGAGTATTTAGAGTGAATCATGTAATAAAAAATCCAAGGCTACTAAAAACCAAAAATCTCAAACATGTAAAATTTAAGTAAGAAAATAAAACTCACCATGTCAAACCAAAGATACATGTCAAAAATGATGGTAATCAAACATTAATGTGAAAATAGTAACAATACTTATTTAAATAAATATGGGAAGAAAAAATGGTAAAAAAGCATTAATGAATAAGTATTAATAATCTTTAATCATCAATGGAAAAAGTGCATAAAAGGAAAAACAACATTAATGAGTGACAAGTAACAATCCAACCTCACTCAACAATGGAAAAAGTACATAAAAGTAAAAATGGACTTAGGTGTCATAAAAAATGGGTGGTACAATAATGACAAATGGTAAAAAAAATAAAGGCATATCTAGAAATTTAGATCCATGGTGTAAATAAACTAATCCATAGTTGGTCAAACATGTTTTATTCTAAAGATATATAAAATTGAAACAAAGTAGTGAGAGCATGTTTTTAAGTTGTGAAGAAGAAGTAAGTATATAAGAAGGGAAAATAGATATAGAGTCATAATTTTCCTATCAAGGTGGAAATGAAATTGGTGGATGGGAGAATAAAGGAAAAATTGAGGTAGAGGAACTCTTGATCAAAGTCAAGACACTTAAATTAGGCTTGTCAAAATAAGAGGACTTTTGACCTTAAGGACTTTGAAGCACTTCTCCTAGCCACATAAGTCTTAGGTAAACGAAATAAAGTATGTATATCATCCTCTAAATGATATATGCATAAAAAATAAAATGGACCCACCTTTCCCCATTTCTCAATACCCCTTAGATAGTCATCGGTCTACTATGAAGATTAGGTACTTACATGAGAAAGTAGGTAGCATCATAGATTTTATTGAATTATTCTATTCCAATCTACTGGACTACCATACCCCAATATACCTTGGCTCTAATGTGAGGCCAATTATGGAATTTGAGTTTCAATTAGAGATAGGAGATGTGCTTGTAATCATGTCTTTTATTGTGGTTTTGACTTTTGAGATTTGTATGTTACTTTTTGTATATAGTTTCCTTTTATTTAAAATGATTTGGATTTTAAATTTATTGATGGGTTTTTCTATTCCTTCTCCATATGGATTCGAAGAACCAAACATAGGTGCCAAAGATGACTTTAATTTGAATACTTGGGAATTAGTTTCTTAAGAGTGATATCTTAGGGAGCATGGTGTCTAATATTTTCATAAATTATGGTGAAATAAAAGTCCTATCTTGACTTTGACCTTGTTTTATCTGATGTGGAGTGAAATGAAATAAAATAAAGAGGAATAAAATGTGAAATAATTTGAATTACTTCAAATTGAAAAAAATGTAACAAAGGGAAAAAATGGGATATAATACTAGGAAAGTGTGATTCCTTATCATAAGAATGAGGGAAATATAGGAAAACATGCTCACATAATTTGTTTGTGAAAATTTTATCTACAAAATAATCAAAAGCTAAAGTTTGAAAACAAAGGATTAAGAACTCCTAACCATTGTAAAACACATTCTATAAAAGGAATGACAAGATAGTTATTTTATGAGGAAGGCCAGGTCCTATCCATGGTCTTACATTTCAACTCATAAAAGAAAAACCCAAGGGGGTGTAAAAATCATGTGAAAAATAAATGACATAAGAAAAATATGGTATTTATGAGGAAGGCCAGGTCCTATCCATGGTCTTATACTACAACTCACAAAAGATAAACCCAAGTGGTGTTAAAAATTGTGTATAAAGTATGAAATCAAATAGAAGGAAATCATGAGGAAGATTAGGTCCTATCCATAGTTTTATAATGCAACTCATGATAAAAAGGGAAACTAAAAGACCAAAAAGGACTAAGGTCTATGAAAATAGAGAACTATTGTAGAGGGTGAGACCCATGTAAGTATCCTAAAGAAAATTAGATAGATAGAATATATAAAGTATAAAAAAGAAGGGAAGGATTTAGGAAAAATACTTATTGAATAATTGTACATTGGTGGGTTCTTTAAAAATATGACCTTCATCAGTTTGAAGGTGATAGGTACTTAGACCAAGAATATCTTTGATTAAATAGGGGTCCCACCATTTTTGGGTGATTTAATTTACTTATAATGAGTGTATTCTAATTTAAAGATAAGATCACCAACATTAAATGTGTGAACTTAACTCATTTATTATGTTGTTTGGCAATATGGGCCTCGTATTGGAAATTATGTTACAAATTAGAAAGGTGGTGCAAGAGCATGAAGGTGAGATTCACATAATTATTCATTAGTTATGATACCATGAAGAGATATACAGAGATAGGGAAGCTCAACTTCCAATGGGAGGACTAATTTAGAACCATAGACTAGAGATAATGGCATTTCCCCATTGATAGTGTGTATGTTAGTAAAACAAGGCCAAAAAGTAGGATAGAGATGAAGGTGTCAATCCATGTTGATTTCATGGATTATTTTTTGGATAATTTTATTAAGAATTGTGTTGGTTGCCTCAGCTTGGCCATTACATAGTGGATGATAGGGTGTGGATAATTTGTGATTTATTTAAAATTTAACATAAAGCTATTTGACATATTTATTTTTGAAATTACCATGATTGTCTAAAATGATAGTATGAGGGACACCAAAGTGAAAAATTATTTGATTAAGTATGAATATAAATAATGGTACCTATGACATTAATAAAGGGCATAGCCTCAACCCATTTAGTAAAATATTATATAGATGTGATTATAAAGACATTTCTATCTTGAGATCAAGGTAATTTTCCTATGAGATCTAATCCCCACATGGAAAATGGCTAAGGAGATTCTATGGTTTGGATCTTGGCTAGAGGTGAATGAATTAAATCATCACAAATATGGAAAGAAGTACATTTTTTATAAAATTAGATGGCATCCTTTTCAAGAGTGGGATAAGATTATCCTATACATAAGCATTTGTGGGTTGTAGCATGTCCACTATAGTGGCCACCGAAAATACCCCCATGTGCTTCTTCAAAAAGAAGAGGAACCTCATCTTTCATAACACAGTGGATCAAGGTACGTTCAACATTATAATAATATATGATGATATATTGGAAAACATACTTAAAAGCTTGTTTGTGAATGTGAGTATTTTTATGGGAATCAAGGTTGGGAGGATAAGTTTGGTGTCTTATAAATTTAATGGTTTCTTTTTACCATGGGCTTTATCAAATGGTGATGGCCTCAATGTGGTAGATAAGTGAATCTTGTGGTTGAGTAGAAGATGAATATTTTATTATTTAGATAACAAACATGGGATCGGTAAAAACTTGTTTTGGATGAAAAAGAGATGCTAAATAATCAAGGGAATCAACAATAGAATTTTGATCTTGAAGGATGGGTTTGATGGTGAAATAAATGAAGCCTTTGGTGAGAGTAGTTGTGATTTGATGATAATAAATGAGATTTTTAATTTTGTATTGGTAATCACCATTGACTTGGTAAAGAATGAGTTGGGAATTGCCTAAAGCATGCAGGTATTGGATATCTATATCAAAGATAGCTCTCATGCCAAAGATTAAAGCTTCATACTCTTCTATGTTTTTAGTGACATCAAATGTTAGGCAAAAATGTAATGGGATGATTTTTCTAAGAGGGATCGTAAGGGTATAACTTGCCCTAGATATTTGAAGGCATTTAGTGACATCAAAATGAAGTGTCCAAGTATACTCATATAAATTGACATTAATTTTAGGAAGTTATTCAATAACTAATTTTGGTTTAGTATTATCAAGGAGGATAGCGGATTCATCAAGATTACTTACTTTAAGATTAGTAGTGAAGTTATGAAAGTAATCTTTAAGGGATATGGCTTGGTTGATACCTTCAATATAGAGAATATTTTTATTGATAAGACTATCTTGAAAGTGGTTGGTAGCTAGCACAAGAGCTATGGTAAGTTGATCAGTGATGATTTTTCCTTTGATATATTCTTAAGTAATAATTTGGAGATCAAAATCTATGAGGACTATCCACTTGCTAATTATGTATCCAAGAAGAAAGGCTTTGGAGAAGAAGTGATGAAAGGGATTTGAATGGATGATAACATAAGTTTTTTGATAAAACATATAATGTCAAAATTTTTAAATGAAAAAATACATGGTGAGGTAATCATGTTTAACTTTTGTATAGCATTTCTCATAATCAATGAGGAATCAGTTGATATAATAGATGGCATATTCTCTTCCAGTATCATCTTGTTGGGAAATCATTACCCCAATTGATATGGGTGTGGAAGAGGTATAGGATCAAAGGTCAATAATTTTAATTGGGATGAAGAGTACGTGGGTGAATTAATGATTCTTTCATATTATCAATTACTTTTTGACAGGGATCCACCCATTTTAAAGCATTTCCTTTCTTAAGAAGAGAATTTATGGAATAGATATGATAGGCCATTTCAAGAATGAATCATCTAATTACTCCAATTTTACCAAGGTAAGTGAAAATGTCCATAATGGATCAAAGATGGGCATGTTGACAATAGCATTAATCTTGGAGGCAACATTGATGTTGTAAAAAGAAACCAATAATCCTAACACTTTGCCATATATGATACTAAAAACACATTTGTAAGTATTTAGTCTAACTTTGTATTTAAGAAGGTGATCAAAGATGATGGAAAGATCAAAAATATGAGTCTTGAAACATTTATATTTATCAATTAGGTCATCCACATAGGTTTCTATAATTTTGTGAATAAGATCATGAAAGATATGATTCATTTCTCATTGATAGGTAGCTCTAGCATTTTTTAAGCCAAAGGGAATTTTAACATAGTAATAGGTGCCCTATTCCATGGTAAAATTTATATTATTTTAGTATTAGGGGAAATGTGAATTTGGTTATATCCCAATAAACCATCCATAAGAGACAACATTTCATAACTAGTTGTTAAACTGATAATGACATCTATTAAAGGTTAAGGTAAATTATCCTTAAAATAGGCAAGATTAATATTATGGAAATTAATGCAAATGTGAATGACCATGGTGACCTTTTTCCAAATAGGGATGATATTATAAACCCATTTGGAGTATTCCATTGGGTTGATAAACTTATCATCAAGAAGTTTGATAATTTATTTATGGTATAAGGTGGAAACTTCATGTGGAAATTTATGTTGCTTTTGGTATACGGGTTTGGCATCAGGATAAGTGATGATATTATGCACCATAATGCTAGGGTCAATACCAAACATGTCTTTTTATGAAAAAACAAATATCTCATGATATTTATCAAAAAATAATCTAAATTTATCATGTTTAGTAGGTTTGAGTTCATGAGAAATTGCAATAGGTTGAGGGCATGATGGAGCGCCATAGTCGATGCAAGTAGTTTCTTTGATAAGCATAACATTACCAACTTGAAAATTGTATGGTGCATTAGTTAAATAAGAAATTATATGATATTTAGGTTTGATTATAGTGATGAAGTTTTTTAAATAAGGGGATTTGTTTTTGAAATTCCCAAGTTTATGATGTTAGTGAGAAACTTGAGGTTCTCGCATATAAAAAAATTCAAAAATGGCTTCATCACTAGGCAAAGTGAGAAGAGGGCCATAATACTCAACATCTACTTCAAGATCAATAATTTCATTACCATGGAGATCATATTCATAATATATCTAATATATGTCTATGGCCTTGGTGTATAATGTAATCTCAAGAGTAGGAGTAGGTTGATAGAATGAGATTGGTATATCATTAGTTTATTTGACAGAGAAAGAACAAAAATTAATGATGGGATCTATAGGTGGTATAGAAGATGAAATAATTTTTATATGTTTGAAAGGTAGGATTTATTTGACCACCCAAGGAGTATTAATAAGAAGAGTATTAATAGGAGTTGCATGACCTTTGGTAGCTAATTCAAAATCAATGAAAATGGTGTGAACATCATAGTTGAAAGCACTTATTAAGTTTTTTTATATTATTAAACATTCAAGTTTTGGGATTGACCTTGAGCCATGATATAGTTATCACCATAGGTTGAAGAAATGGTACATGCTTGAGATTCTAGGGGAGTTTTAGAAGGTGAAGTTATGAGATCACTGAACTTACATGGAGACATGAATAGAGGATCTTGAAATAATTTGGCCACTCCATAGTCATTGTATGTGAAGGTGTCTTCCAGGTAAGAAGGCTCATGAGCATTACATGGAGGGGGAAAATCAGTGATCTCATCAATAAGAGGAATAGTGTGATCATGAGGTAATAAAGAGGTAGGAATCCACTCCAAGATATAAGGAGGTAGTTTAATAGTGTTGCAATTATGTTGTAAGTCATTAGGCTCATCACCATCTGAATTAGTAAGAGTGACCTACAATTCTAGATTGATGTTGATGAATTTAAGTAAGGTAATGTTATTGATGGTAGGAATGATAGGAATATGATATTGATATTTTGGATTGGGAATTTGAATACTCTAAGGATTGGGATCAGCCTCATGCTTATACCATTTATCATTATATATGAATTTTATGCATTATCTACTAGAAGAAGTGATGGCCCTCATTCTATGAGTCTAAAGGTGATAGAGGAGTATGATATAAGATAGGGGTAAATCAAGGACCATAAGTTTAGTTTGAATGGTCTTAGGTCTGATTATTAGGGGAATCCAAATACAACCAAGTGGCTTTTGATTAGTTTTATCAAATACATAATAGGTGAGGTAGGTTTGCTTGAGATGATCCTTATTATAGCCAAGTTTTTAGATGATCCACAAATATGTCACATTAATACTAGACCCTTAATCAATAAAAATTTACAAATAAGGGTAGTAATAATGGCCATTTTATGACTAGGGGTGGATCATCAATGCAGAAAAGGATTTCATCATTAATCATGTCTTTTTCAAGAAATTTAATGGATGGTTTGGAAGAAGGACAAATGGATTCAATGTTATCCACATTGGTAGGTTGAGGCTCAATAGAGGGTGGTTCTTCATCTATAGAAGATGGATCTTTAAGTTCTTGTAATTATTGCATGAGGAAATTGTTATGATAAGAAGAAGTATGAACTGAATCCATAAGTGTAATCTTATAAGGCATGGAGTTGATTTATTTCAGAAATTTCCAATGGGATTTAGAAGATGAACCAGTTTGAGGTTTAGAAGGTAAGGTATATTTTAAAGGAATGGATGTTGTTCGGGGTTTGGAAGAAGGAGGTGGTTCCTCATGGGCTTCTAAATTATAATGAGTGGTTGTAGTATCTTTGAGAATTTTTTCTTCCAAAGATGGTTTCTAAAGTTTTATGATGGGATATTTGTGAGTTAGTTTGTGATGATAGTTGACCTTAGCTACATTAACATATTGATAAATATTGTACTATTGGTCATATTCAGCATCAATAACATAAACATCCTTGGTATTTTGTTGATTATTAGAGGTGGGAAAATATTTTTGGTTATTAAAAGAAGAAGCTTTAGGAGCTTGTCATTTTTGAGAAGTGTTTTTGTACTTTTGATGATGGAGTTGGATTATGGCTACGTGAGTGAAGGAATACCCAAACATGTAAGAGACATCAAATTTAGTAAGCCATCAACAATTTTCATGGGAATGACCAATGTTAGTATGGAACCAAAAAAACTTATTAGGGTCATACCATTTAAGAGGATTATTAGAATAAGTAAAGGGTTTAGAGGGAACTAATAATTGTTTCATTTGTTACACAGTTAATAGCATGTGAGAAGATGGGGAATTGTTGACTTTGGCAACTCCTTTTTTGGTTTGAGGAGTATTTCTAGTGATGGCATTAGTATAATTTTTAAAATATCCTTTAAGGAATTTGGTATTAGGTTCAAATTTCTTGATTAGGAAGTCTTGATGTTTGGCTTGGTCAAGAGCTTCATTAAGCATTTGAGGATAAAAATTTTGAACCTTATATTTAAGCAAAGGAGTTAAAGTAATTATAAAGAGTTTTAATAAATTGTCATCAATCATTTTATGATCAACCTTATGGGCTAGATATTTCCATCATTTGATAAAATCATGAGTTGATTCAATGGGAGATTACTTAGCATTGTTAAAATGGCTAAGGTAATTTTTGAGAAGGTCATTGTGTTGAAACTCTTTAACTAGAGGATTGACTAAATATTCAATTTTCCAAATGGAATGCTTGGGAAGTCAATTATACCATTATAAAACATCCCTAGTGATGGTTTTAACTAAAAGTTTAGTTATGGTGAAAGTATTAGTCTAGATCTACTCTTTATAAAGATTTCCAAATGCTTTAAGAAAGGATACAAGTTCTTTAGTCCCATCATGCTTGAAGTTGGAGATATATTACCAATGTCAATGGATACGATGAAAGGAACTAAAGGATTATTTTGGATATTTTGAAGCATTTTTTTATTCATGATAGGTTGAGGATTAACATTTCCTAAGGCATTTTTAAGAGGTGAAGGAATAAAATTTATATTAGCTTGAGGATTTAAAATAAGAGGTTGATTAGCCATATTGATCAAATGACATTTTAATTGCATCATTTTATAGGTGTTAGAATTTTACATTATTTTCATTAGTTGTATGACATGTGTAAGAAGTTGAGTCATATCAATTGGTTAATTGGTGTTTGTATGAGAACTCCCTAGATTGGTATCAGAGGGAGGGTTATTAGAAGGTAGATTACTAGTGAGATTGTTGGATAGACTTGTGTTGATTGCTCCCACATTATGTTGAACAAATTGAATATGAGAATTACCTTGATAGGTACAAAAAGGATCAAATCCACCTACTTTGTCTTGAGGTGTGATTTGAACCATGTTATAATCCACAGACAAGAAGGGAAAGAGGTGATCTAAGACTGAGGGTTCTCTTAGGAGGTAAAGAAAGGGAAAAAAGAATACCCCATATAGTGTCTAAACGGATTTAATTTATCTAAAGATATTTGAATAGGGTATTTCATGATGTTTTAAATAAATTGATAGAGTTTTAAACAAGAAGAGAGATAAATTAGGGACAAAAAACTAAATCATATATATAGAAGAGCAAGGTTGGTAATTTGATACAAGGTTGATTAGGTCGACTATGTATTGCTAAAAAGGGAGTTGAGAAGATTATAGAGCTAGTTAGGTTGATTTAGTACTACTAGATAAAAGGAAAATAAGGATACAAGGTCAACTAGGTTGACTTAATACTACATATAAGGAGAAACATAGTCTAATAAGGATATAGGGCCAACCAAGTCGACTTATTACTATAACCTGACTGATAAAAGAGAGTATATGGTTGACTAGGTCAACTTAATACTGGAGATAGAAGAAAATATAGTTTGACAAGGATACAAGGTTGACTAGGTTGAATTATTACTATAACCTAAATATTAAAAGAGAGTACATAGTCAACTAGGTTAAGTTAGTACTACAGACATGGAGAAAACACAATCTGTAAGAGACAGTATCGAATATAATGATAGTGTGCTAAAATCAGGGAAAATTTTGTAATGTAATTTAAGAAATAAATATAAGTAAACATAGAAATAATTGGATCAATGAGAATGATCTAATTGGACCACACATCACAAAATCTTACACCAATGCTAACTAATGCAAGTTTTTAGCAATACAACACACAATGATCAGAGAGAAAGCAATCAACTCAAAAGTAAGTGATAACTAAGTGATCATCTTGATTGTTGTTAGATTATTATAAAATGTTATTTTAAGTGTGATAGGGATGTTGGCTGAAAATATGGAACTATAAAGCAATCTATGGATGGTTTTAGGACATTTAGGCTGAAAGGGATCTATGTTGGTAATGGTGTTGGCTTGGTATTGGGGCCTACCCCCTCACTTCATAATCTCATATCAATAATGGTGTTGATTTATTTTCCAATACATTCCATTAACCACATGTTTACACTTGTCTAAAAAACCAAATCGGCTTCCCCCTTGGTGATGAAATCCAAGTAGGTAAGCCTTGGGAAGACAAATGTTAAATGCATTTTGAATATTGTGTGATTTGGTAGTGTGTGCAAAAAGATAAAAATAGTGTAACTAAATGACAATTTCAAAAACCACCTAATTAGACTATTTAATCTATTCTAAGCATGAAAATAGATAAAAATGAAAGTGTGAATTAATTACTATCAAATAGTTATTAATTCCCAAATTAACAATGGTATAAAGTTAGTTCAGACATGACATTGTATGCAAATAGTATTGAATAGTAGTGACTCTATATAACATAGTTGATTGATCTATTTTTGTTCTATGGAAGCAAAAGTATTTAAGAAAAAAGTTAACTAGGTTGAATTAGTCTTTTAAACATAAGATAGGTTATAAAACTAAGTTAACCAGGTCAACTTAGTTTCTTGTAGGATTAAATTTTAAAGATTACAAATGTGCACAAAATAGAAGTTTAATTAAGTACTGAATTGAAAAAGAGAAAGAGAGGAACCTTGGTTGGTTAGAAGATGATTGAAAATTTTATACTAAAGTGGCTTGAATACTACTTTCAAATTACACAAACTAATTCATATAGTTTGACCTAGTTCTATAAAACCTTGTGTGTTGAAGAAAGATAAGATGACTAAGTTAACCTATTTGACTTAGTTTGTTGATTTAGATGTTAATTGAAAGACTAAGTTGACCTACCCAATTTGGTTTGTTGATATGGATTTTGACTAGAAGAATAATTCAACCTACCTAACTTAGTTTTTTGATGTGGATGTGAATTGAAATACTAAGTCAACCTGTCCAACTTAGTTTATTGATCTAGATGTTAACTGGAAGACTAACTCACCTACCCAACTTAGGTTGTTGATCTAGATGTTGACTGAAAGACTAGGTTGACTTATCTGACTTTGTTTGTTAATATAAGATTGAATAATAGTGTTTTTTAAACATGTTTGATCTAGTAACCTATGTCTGATGAAGACCTACACAAAAAGAACAAAGTCATTTTGATATGACTATGTGTTAAAACTGTGCATAAAAGTTAGAACATATCAATTTGGTCAACATGGTATCATAAATATAGAAAAATAATATAATTATAAAAATAAAATCGTGAAATAAAACTTGGAAGGGTTAGATTCATGTCAATTTTACCAAAATGTATGTAATGGAAAATAAAGCTTATCTACAAATCAATCCTAGCTCAAAGAAGATAGATCCTACTTACACTTCTGATTGGGGATATATTATATAATCAAGGTCATTACCAATATGGATCTTCTAGACCTATCTAAGGGATCTATCACCACAATAATATCACTAAAGAGGGTTCCAAAGCCTTCAGTGAAGCAAAACTATGCAATAACCCTAACTAGGTCTTATGTTTTTATATTCACTAAACTAATAACAAGTAAAGTAATAGTATAATCTAGTGATCACCAAATATTATAACACAAAGTGGGGTTTATTAAACATAAAATTAAATATACATAAGATAATCCTATTTAAACTATGTATAGGTAAAACCCTAATACATGGATAGATCAATTTTATTCAAAAGCCATTACTTATGCTACTTTTATTTACTAAAAAGAGGATCAAAGTTAGGTAAAGGGATAATGGAGGTGGTAAAAGACTAGAGGGGGGTAAAAAATAGGAGGCAAAGCTTAGTATAACTATTTTAAAAGTTGGTTGGATTGATAACAATTGGAAATAAGGGACAACAATCTTACGAAGCACCAATGGTTTTCCCACCCCTTCCCAGTGTACCACTTAAGGCATGCACTCAAGGATATTGAGACTCAATGGGCTCTTGCAAGATATAAAGCATCAATAATTGATAAAGTTTGAAAAATTTATGTGTAAATATAAATTACTACTTTAATATTTTATATCCAAGGGTGTCATAATAACATATCGAAGACCCATGTGCTTGGTGTAATTTAGAATGAACCAAGAACCATGAGAGGCCACACTTGTAAAGGTAGCATTATATTCTTAAGAATATCTTTTGTATGGCCATCAAATTATTTTACAACTCTAGAAGTATCATGTAAGTCTTATTTAGTATAACCAAGAGATTGTATGAGTGTTATGGTGCACACATTTTACCTTTATCCGTTGTTTATCATAACACTATATATAGATTTCTTGTTAACATATGCTCAAATAAAAATCAAATGCCTATCTTAATAATAATCAACAAAATATGTAAGAGGAGGAGGATGAGCATTATATGCATAATGTATTTCAAAATCATCCATGTTAGTTTCTTTAAGATTTATAAAAGGATATTTTTATATTTTGAGATTTGCATTTTCATTTGCTTGTGTCTTATCCTATTAAATAGGTGTATCAACATCAATAGTGCTCTCATGAATGAGATCATGAATCTTATGCTTAAGATTGAAACATTTATTTGTAGAATACCCAATACATCTATAGTAGTCACAATATGTATTACCATTAAAAAATTTGGACTTTGGTTTAGAAATGCCCACTTCCATTAGTGGAAGAAGAGTGATTACATTGAATTCAATTAGATTTTTCAACAATACATGAAGATGATAAGGTAGCCTAGAAAATTTCCTCCTTGGTGAAGCATGTAATTGAAGCTTTTGTGTGGGTTGTGAGATAACATTAACTATAACTTTAGCCTCTTTCTTATTTTTATTTGGTTCAATCCTATAATTTGGGTTTCTTTGTAACTAAAAATTTGAATTAGAAATATTATTTTAAGTACATATCTTGTCCAAAGTAATCAATTTGACCTCACGCTCTTTGACTATATGACATAGTTCATCAAAATATTGTAACTTATCAAACATAATACTCTTGAAGTGGAGATAGAAAAAATTGAGTAAAAATATCTTGAATCTCATTATCATCCATTTTATTTTTCATTTTGTTAATCATATTATTTTATCTTAGTACATATTCATTAATTATTTCGTTAGACCCTTGTTCAAGCTTTACAATCTGAGCATATGATAAATTTTCACCAATGTTGATAGAAATATGTGTTAAAAATGGATTTTCCAAAGGATTTAAATTTGTTATTTATTTAAGATAAATATCATAGATCCATATAATATCATATTATTTAAGGCTTCTTGGAAAGATCTTTGTCAATAATTTTTCATTATCTACATAATCTAGACAAGTTGTATTGAATACATGTAAATGTTGTTTAAGATCACCTTTGCCTTCATATAGAGTAAGCTTAAGAACCAAAAACCCAAATGGTAATGGATAAGATGAAATTTTTGGTGCCAAATGGTTATACAACAAGGAACATGATTCCATGGAAGAGATAGCATGTGATGAATTTTTCTCAATATTAGCAGGTTTAGCTCATAATCAAGAATAGTGTGCTCAAGTGTAGAATTTTTAGAGGTAATAGGAGTATAATTAGAAAGAGTAGGTATAGGTATAAATACATTTGGGAAACAAGGTTATTTCCCCAAATAAAGACATGGTGCTTTAGGTGTAGAAAGGGAATAGATGTGATAGTAGAATTAGCAATATTAGAAGAGCTAGCTTGGGTACCTTTTTTTTGTTCATCTATAGAAACATATAAAAATGAGTCTACCTTCATCTTTATGCTTATGAATATATTCCATTAATTTCACATCATTAATCTCACTATATTATTTTTTAAGGGCTAGGTTATGAAATGATATCCATAAAACACCCTTCAAGAAGATGAAGGATAAACACAAAACATTGTGCACTTGTTCATTAGCATCTAGTTATGATGAGAATCATCTCAGATTGGATATTATAATAACAAGTATTAGAAACATGAGATGGCATAGGTTTTATTTGATTATGATGGGTATAAAACTCTTTATATCCAATATTTATTTAATTTTAATAATGTTTTATCCATGCTTGAGCATAATAAATAACAATCTGAATGGGAATACTTAATGCAATAATAAGCTCCATAATTCTATGCAATATATGAGGTAATTTCACTCAATGACCCATTATTAATATAACATAATATTAATCAAGAAATTCTTATGACTATGAATATAATATGAACAAAAATCAAGGTGTGAGGGTGATATAACTAAGGTTTTGAATGATTATGTGGGATCTCAAATATACTTTTTCATTTATTGATTAGTATCAGCCTAATATTTTAGATCACTAACTATAAATTTAGAACCATGATTGTATCCCAATAACCCCATTTATTATGGTATAATGAGAGTAATTTCCTTGGGAGATAATTTCTTCTCATGTGCACCATAAATCAAATGACTAAAAGAGGTTTCCTATGGTATAAACAAGGTATCCTATGCATTTCTAATATATTTTGAGGTACAAGGACATTAAAATCCATGTTTAGTGTTGTATTATGTATATGACTATTAGGGTAAACCCCTCATGCAATGATATCTATAAATAGAAAACTATGTATCCTTTCACAATAGTCACTAAGTAGTTTGAAAAAAGATAGAACACAGTTTCTAAAATAAACAAGAGAAAATAGATAATATAGTCAAAAATAAAATTAAAAAAAATTGTAAGAAATCAAGAATTTATGATTTTTCAAAAAATATGTTGAAACCATAGACCACACAAAAAATTAAAAAGTAATAAGAAATTTTCAACCTAAAATGTGTGTTCAATAAAATGTTTAATCTATTTAATTTAAATTAACTCCAAACTAATATATATTAAACTAATTAAATTGAAATGTTGAATAAGTAGATATGATATCAAAATATAAAATGCTATATAATTTTAAATCTATAAAAATACTAAAAGATATTAATGATGTGAAACTATCCCTAAATCACATTTTATTCTAACAATGCAGGTTGACTGTAAGTAAAAATATCTTGTAGGAACTTGTGTAGTGTGTCATGACCAGATGTTATAATTGAATATGTGATGGGATAATTATTTAGGATAGGGCCACATTTCATCCTTGTCTATTGAATATGGTTATGTAATGGTTGACTATTAACCTAATTTTTTGATCTAGGTCTATGTGATATTTTGTGAGGGTTGACTAATAATTTTATGTTTAGTGTTACCATGCAGAAGACCTGTAAAATATAAAACCCTAGCTCCTAAATAAAAAATAAAATAGAGATAAACTTTAAAGACATAAACTAAGGTTAATATTCAAATTGGCCTCAAAAACCCCATGTAACTAAGCACCACCTACATAGCCCATATGGGCCTTAGTCCGATGTAGTGATCCTTCCTAGGGTGATTATGTGATCCATGATTATGAAACTATATGAGTATTTATAAAATATTGATTTAAATTATTTAAAATGGATTCCCTTGACCTATAATAAATAATATTTAGACTTGGCCTTTTAAGATTTTAATTCTACAAAATTGAAAAAAATAATGTTTTTTTTCTTAGTGTGTAATAGAATTGCCAAGTGATTGCTAAGTGTGTCAAGTGTTTGCCTTGATGTGATTTTATAAGGGAATATTTGGAACATTTTTTCTAACTAATTTTACAAGTCATGTGAGAGAATAATTTTTAAATTTATTTATTTTAAAAAGTGATCATTGGATTGCAAGGGACAAGGCCCAACTAGTGGATAACGTTGCAGTTCAACACTATCCAACCTAACACAGAATTATCCTAGAAGACTAGAGACTATTGGGACATGTCCAACATGAGCCTATAAGCTGAATATGAATTAATTTGGTTTAAATAAGGGTTTACATATGTATTTTTTTTATAATTTTCAATATATCAAAGGTTTTTTTATAGATTATGAGTTATCAAAATGGTGAACATACCAAATAGGGTAAAGATGTCAAGTTTAAACGTGTTCAAGCACTTTAATGATTAAATTTATGTTTCTATAATTATATGAATGATTACTAGATATAAATAGTATTAATACTAGTGTGTTAAAATAGGTGACTCTTTGGCTAACATGTTTTACCACTAACATTAAAAATGTAATAGGTGACCCATAGGAATATTTTGAATTTGGGAAAGTTTCCATCATAATACACACTGACTACTCTAATATAACTAGATGAATCAACAATTTGGATTTATCTCAATGTATGAGAAACATTTATTTGATGATTATGAGACAAGATTTTTAGGATAATAAGCATATTAGGCATAGACTAAGGAATTCATCTAGGTTACTAATAGAAAATTTGGAAGGTTGGATCCATACAAAGGTAAATGTCTATGAAAGAGTGTGGGAAAAAGTTATATATGTACACACAAGTCATGTATGGTAAATATATGTCAAGAGTGACATTTTTAAGTGTATAATACTTTATTTATGTGTTTATAGGTGGATAATTTATCTATATAGACACACCTGTACACTTTCAAGGGAGGGGAGATGTAATATACAACTAAGAATCAGATATACAAGATGGATTCACTAGGTAAGGGTAGGGTATTCATAAAAATATTAATGCATCATGCTGATATTTTGGTAACATTTTATTGTCTACAATAAGAATTTAGTTTGTAAAATTTTTAATTCCTCCATAAATGCCAAAAAAATAATCATTTTGTATTGGTGTGAAGATTGTAAATTATTCTACTGTTTGTGTTGGTTTTGTGGGTTGTGTGGTCTAAGTTCATCCTTTATTGGACCCCCTAATTATGACTATAGAAATATAATTATTCATGATCGATTCATGGTATTTTTATTCTAAATGGCATGTGAGTAAGTCTTGTTTTAGTGTCTACTTTGTCTAATAGACATATAATTCAATTATAACTAAAAGCTATTGACTACAATTTATTATGATAAAAATTTATTTATATCATGGATGAAACCATCATTCAAGCTAGGCTAACTATCTCCCACATCTACTTGCATGGATGTTAGATCCACCTTGGACCTTATAGACATACCACCATATTTTATGTAATAATATTTCCAATTTCATTTACAAAGGGTGGAAAAAACAAGCATTTTTTTCACACATCTCATTTAATTTGAGATTATGAGGAATTATCAATTTATATACATAAAGTGAGGAGATTATTTATAAACATTATTTATTTATCCTAGCTAGAGATATCTAACCATTTTTAATTAATAAATTTTCACTTTCTTGATTATATATGCTTTCTAATTTTTTAAATAAGTTACTACTTTTAGGTGAAGAATTTTATAGGGAACCTATGAATACTAGATTGATTTCCTAATGTTAATCCATTTTAGACTTTGGAGGAGCTATTTGCCTTATAAAAATTATTAAATATCATGGAAACAAGGTCAATTTAGTGAAATAATTCTCTTTTTGGTCTAACGTTACTACAACACGCATGTCTTCTTTCTTATTTTAGGCATCATATATTTTCTTCTCTTTGATGACAAATACCTTTTAGTTCTCCTTGCACATTGGTCGAGTCATACAGACATGCAAGAATTATTATTTATTTATTTGATCCTTTAGTGTTGGGTGGTAAAATATTTTCTAATGAGAGTAATCTATATCCTCATATTATTTCCAATCCCAACCCTCTTAACATAAGCAATCCCCCGTGGACATTATAAGGTCATGCATTGACCATGATTTTATGGTGGTGGATAAATGATCTTAGTTTTTTTTTCCCAAGTTTTTTACCAAATTCATGGTAATGTTCATTTCTATCCTTTTCTTCCAACTCTAATATTGATATTTATAATATTTTATTTCTTTGAGGGAGCTTTCTATCATATCATTTAGACACATAATTTTTGTATAAAACTTATAATTAAAATTTTGCTATCACATTTTAATATATGTCAATTACTGGTTCATATTACAATATTTTTGGTGTATTTCCCTTTGTTTAGACCATGTATTTCCTTCCCTTATCTCTAATCATTCCTATATGTTTCCTTATCTATCATTTTTCTATCTTAAGATTAATCTAATTATCCTATAGCTCATTTAGATCTCTATTTCATGGTTTATTTCATCACGACCACTATCAAACCATTTTGATAGTGTTATAATTATTGTTGCATCATTATGATAGTGGTTATGTTTTTTATGTGTCCATTATCCATTTTATCCTATGTTTTCCATGTTACCTTTTACCTAATTATTGGTTTTACTACTCCTATGTAATTAGATTATACACTAACAAGGTATTAATTTGAATTCAATAAGTTTATTTCAACATAAGTAAAATTTATTATAACAAATTTATCATATATTAGGTTTACAATGATGAAAAATAGGCATCACATATATCGTTTTCCTTTTATTTGTACTTATACCAAAATATGGCGTAGGTGAAAGAACATATATTTTATTTACTATATCCTATCCCATATGGATAAAGGGTAGGAATTATACAATCATACATTTTTATAGATAACATGTTTGAGTACTAATTTCAAAATTTTCAAATTGCATATAGGAAATATAAGGACTTATTGAAATAGGCTCATAAAAAAAACATCATTTTTTATGCACTAGAAAGTGTGGACTTGATACTTAGAAAAGGAGAGAATATTATGACATTTGTGTGCTACATCTAGTTTCATATCTATGAAGACATATAACCTTTAATAGAATCATTTAACCACTCTCAATATAATTATCATTGTCAAAGCATTTTGATTCTAGTCTTGCCATTGTCGTACTATCCAATTTTGGTCATTTTATCAAATCATTATTTTTTTTCTAGAGATACTCTTTTGTATTATTCTAATAAATCCCTTTTATGACCTTTATATTCTTTCAAATTTAGGTTAATTAGTAATAAATTATTTATCTATCAACCTCTCTCATCAAATTTAGTTTCAAGGTACTTTAATTCTCTTAGCATATACGCTTATCTTTATTTACTTTATTTGTTGTATTTATAGTATTTATATCAAATTTTGATTATTTTCCCTATTTTATAATGGTTGGAATAGTTTTTTTATAACACTTTTGTACCCTCCATGTAATTTTTTTTTAAAAAATCAATCCTTTCAATAATCTAACCGTAGGGTTTCATATACTTATCCCTCTATGGTCTAATTTAGGGTTTTATATAAACCCTTTCCTTCTTGTGACTTATAATTAGGATTGTCCTTTTTTGTACCATGTCAATATATATAATAAATGGTTTTATTTCTCTTTGTATATTATTTGTATTATTGTGTTTATTATCTTTCTTCATGAGTAGAGGTGATTCATAAAAGGCATATATTTCCATGATAGTATGTATATGGAGGGTTCCTAGTTTTTATATGTTATTAGGTATGATGATATGGTTTTTGTGAAAATATTTGTAAATTATTACATAATTATTTACTCTCATGTATAATATAATGGCATCATGTTGTTTGAATCATAAAAGGGTTGTATGTGATAGTGATTCTTTATTTGTTAATAGCCTTTAAATTGATAAATTTTGTTTATCCCCCTTAATTGATAAATATTATATGGATAATTATATGATGGCTCATTATGAGGTATATTTCATAAAAATATAGAAGGGTATAACACACAATGCTTCCATCTCTCTTATTTCCTCTCAACCTCAATGTGGGGTTAACCAAAGCACCCATCCTAACCTTCATCAGGCTCTTATAATTAAAATGTGTACCACTAAGTATTATGATATCATAAATCAACTTAAGAATACCCATGAAAAAATTTTATATCTTATAATTTCTCATGTGTTATAACATTTATAAGGACATAATTTATGAGGCATTGTGTGATTTTGATTTACCACATAATACCAAACTCGTAGACTCTACTTATATTGGTCAAACCTTGAAATATAGTGAGAACCTCTTTTCTTTTTAATATAATATTCTAAGGATATTTCAAACCAACATTTACCCTTTAAATTTAAGTTATCATTAATAGTAAAGGTATTAAACATTTTCTTATTAAAAAATGTTTCAATATTGAATATTTTTAGTGACACATTTATTAATGAACTTGGACATAGAAGATAATGTATTACACCTTTGGACATAATTATAAAAGGCTTTGAATATCAACCAAGAAAGGCTTTAGGAATGAATACATTAAAAATAATTGTTTGACTAAAAATATTAGACATAAAATGCCAATTTTTATAAAATGATGTGAGTTATAATATTTTACTTGGTATGTTATACATTCATGCTATTAATGTGGTCCCATCTATATTACACAGATTCTTTTTAAAAACTACATGATATTCATATATACTTTTCATGTGGATGATGTTCCTTTTTGGTTTTAAAATATGGTATAACCCACAAAAAGAGTCATTTTTCATCTTAATTCATAATAACCATATATTGTGGAACCTAAATAACACATTCTCATATAATAATTTAATACATTTGAAGTGGTTGAAATTATTAAAACTAAAAAGGATAGTGGTAATCAAAATGATAGTATAAATAAACATTTGGCCAAGCTTAAATTTTACTTCTATTGAACGAGGGGAATATAAAGATGGCATGCATACCTTATCATTTAAATATATTTCACTTATAAAGACTATGGAATATGTATTCAATAATTTTTTACTATAGATACACCATATTATGATAAGTGTAAATAGCCTGTAATAGAAACTTGTTTCAATACTAATAAGCCAAAACAATATTCTAGTCTAGCTAAAATTTATTTAGAAAAATAGAGATTTTGATTGAAAGGTATATACAAAATATGGGATACAAATGTCAAGGTTTAGTAAAACATGAACAAGGTATAAAATAGCTAATCATTCTAATTGTGCATCAATTTAAAACATGGTTTGGATATAGTGAGGGTTCTCAAGTATAATATATACCCTTTCGAGTGGATCATAAGTACTTTAATGCTCATAATCATAACAGTGTTATCAAGAACAATATTTTCATACTCACTTTTCCAAATATAATATAATCTAAACATAAGAATTAAATATTGTCACATCCTCACAATTTGTATATCATAAATTATGGATTAGGCAACATCTCTTGAGATTGTAACTCTTGAAATTTTCTCTAAAGATGAGTCCCTTCATAAATATTTAGGATCATATAAGGATTTCATTTATTTTTATCATAATAATATATTTCCTTTTAACTTGAGTCATCATACTTATTTTTTGGAGTGTGATCCCTCACTTATTGAAGAAAGCATTTGATTATATGGTCCTAATTTTTTACCTACTACTCCATATGTTGAGGATGGATCTTTATTACTAAAAAAAGCAAAAATTGAATTTAATTATAGTACCAATTGATTTTTAGTTCATTTATTAATTTTAAATGGGAAAAAAACCATAGATACTTATTACATGTGTTTCTTGATTTATGTTTTTGGTCTCTTGTTGATATTCATAGTATCAGTTCATCTGTAGTGATTCATTATCTATTTGTTCATCCTGATGCTAATTCAATTGATAAAATATTATTAAAAAAAATCATCCTAAAGTTTATTTATTGGTTAAAGACAAAATCCAAAATGTATTAGATGTTGGTTTCCTTTAACCTATTGATTATCCAACTTAAATTTGTCTAATTACCCTAGTTTTTTAACCCAATAGGGACATTATGATTTGTAAAAAACTTTGTAGATGCAAACAAAACATGTAGCAAGGATTAATTTCCATTACCCAATATTGATATGTTAGTTGATTCTATAGTTGATTATGAGATGAGTTACTTTATATATGGACTCTATAATTATAATCAAATCAAGTTAAATCCTAGTGATCAACATAATAACTTATTTACAACTCTTTTTAGTACATTTTATTATGTGGTGACTCACATGTTTTGGTCTTTAAAATGCTTGTGTAACTTATCAAAGGTATATGATAAATATATTACATGATTTATTGTATGAGATTTTATATTATTGTGTTGTTGATATCTTGTGAAAACATGAAAATCATGTTAGATACTTGAGAAAAATATTTTAAATTATATGAAAGTACAATGTAAATTTAAATCCTAAGAGATGTGTCTTTGGTGTTATCTCAGAAAAATTGCTAGGATTTACTATTTCCTATAAATGTATTAAGGTTTATCCTTAAAAAGTAGAAAATATTTTTGATATGCATCTACATAAAGGATAAACACAAATAAGAAGTTTATAAGGAAAATTCTAAGCCATTGGTTATTTATTACTTAGTTATCTAATAAAACCCAACAATTTTCATGATTATTTTATAAAGCTAATAAATTTGAATGGAAATAACAATTGCAAAAGTATTTTTATGAAATAAAATAATATATAGATAATCCCACAATAATGATTCCCCTTATTCATGGTATAACTTTATTACTATGCATATATACCAATGAGCATGCCTTAGAAAACTTGATTGCACAATATGATGATTGATCCATGCACAACCTTACAACCTTCCTTATACAATCTCATAAACATGTAATACTTTTAATTTCTATTTAATAACTTGACATATTCTCCCTTGTGTCATCTCAAATAAATTATATAGACTCTTAGTCTTGAAAAATAATGGTAAAGTGATTTGAATCCTTCCATGCAACTCTCACTTGTATCATAACTCACCTAAAATAGTTAGTATATATGAAGTGCCTTGAATCCTTGATGCATTGCCTAACATAGTCCCATAAAATTTTCACTTTTTAACTCATACCTCATATATTTTTAAGCTCTAGTAGGAACTATGAAAAACTCGTAGCTCATGTAATTTTACACAACTCATGTTACATTGTTCATAGCTCTTGCAACCTTCTTCCAACTTTTTCACTTAATATTCATTGCTTATGTAAATTCATGTAATATTGTGAATTATTGGTATCTCATGTAATTTCATGAACCAAATCATCTTTCTAATGTATTTCCATAGTGTTATGTATCATCTCACATCCATGTGATGCATCAACATACTTATGCATTACTTCTCTATATTTCATGTGTTGTTACAACCCTAAAAAAGATTGTTACATGTTACCATTTGATTTATATATATTTTTTTCCATGTGGCACACCAAATGGAACACTCCATTCCTATGATATGTTATAACATCTCTTCACCATGAAACACATTAATTTTATCAAACACTTAGTCAAGGAAGATGAACTAACTTTTTAAGAATTTATCTAGACTATTATCAATTGTAACTCGTGTGTGTGTGTGTGTGTGTGTGTGTGCGCGCGCGTGCGCATAAACTATATGGAATGGAAAATACATCATATCTATAAATCAATCCTAGCTTGGAGAAGATAGATCCTATTTACTATTGTATATTTTTGGCCCTTATACTAAGCTTGTGCCTAGATGGATTAGGTTGTTAATAGATGATCAAATGAATAGATTTTTTGTATGGAATGAATGGACCAAAGAGATCATGCAACTTGCAAAGATTTTGAAACACTTGAAGTTCATTTAAAGTGTAGTTTGTCAATTTTCAAGAGAAAAGTCTACAAGGTAAATAGAAGGATATAAGTAGGTCTCCATGGTGGTCATGACATTCAGGAGCATAAATCAAGTTTTACATAGACCTCAAGAGTTCATTAAAACCTTGAAATATTGAGCAAAGGATGAATTATGCAATTTTAAAGACCATACCACCACTAGGACATCATCCAAAAAAGAATGGATAAGTTCACTTATGTATTTTATAAGCCCTCTTAGAAAGCATCATGAGCCAAAATCTTATATCACCATGAAAACCTTCATGACAAGATCATATCTAATAAGTTTAATGCATGCATGAGCTTTTTATCCCAAGAGATAAGTTTTCAAAGATAGGCTTGAAAAATGAGACATTCATGCAAGTGTCAAGTTTGAACTTCATAAAATGACCATTTGTATTCAAAAAATCCTTAAAGGGTTTAAAGTTGAGAAATATCTAATAGTTTACTTGAGCTCATATTCCGATAAGCAAGATTTAATGATTTTTACTGGGTTTAAATGAGTCAAAAGGTCCATGGGTTAAATCCCTTTAAAGAGATACATATTGGACAAGATCTGATGGTGTGGATCAACCAAGTAGAGATCTAATGGTATGATCTTGATTGACAAAGAAGTAGGTTTGAGCTAGATCAATCATCAGTGATCAATCATACCAAAGATATAATGGTGCATAAGAATTGGAAAAAAAGTGGGCCCAATGAGATCTATGGCTCATGTCATTTCATATATCATGATCATATAGTGTGTGAGCAAGTCAACATGTCAAAGTATCTTCATTGTAGGATATCAATGGCCCACATTCATTCATACAACTTGATCCTATAATGCATAAGAGGTCAAGATCTGATAGTGGGGATCTATGAGGAAAATGGGAATGAAGACAGGTTGGAGCATTTTGATTGGCCTAAGAAATATTTGATGGGCAAGGTTGAACTAGAGGAACTATTTTTAATCAAGGCAAATAAGGCCTTGTAGGGTCATATTTTTTCCATTAGAGATTGATCCAATGCCATAAAATGGACATAGCCATGTAGTAAGCTATAAAGAACACAACCATTAAGGATAAATATGTACCTTTGGTTCATAGATTTATATCATGTAGGGTTATTTTTGTGACTATGTTTACCATTATTAGGACCCATGTATATGGTGGATTATTTATCCTTATAGAGATAAATTGGGTCTATTTGTACCTATTATAATCCATAAAAGGGTCTATGTAGCCTATAGGTCTGCATCATATGAAAACTATAGGAAAACAAATAACCTTAGATTAGTTTTTTGCCTATAGAATGAACCTATGATCCAAGCATGGCAATAAATAAGATATTTGATTAATGCAGAGGGTCCTCATCCTTTAGTATGACCTTATTTTTGACAAACAACTATCTAAAATGCATAGGGATATGATTCGATCAGATCCATGAGCATGTAAGTTTTGTCTTCAGTGGGAGATGGCGTGAAGGATCATAGAAAAAGATCTAGTGATTGGGACTCACAACCAAGTGCATTCAATACATCCTTAAAACATTTTGGGTTTTATAAATTAAAATAATTTAAGCCAAATTTAAATCACCATAAAATCACATAACCAGATTTTAAATGTGAAATCAAATCTAATTATGCACTAACATGCATCACAGAAATAATTCCTTAAATCACAGTTAAATAAAAGCATAAATGGAGGGAACAAAATGACAATAAAACCATAACATAGATCTACCATGGTTCACCTAATGTGTGCCACATCTACCAATAAAGTCCTCAATAAAATCTATAAATAAAATAAGATTACAAATACCTCTCATAGAGATAGAATATCTCTTCTTAAAAATGTTGCACATTTGTTATGTTTCACTTTCACCTGCACCTGCATAATACTATATCTCACAAGCTATTATACCATACCCTACAAATAAACACCTGCACTTTGAAAAACATCTTCACTTTGACTCTACCTCTCAAAAGCCATACTCTGCAAAAATTCATATCATACCTGTATATATAGCAAATGAAGGAAAATCCAATAAATAATAATAATTGTGTAATGCTTATCCAAGATAATAAATATCCATTATGTGATAATTCTCCTCCACCTAATCAAGCTCATCCATAAGCCCACCTAAGGAGGAACTCAACACTTTTATCTATCCTCTTCCAAAAAGCACATTTTTTAAAGACATGTGATCATAACCAACTTCTTGAAACACAGAAGTCATTACCTTTTCCAATAAATATCAAACTTCCTAAGATCAAGGAAGTCAACATGGAAAATAGGCATCTAACAACTAACTCCATAAAACATGAAATATATAGAAATTAGAAATACAAGGAATATTCCACTCACATGTGGAGCAAGGTTTCACAAAAGGTGGAGTGGGTAAAAAATGTGCTCCCCACTTTTGTGGAGCTCTCTAAGCCCCAAAAATATATCCCATGGTCATGTGATATCCCCAAAGGGATCTACACTTAATAATCTCCCACTAGAGACTATTTCTCCTTATCAAAATCTATCACTATCTATGATCACTAAGTCTAACCAAATCTAAACATAGTCTCAACTTGTCCAATGTGACCACCTTGGTCATCATATCCACAAGATTTTGGCTAGTATGAATCTTCTCCAGCTTCACCAAGTTCACCTCCAAAGTTGTCTTGATGAAGTGATAATGTAACTGAATGTGTTTCATCCTTGAGTGGAAAGCAGAGTTCATTGTCAAATGAATAGCACTCTAACTATCACTATGTAGTCTCCCAACTTCCTTCTCATGACCCAACTCTCGAAACAACTCATATAACCAAATCATCTCCTTTTTATTCTCTATGATAGCAACATACTATATATATGTGGTTGACAAAGCCACAACCTTCTATATCCTAAAAATCTAACTAACCATTGTATCTCCAATAGTAAATATATAAACTATCATACTTCTCCTGCTATCAATATCCCCTACCATATCCGAGTCCACATAACCATGCAAAGTGGTATTTGATCCACCATAACATAATGCAAAGTCTATGGTTCCTCTCAAATACTAAAGAATCCATTTTATTGCTTGTTAATGCTCATAACTAAGATCACTCATATACCTACTCACAACTCCCACTACTTGGGAAATATCTAACCTAATACAAACCATGGCATACATTAAGCTACTAAATATTGATGAGTAAGGTACCTTGGACATCTTAAGCTTTTTAGATTCCATCTTGGGACATTACTCTTTTGATAATCTAAAGTGGTTTACCAAAAGAGTACCAAAAGATAAGATTAGATTCCTCTATATCATATCATGAGTAATCATCATACCAAGGATTTGCTTTGCAGTACCCAAATCCTTCATAGAAAAGGAGTCGCTAAGCTTTTTCTTGAGCATATGAATATGTTGTATGTTCCTTCTTATAACTAACATTTAATCCATATATAAGCATAAAATAATAAAATAACCATCATCAAAATGTTTGATGTACACACAATGGTCATAATTACACCTTTGATATTATTTTTCCAACATTAAACAATCAAATTTCTTATACTGTTGTTGTGGAGCTTATTTCAGGCCATACAAGTTCTTCTTTAGTATACACACATATTTATCCTTCCCTTTGACCTCATATCCCTTTGGCTATTTCATATACAACTCTTCATCCAAATCACCATGAATAAAAGTAGTTTTCACATTTAATTATTCTAAGTGCAAATCCTTAACTACAACTAAACCAAGAACAGTCATGATAGAAGTCATTTTTCCAATAGGAGAAAAAATCTCATCAAAATCAATACCTAATTTTTTTCAAATCCCTTGACCACCATCCTAGCCTTATAAATTTTTCTCCCTTCATCCTCTTCTTTTATTATGAAGATCTATTTATTTGGAAATGCACTCTTGCCCTTGGGTAGCCTTACCAAATCCCATATTTGGTTCTCCATGAGAGATCTATGCTCCTCATCCATGGCTTGATCCCATTTCATCTTGGCATCTACTTGCATTACTTCCTCTTAACACTCTAGTTCTCCATTGTTAGTGAGTAAAAAATAATTCAAAGGATAAAAATGTTCAGGTGCTCTTCTTACCATATAAGACCTTCTTACCACAGGAGTTTGGGGTCCTTGTGTAAAAGGTTCTCGAACTGATTCATTGGATACTTTGCCATCCACAAAGTCATCCAATACTATGTACTCTTTCTGTTCATGTTCCTATTTTTACAATTGATTCTTATACATGAATTTTTCATTAAAGACTACATCTCTAAACCAAAATATTTTCTTATCTTTAATGTTTCATAAATAGAAACCAAAGTCATCCTCACCATAACCAATAAATGTGTATTTCTCTAATTTTACCTCTAACTTGGTCATATCCTTTTTCTTAATAAGAGCAAAAGCCTCACATCCAAAGATCTAAAAAAAGAATAATCAACATTCTTACTAGACAAAGCTTGTTTAGGAATGCTTCCATTTAAAGGCATAGAAGGTCCTATATTAATCAATAACTATCATGCTAAATGTTTTTACCCAAAACTACAAAGGGAACTCTACATGTAAACTCATGCTCCTAGCACATTTTATTATTGTTTTATTCATCCTTTTAGATACCCCATTCTATTGTGGAGTTCTTGTAACTATCATTTACTTATGGATTCCATTATTAGAACAATAATCAAAGAAATTATTACTACAATACTCACCTCTACTATCTGATCTAAGACATTTCAAATTGAGACCTATTTCATTCTCAACCAAGGTTTTCCACTTCTTAAAAGTGTCAAATACATTAGATTTATTTTTAAAACAATAAACCCAAACTTTCCTAGTTGCATCATCAATAAAAGTGACATAGTAATTAGAACCACCAATAGAAGATACCTAAACTAGTCCCCATACATATGAATGTACCAACTCTAACTTGTGTTCTTTCTTTATGGGTCCAACTTTTAGGAACTTAACTTGTTTCTATTTCATGTACACGTAATTCTCATAGAAGTCTAAATCAATATATTTTAATCTATGCAAATTGTCTTTTGACCAATCTTGTAGTGCCACATACTTGCATTTTCATCTTTAGTAACTAAATCACAAGAATCAACACTAGTAGTCAAATATAAAGTACCAACTTTATTACCTCTAAAACCCACAAGATCACCTTTGGTAACTTTCCAAGAATCTATAGTAAACATTACCGAACAGCTCTCACGACCCAATTTCCCCACTAAAACCAAATTTTATCTCAACATAGGCATGTGTCTGACATCCTTAAGTAGTCACATGTTCTCATTCTGCATTTTCACTCAACACAACCTTTTCCTACTATATCACATGGTTCATAATCACCAAGATATACATGTCCTAAATTCTCTTGAACATAATTAGTAAAATAATGCCTATGTGGAGTGGCATGAAAAGAAGCCCTTGAATCTAATACCCAAGACTCAAAAAAACTATCTATAGAAATAATTAAGGCATCCTAACATGATTTACCTAATATCAAATTTACCTCATTCATTTCCTCTTTGTTATCATTATTATCTTGAAGTGACCAACAATCTTTCTTTGAGTGTCCACTCTTCCCACAATGCCAACATATCATCTTGGATTTAGATCTAGATTTAGATCTACCCTTTAACTTTCCATGATTGCCTTTGCTCTTATCTTTTTACCTCCCTTTAGTATCAATATACAAATCATTACTTGAAGATGATTAACCAATTATTTTCCTTTTCATTTCCTTGTTAATAATAACACCTACAACATCCTTAAAATTTAAGTTTCCCTTGGCAAGGACCGCATTACTCACAACCATAACCAAACTATCCCAACTATCAGGCAAAAAACACAAAATAAACAAAGTTTTAACTTCATCATCAAACTTAATTTCAACATAAGTGAGCATACTTACAACCATATTAAAATCATTTAGATGATTAGAACTTGAACCATTCTTAGACATTTTCATGTTAAACAATCTTTTCATAAGGAAAATTTTATTAGAAGCAAAAGGTTTATCATATAATTTCCCAAGTTTATCCATGAGATCCTTTGTATTTTTCTCATAAAAAATGTTAAATACAATATAATATGCAAGGCATAACTTTATGGATCTTAATCCTTTCCTGTCAAGCAATGACTAATCTACATCACTCATACTTACAAGTTGTTCTGCTTTCCCCTTTAAGGGGATATGAAGCTCCTTCTGATACATGTAATCTTCCATCTTTATTTTCTACAAACCGAAATTCTTACCATCAAAATTCTCAACCCTAAATTTTGTCTCTTCTCCCATATCTCCCACTTAAGCTAATAACCTCTCATGTGATTTAACACTTTAGAAAAACTCAACCAATGGTTCTAATACCATTTTTTATAAATTAAAAGAATTTAAACTATATTTAAATCACCATGAAATCACATAAATAGATTTTAAATGTGTGAAAATCAGATCTAATTATGCACTAACATACATCATGAAAATAATTCCTCAAATCATATTTAAATGAAAGCATAAATGGAGAGAAAAAAATAGCAATAAAACCATAACACACATCTACTATGGTTCACCCAATGTGGGCTACATCCACCAAGAAAGTCCTCAATAAAATCTATAAACAAAACAAGATTACAAAGACCTCTCACAAAGATAAAATATCTCTTCCTAAAAATGTTACACATATGCTATGTTGCACTTTCACCTGCACCTAGACAATATTGTATCTCACAAGCTTCCATACCACACCCTATAAATAAACACCTACACTTTTCAAAACATCTACACTTTGACTCTGCCTCTCAAAAGCCACACTCTGCAAAAATTCACATCAACCTCTAAAGTTCACCTCACACCTGTATATATAGAAAATGAAGGAAAATCCACCAAACAAAGAGAATTATGTAATGATTATCTAATATGAGCATTATCTACCATGTGACAACTCTCCTCCACCTAAGCAAGCTCATCCATGAGCCCACCTAAGGAAGAACATGTCATGTTTAACTTTCCTCTTCCAAAAAGCACATTTTCTAAAGACATGTGATCACAAACAACTCCTTGAAACAAGGAAGTCATTCTATTTTCAAATAAACAACTAAATCCCTAAGATCAAGGAAGTCAACATGGAAAATAGGCATCTAACAACTAACTCCATAAAACATGGAATACATAGAAATTAGAAATATAAGGAATATTCTACTCACATGTGGAACAAGGTTCCACAAAAGGTAGACTAATGAAAAAATGTGATCCTCACATTTATGGATCTCTCTAGGCCCCAAAAATATATCCCCATGGTCATGTGATATCCCCAAAGTAATCTACACTCAACATGGGGATTTTCCCACTTGGTAAGCCATGAGCAGTGTCCTAATTGATCAAAAAGGTGACAAGGCATTCATTAGAGAAAAAGGTGGTAGCTCAAGTTTAATTAATGACCCAAGATGGTGTGTTCCCTCTTTGATGGTGCTCTCTCTCTCTCTCTCTCTCTCTCTCTCTCTCTCTCTCTCTCTCTCTCTCTCTCTCTCTCTCTCTCTCTCTCTCTCTCTCTCTCTCTCTCTCTCTCTCTCTCTCTCTCTCTCTCTTTTCATATACATCCTAGTCTCATTCCTATTATGGGGGTTCTTAGCTCTTAGAATTTTTATTCTTTTATGTGACAAGGATACTCATTAAGACTCTTTCAAAAAAATTATCATTTGATATGGTTAAACCATGTCAAAATATTGTAAGAGTTATCTTTTAAAGTAATAGGATCAACTCTTTGCCTATATCTTATCTTCAATCAGTACTTACTATGCTTGTGTATGGTGAATTTGTGAAGGAGAGTCTTCCTAGTTTATTATCATTCTACTTACCTCTTTGAAGGTGTTTTCAAGATAAATTTCAGGTCTAGATTAGTGTTCTACTTGGAACCTATTCTATGAAACATTTATGCAACTAGTGAGATTATGAGGTTGTGTGAGCTATAGTTGTCTTATGCTCATCTAGTGTGGGTTCAAGCTTATATGAGTGTTCACTTAACTTTGGCACATCACCCTTTTAGATTTATTAGGAGCCTTTAAACCCTTTTTAAGCCTTTTCTTATTTTTTTCATTGGTTTAGGTGAGCATCAAGAGGAAGCTGACCTTCTTCATAGGTCCAACCCCATTATAGGTGACCCACAACCTAGGGTTGTTCCCATTGTGTAGCTCAATTGGAGGGACCCTAAAGAAATATCTATAAGGGTGTAGATTGAGAATAAAATATTTTATGACATGCCTAATGGGACTATATTTTAATTAATATTGATTAATGTTGATGATGGCTTGATCAAATTCATAGTAGTTAAGCTCCCAAGTAACAACATCTAGTGACTCCAAAAGGAAGATCAAACTTTTTGGTAGTATAATAGCAAATTAATCTCATGCCAAAAATGATAACAAGGATAGCTTTAAGAGGTATTCCCTTTGAATATGTTGAACTAACTTTAAATTTATCAAAAATATTAAGGTTTGCCAATACACGTCCATATCAAGGAACCTTTGCTCCTAAGACATTTTTAAGGCCTACCCCTACAAGAGGACCTTTAATAAATCATTTTATTGCCATGATAACCAATATATATTTTCCTTTTTTGGTTTTTAATTGACAAAGTCCCATAGACATTACTCAATATGATCCTATACCATTTTTATCCCTTAAAAGTGTTCCTTATTATACTGGAGACCAAGCTACAACACCTTTTAAGCACCGCATGCACATAGCCAATTTTTTTAACATCCATAATGTCACTAAGGAAAATATAGCTATTAGGTTACTAGCTACTTATTTCAAAGGAAAGGCCCTAGATTGGTATATAGGCCTTGCTCCTAATTCCATTCAAACATGGAACCAATTAGGTGATTCCTTATTCCAAATATTTGAGGACAAAAGTGACCATTTATCACTTATAGATAAACTAACTACCATTAAGAGAGCTCCTCATAAAGTCATGCAAGACTTCAACACAAGCTTCTAAAAAACTTGGGACAAAATCCCATTCTCAGTTAGACCAACCCCTAACTTTTCCTTTCTATATTATTTTAAGGATTTAAATAGTGATATAGTAGTGATGATCCAATCTATGGGAGGGAATATACTTCCAGATGCTTGTGAAGTGGCCATCAAAGCAAAAAATTATCTGGTTCAAGCTATCAAGATTACACCTAGACCACTAACTCCCTTATTTCATGAAATAATACCACCTCCTATTGTTATCCCTCCACTTTATGTCATTCTTCTTATGTTAACAATTTCTACAATACTAGTGTCAAAATAAGAGAAAGCTTTCACTAGTGGATCCAATGATTCCCAAGAGCAGAAAAACTTTCAAGAGCTCAAAAGAATGTTTCAATCCTTGGGAAATGAGTTAGTGAATGTCAAAAGGTAGAAGGATTTAAATAGGCCTTATCAAGGTTCATATCAACCATAGTATTAATTTTTTTAAGCAAATAAGGCATTATACAAAGGGAAATACCAAGGCCAAGGTCAAAACCCAGGACAAGGAAAACATGGATGCAATAGGAAAAATAACTACAATCTTAATGTTGTAATCACTTATAACACCTTGGTCCCAATACAAAATAATTTAGCTCAAGAGGATGAAGGTATTATGCCTTGGAATTAGTCTTTTGGGAAATCCATTATCCCAACCATTGATTTCACCCAAGCTTTCAATGATCAATCATAGCAAGTTACTAATTCTAGGTACAACTAGGCTCTTATGGCCCAAAATATAGAGGTGCCCATGATGACCAAGCCAGAGGAACCTCAAAAAATTCAAATCAATGATCAATGATTAGGCTAGTTGGGTGATACAATGATAAACTATGAGCAATAAGAGTGTTATGCACTCAACTATTAGGCTAGTTCTAGCCAGGCTTATATGTTAGTGGCTACAAATACCATATTCAAAAGAAGGAACATGGATGGTAACTAGTAACCAATCAAGGATCCTCATACCATTAATAATTCAATATCAAAGCTATTTGGACTTGTTATTTTTCCAAAGGTCCCAATAGTTCCAAGGGGTCAAAATCAAGGAAATATCTTAGTCCCTCAAAACTCACAAGCTCAAGGTGCAATTGTGGTTCCTAAAGCACAACTAAAGGTTGGTGGTTTACTCATCAACATTGTGGAACAAATGAAATGGTCTAATGTGAGTGTGCCAATGTGGGACATGCTCTCCATGCCTATCTAAGTATACATCCTTCAATAAGGACTATCAAAAATCAATGTTGTAGACAAGCGACCAAGAAAGGAGAATGTGGTCCTTAACAATGCAACCAAGGGACCAAATAAAGGGCAATCAAGTAAAGTGTTTAAGCTTCCTCCCTTAAATATTTTAGTGCTCATTGGTAACTCTTTAGTACATAATTTCTTAGTGGATAGTGGGGCTAGTACCTCAGTAATGTCAAAGGCCATAACCAATCAGCTTGGTCTAAAATATGAGCCCCAGTCTAAAGGAGTGTTACAACTAGATGGTTTTTCCAACAAGCAATATATCTTAATCAAAAACCTCAACTTGGCCTTGCATGTTTGTCCTAGTGTCTCAATGGTTCAAAATGTTTTGATCCTTGATGTGTCTCCTTGATTTACACTATGCTTATCTAGAGAGTTCACAACAAAGATAAGAGGTTACCTTGTAGCAAATTGGTCATATGTGACATTAAGGACAAGATATGGGGATAAAGTGTCAATCAAAGTTGAGCCATTGCATAATTCCACATAGATCCTTATGGGCTAGATAGCACAAATATCAATTGCACCATTATTGATGAAGATGAATTTACAATGGGGTAGGGGCTGAACACTCATCCATAAGAGGTACCAAACATGTTCTTGGATGAGATATGGAATGGAAACTATTTGGTAGACCCCTTAGAGGATGTTGAAGAAAAATATGGGTGTTTATTGTTTACATGAAGAAATCTAGTCCATGCCATCTCTCATGAGGCCTCAATAATATCCTAGTGGTTTATGGAAATTATTCTTTGATGGCTCAAGGAGAAAGCATGGAGTGGGTGTAGGTGATATGCTAGTATCCCCTTAAAATGATAAATACTTCTCTTCATATAGGTTTCAATTCAGTTGTTCCTGAAATACAATAGAATATGAGGGTCTCATCCATGGCCTTCAATGGGCTAGTAAGAGAGTGATTAAGCAATTGCAAGTCTATGGGGATAATGAATTAGTTGTACACCAAGTTAGAGGCTAACATGTCACTAGGAACAACTTAATGAAGTCCTAAAAACATAGAATGTGGGACCTAATTAAGTAATTTGAGGCTTTCAACATCTAATCAGTGTTAAAGAGTCAAAATGAACATGCTAATAGACTAGAAGTTATGGGGGGTCATTTTGATATCCCTAATGAATTAAAAAGGGCCAAGGTACAACCACATGTTAAAGTGTTAATAAGACCATCAATGCCAAATAATGAATCTCATTAGCAAGTCTTTGAAAATGACCAACAGATTGCCTATTTTATGCAATAAGAAGCAAAGTTCTCCTCCATCAACCAAGGGAAGTTACAACATTAGTATGGGGAGAAAATTGTTTAGTTAAGGTATAATAAGCTTCCTAAAGGGATAGTCACCCTATAAGGTCTCTTTCATGAAGGAGACCATATGAGGAAGGATAAAGTAGTGTTATCAACTAATGAAGAGAACTATGAGAGATTTATTATCTTTGAAGACAATATCTTTAAGCTTGGAAAGGTAAGCACTAAAGCTAAAAGGCATACTTTCATAGAGCTTTGTAAGGAATATGTAGACATTTTTTCTTGGAAATATAGTGACCTAAGAGGATTTGATTCTAAATTGGCCCAATACACTATAGAAATAGAAGCTAATTCCAATCCTATCAGGTAAAATTATAGGCTTATAAAGCCAAAGATTAAAGAGCTCATGAGGAAGGAATTGACCAAGTTGATTGAATATAGGATTATCTTTTTAATTAAGCACTCTTCATGGGTAGCTAATCTAGTACCTATCAAGAATAAGAATGGGGAGATTAGACTATGTGTGGACTTTAAGGATCTAAATAGGGTCTCTTTGAAGGATCATTACCCTCTACCATCTATTGAGCAACTTTTGTAAATAGTTTCTAGTTTAGAGTGATTCTCTCTCTTAGATGGTTATTCAAGTTATAACCAAGTGCTAGTGAGAGAGGAAGATCAATACAAGACTACCTTCACCACCAAGTGGGGCACACTTACTTACCAAAAGATGCCTCTTGGATTGTCTAATGTTGGGGCAACCTTTTAAAGAGCAATGTACATGGCCTTCCAAGGACTGCTAATCAAATGGTACTGGTTTACTTGGATGACATCACAGTCTTCTCCAAGAAATCTAGTGAGCACATGGACCATCTGAGGCTTATATTCTAGAGATGTAGAGAGTATGGGATCTCTTTAAATCCCAATAAATATGTGTTATATGTGCATGAAGGTAAGTTGTTGGGTCACATTATTTCAAAATAAGGACTATCCATTAACCTTGATAAAGTAAGTTTTATCTTATCCTTATCCTTACCAAAGCATAAAAAAGATATCTAGAACTTACTTGGGAAGATCAACTTTGTGAGAAGGTTCATACCCAATTTTGTAAACTTGGTCAAACCTATTACCACCATGCTAAAGAAAATCCAAGTGTTTTCTTGGTCAGATGAAAGTAAGGTAGATTTTGAGGCCATCAAGAAGGCCATTGCCCAAGCACCCTCACTCTTTAATCTTGACATCTCTAAGGACTTCATCTTGTACACCTTTTCCAATATTGATAGCATATCAACTATGTTGATGCAGAAGAATGATGAAATAATGGAGCAGCCATTTACCTTTTTTAGTTAAGGGATAGAAGGATACGAGGTGAGGTAAACTATCATTGAGAAACAAGTTATTGTAGCCTTAAGAATACTCAAGAATTTTAGGCCCATTCTCTCCAAAAATAAGATACATCTTATGGTGTCTCATCTTAGAGTTAGGGACTTCCTCCTTAATAAGGACTTAAATGAGAAAAGAGAAAGTTACATCACCAAAGTCATGGAATATGACATACAAATCAAAGTCACCAAGTTATTCATAGGTAAGGGTTTATGTGAGCACATGGTAGAGGATCTCAAAGAATTTAAAGCTATCTTGGTAACCCAAGACAACTCACAAGCAGGTGCACCTCCACTTCAAAAGAGTTGGCTTCAAGACATGATTCACTTCTTGACAATAAGAGAATGCCTACAAGGTTTGGACAAAGCCAAAAGAAGGTATTTTAGGATTTAATCCATAAATTATATATATTTTTTATGGAGTTATTTTTATAAGGGACCTCAATGGGGTACTCCTTAGGTGTGTAGATGATGACTAGTTAACCAAACTCTTGGAGTAGTTCCATGATGGACCTATAAGAGGCCATTTTGCACTTAAAACAATAGTAACAAAGGTAATTAAGGTTGGTTATTATTGGCCTAATATTTTCAAAGATGATAATGTATGGGTTAGAAAATTATATAAGTGTGCTCTCTTTTTAGGAAAGTATAAATTATCAGCCCTTCTATTTAATCCAATTTAGGTAGAGCAACCCTTCATGCAATGGGGGTTAGACTTCATAAGTATGATCAATCCACCATCAAGTGCATGGCATAAATGGTTGATCACTATAAATAAATACTTTAATAGGTGGGTGGAAGCCATTTATTTGAATGAGGCTAATGAGGGTGAATATTTGGACTTCTATGATAGCCTTGTGACTAGGTTTTGTGTCCTAGCCACTATCATTTCAGATAATGTCATGGCATTCCTTGGTATGAATACAAGCGAGTGGGATCTCAAATTGGGAATCTACCTTAACACCTCTTTCAATTAATATCCTTAATTAAATGGATTGGTAGAGTCCATAAATAATAATTTTCTAAGGATCATTAGGAGGACCATGGAAGAGAATCAAAGAACATGGCACACCAAGCTAAGGACAGCCTTATGGGTAGATAGAGTGACCCTTAAAGCTACCATTTTTAATTATCCATATGTCCTTATGAATGGAATGGAATAAAAATTACCTACCTCTCTTGAGATACCTATATTAGAGTTAACCCATTATCTTGATTTGATGGATGATGAGCCCATGAATGTGAGGAAGATAATGGTCATGAAACTAGATAAAACTAGAAACCTTGCTATGAAAACTTTGGAATCACATTAAGCTCAGGTAAAAAAATCCTTTGAAAAGAGAGTTATAGCAAGGATATTCAATTAAGGGGACCTACTCCTCAAATGAGACTCAAATAAGGCCAAACTAGGTAACCATACCAAATTTATAGCATATGGAGTGGTCTTTATTTGATCTATGGATGTAGGGAACATAATGCTTTTCAACTTGCCTAACTAGATGGTGAGGTATTATCCATCCTAGTAAATGGAATTTATTTAACTCCTTATTATTAGTATCATTTCATCCATTATATAATAGTGTATATATTAGAATATATTTTTCTACTTTCCTCTAAGTGCCTTATGCACATTTTATTTCTATTGTGTGTTTCTTTTCCAATAAGTGCCTTGGTTATTTTTTTGTTTTGTTTCTTTTGATCTTGTTGATTAAAGAAAGGTTCTAGATAGGGATATATTTCTATTATTTTCATGATCAATTGAGAGAATACTTGGGACTCCATATGCCCAATGGACTAGACAAGGCAAAATGGACTAGATTCTCAAGCATAGTAAGCATGCTTCCCTATGAGTCACCAAAGATGTTGGCCATTTTTGGCCCACATACCAAGATTATGTCTAGATGAATTAGGTTTCTAATAGATGAGAAAATTAATATATGTTTTTAATGGATTTAGTGGACCAAAGATATCATGTGTATTGTAAATATTTTGAAACACTTTAAGTTCACTTAAAGTGTAGTTTATCAATTTTCAAGGGATAAATCTATAGGGAAAATAAAAGGATCTAAGTAAGTATTCATGGTGGTCATGACATTTAAGAACATAAAATATGTTTTACACAAGAATCAAGAGTTTATTATAACCTTGAATGATTGATTAAAGGATGAATTAGGCAAGTTTAAAGCCTAGACCATCACCAGGATGTCATCTAAAAAAGGAATGGACCAGTTCACTTATGTATTTTATAAGTCCACTCAAAAATCATCATGAGACAAAATATTATACCACCATGGAAAAATTCATGCCAAGATCATATCTTATAATTTTCATGCCCAAATGAGCTTTCTATCCCAATATTTAAGTGTTCAAATATAGGTTTGCATAATGAGATGTTCATGCAAGTGTCAAATTTGAATTTTTCAAAATGACCATTTAGATTTAAAAAAAATCCTTAAAGGGTTTAAAGTTAAGCAATATCTAATGGTTTTCTTGTGCTTGTATTCTAATAAGCAATATCTAATAGTTCATGTTGGGGCCAAATGAGTTATAAGGTCCCTGGATTAAAGCCCTTTGAAGAACTATAGGTTGGATAAGATCTGACAGTGTAGATCAACCAAGTAGAGATCCAATGACATGAGCTTGATTGATAAAGAAGTGGGTCTAAGCTAGATCAATGATCAGTGATCAATTATACCAAATATCTAATGGTGTATAAAAATTGGAAGAAAAGTGGCCCAATGAGATCTATGGTTCATGTTGTTTCATACATCTTGATCTTATGGTGCATAATCAAGTCAACATGCCAAAAGATCTTCATGATAAGTGATCAAGGGCCCACATTCATTCATACAGCTTGATCTTATGCTATGCAGGGGGTTAAAAGGGTTAATATCTAATAGGAGGGATCTATAAGGCCAATGAGAATGAAGATAGGTTGGAGCATTCTTATTGGACTTAGCAATATTTGATGGACAAGGTTAAACTAGAGGAACCATTTTTTATCGAGGCAAAAAAAGCCTTATAAGATCATGTTTTCACCATTAGATCTTGATACAACACCATGAAGTGGACATAGCTATGTAATAAGGTATAAAGAACATAAAGGGACCACTATTAAGGAACAATATGAACCTTTAGTTTGTAAATTTGTATCATGTATTGTTATTATGTGACTGTGTTCATCATTATTAGAAGGACCCATGCATATGGTAGATTATTGATCCTTGTAGAGATAAAATGGGTTTATTTGGACCTATTATAATCTAGAAAAGGGGATATGTAGCCTATAGGTCTATATCATATGACTACTATAGGAAAACCAATAATCTTAAATTGGTTTTCTACTTATAAAATGAACCTATGATCCAAGCATGAAAATGAAGCAGATATGTGATTAATGTAGAGGGTCTTCATCCTTTAGCATGACCTTATTTTTTTACAAACAACCATCTAAAATGCATAGGGCCATGATTCTATTAGATTGATGAACATGTAAGTTTTATCTTAAGTGGGAGATGGCATAAAGGATCATAAAAAAAGATCTGGTGGTTGGGACTCATAGCTAAGTGCATTCAATGCATCCTCAAAATCTTTGGATACTTTCTCATTTGTTAAGCCATGAGTAGTGTCCCAATTGATCAAAAATGTGGCAAGGCATTCATTGGATAAAAGGGTGGCAGCTCATGTTCAATTAATGACCTAGGATAATGTGTTCCCTCTTTGATAGTATGCTCCCAAATTCTTTCTCTCTCTCTCTTCTCTTATATATCCTAGTCTCAATCCCATTATGGGCATTCTTATCACTTAGAATTTTTATTCTTTTCTATGACAAGGATACTCATTGAGACTCTTGAAAAAGTGTGCCCATTTGATATGGGTAAACCCTATCAAAATATTATAAGAAATACCTTTTGAAGTAATAGGATCAACTCTTTGCCTATCTCTTGTCTTCAATTAATGCTTAATATGCTTGTGTATGGTGAATTTTTGAAGGAAAATCTTCCTAATTTACTATCCTTTTGCTTGCCTCTTTGAAGGTGTTTTCAATCTAATTTTTAGGTCTAGATTAATGTTCTACTTGGGACCTTTTCTATGATACATTTATGTAACTAGTGAGATTGTGAGGTTATGTAGTCTATAGTTGTCTAATGGTTATCTAGTATGGGTTCAAGCTTATATGAGTGTCCATTTAACTTTGGTTCATCACCCTTTTATTTTCTTAGGAGACCTTAAACCCTTTCTAACCCTTTTCTTAGTGTTTTGCATTAGTTTAAGTGAGCATCAAGAGGAAGCTAGCCTTCTCTAAAGGTCCAACCCCATAGCCTAGAGTTGTTCTCATGATGTACCTCAATTAGAGGGAGCCTAAAGAAATATCTCCAATGATACAAATTGAGCCTACAACACTCATATTTCTAATTGGGATACATTAAATAATTGAGGTCATGGCCAATATGGATCTGTTATACCTAGCCAAGGGATCTCTTACCATAATAATATCACTAGGGAGAGTTACAAAGACTCCAATAAAGCAAAACTACACAATAACCCTAACTAGGTCCTATATTTTCATATTCACTAAACTAATAACAAGTAAATCAAAATTCTAATCTAGTGCTCACCAAATCTTGTGACACAAAGTGGGGGTAATAAATAATAAAAGTAAACATGCATAGAATACATATAATCACATAAATGTATATGGAATCCTAATGCATGAAAGAAGAACAAAGTTAGAATACTTACCTCTATAGATAAATCCATCAAGCCTCAATCTCTCCCTTGGCCAAGGTGTTTTGCAATAGGTTGTTTTGATATGTAAGGATGACATGGATAAATCAACTCTAGGCTAGACAACATATCAATGCATCCAAAATACTTATCCATGAGACAAGATTTGTATCTCCAAAGAAAGTATCAAACCCTAAGTTGGTTCCTTAAGTATAATGGTGGATAAGTAGATGCACAATATATCTTACTTCTTCTCTTCTTTATAAATGATTTAAATGAATGTGTTTATATAGCCCAATCTAAGCATGAACTTTTCCAAAAAAATTGGTTAACAAGGTCAACCCAGTTGACCTAGTATCGTAATTGATAAAAAACATACTAGGTTGGCCAAGAGCCAACCTAGTCCCTAATAATTTCTGTCTATAATAATATAAGGTTGGTGTGGTCTACATAGTCATTTAAACTATAAAAAAAGGTTTACATTAGGAAAAGGGCTAATGAAGGTGGTAAAAGACTATAGGAGTGTGTAAAATGGGAGGCAAAGATTATGGGAATGGTTTTTAGGATACAAGTGTGTAGATAGCAAGTGGAAAAAGGGATAATAATCATGTGAAGCACCAATGGTCTATCCAGCCCTTTCCTAATGTACCCCGTAGGGTGTGCACTTAGAGAGATTGAGACTCGATAGGTTTCTACAAGATAAAGAGTGTTGATAATTGATAAAATTTTAAAAATATTATGTGTATAAATATACCCCACTCAAAGCTCATCACATTTCATGTAGGTGCAATAGAGGATTATACTTTGAGAAAAGATTATGACAACACATAACTTTGATGTTAAATAAAGTATAGTAAGAAGTAAATAAAATAAATGAAAGGATAGAATTGAAAAACACATACCTTTACTTACCTTAGTGTTGTAAATAAATAAGGAGATATGGGAAATGTGAAGGTGTCAAATGTGAGGAACATTAGGAAAACCTATAGAGATTAGTAAAAAATCAAAAAAAATCAATATAGGCATATACTAGTTAGAAATATTCTCTACAACATCAAGATTCTAGAACATTTTATGGTTTGAAAAAAGAGTTAGTAGAGACAAAGATATGATCAAAATAATAAATTTGATGGTAAATTTTTGAAGGGTAAATAATTCTGGATAGTAAATATAAATAGGGTGAAAAAGAATTTATTTTCTATTATTTGTTATTCAAAGAAAAATAGAGCTCTATGAGACCTAGTGAGAGCCTAGAGAGCCAAGATGGTGAGGAGATGATAACTAAGAAAAGGAAGATGCATAGTACTCACAACAAATGTAGCATATGTAAATAATTGAATTTTTTTATTTTTTGAGCATTTTTATTTAAAATTTATTATTTTGTAGAAATTGGATAATTAGGCAAAATCTAGATACCAGAATGAACCTTGGGAAATTTTCAGGGACACTAGGGGTCAAATGGGGTATTGGTTAGGAAGGAGTTGGAGTAATAAATACCCAATACATTTATGAAAATTTATCAAAAATTCATTACAATGATTGAACAAGGTTGATTAGGTTAACTTAGTTTGCAAAAGATAAAAAATTAGAGGGTTGACTTAGTAGTACATGGCTAACTTAGTTTGTTTTAGAAAGGGGGATGACATAGTACTATGTGGCTAACTTAGTTTGTAAGTGGTCGATATAGTACTATATGGTAGAAATAAGTCCAACTTAGTATTATAAGTTATAAGGTTCTTGACTTAGTATTATAAGTCAAAGGGTGGTCAACTTAGTACTAAATGGACGACTTAATTATTTCCTAAGTGGACAATATGGTACTACTAGGTAAAAAGGGTCTATAGGAGGAGAGGGTATGGATGTGGATACAAGAATGCAGCAAGTACCATAACTAACACCATAGTAGGAGGAAAAATTACCACCTTGGTCACACCACCAATGAAGATTCTAGTGGCAAGATAGATCATAGAGGGTGGTGATCTAGGATGATGTGTTAGTCAGCCCAGGGTAAATCTGGTTGATAGAGGTATCACTAAGGAGAGGCCCAAGATGTGCATGGGTCATGACTCTAGGTTTTGATTTGATTGGGAGGCATCCCAAAAATGAGTTAATCAGGGGATGGACTGATGAATAAACCATGCTTGGTGGATGAGTAGATGGGGAGATGGTGATTGGTGACACTAAGATAGGTAATAAATGTTTCTAAGTTTTTAATTTATAATGTAGAACACGAGTTATATATGAATATCTATAGATAATTTTTGAGATATATATATGTGATCTTATATCTATCTAGTTTAAATTTTGTATATCATGTGGCTGAGGAGATCATATGGGTATCCCTAGTATGGTATCACATCATGATATTCTAGATGGGGTGATAACACCATATGACATCACCACATTGGATGATCATATGGTACCATCTACCCTAGCTTAGGAGAATTGGTTAATACTAGTGGGGGAGATCATGAGGTAGCTATAGGCATGCAGAGATGGATTTCATCCACTAGTGGGGGTGGGAATAGGAGAGGCATAGGTTTGGTAGGCCTTGGATTAGGTGAGATTCACACATATAGCTACCATGATCTAGTTGGGATAAGTATAGACCTAGGTGGCCAAGCTATATGGGTAGGTAGTAGGGTTGAAATCTCAGATAACTTAATTATATCACAATATTCAAAGGGGGTACTTTGAGGCATTTGTGAATAGCGTGGCTAGGCCATGAGATAGACATGATGGAGCCCAGCCATAGAGTTGGAGTGATGCATTTTTGTATTATTTTTATTAAAACACATGATATATATATATATATAGATAAAATGTTTTGATAGTTGGATGTTTATCTTATGGGTTATATTTTGGTTGTGGTTTTGGATGCATGGATATATTTATTTCTAGCACATGTATTTTGATTTTGTTGTATATACTATGGGAAATATATGTGTGGTGTTTTATTTTCTAGCATTATGTAGTACACAATCTTGGTTAAAAATAAATAGGCAAAAAAGACTTGAAAAAGTATAATTAATCAAATAAATCAGCTACACACTATTTCATGATAATCAAAAGATGACTAAGTATAATAAACCAAAAAATGGTAATCAAGAGGGGAAAATGTTTTTATACCATGAAAATGATTGGACCAAATTAAAACAAAAAAAATCACACTAAATCATGTTGGGAAGTATGAAAATACTCTAATAAATGGAAATCATGTGAAAGAACAATGGTATAAAAACAAATCAATTAAGTCAAGCAATCACACTAAATCACATTGAGAAGTATAAAAGAGAAACAAAATTGGTTAAAATGGTCTTAAATTAATCACACTAATTAAAGCTAGGAAGTATTAAAAACTTAAGAAAATTGGTTGGAGTCTTACATGTAATCAGAAAATAAGAAGATAAAAGAAGTGAAAGATTAATGAAGTAAGCATAAAACATACTAAATCAATATGGGTAGCATGTCAATGATGTGTAACTCACAATCAATCATAATTTATCTCATATTTGACACGTGATTTCATTGTGACTTGGGTATTAGAAAATTTTGTGAAGAAGGTCAGGTCCTATCTATGGTCTTACACTGCAACTCACAAAGGAGACACCAATGAGGTGTAAATAATGGGAAAATAATGGGATATTTGGAATGGTAATTGGAAAATTTTGGTAATTTTTTAGGAAGGTCAGGTCCTATCCATGGTCTTACATTGCAACTCACAAATGGAATCCTTAGGGGGAGTGATCAGTGAATAAATAAATATTTCTCAATGGGAAATATCAAGCATGTAGGGAGTGAAGAAGGTAATGTAAGAATCATAAAATAATCATCTTATGAGAAGACCTTAGGATACATGAGGCACACTAAGGACATGAAAAAGATATTAAGTGACTAGTGACCATCAATGTACAAAGGATACATGTTTACTAGGGGCACAAAGTTATGTAGGTAAATAAGTGTGGTACTAATATAAACTCATGTTAGTAGTTTTGATTACAAAAATTAAAATGGACCTACCTTCCCACAACTTATTCCCCATTCCTTATAACCCCTTATATAGTCATCAGTCTATTGTGAAGATTGGGTACTTCTGCGAGAAATTAGGTAGAACTAAGAGATTTTTTTCTCTTTTTATAATCTACTATCCTATCGCACCCCAATGGAATTTGAAACTATCATGAGGCCAACTTTAGAGTTTGATATTTGATTATATAAAGGATATGTGCTTAAAATCACATCTTTTAGTGTAATTTGACTTTTGAAATTTTTGAATGTTGCCTTTTAGATCATTGCCTTTTGTTAAATGATTTAGCTTTTGAATGTTTTATGGATTTGAGGATTCCCCCTCCATACAAATTTGGAATGACCAATCATGAAAGATAAAATTATACACACAAATAAGCTTTAGGCTTTAGCTAAAAGAATCTAAGTATCTAAATATATGAGTGACTAGAACATTTAGGCTTAACTATGAACCATCATGTTATCTCAAGTCTCAACCATGTGTATGCTTAGTTTGAAAAAGGTAATAAAGGGGGAAAAAATGGGGAGATCAAAAGTGGACCAGTAAAAGGAGATTGTAATGAGATGAATTATTTTCTAACTGATCATATGGTAAATGAGGAATGACTAAAGGGAGCAAGGTTTAAATAACCAAGTCATATTAATAATTATTCATGTTTATAGAGATAAGATAGTAAACAATCATGAAAAAGAAAAAGTGAATGAAAGAAAAGGAATTAAAAAAGAATAAGTATGTAAATATGAAAATTAATCCATAAGAGAACATAAGAGGAGTAATTATATCATAATCAATATATATCACGAAACAAAAATCATCATGTAAGATAGATATGAATTTGACACAATGTCAAATGATATAAAATAGATAAATGTAAATCTAGAGCACATGTCCAATAAAATTGAATAAATAAATGTAAGAACACCATGATTGTGCTCATAAGTACTAATATATTTATCCACACACATTATCCATAACATCTAATAAGTCTCTATGACGCTGAACTTAGATTACAACCAAGGTCTCATCAATCTTTAGGGAAAGTTGAGAAAATACTTCACATCAAATCTCTTCAATGGAGAATGTAGGAATGCTTGAATAATCATTTTGATGAGGGATATCATATAGGGGATGTTAAAGAGAAGGAATGGTAGTGGACTCTAAATGAGATGAAGTGGTTACTAATGGAGAAGGTGTCACTAGGGAAGGAAGATCCATGGGTGAGGGACTCAAAGGCAGAGAAATAGTAGGTGGAGAAAGGACCATAAGTGGTGGAGCTATGGGGAAGAAGGGGATTCCTTATGGGGTTGATATGTGTGAGGAAGGGTTGTAGGCACAAGAATAGATATGAGGTGATCCTTGGAATTCTAATAAAGGATGTGACATCAATCAATGTGATGTGTACCATATTGGTGTTAGAGATAATAAACCTCTCCATATTTGGGAAGATATTTAGGTAATATTTTCAAGGGAGGTATAGCCTTTTTTGTGGGTTGAGGATTAGTGGGATGCAAGGTGTTGATATATTACCATAGTTTACAACAATGTGTAGATGAATGATTATCTATGCCACAAAAGAAATAGATATGCCTATGAGTAGCCTTGGTAGGTGTACTCATAGGAGGAGTAGAAGTGGAAGGCAAGGAAGGTTCATATAATGAAGTCTCTAGTATAGTGACTAAAAAATTCATGAATATCATAATATGGTTGACCAACCCATTTCTTGGATAAAGGAAAAAGTTATGGTAAAGGGAGCAAACCATCACCAAGAGATGGTGGGGCTAGTGGAGAGACTAGGTAAGGTTGGATTGAAGGAACAATATGAAAAAAATTAGGAATATACTCAACTATAGAGGGAGTGTGAATAAGAACTAAACTAGGCTTAGTTGAGGGAAGGGCAAGATGCATAAAAGGCTGAAGGATAGTCATAAACATCTCAGGGTAAAGTCAACTAGAGGGGTCTTAGTATTTGGAAAAGCAATAGGGACCAATCATAGCATGATCCATAAGCATACTCCTATGAGGTTATTTATAAATTTGAGGTGTGTGCCCCATATCTAACCTATTCTCAAGAGAAAAAATGCTAAAATTAGGAATGATATAGGATAGAATGCTAAAAGATATTTTGAAATACTGAAGGAATGATAATGAATAATTTTAACATCTTGGGCCTAAACAAGGCCTCCTAATAATGGATCATCTAATGTATATCCATCATCATAATTAGGTGCATGAACATCAATGGCATAGGTAGGGATGACCTCGTCATATGATGTGGTGTGATGACTAGAATGTTGAGTCTTAGTTAAGACAATGGGTATATCGTCACAAGGTGGTTGATGTGAATGAGGTTATAAAGAAGGGGAAAGTTGAGAAATGAGATGAGGTGAGAGATCTGAGGTTTTAATATTGATATTGATCTCATTATGCTCATCATCATTAGAATCTATGAGGTTAATGGGTGTATTCTCGATGAGTTTGGGGTGACCATTATAACCTCAGGTGGAATTGATAAGAATGTTAAACCATTGAGATTCATGAAATGGAATTCTTATCAATGGTTCAAGGGTAGGAATATTGAGTGCACCATGGTCTTGAATTTTTTTTTAAATTACAAGTATTAGTGTCACCTTGAATCCTATAGATGGCTCTATTATGAGTAAATTTGACACATTGGCAAGTGGCAGAGGCAACTGCTCTCATGCAATGAGTCCATGGCCTACCAAGTAAAATGTTATAGGATAGAGGAAAGTTTAATATCATCACCTTCATGTGAATGGTAATAAGTGGGATGGTAATGGGGAGTCACACATAACCTAAAGGAGGCATTTGACTTCGGTCATAGCCTTGACACATACTACATGTGGACTTAAGATTACATTTAGAATACTTAATGGTTTTGATAAAATCAAGAAAGGCAAAACAAGTGTCATAACCCTCATTAATCAAAGCACACTTGAATTAGATATCACTAATTTTGACATAGATAAATAGAGGAGTATCAATTTCATGAATAATAATCTCATCATGGATCATAAAAGAAATGGGGAAGTTGAGGGAAAGAGAAGTGTCCATTATTTCATCAACATGTATGGATATCTATTCATACTACTGTAAAATGCTATCTTTTAATCTAGATAAGGTGGCTTTGCATCCTATTAGGAGAGGATGAGGGATTTCCATTTCAAAAAAAAGTTGCATAAGATGATTACGTTGATGCATAAAGGCTCACATAAGTTTGATAAATGGGATTTGATATGGGATATTAGTGAGCTCTGTGATAGGATCAAACTCATCATAACCCATAAGAGGACTATTGGAAATAGGTGTGTAGTGTTGAAGGAGGTCTTTGAAAGGAAGAGCCAAATTATATGTGAATTTATGGTGATAAGATGTATAATGTTTAACTTGAGGACAAGTTTGTTGATTGTCTTGAGAAGATGGGTTAGTTGATACAAGTTTGGTTTAAGAAAAATTATTGATAGAAGTTTGAATATCATTAGTAAATAAGTTAGTGAAATGGTATAAATGGTATGAGAAGTGTTATCTAAGGGATATGCTAGAATTGATTGGAAATATATAAAATGAAAGCAACCACCCTTTGCATATTAGTCATATTAACCACATTATCTTCAAGATTTGGGTAAAGAAAACTATCGACATTATTGGTAAAAGGGGTAGGCTTGTCTTGTTTATCTTGGTGATTCGGAAGAGGATATTTATAGATGGCCAAATGAGCATTAGCCTGGTTTAGAGATTGAGATTTAATTTGCGATTCATGGGATTTTAAGGAAATGTCATAGGATTTTTGACATTTATGAATGATAGAATCATGGTCAAAATTAGGATCAAGAAGGAAATCCATAGCCAAATTATGAAGTTGCGTACAAGTTTCATGAGAATGACCCCAAATAACATGAAACCAACAAAATTTATTGGGATTGTACCAAGATTTCATGGGATGAGTGGGATCAAGTTCTCATGGAAAAGGCCTTGGAAGATGATTTTGTACTTCCAATAAGGATAAATATTTATGAACATTAATGTTATTGTTGAAGGTAAATGAGGATTAGTGATGTGGTTTGGAGGGGAAATTTGTTCCAAAGTTTGGTTGGGAACAACATCTTGAATAATATGAATGGTATCATAAGAGTCAGTAACACCATTGTTCATAATGTGATTATTATTATTTTTTATTAGCATGTGAGTAGCCATAGAAGGTTGGAATAGCTCAAATTGACACATAAGGAAATCTTGATGCTTGTCTTGGTCAATGGCCTCTTCCAAAGTACTTGGAGAGAGAGTCTAAACCTGATATTACAACTTGGGAAAAAGATCATTAGTAAAAAAATAAAAAAATTTGTCATCTAACATATTATGTTCACATTTGTTAGAAAAGGACTTCCATAATTTGATGAAATCTTGTGTAGTTTCAGTCTCAAGTTGCTTATAATTGATAAAATGAGCCAAGGTATTCTCAGGGAGATCACTAGTTTGGAACTCTTGGACTAGAGCATTAACTAAATATTCTAAACTAGTGATGGAATGAGATTTGAGTTGGTTTTACCAATCTAAAGGATCACCTATAATAATCTTTGTTAATTTTTTAGTAGCGGCAAAAGTATTCAACTTGACCCGATCTTTATATAGATTTCCAAATGTTTTTAGGTGAAGATTAGGATTAGTTGACCCATTATAAGTGATGGTAGGAATGGTAGATCCTATATCAATTTTAGAAATTTTAGATTTAAGAGGCTCATTTTGAAGGTACTTAATTGTTTTATTAATAATAGGAGGTTGATGGATAATATTAACATCGGAATCCTAAAGAGGAGGTGGGGGAGCATTTTGGTTATGTGTGTTTGATGGAGTCTATTGAGGGTGGGTTTAAATATGGATAAGATAATTTTGCATTTTCATCATTTTATTTCCATTTTTATCTTAGAAATCATTAATTTTATTAATATTTTTAATATAATTTGATAGATTTGAATGGTATTATTGGTATTATGTGAAGCATTAGAATTGGTAGTAGTGGCTTGTGTACCACTGTGGGTGTTAGTAGTAGCTTAAGAAGAATTTTTGGTGAATGAGACACTAATAGAATGATTTTCTTGTGTGGAAAAAGATGTACTAGTAGAGGGATGAGAGGAAGTGATACTAGATGCATGATTATCATGTGTAGCAAACTATGTATTAGTGGAATAATTGAGAAGAGCAGGTCTTGGAAGGGGCCCACTAGATGTAAAACCTACCATGTTAGTAGAGATACTAGGCATAGATGTGGAGGAAATAAAAGAGGAAGATGTCATGGTATGAGAAGGGGTCAAAATAGATGGAAGAGGGTGAGAATCAAAGAGGCTAGTGTCCCCAAATCCATGTGAGAATGTGAGAAAATGTGAATGGGATTCCTCAATTTGACCACTTATCATGAGATGGTAAATAGTAGAAGTATATTTTCCTTGATGTTGAAGAAACTCATTGATGAAGAAGATAATTTTTGGGGTATACTATAATTTAGGTTGATATTCAAATGAGAAGAGAGGATTATGAAGTGAAGAATAATGAGGAGGGATTCCATAGTTTATAGTGTGAGTGGCTATATGCACATTACTTTAATCTAGTATAGGATCCATAAGATACTTATGGGAGAACCTATTGGGGTTTGTAAGACTCATCATATTTGTTGAATTCAACTTAGTTTTGTCTTTAAACAAGAATTTCATGATTAAGGAGAGAGATTAGGGAAGGCAAAGATGATGCAAAAGTAAATAGATATAAAAGATAGATAAGAGTACAAAGTCAACCAAGTTGACTGAGTACTATAAATAAGAGGCATAAGAGTATAGAGTCAACCAAGTCAACTTAGTACTATTAATAGAGATAAATATAATTTGATAAGGATATTGAATCGACTAGGTCAACTGAGTACCATAACCTATTTGGCAAAAAGGAGTAATGTGTCGACCAGGTCAACTTAGTATTATAGATAAGGAAAAAGATAGTTTGTAAATATTATGTCTAATAGAATGATAGTTTGATAAAAATAGGGAAACATTTTGCAATGTAATTTGAATCAAGAAATGAAACCAAACACATAAATAATTAGATCAATGAAAATGATCCAATTGGCACACAAAATAAAACCTTTAACCAACACTGACTAATGCAAGTTTTTTCAATACAACATATAATGGTCAATTGAAAAGAAAATGTTAACTAAGTGGTCATCCTAAGTATTTTTAAAATATTATAAGGTGTTAGTTTAAGTGTGATAGGGAAGTTATTTAAAAATAGGGAATTAAAAATCAATCTATGGATGGTTTCAAAATGTTTAGGCTGAAAGGGATGTATGTTGGAAATGGTATTGGCTTAGTATTGGGGCCTACCGCCTCACTTCATAGTACTATAACAATAAGGTTGTCAAGTTATTTGTCAATATATACCATTAACCACATGTTTATAATTGGATAGAAAACCAAGTCAGCTTCCCACTTGGTGATACAATATAAGTAGGTTGGCCTTTGGAAGATAAAATGTTAAATGCATTTTGAAATTTGTGTGATTTATTAATATGAAAAAAGAGAAAAATAATGAATTTAAAAAATATTTTTAAAAACCACCTAATTAGACTATGTGAATTACGCTAAGCATGCAAATAGCTAAAAATAAAATTTTGAATTAATTAATAGTATATAATTGTTAATTTCTAGATTAATATTGGTACAGGGTCAGTTCAGATGAAATTGTATGAAAACATTATAGAACTAAGTTTTTACTATTCTATGGAGGCAATAGTCCTTAATAACTAAGTCGACCAGGTCAATTTAGTCTTTTGGATAGAAGATAGCCTATAAAACTAAGTCGACCAGGTTAACTTAGTTTGTTATAGGGTTATAGTTTTGAAGATTACAAACTTGCACAAAATATAACTATAATGAAGTACTAAATTGAAAGAGAGAGAGAGAGAGAGAGAGAGAGAGAGAGAGAGAGAGAGAGGAACCTTAGTGGGTTGGAAGATGCTGAGGATTGAAATTTTTTTGTTAAAGTGCCTTAAATATTGCTTCTAAGTTCTACCAACTAAGTTGACTAGGTCTACCTAGTTCTATGGAACCCTATTTTTTAAAGCCTTTTAAGTTGACTAAGTTGACATGGTCAACTTAGTTCATTATCTAGATGTTGAATGTAAGACTAAGTTGACCTATTTGACATAGTTTGTTATCTAGGAGTGAATAAGAGTATTATGTCAACCTATTTGATCCAATAACCTATGTCTGATGAAGACCTACACACAAATAATATAGTCATTTTGATGTGACTATGTGTTAAACCTATGCACATAATTTAGAACTATACCATCTTGGTCAGCTTAGTATTGTAAATATAGAAAACTAATAAAATGTTAGAAATGAAAAGTGTGAAAGAAAACCTACAAGGGTTAGATTCATGTTGGGTCACCAAAATGTATGAAATGGGAAACATAGCATGTCTACAAATCAATCCTAGCTTAGAGAAGATAGCTCCTACTCACACTTATGATTGGGATACATTAGATAATTGGGGTCATGACTAATATGGATATGTTAGACCTAGACAAGGGATCTCTCACCACAATAATATCACTAGGGAGGGTTTTAAAGCCTCCAGTCAAGCAAAATGGCACAATAAACCTAACTAGGTTTTATGTTTTCATATTCCCTAAACTAATAACAAGTAAAGCAAAAATCTAATCTAGTGCTCACCAAATCTTGTGACATAAAATAAGGGTAATAAATAATAAAATTAAACATGCATAAAAGATATATACTCACGTTAATGTATATAGAATCATAATGCATGGAATAAAATTGAAAATGCATATCTACCTACTCTTATAAAGGAGAAAAAAATTTAGGAATACTTACCTTTGAAGATGAATTCACTGAGCCTCGATCTCTCTCTTGGCCAAGGTGCTTCGCAAAAGGTTTTTTTGGTATGTAAGGATGACAAGGATAAATTATCTCTAATTTATACAACCTATCAATTCATCCAAAAGACTTCTCCATAAGACAAGATCTGTATCTCCAAAGAAAGTATAAAACCCTAATCTTTTTCCTCAAGTAGAATGGTGGATAAGTAGATGTGCAATATATCTTACTTATTCTTCTCTTCTTCATAAACGATATAAATGAATGTTTTTATATAGGTGAATCTAACCCTAAAATTTTTCAAAAATTTTAGCCAATAAGGTCGACCCAATCAACCTAGTATCATAATTGACAAAAAACATACTAGGTCATAGACTAGGTTGGCTAGGGGCCGACCTAGTCCTTAATAAGTTTTTTAATAAGAATACAAGATTGATGTGGCTAGCATAGTCATGTAAACTATCAAAAAGGGTTTTAGGTTATGGAAATGGATAATGAAGGTGGTAGAATACTAGAGGAGTGTGTAAAATGGGAGGCAAATCTTATGGGAATGGTTTGTAGGAGACAAGTGTGTAGATAGGAAGTGGCAAAAGGGATAACAATCCTATGAAGCACCAATGATATGCCCACCCCTTTCTTAGTGCACCCCTTATGGTGTTCACTCAAAAACATTGAGACTCAATGGGTTCCTAAAAGATAAAGAGCATCGTTAATTGATAAAAGTTTTAAAATCTCATGTGTATATAGTAACTACACACATCTAAAATCTATTTATCCATAGAGCTGAGAGATCACACACATACTTTAAAGGATTTTTTTAATTTTACCCAACACTCAAACACATATGTAGCACTGTATTATTTCATAACATTCTAAGTAATCAGTAAGGAAACATTCTCCTTCTTATCATTATTAGTTTCATTGACTCATTATACACATTTGTATTTGATCTTATTATTAATATTGAATAAATTATACATTTATGCATATCAATATTTATCTTATATCAAATTTGTTTGGATAGATTATTCTAGTTTATCTTTCATGCACATTTTAAAATCTATTACTTATCTCTAAGTGTGGTTTTTTACACTATAAACTTGGCCCCAGGAACCTTTATGTGGATCCCAGTTCTAAGGCTCTCAATAATTAATCAATATCAACCTAAAAATAGGTTACTACCATGTTCCACTCTATCTTTAATATGTCTAAAATATAAATTTCAAGGCACCAATATAGATGGATGGTCATACATTTTTGCATGAATAATGTGCCTAAAAAATTCATGCACCTAATGGATGATATAATTTTTATGTTTTTCAAATCCTTTGCCGTTTTCTAATTATATTAAATCTTCATCTACAAAAATATTTTGGAGGATGATTTGTATAATGTTTTGCATGTCCTAGACACTATGCAATCATAAGTTTCAAGCCAACTTATCCAAGTGCTCATTTGACATTACAAGCATCCAATACTTAGGCTATATCATTGAGCACATCAATATACATGTAGACTCAAATAAGGTAAAGGTGATCAAATATTGGTTTAATTCATGAAATCTCATATATTTTAGGATTTTTCTTGGGATTTACAACTTTTACCATATAGTTGTTAGTAGTTTCTTAGACATAACATGGTTTCCCAACAAAATCATGGTCACTAAACCAAACTTTACTTGGAAACTTTAAAAACATCATGATTTTGAGTCTATTAATATATTCCTCTACATAGGTCTTATTATCATAATGACTAACATCTCACATTCATTTAAACTTCACACCAATATATATAACTATGCACTCAATGCATTTCTCATGCAACATGGACACCCCATCCGATACCACTCAAAAACATTTTGAGACACAATTTTGTATTAATCAAGATACAACAAAAAACTATATGTTATTTTAAAAACACTCAATAAATGGTGGAACTACATTTTAGGTAAGGAGATAGTCATCCATTTTGATCATAATCCCACTTCAATTCTTTTAGACATAAAACAATATGGATAATTTATAGCACATGAAATAGGTAACTTACCTACAATAATTCCATCTCATGATGAAGAACAAGAATGGAAAGGATAATAAGGTATAAATTTTACTTATAATATGCCCAATTCATGTTCTCATCACAATTTTGGACACACATGGACTCAACTTCATAGATTGGGTAACCCTCTACTCATTTGATAAGGAATTCACATACACATACAATGTCCTCATAGTTGTTAACTAGGTTTAGGTTTTCTACTTATCTAATAATATTCTCTAAAATCTTGGAAATATTTTGTTTGATATGGTACACCTAAATAAATACTAATTTTAGAGGTACACTACACCAAGACATTAGGCCACTTTAGCATTATAAATACTCTAATTACATAACAGTCACACTTATATTATCTACACATGTACATAGACATTGAGCACCACATCAATTATTACATTCCTTTTTACATCACAAATACATTGACCAAAATTTTAGGACTTCACATTCCTCTATTGATTCCATCTATACCATGGAAATATATCAACATGGATTTCATGACTATATTACCTATGATGAAGAACCAACATGAATTTTTGTTTGTTGTAGTGGATATGTTTTCAATGATGGCTATCATGGTTTCATAAAATAAATGTATTAAGTTAGTTATAATTACACAAGATTTATTCAACCATGTATGGGTTCACTTTGGACTCCCAACATCCATCACATCTAATTGAGACCTATTCTTTATGAGTCATTTTTTCAAGCCTTGTGGGAATTGACAGGTACATAGTTGGATTGATCAATAACATTACATCTATAAATATCTAGACAAATGGATTTTTCTTAATTTCATAATTGATTATATTCTATGAATCTAAAATTGTTTGCATGCTCACACTTGGGATGAAACCTTATTGTAAAAATAACATTCCTAAAATATAGCTCTTCATAGTTATATGAGGCATAATCCATTCTGAAGATGTCTTGGGTTCTATCCTATGATACCTTTAGACATCTTCTACCACACATTAGTTGGAAATGAGTCATGCACATAGGAAATATAAGTGGATAAAGTACATAAGTTTCAAAAACACATACAATCTATTCATTACTAGATTCAGTAGATTCCTTTACATTCATAACATAATTATAAGGAGTGTCGTGATGTGCATCATACATATCATACATTTTGAGATGGTAATAAAATATTATTTCACCTTCAAAAGGAATAATTCAAGGGTCTACACTAAAATATCAAGCCTTTGTGTTATGATCCATATACCATTATATTCATAAATGGTGAAAATGGATTCATTCTTCATCTACCTCAATACTTGGGCATGTACCTAGTATCTAGTATGGAGCTCCTTAATCCTTAATTTCATTTACTTCTTGGTATATTAATGACATAACTCATTTGATTTGGATTTATATCAATTATGTACAACATGTAATGACCATATCATTGAGGTGAGAAACACATGCACTCATCATGTAACTCATTAGTTATTTTAAGTGGTCACGATCAAGTTGTATGTTGATCAAGATAAGTGATAAAACCCTTAATAGTTTCATGTTCATTTCCCACATCTAACCAAAAATTCAATGGAGACCATTTCTTGTCAACAAAGTGAAAATGATTTATATTCATCCTTGTATCCACTCATAGTTATGCACGCCTCATCACTCCTCTTATTCAACTTGAGATATTCACCCTTATGACATCTCATGGTAAGTATATATACTCATATTCAATCACATAAGTGGTGTAATACCTTACAACCTCTCAAGTATCTCTCAATTATATCACATTTCATGCAACACTTAATGGTATCCATAAAGTGTCTTGGTACTTTTTTGCATTTCCCTACCTAGTCCAATGCATTAGACACCCTTGCTTCATAGGCTTTGTATCTTTTGATATTTCATGTAAGAACTCAATAACACTTTTAGCTCTTCTAGTATTGCACACCTCATGTTACAGCTCCTAAAACCTCACATCAACTTTCACATGTAATATTCACAACTTCAATAATGTTATATATTACCGTACATAATTTTTAGCTCCTAAAATTCCATGTAGCACATCACATTACTCATATCTTCCTACAAGATTGTATATCACCTCACAGTTTTATGATGAATCAACATACTTGCACATTTCTTATTTGTATTCCTCATGCTATTGTAACTTGTGCAAGTCTATTACATATCAGTGCTCACTTGATATCACTTTACTTCCACATGGAATTCACACTCCATGTCTTCACCATGTTATAGAATCTTATTATCATGTCATGTTTTAGTTCCAATAAAAACTTGGTTAGGGAAGATGGAGTGACCTTATAACCATCTCTCTAAAAAATGTTTTTATTTATAATTTCCATATTTTAACTCATACATGTATGTGTAAATGTGTGTGTGTATATATGTATATGTATATGTATTTATATGTATATTTATATACATATATGTTTTCACATATATAGATGCATGTGTGTGTAGAACACACACACACACACATATGTAACTACATCACTATAAATATATGTATTCATAAAGTTCAAAGATCAAATAAATCCCAGAAAGAATTTTTTTTTAATTTGATCTCAACACTCAAACACATATGTAGCCATGTATTTTTCATAATAGTCTAAGAAATCAACAAGAAAGCATTATCTTTTTGATCACAATATCTTGTACTTTAGGCTTAATGACTCATTTTAAATGTTTATATTTCCCCTTATTATTTATATTGAATATAATTTTTATTTTTGGATATCATTCTTTTGCTTATCTTGAATGTGTTTATATAGATTAGTTTGGTTGATATTTCATAGTACGATCTAAAATCTACCACTTATCTCTATTTTTTTTATTTTTGTCCATGTACATATACATATGTACATACATATGTGTGTGTATGTATTAACTACAAGCACTAAACATATGTTCATTCATAGAGTTAAGAGATCATATAAATACTAGAAAGGAGTTTTATGGAATTTGCTCCAACACTCAAACACATATGTATCCATGTATTATTTCATAGTATTCAAGGCAATCAAAAATGAAGCATTCTCCTTTTGATCATAATTCTTTCACTCTTAGCCTTAATGATTCATTTTTACATGTCTATATTTACCCTATTTTGTATATTGAATATAAGTTAGATTGTTTGATATCAATCTTCCCCTTATCTTGAATGTGTTTAGGTAGATTAGTTTAGGTTATCTTTCTTGCTTATTATACAATCCACCACTTATCTATAAGTGTGGATTTTTTCACTGCACACTCTATCCAAGAACTTACTATAGTTTAGTGATGATCATATCACATTATTTATTACACCAATTGTACATTGCTTGATTATGAAAATAATTAAAAGTCAATGAAAAAGTTATACTTGGTTATTGTGTTTACCACACATAAACTTAGACACTACATGCTAATCACTGAGACTCATTTTGTTTCTAATATTGATCCATTAAATTATATCATGTCTAAGCCTTATCTATCTAGATGTATTTATACATAATTGTGTGGGTATTAAAATATGAACTAGTCAATACAAATCCTATACTTAAATCATAATAGCTTGACTATTATTCTTTTTGTTTTGTGTAAATTATACTCTCAAAATAAAAATTAATGATTCCTAATATTACATTTGGAAATTTTTAGAAATTTAAATGAAAGTGTAAACCATAATATAAAAGTAAAAATCTACTAAAATTAACACAATATAAAATAATTTTAAAGAGACATAAGTTACCTTAGAGAAACTCAATTTGAGAAAACTCTAGAAGAGTGAGGTGGATCCTCATCTTTCCACTATCTCTTTCTTAGTTATAAGAGTGATACCTTCATGAGGTATTCATGAATATATTTTAACATATAACAATTTTAATAACCCATACATTGATTTGTCACTTTCTTACACACTTCTTTACACACACAAAACTATATTTCTAACATAAACATAATCAAGAAAAAAATAGTAAGATAACATCAATGAATATAAGGATGAATCATTACTTAATCCAAATCAAGTATTCACTAATTTATCATTGATGCCTCTACCATATACATAAGCATATACATATATATGCATTAATAAATAAACCTAAGGACTTAAAAACAACAATAACTCAACTATGTAATGTTTGCAACCACTACGTTTCCTTTGTTTTAGATTCAGGTAAACATTTTCTTCATGAAGGATGAAATTTTTTTAGTGGTTTAATAATTTTTAGGGTGGATACTAATTAAAAAATGCATGAATTAGTGGTTTCATAACATTTAATAAATATATATCCTTATATAATAGGAACATTTTAAAATATTCCATATAAGATGTTTGGATAATCTCAAACCTAACTTTGTCTCTATAGATTATTTTGTAATTATCTAATCAACCTTCTTTACTATAACTATGTGGTAAAAAATTACCTAGGAGTTAGTATAATTTTTAAAAGAGGCATATTTAAAAATTATTATAATAGTGGATTAACTATAGTACATTGATAATAACTATTGATTTGAAATTTAGATCACACATAACTAAGTGGATTATGCTAATCATGGATTTTGATATCACCTTTGTACTGAAAATTAGTAAAGTGACAGGTTATCACCAACCAATTATTTTTGACTCCCTTATTAAACCACACTCTTATGGATGATGCTTTTTATGAAGAGTTTTTAATGTTTACCAATGTGAAAAAAACTTGGATTACGTATTTTGATGGGTTCAAATTTACTTCAAGTGTCAACTTTGACATTGTATTAGTAAGTCCCCAATATTTATTGAGATTTTCATGTATAGATAACATAGTAGAGTATGAGAATTTGATTCTAGGATTATCAAAACACATGATTTAAAGATTAAATCTATAAAAATGTATGGTTATTTTTAACTTTTCTTCAATCGAGTGATGGGTTCCTATCAAAGAAAACGATAAAAGTTATTTCCATATCAAGAATTAGTGCTTGGTTTGATTACCCACTTTGATGAGTTTTGATTTCATAGATTCTTAGAAGATATAATCATCATGATGATATTATGGCTAGTGTTTATTCCATTTTTCCTATTGATCTTACTAATGATCAAATTATATTAACTATTAGACAATTAAAACAACCTAAAATCAAACTTAGAAAGGTTGGATGTATTTTTCATTACATGCAATATAAATAACTTAGAGTGTTATGTAGATGTACCCAAATTTTCATTAGATGTTTATTTTCCTCCTATTTTTTAAAAAAAATGAAAAAATAAATTTGTGAAGATATGTAATTAGATATGTTATTATTGAAGACACTCTTTCCAAGAGATCTTATGACAATCATTGCATAGATACCTTGAATGTGAAGAAACCAAGATAGAATTAAAATATTTTCATAATAATGAGTGTGGTGTAAATTTTAGTGGGGCAGCCATGTCGTACCAATTATTAATAATGGGTTATTATTGTCCTATAAAGGAACATAGATTCCAATAAAATGCAAAGTTTTGTGAGTAATGTCAAATACAATAATTTAATGCATGAACCATATCAATAATTTCAATGTTTTGTTTTTTAATAACCATTTTTCATGTATGGATTTTATTTAGCTATAAAAAATAATTCTAAATAATTACAAGGTCACAAATTTATTATTACTATTACTTAATATTTTACAAATTGGGTTGAATTTATCTATTTTAAATCTACCATGTGTGAAGACATCTATAGATTTATATTGACTTATATCATTTCTTGATTTGGCCTTCTATCTTGTATTATTATGAATAATAGTTCATATTTCAAGAATAAGACAGTAAATAATATGTGTTAAATATAATCTTAGATACACATTTTCAACTCCTTACTACCCTCAATGAAATGACCAATTCAAGACTACAAATAATAAAATCATAAATATCTCAATTTAAAAAAATTATACATAGGGTGAGGATTGGTATGATAAAATTTAATACATTCTATGGGAATAATGAAAGAGTGTGAGGATAGCTAAGAGGGAAATCCCTTATTCTCTTATCTATGATACAAAAGCATTTTTTCCTTTGGAGCTTAAGATTCATTCTTATCGTGTGACCCTTATAGGTATTTTTTCATGATAATGAATATAGATAAAATCAAATACATAAATTTAAAATTTTCAATGAAGTGTGTACTCATGATATTGAAAAATTGATAATTTATCAAAAAATATTTAAAAACTTATAACAAAAATATTAAATCAATTATATTCAATGTGGGTGACTTGGTATTAAAATAAAACCAAAAGAATACAAATGAAAACACATAAAATTAAGGTGAGTTGAAATCTAATTGCCTAGGTCCCATCATTATTATAAGAAAAAAATGGTTTATAGGCCTACTACCTAGCCACATTTGAGGGAGAGCCTTTGAACAATCTAATGAATATCACTCGCATTAATTTTACACATGATTCATGTTTATTTTCTTTATCAATTTTATTTTTAAATATTTTCATTTGGCTTGGACATTTTTATTTTCTTTATTGAGTACTTTAGTGTATTTTATCTTGTATTGATCATTTATTTTGTGCATTTGTACTTATTTTTAAATAGTCTTATTGTTTCTTGTCTTTTCTAGTCATGTCAACACATCTCAAATTCATATTTTTATGAAGCTCAGTATATTATATTTTTATTACATTGTGGGAAACTCATTGGTGCACTTGTATCAATAGTCCGTACAAGGTCATACTATTTGTTGATGCTTGGATTTTCACCCTTTAGAGATGCTCAACTCTCCTCATCCAAGCAGTAAAATAGGGTCATCTCTCTTGATGTGGGTGATAATTTAATTAAGATGAATCTCTAGATTAGGGGCTAGCTACCCTTGATGCACCTTTAAAGTTCTCTCTAATCTACCAATTGTGTATGAAACGGTTAAGAAAAACAAATAAGAAAACAAAATGGTGATGCACCAATATGTATTATCCTCCTATTTGACTAAAAATCTACTACTTAAAGGTAAACAAGGATGTTTCATACAAAATCTCAACAAAAAGATAGTGTTGCATTAGTATTTTGTAAGTTAGATTCAAGAAGGTAATGGACACTTAGGAGGGTGATGAATGAGTCCATGAAGAGAATAAACATATACTACTTCTAAGACTCTTATACACTTAGTAAAGAATACTAACATAGACCTGCAACAACACCCCTTTTGTATATTGGTAAGTGACCATAGATGACATGCTACAAAAGTAACTATTTCACTAGTCACTGTCAATAGGATTCAAACCTATACTCAATAGTAAAATGTGTGAATGGAAAAATCACTTGTATATTTCTTCAAGAGTTCTTCAAGTACAAATCTAGTAGAGTTTTTATAATACCTAGTAGAGGTTGCAAAATGAGCCAAGAGAATGCATATATATATATATATATATATATATATATATATATATATATATATATATATATATATATATATATATATATATATCTTAAAAGGTAGAGCAATTAAAGGAAGTCCAAGGATCACTTAGACATGTGTCATCTTGAAATAATTAGTTACATTTGCATGGGAGAGAAGTGGGTGAGCTATGCCATGTCATTGAATGGATCAGTTACAATGAGTTACAACTGAACCAAAAGCATTAGTTACATTTACTAAAATTGAACCAAATCCTTAGTTACATTTTACCATTTATTATCTCTTATATTTGCCTTTAGGTTCCCATTGAGCCTTTTCTTTTAAACTCCAATGGTTAGTTTTTGTAGTCTAAAATTGATGTTTTTTGAGCCATCACTCCTCTGAGCATTTTCTTTGAACTTTTTATCTCATTCCTTTTATTTCCCTTGTATTAGACTAGCTTTTTGAAAGAATTCATTCCTTTAGATTTTTTTGTTTGGCCCTTTGAAATCTACCTTTGGGTTTTTTGAAATGGACTTTTAGCTTTGGAATGACCCTTTCAGCTTTCTTCAAATGACCCTTTGACAATTTGAAAAGACCCCTTCTAAAAAGTTACAAGTGTCCTTCAGCTTTTGAAAATGACCTTCCAAAAGGAAAAAATACCCTTCAGATTTTTTGAAATGGTCCACCTTCTCATGGAAAAAATCTTTCAAACTTTTTGAAAATGTCCCTTCAAGAAAGTTGAAATATACCCTTTGGAAAATTTACCTTAGACAATTTTTTCAAAAGAATTCTTTTGGATTTTTTGATAAGTACCCTCTACAAAAATGAAAGTGCCCTTCAGCTTGTTGAAAATGTCCCTTCAAAAAATTTGTAAGGTACCCTTCAAAAAATCAAGTGTCCTTTCAAAAAAAATGCAAGTGACCCTTAGGAAAAATGAAAGTGACCATTCAGAAGATTTGTAAGTGTCCACTTTCCAAAGAAAATACCCTTCAGAAAAGTTGCAAATGATCCTTCAAAAAAATTGAATTGGACCTTTTCTTGACAAAAGATACCCTTTGGAAAAATGGAACATACCCTTCAAAAAATTTGTAACATACCCTTCAGAAAAATTACCTCATATAATTTTTTTGAAAGAATTCTACCGAATGAAAAGTCTAAAAGAAATATACTTAATGAAAATCTTTGGACAAAAAGTTTGAAAGAATTCAGCAAAGGCTTAAAACAGAAACTTGAAAGAATTAGGAAAAGGCTTAGCAAAGACTAAAACTGAACTTTCGAAAAGGAATAGACTTGTATATTTGTTGGGGATTTGACAAAGAAAATTCTTCTAAAAAAAAGCTAAGTACTAGACCTGGCCAAAGATATGGACTTAGATGATTTTTTATAAATATGAGTGCCCTATTTTGGCCTAAAGGGTCAAAATTTAGTCAAAAAATGGTGACTCACTGGGGTAGTATGCCTAATATATTAACCAAACTAGTAGCCTTATCCAACTCAAGGCTAATGGAGTCAATAGATTCTTGAAGATGACTAACAAGGATTATGCCAAAACAAAACACAAGGAAACACACCACACAACAACAAAAAGACAAAGAAAAAATAAAATAAGGACAAATTCACACATGTGCATAAGCACTTATAGAACACAAGAAAAATAGGAAACTATGTATAAAGGCAAAGGAACTTTAGTAACAATGCTTTAGGTATATCCTATTGACTGGGATATGCAGCTCCTCTCCATCCAAATTTGAGAGTTGGAAAGCATTGTGTTTTATACACTATGTGATCACATATGGGCCACTCCACAAAGCATCAAACTTTGTGTGCCTTCCATTTTTGTCCCTATATTTATCCCATTTTAGGACAATGTCTCCTTTGAAACTCCTTGGCATGGATTTCTTATCAAAATACTTCTTTGTTTGTTGTTGGTGAGTAGTCATGGTGTGCATAGCTTGATCTCTTGTCTCCTCAAGCTCCATCAACTCACATAGCCTAACTTCCATGCTCTCATTTTCCATCAATTATATTTGATAGGTGAGGTCTAAAGTTGGTAACTTGAATAAGATAGGAAGCTTAGCCTCCCTTCTATACACAAGTGTGTATGGTAAGTTCCCAATTGCTTTCTTTGGGGTGTAACTATTATCCCAAAGGGTTTTCTTTAACTTGGTGTGCTAAGTCCTTTGATTTTCCTCCATAATCCTCTTTATGATCTTGACCAAATTATTGTTTGTGAACTAAGCTAGTCCATTTCCTTTGGGATAGTAGTTGGAGGAGGTACTAAGATAGATACCATGCTTCAAATCCCATTCACTTGTTCTTTTTCCTAAGAAGGCTAGTGCATTATATAAAATGATTATTAAAGGAGATCAAAACCTAGTTATTATACCTTCATAGAAGTCCAAGACTAAGTTTTCATTTGCTTCTTTAAGAGCTATGTCCTCCACCCATCTTATAAAATAATCAGTGGTTGTCAACACCCACTTGTGACTAACACTAGAAGGAGGATTGATCAAACCTATGAAATCCAAACCCCATTGCATGAAGGGTTATTCAACCTAGATTAGATGAAGAGTCAAGGTAGTTATATTTTGTTTTCCATCGAAAAGAGCACACTTTTTTCATTTCCTTACCAAAGTGTGAGTGTCCTTAAACAAGATAGGCCAAAATTAAGTAGCTCTCATAATCTTAGCAACCATAGTTCCTGGAACAAAGTGACTACCAGCTGGTCCATCATAAAACTCATGCAAAACTTTGTCAATATGATCCAAATAAATAAACCTCAAAATCACACCTAAAAATTCCTCTATAAATATCACTCCATTAACAAGTACATAAGGAATGGATTGTAGCGTAAAATACCTTCTCTTGGCCCTATCAAGACCTGGTGGACACTCACCAATTTGAAGGAAATGGATCATGTATTGTGACCAAATTCTCACAAATGAAGGTATAAATTCTATAGGATCATTAGGGAGTGCCAAAACAACTTCCCTTTGCTCTTTCAATTCTAAATAAAGATGCTCACATAGTCCTTTTCCCTTCACTAGCTTAGTTATTTTGATCTCCACATCATACTCCACCACTTTGGTGATCCAACTTGCCCTTTTCTCATTCAAATCTCTTCTCAACAAAAAGTCTTTCACACTAGGATGAGGCAAAAAAATGTGAATATTTTTATTAGAAAACATATTCCTAATTTTATTTAAACTTCTTGTGACTAAAAGTACTTGTTTCTCAATATATGTGTATCTTACCTCATAGCCTTCTAAGCCTTGACTAAATAAGGCAATAGGCTATTCAAAGTTTTCATCATTATCTTGAGTAAACATGTCAAATATTACCTATTCATTCCTAAAAGTGTACAAATTGAATTCCTTGGAGAATTTTGGACTTGCAAGAGTAGGAACTTTGGCAATGGCTTACTTAATCTCCTCAAAACTTTCTTTCCTCCTTCCCATCCAAGTGAATATCTCATCCTTCCTTAGCATAGAGGTCAAGGGCTTGACCAAGTTATAAAAATAAGGAATAAACCTCCTAATGAAATTTATCTTTCTAGAGAAACTTTTCAAACCTTTCTTATGCTTAGGCAAAGATAATGCCAAGATGGTGCTTACCCTTTCAGGATCAATGACAAACCTTTCTTAGAAATAAGGTGGCCTAAGAGTTTGCCTTCATGAACAACAACACACACTTATTTAGGTTTAGAGAGATCCCAAACTCTCTACACCTCTCAAAAATCTATCATAGGTGATTTAAATGATCTTTTACTTCCTTGGATAAAAATGTCACATCATCAAGATATACCAATACAATGGCATTGATTAATCCTTGAAAAGCCATATCCATTACATGTTGAAAAATAAATCTAGCATTTGATAATCCAAATGGAATATTCCTATATGAGTATGTGCCTCATTTGGTGGTGCATTTTTTTTTGTATTGGTCATTTTCTTTCACCAAAATTTTATTATACCTAGAATAACCATCTAGGAGGGAAAACCTCTCACTACCTGACACAACTTATAGAATTTGCTCTATGGAAGGGAGGGGATAATGGTTTCTCAAAGACACTCTATTCAAGTCCCTGAAGTCCACACATAACCTGATCTCCCCATTCTTCTTAATAACAAGGACTAAGTTGGCCAACCAAGAAGAATGCTTGATGGGAAAGATGATTTTAGACTCAATCAATTTGGTGAGTTTTTTCCTCATGAGAGGCTCAATCTTCAAATTGATTGTACTTTATCTTTACTTGATGGGTTAGTAATTTTCATCTATCTCTATGGTGTGTTGATCCAATCTTGGGCCAAAACCCTTCAAATAAATACACTCCCATGCAAAAATATCACTAAACTCCTTGCATAGTTTAATGAAGTCATGCCTCTCTTGACTAGTGCATACCTTCCCAAGTGCAAGTAATTTATCTTTAAAGATTTATACCCTTTCATATTTCTCTTTATTATTTTAGATACCTACCTTTTCCTTCTTGATCTGGTCATCCTCATTGAAAATGCTCTCAAGAGTCACTAAGCCTTTAAAAAGCTTGTTGGACTTCAATTAGATAATCTGCCCTCCATATTGTTGTTTTAGTTTAGACTGATTCTTGGAAGAAAACTCAACCTCTTCTTGTATAAATTTTTTTATTTTTCTAGTCACTATCAAATACCTACCAATTGCTGCCATTATCTGATATGGATGTTCTCACAATCACCTTTACATGGGGCTAGTTTTTGTCCTCCTTTATGCCCTTTGGAACATCAATTTGAGTGTTAATATCTGTCAAATTATAAACATGCTTATTTTATTCCCTTGGAATATATATGATGCTAAAATCCATGAAATATTCTATAAGGTCCCAAACTCTATGCTTATAGGATTTGAGCAAGGAGTTTTTGGTCAAAATTTGCCCTCTAACTTGATTCACAACAAGCTCACTATCACCAAACACTTACAATTCCCTGACACCTCTTTTTCTTGCCCACTTAATGCCATGGATAAGGGCCTCATACACTACCACATTACAACTGCATGAGAATTAAAATCTGAAGGATAAAAAATACCTTTCCTTTGAAGGTGAAACCAACATAGCTCCACCACCTGCCCCCATCTTACTTCTAGACCCATCAAAGAAGAGTTTACATAAGCCATTCATATCCTCACTTGACTTCATCAAATTGGGAATGAAATATCCCTTCTCATGCATATAATAGACTCCAAGACTAGATTCTTCAATAAAATTGTAAGGATCATGCTCATAGTTATCATCTCCCCACTCATCTAGGAACAAATCAAAAACTCCTTCAAGGGAAGATGATAGATATTGGTCAATATGAATCTCCTCTTCTTTAATGATCATGTAGTTAACATTTTATACCTTATGTTAGTATTGTTCCAAGTGATCTCTATGAACATGTTCTAACTCAATCTTCACCTTACTACCATATTTTGTTCTAAACACCATGTAGGACCAATTGGCTGCCAAATATCCACCTATCTTGGATGTAAAGTCCCTTGACAAGAAAAGAGAAAAATAATGAGGTAAATTTTATACTAACACATCATGCAGAATGGAAAAATTAGGACAAGCATGAAGGGTCAAATTCAAACCTTTCACTATCCCCAAGGTCTTGGCTAGTGATCTGTCCAATTGTAAAACTCCTTTAGTCATTGGCTCATATTTGAGCCCTAGATTATCAGCTATATTTAGGCATAACTAGTGTGCTTGATCCACTATCTATGATGAAATTATGAACTAATAAATCACCAATAATTATGGATAGGTAAAAAGGAGGAGTCTTCTTATCTTTCTTCACTTGACCATCTATGGATTGAGTTCTATTGACCAAAACAACATTGTCATTTCTAGATGGGTCAGTCTATTTGCCCAATCTATATAATTAATTTTGAAGTATATCCTTTTACCATAGTAATGTTAGAGAATCCCAAAATTAAATATTCATATGAATCTTCTTCATATGTTCTACCACATTGATGGAAGGATTACTCACCTTGGGGTTCTTTTTATGAACATTAGTACTTTATGATGTGGCTTGTGGAGGTAGAGTTGTAGCAGCTAGCCTAAAATTTGAAATCCTCTAATTTTATTGTAATTTAAGAGTTGTGTTAGACCTAATTACCATAGGATATTATGTAGGAGTCACAAAAATTCCTTGATTATCTCCTTGAGCTTTATCGATAGCCCTCCTTTTGGACCTAATATTAGAGGTAACACTAGTATTATGATTACTTATATTTCCCAAAAAATTAATGGCATAAATCTCACCTTCCAAATGATTTATGATGCTATCATCAGTTTTAGGTTTTCCATTTTCCACCCCACCTTTCATGGATCCTTCAAAATTTGAAGCTTGGAAAGATTGATTGCCTTGCATTACCATACCTTGATTGTGCATTTCATTTGCATAAGCAACTTGTTCTTGACCATGTTCAAAAGATGGATAGTTGGTTTTTTCTTGGACTAAATTATTATGAGTGGGGACAAGGGCTTTAGAGGATGAAGCATCACTAATATTATAGCTTTTATAAGGCTTGACATGGGTAATTTGGCCTTGTCCCTGATTATTGCCCTGAAAAGGAGGCCTGTTTATTTGTCTAAACTAATTATAGGATTGATATGGTCTATAACCTTGAGTTTGTTGTCTTTTGATGGAAACTAACTCATTTGTAACACTTTGAAGTAGGATTTTAAATTCATATATTTCATTGGTAGGGGAAATGGTAGATTTTTCTTTACTAGGCAAAGGAGCTAAAGTGGGTAATGTACTTTGACTAGGAGAATGTAAATCAAGAAATAGTGGTATTGGAGGTCTAGGAGCTATCTTTATCATTTTTACAAGACAATTCTTAGCATTTTTTTTCTATTTCATAGGCAATAGGCAATGTGTTTCCACCCATATATTTAATCATCATGCCAATGTCACTATTCAACACTTTCAAGTAGTACAAAAATGCATAGTTTGCAATTGGCCTCATAAGAATTAGGATTATATCCCAAGTTTTTTGGAACCTAAAATTAGAATCCTAAATGAATTCATGTGGTTCCCTCTTTATTATGGTCAATTTCTTAGCTAGAGATAAGTGATCACTCTTTTCCCCAAACCTATCAGTTAATAGTCCCCATTTTATCCCATGAGCCAATAGAATTTACAAGTAGGGTCTCATACCAATCCAAAAATTTTCCTTTTAAATACAAGGCCAAAAACTTAATAGCTACATTTTCTTGGGTAATGTTGTTTATTTTATTAAAAAAAATCTCTATTATTGATGTGCTCAATGGTAGTAATAGGACCATCTCCACTAAAATATGGGACACTTTTGAGGGTTGCTCCTATAATTTGATCATATTGGGTGAGATGCAAGGGAGATGCCTCGGTGAAAGGCACAAAAGGTTATCTTCTATCTATTATGGAATGACCACTATGGATGTTAGGGATGGAACATAACACAAACTTGGAAGATTTAAACACAAAATCTCTTTTGTAAGGATGAGTACTAACAAACTTGAACCTTTTGGTAGAATATGGAGGTAATTCCACAAACTTGAAGGGTACACCTTTAACAACAAACCTAGTGGTCACCTTTGGCATGAAAAATAGGACTAATCATCAACCAAATACTTGAATTTTTCAATAGAGTCACTAGGTACTAAATGTAGATGTTTCTTTCAACTTCAACAATGCTACGACAAGCACCAATCTCAAACAATCTTGTATGACTCAGAGTCCCACTAGGTGTGCCAAAAATTATTGACGCTTGGCTTTGCACCCTTGAGAAGCTACTTAGCTCTCATCATCCAAGAAAAAAAATGGAATCATCTCTCTTTATGTGGGTGATAATTTCATTGAGATGAATCTCTAGATTAACAGATAACTCCCCTTGATGCACCTTTAAATCTCTCACTAATCTACCAATTACGTATGAAAGGGTTAAGAAAAAAACTAAGAAAACAAAATGGCGATGCACCAATATGTATTATCCTCCTATTTGACTAAAAATCCACTACTTAAAGGTAAAAAAGGATGTTTCACACAAACTCTTAGCAAAAAGACATTACTGCATCATTATTTTGTAAGTTAGATTCACAAAGGTAATTGACATTGAGGAGGGTTATGAATGATTCCATGAATAGAATAAACATATACCACTTCTAAGAATCTTATACACTTAGTAAAGAATACTAACAAAAACCTAAAACAACACCCCTTGTGCACATTGGTAAGTGACCATAGATTGACATGCTAGAAAAGTAATTCTTCACTAGTCATTATCAACAAGATTCAAACCTATAGTCAATAGTACAATGTCTGAATGGCAAAATCACTTGTATATTTCTTCAAGAGTTCTACAAGTACAAATCTAGCTAGATTTTTTACAATAACTAGTTAAGGTTGAAAAATGAGCCTAGAGAATGCATATGTATAGCCTTGATAGGTAAAACAATCAAAGGAAGTTTAAGGGTCACTTGGACATGTATCATCTTAAAAGAATCAGTTACATTTGCATGGGGGAGAAGTGGGTGAGTTATGCCATGTCACTGAATGGATCAATTACAATGAGTTACAACTGAACCAAAAACATTAGTTACATTTTATATAATTGAAGTAAATACTTAGTTACATATTACCATTTATTATCTCTTATCTTCACCTTTAGGTTCCCACTGATCCTTTTCTTTTAAACTCCAATGGCTAGTTTCTATAGTCTAAAATTGATGTTTTGTGAGTTGTCACTCCTTCGAGCATTTTCTTTGGACTTTTTATCTTTGCCCTTTTGTTTCCTTTGTATCAAATAAGTTTTTTGAAAGAATTTTTTCCTTCAAATTTTTTTTTGGCCCTTCAAAATGTTCCTTCGGGTTTCTTGAAATGGACCTTCAGCTTTTGAATGACCCTTTTGGCTTTCTTCAAATGACCTTAGGCAATTTGAAAAGACCCCTTCAAAAAAATTTCAAGTGTCATTCAGCTTTTGAAAATGACTTTCTGAAAGGAAAAAATAACCTTTGGATTTTTTGAAATGGTCCATCTTCTTGTAGAAACAATCTTTTGGACTTTTTGAAAATGTCCCTTTGGGAAAGTTGAAATATACCCTTCAAAGAAGTTACCTCAAACAATTTTTTTGAAAGAATTCTTTTGGATTTTCTGTTAAGTACCCTCCACAAAAATGAAATTGCCCTTCGACTTGTTTAAAATATCCCTTTTGAAAAATTTTAAGGTACCATTTTGAAAGGCAAGTGTCCTTTCAAAAAAAATGCAAGTGACCCTTCAGAAAAATGAAAGTGACCATTCAAAAGATTTGTAAGTGTCCACTTTCTAAAGAAAATACCCTTCAAGAAAGTTACAAATGATCCTTTAGAAAAACTAAAGTGGACCTTTTCTCGATAAAAGATAACCTTCAAAAAAATGGAACATACCCTTCAAAAAAGTTGTAACATACCCTTCAGAAAAATTGCCTCAGATAATTTTTTTGAAGGAATTTCATCGAATGAAAAGTCTAAAATAAATATACTTAAGGGAAAGCTTTCAACAAAAAGTCTAAAATAATTTAGCAAAGGCTTAAAATAAAAACCTGAAAGAATTAGGCAAAGGCTTAGAAAAGACCAAAAATGAACTTTTCAAAAGGAATAAATTTGTATATTTGTTGGGGCTTTGATAAAGAACACTTCTTCCAAAGAAAAGCTAAGTACTAGACCTAGCCAAAGATGTAGACTTAGATGATTTTTTTCAAATACGGGTGCCTAATTTTGGCTTGAAGGGCCAAAATTTGGTCAACACTATTATTGTGATTATCATTTACATATTTCCATTGTGGGCATGGTGCATCCATGTGTTTATATATCCTACATTCTTTGTATCGATATAAGTTCTCACCTCGCATCCTTCATACATCTTGGTCACATTGAAATTTACTATTGTTAGTTCATTAACTATTATATCTTATCAATATTAGGATTTATTGTTAGATCTATTTATATCACGTCCTTTTATCTTCCATTCCCTTACTTATATTGCTTCTAATTTGACGTATTAGTTTTGGGTTATCAATCAAATTTATTTCTAATATCTTTCTATGATTAAACACGCGTTAAAAATCAGGTTTAAATGATTATTACAAATTTTTAATTTTATTTATGTTACATATGGTATATGTGATCCTTTATTTTGTGATGAGTGATATACAAAAACATCCCTCACCTCAAAAGTGGGGTAGATAGTCAACTTATTCTATTATTCAGTTACAAGATGTCAAGGGGTTATAAGATGTCAAGAGGTTACACATATCAATTGGTTCTATATGTTTGATTATTTTGAGAAGAATCAAATATTATCATGTGATAAGGTCATTAAGATCATTTTTTTAGATTTTTTCTAATTACCAAGGAAAATTGAGGCCCCTAATAGTTTCATAATTTTCAAAGAAAACAACATGGTTTGCATATCACATGGGATATTCATTCCTACTATTTATTTTTAAATTATTTATCTTTTATTAGGTCATCTTTGTTTATAGGTACACTCTAGATGTTGGCATTGGAGAATTCATGTAAACAGTAAAGAGACATGGTTTTTTAGTTTTACTTGTTACTAGAATTGAAATCTAATAGAAGGTAATCTCTCTCCCCCTTTTTAATTTAAAAACATTTTCATAGAATGAACTAAATTCAATCATAAATTAAAAGTATCAAGGAGACCAAAATAAGAACAGTATCCTTCTTTGTGTGTTTGACTTTAATGTCCATGTAAACATGCACATTAGATTGGGGAATTATGTAGACATCTAATTTTAGTACTAGAATTATAGTTGCATTTATATTATCATTTTTTCTTATATATAGATCATTGGTTCAAATTATGATCTTATTGGTGCATTTTATTTTGTGTTGGGCCCATATTTACTTCATTTTTCTCTATTTGCTCATAAATGTTTCCTAGTCTATCATTTTTCTACAATGAGATTCACTTAAATGTATTATAGCTTATTTATGTATCTAATTCAATGTTTATTTACACTATAAAAACATTCTAATAATGATCTAACAAATTTTAGAACATTTCCCTAGTGGTTGTGGTGGTTATTGGTCCATTGTTCCTTATCTTGCTTGTTTTCCATATGTCATTGTGTTTAATTATCAATTTTCCTGCTTCTATGTGGTCATTTTGTGTGTTAATAATTTATTTATGTGAATTAAATAAGTCCATATATACAAAATTAACCTAATCCATTTTTATGAAAATGAATTTATCATATCTTAATCTTACAAGTATGACATCTTGATACCTCTTTTTTTTTTGCATACTTGTACCAAAAGTAGGCCTAAGTGAAAGAGTATATAGTTACGTTTACAATCCCACTTATATGGATAATAGGTGGGATATATATGTACATAAATATTCTTGATGATATTCATGAGCTTTAATTGTGAAAGAAATTAAAAATACATAAGGAAAGACAGGGGTTGACTTATACAGGATGACTGCAGACTAAAGAAAGTCCCCTAATAAAGCATTATTTTTTTCATGCCCTAGTAAATATATAATTGAACCCCAATGAAAAAATATAAGATTATAATATTTGTGTTCATTTATTTGAATATCTAATAGGTTTTTAGATGTTGTCTATTAATGAAGGGTTTCATAAAATCTACATCTATCAAATCTACCTAATCATTATCAAAATAGGTTGATCATTTTTTGGGAGGATTGTCGTTAAAACATTCTTACTTTGTTATTGTCAATGTTGTGTGGTCTACTTATTGTTATTTTCATATGGTATGATTTTTGTATTTATCTCATATCACTATCTACTTTTTAGATTCTCTTATGTATTTTAATAAGACCCCCTTCTCAATAATGTTAGCCTTTGTTAGAATACAAGTTAGAATGAGGTAATTATCTATCAACCTCTCTTTTCAATTCTCATTTCTAGATACTTTAATTATTTTTACCACATAGTTAGATCTTTATTTACTATATTTACAATGTTATGCTCCCCAAAATGATTCCATGCATTATCCACCATATATAGTTTGCCTAAAATAGCCTAGGAATTAATTCCCTCTTTATTTACATGGATAACCAACCTTTTATTCAAATAGATCCATTGTATTAACCAAATGTTTATAATTATATAAAAGGATTAAGGTATAAATAAAAAATTATATATATATATATATATATATATATATATATATATATATATATATATTAAGGGTTTTGAAGGGGTCTCGTAACCTTGTAAAAATCCAGAGAAATAAAAAAAAAAATCAATATATATATATATAAAGGGTTTTGAAGGGATCTCGTAACCTTGTAAAAATCCAGAGAAATTAAAAAAAAATCACAAAAAAAAAAATGTAAACTAGGCCCACCAAGAAAGCAAGCCACAAAAGTAAAATAACTAGTCAACGAAACACCAACCAAAATTCTCCCAATCTATAGAAACAAGTCACAACATAAAAAACCATGCCTTACTATACTACAAGATAAAAGAGGGGATGCCTTATTATTAAATGGATTTTACACTTTGGCATTTTAAAAGCCATGGGAGTGGTAAGCTTAGATTATGGAGTATGATCATTTTTATAAGATTTGAAATATTTAAGTGTGAGAAGATTTAAATGGTGGGGAATTATTAAAAAAAAAATATTATTTTGGTTCTACTCATTATTAGAGTTACTAGATTTTTCCTAGGTTGAAAATAGTGGATATACCCAATATTTTACACTCATGGTGGGCTACAATTTTTGACATGTGATTTGAAATATTTGGTACTTTGTGACAAATATAGATTTCACAATAGTACAGGAGATGAAAATTCTCTCCTCTATTATGAGGGGAGGTTCCCTTTATTAAAAGGAGCAAAAACTAATCTATATATATCTAATATATACAAGTTGAATGGGGGATTGACATTAAACTAGAAAGAAAAATGGAAAGAGGGAAGGAAAATATTCACAAATGAATGAACAAACACATATTTCATCCACTTGCATAACGAGGAAACTAAAAGAGAATAATTTACTTTAGAATATCAAACACAATTAGTGCTTGGAATAATGAGTTATGCATTAACATAGTAAAATACATAACCATTAAAGAAAACAAGACACAAAGTTATGGTATTTCCTTGGTTCATGAAAAACAGAATGAACACAAAGTTTCCTTCTTCCTCTTCAATATTCACAAATTGTAAACATCAAAAATCCCCTATCATAATTTCTATTTTTTATATTTATAACCAAATGGAATGGGCTGACCCTTTACATTCCAAAGTGACTCTTCATATTCTATTTTTCATATTATTATATTGTTTAATAATTTTGATTTTATAAAAATGAAAGTATTTATTTCCCTAAATAGATGCTTAGAAAAAAATATAAAGGATTTATATGGACCTAATTGGAAGGTTTTTTGCGAAGTGGAAGAAGTTATAGATGGATTGATAGTAGCTAGATATTTCTTGTCATGTTCTTTATCTTGTGTATCCTTAAATTTATGAAATATTTTGACTATCTTGAAGACTTAATTGCTTTTTGGAACCACCATAAGTTGATAACATGTGAACCATCTCTAATAGATAAACGTTAGGATGTTTGGTACCCTAAACAATCCTATCAAATGAGTATTCATCTCTTCAAGTGAAATGTGGATTTGACTTAGTGTTGTCATTTAAGCTTTATTGAATTTACTCTAACTGAAAAGATATTCTTTGACTAGTTTCCATAATTGGGATTTAAATTCATCCATAGTATGTGTAGTTATCCATTCATCTTTATATAGATCAAAATTAATCTCATCTAAATTGGTAAATATCAACTTGTATTTTTCTTTGCTCATGTCTATATTATCTCCCTAATGGATCTACTCAAGACTTTCATTATATAGAGTATACACTCTACCCATTTGTAGGAAGAGTCATCTTATTATTTTTAAAATACTCCACTTTCCACCATCACTTTAGCCTAAATTAGAATCGTCTATTTTATATCTCCAATCACTTCTTCCCACACATTCAAATCTACAGTGTGTTTGAGGATGTCTGATATCTCTTGATTAATGGAAGCATAGAGATTCATGACTTATTTGATATAGTTCATTTCACTTATAATAAATTCATCCATCCATTCCTCTATATTTTTTACATAATATTTATGTATGCTAATATTAGAAATAGATTCTTTATTTATCCCTGATAATTATGTTGAAACATCAACCTGTGGGGCTAAGGGAGTCTCTATGAGATTGATTAGAAAATTGACATAACATGATAACTATTTGACATGTTTTTTGAGATACTCTTAAGTCAATTAATCTATATCCAACCATTTTATTATTATTTTAGTGGTCTCCCATAGGTTATGAACATCACTTTCCCATGTCACTTCTTTGAGTGATATCCTCTAATGAGTATAGTCACTCATTGTCATTTCTTCTATGTCATTTTCAACATTGGGCTTAGTTATATCCAAAAAATATGCACCTGAGGGATCATATACCAAACTAGAGGTATTTTTTTATTTCTTTGATGTAGGGTTATTCATAAGGTCAGCTACAACATGAATTTTTGGAATTTTTGATTTGACTATATTTTTCCTTTTCTTCAACATTGGATGTACCCATTGAAATGAAATATTAGAAAGATGCCAATTGAGATTCAAAGAAATAGGGAGTGGAATACTTTGGAGGAGTCACTTAAATAAAAGGAGATATTTTTGGAGATCCAAATGGAGAATGTGGAACTTCTTTAGCCTCCTTTTGTGATTCATATTGGACTACTCCCTAAGTGGAGGCCAAGTATTGTTGTGTAGTATTAAGAATGAGCAAGTTAGGATCACCAAGGGAATTTTGTTTAAGACCATAGGTTTATATATTTCTTAGTTTTATTATTTTTTATACTATTGGACTCTCCTCACATGGATTTCATAGTTTCATCCTTGGATCATGATCTTCGTCTCCACCATATTCAAAACTAGATGAGATGGATGTCTCAATTTCCACATTGGTATTACTCCTTATGAAATTAGGTGGGGGATCTTGCTTCGATGGAGTTGATGCCTTTTCTCTCTTTAAACTACCTATTTTTTCTTTAGCTAGTTTCTTATCTAGCCATTTATTTTATGAGTCAACACTCTTTGTGTTCTCTATTATAGGTCAGTGGGTTCTCTAATCAACTAATTTATATTTGGAAAGGGTGAAACATTTTTTATATTTATATATTCAAAATCAATTCAATTTGTCTTATCATCTCAATTTGTCTTATCATCAATCATCCCTTTTAGAACCTATTCATCTATGAATGCTATTATATTCTCAAGAGTCATTCAAATCTAGTCCTTTTGAATTACTTAAAATTCATCTACTCAATCAGCCCAATAATATTCTAGATGAGGTTTGTGCTCATAGGTAGAACCTATGCTGAGATTATGCTTCACATATCCTTTGGTATCAATAGATTCCATGTTAACACAAGATCAAATGGTAAACTTATAAATGGCCAATTTAATGTCTTTTGCATTGATCATCATTTCAAAAATGAAGTGTCCCAATGTAATGAGTAATGAAACACCTAGTATGTGCTTCTCTTTGTAGTATTTTTTAATTGTTTCCAGTTGTTGGCATAATTATATGATAATAATTTTATCAATTACTAGTCTTGGGAGACTCAAGTGGTGTCCTTCATATCCACAAACTTAGATATCTATGAATTTATTGAAATTAGATGTAGTGGCTACAATATTTTTTGACCAAGCTTGTTGATTTATTTGAAATATGCATTCCTTAATATTCTTCAATACACTACACTACTCTCATTATGAATGCATTATTGATTCTAGTGTAGTTTTTATTAATTTTATGTAACATGATTTGATAGAAGCTTCAAATACTTATGTTGATTATGTGATAACCCCTTTCTAGGAAAGTCTTGGGTATACCCTCTATGAATATAATGAGTACATTAGATACAATGTCATGAAAAATTATTTTGAGGCTTGTATATTTAGTAATGGATCATGAAAAGAATAACTGATCAGCTCAACCCAATCTATGAACTAATTTTCATGATAAATATTGTTAAATTAGTGTTGTCATCAAATTGTGCACCCTAGGACACACTATGAAGCTCTTTAAAATTGATGCAACATTTAATCATCTCTCAATTTTGTGGGAACTTGTAAGAGAGATGAATCTCTAAGATTGAAAGGGATAACTTCCTGAATTCTTCTCTAAGTTCCTATCACCTAATCTAATTCTTGTTCATGAAAATAGTTAAGAGTTTGCATAAAATGGAAACTATACTAAAGAGGTGATCCGACCAAGATATATCACATAGACTATCACACTCTCACTAAACAACAAAGCTTTCCAAGACCAATTCTAGGAATTGAATGACTCTAACGTAATTGCTTCAATATGAAGGTAGCATACATAGGATAATTAATAAGATAACTGATCTAGGGGTATATTATGCACCATAGAAACAATTGCATACTTGAGGAAGATCTTAGTACATTTAATACACTTCACATGACCTATTAGAAATAGAAATATTGCTTAAACATGAAGGATAAAGGAAGCAAGGATGATATTATCAATTAGCTCCACTATACATCACTCACACATAGACAAAAAAGTTCAAAACTTCATAATTGGACTTGTATTCAATATTTAAAGACAAAGTGTAATGTCATATTATCAAGTATTTTCCATACTAACTATGTATATTTTTACAATAGCCCAAATGGCTTCATTTATAAATGTGGCGTAGCAATCTTCTTAATCATTCTTTCTTGTGAAACTATCTTCATGATGGACTTCCTTTTGAGCATTCCAAAGCAAGTTAGGATAAGTGTCTCTTGTGTAATGAGGAGAGGGAGTTACAAACAATCCTTGACATGAATTCAGAGTTTTCTTGATCATGATATTCTCTTACAAAACTCAATCATCACCTATCATCAAGATCACTCTCCAATAAGCACTCCTGATACTTGGCACAAGAATATTTGCATCCTTCCTAACTGATCCATACCAGGGATCTTATGACACATTTTGGGACACCTCATATGCTTAAATTCATCATAAACATCTTTAAAATCCTCCAAACATAATTTTCCATTATTTTCACTGTCATTTTAGAGCCTAGTCAAGGTTAAAGGCCCAATAGGGGCACTTGTGAACATTTCCAAGCTCTAAAAATGGCATAAGGAGTTGGTTCAAGTCCCAATATTCCCTCCCAAGTGATTGGATCTCATGATCATCTTCAGGACCTACAAAAATTAAGAAAAATTCAATAAATCCTATTTCATGCATCATTTGTATGGATTCTATACAATATAATTCCATGTATTTTATCTTTGTGGAGTTTAAAACAACTTTTCTTTAGCACATATTCTTCTTAATCAATCTTTCTTGTGAAAATACCTTCATGATGGACTTCCTTTTGAGAATTCCAAAGCAAGTTAGGACAAGTTTCTCATGTGTGATGAGGAGAGGGATTTACAAAGAATCCTTCACATGAATTGGGAGTTTTCTTGATCATGGCATTCTCTTACAAAAATAAATCATCACCTCTCATCAATATCACTCTCCAATAGGCAATCTTTACATTTGGCACAAGAATCTTTGCATCCTTCCTAACCAATCCATACCAAGGGCCTTGTGACACATGTTGGGACATGTCATATGCTTGGATTCTTCAGAAACATATTTAAAAGCCTCCAACTTAAGTTTTCATTCTTTTCACTGTCATTTTAGAGCCTAGTCAAGGTTAAAGTCCCAAAAAGGGAACTTTTAAACATTTAAAATCTCTAAAAATGTCATAGGGAGTTGTTTTAAGTCCCAATATGCCCTCCCAAGTGATTGAATCTCATGATCATCTTCAAGACCTACAAAAAATAAGAAAATTTAAATAAAACATATTTCATGCATCAAATGTATAGATTATATACAACCTAGTTCCATGTATTTTATCCTTACGGAGTTTAAAACAACTTATATTCAGCACACATGGTCAAATTCATCCATTTAGATTCACTTTTGGCTTGATTTCCACCATCGAGTCTTAAAACAAGGTTTTCAAGGGTTTTGGAATCACTAACCCTCTTAGCATTTGTTCATGAAGGATACACATTTTAAATCTGATAAAATTATGCTTTTGTCTCCTCAAATACCTCCTTAAACTTCCTTTAATGTCTCAAGGTCCCATGCAAAACTTGGTGGAAGTTCCAAGCACTTGAAGCTGACACTCGAGCTCCATTTTTGCTTCCTTATAGGGTTTGAGTGCTTCCTAAGACATAAATGGTTTCTCAGAGACTTTATTTTCAAACCAAGGGTTGTAACACCTCTTTAAACACCCTAAAAACTTCCTTCAATAATTATAATGGCTTGCCAAAATCTTGAAATGGAAATTGACCTTTGTTTGGCCTTAGGACTAGACCTTACCAATAGATCTACCTACATCTTTGAGCTCCATTTGATCCTCAAATTATTATATTTGAAATATTATGGATTAAAAACACACAAAATGCCTTTTTAAACATTAATTTACCAAGTTTAAATCATATATTAGGTTTAAAATGTACATTACCCTTAGTTTAGCTTCTAGGTTCAAGGGTTTCCTTCAAATATGACCATAACCCTTCTTGTGTAGGGTACATTGTTTTCCCTTAGACCATATATAAAGTTTTATTATGTTTTTTTATGTGTTTCCTATCTTAAAAAACCTTTACTTTATCTTTTCTTTCCTTTTGGTTGCCAATTTCACATCTTTTCCTTTAAATTATCCCTTCGTGCATGGGAAAAATAGCCCCTATGCTAAGATAAAAAAGAGAGATTTTGATTTACTATATTTAGAAAAAAATTCATTTTATAATCTTCATCAACCCAAAATGGTACTATATACCAAATTTGGTCACCTAAGTCCTCAATTTAGACCTCCATCTTCACATATTTCTAAGGCAGACTTTATGAACCAAACAATCTATGAAGGTGGGCAGGGTAGAACTTGTGCTTGGATGATTTAGGGATTGCCTTGAGATTCATTAGGACATTTATGTATCCTCCATTCCTATCATGATATATCCAAACCATTTTCTATTTTTTCCCTCAGACACCTTCCATGCCTTTTGGGAACCCAAACTAGGTCTTTAACTACTTGTTGAGGACCATTGTTTAGGATACTGGTTGTAGGTGATTTTGAGTTTGGATCATGATTTATTGACAAAAAAAATACTTCCTTTAGTGTTTTAAAAATTATATATATGGTACTTCATCAATTTTCTTAGGCTTAATTCCAATTCTTCGTTCTAATGCACCTCTTGTTCTCAAGATTAGGTCACTGCTCATAAGGACTGAGACAGGCCTAAACCCCTATCTATAAGTGTTTTTGGCCCTTTTCACCCTTTTTCACTTTATATTTAGGTTTTATATGAGTTTTTAGAGGTAATTTCCACCTATCTAAACCAAACCCTATCAATATAGTCTCATTTATGGCAAAGGAGATCTTACTATTGACAATTTTGACCCCATAGGTCAAATTGCCACCCTTGCTAAAAAATCATTGAAAATCCATGGTTAATAGGGCATTAGGTTGTCTAGGTGATTTATGGGATTTTATTTCACTTTTCTTTTTCTTTTTATAAAATAATAGATGTTGACTAGAGTAGTTGAAAGGAGCAAATTCTAAAAGGAGCTTCATGCTTTACAAGAATAAGGGTTCTCAAAAAGGCCATTTCAAATTTTGGAGAAGTTCATTTTACACAATCTTGAGGTCCTTTTCAAAATTTCCAAAGGTACTCTACAATTTTTTTTAAGCCATTCAAAAACTTTTTGAGGACCTTATCAATAATCTCAAAGGTCATTTTCAAGATTTCCAAAGGGCCGATCCTTGAGAAAACGGTCCACTTGGACAATCTTGAAGGGTATGTACCCTTCGAGAAGGTCCATTAAAGAATACCTGAAGGGAATATACCCTTCAAGAAAGTCCTAAAAAAAATCTGAAGGGTTATTATCCCTTTGGAAGAGTCCATTCCCAAAAAGATGAAAGGACTTCAAAAAGTCTGAAGGAATTCCTTTAGACAAATTGTCTGAAAGAATTCCTTCAGAAGGTTTACCATGACAAAAGTCTGAAAGGCACATTTTGGAAGGGTAAAAGATAAAAAACCCAAAGGTAACTTTCCCTTTGGGAAAATACATTTTCAAATATGAGGACCATTGTAAAAATCTTGAAGGGTATATGCCCTTCAAGAAAGTTCAAAACAAGAAATCTGAAGGGTTATTAGCCCTTCAAAAAGGTCATTGCAAAGATGTCAAGGGACATTGGAAATAATCCTAAAGCTTATGTAAGGTTCTTTTCATTTCTCTAAATTAATTCTTTCATAATAGAGAAGTCTAAAGAAAATCAAATCTAGAGACAATTCCTGTAGACAATTTATCCACGGGAAGAAGACAGACAAAAACCTGAAATAATTATTTTGAGTAATTTACCTGAAAGAAAGAAGCCAAAGAGAATAAGCTTTAGATAATTTGTCTGAAGAAAAATTATTTAAGGAAATATAAGGGTAAGGGGAAAGTGATAGACAAGAAGGTTGAATCAATTCTTTCGAGAAATTTTCCCAAAAGAGAAGAGAGACAAAAGGTCTGAGAGAGATAAACCAAGCAAATAGTCATGGGCAATTTTTCTGATGAAATATTGACAGTGAAAATAGACATAAGTATAAATGGATAAATACATTTAAATAAACAAAAAAGTTAAAAATCCTAAGACAAATACAAATAAAAGGATATGCATAGAAATGAAGAACTAGAAAATGCAAGAGATGTCAACAGCCAATAAACAGATGAACACATTCTACAGCATGCAAAGTGGCCCAAAATAGGATTGGACATGTCCAAGATGTGTAACCAGTTTAAACATGACACATTTAATTCTAAAATGGAGGCTCATTTTCATGAATAAAGAAGTATTTTAACATTGGAGAGCTTAACATTGATTTCATGCATGCACAATCTTATTTGTTTTGAGCCTTACAAACATTCTAGCAGTTCAAGTGAAGACCATTAGAGGTTGACTAGTCTTGAACTCTAGTTGAGTAATTGAAAAGTGTCACATCCACTCATGCTATTTATGTAATATAATACATTCTCACATTCCAATTTAGCTTAAATTTAGTTCAATATTGAGTTTAGACATCCAAATTAGAGTGTTGTTCATGCATGAAGGAGATTATCTCACCGTCCATTTTTTAATGCCAAAAGGAGTTTCCATGCAAGCATAAGAGAATGGGATTTATTTTTAAATCTTTGGACAACACAAGTGGAATTATATTTTACTTATCTTTTATTTTTAGTTCCACTCTTTTGGCTTTTTGTATCTTTTCTATATAAGTTGGCTTTTTAGCCTTGAATTGTATCCCTCTTTTGGCAAGACCAAAAATTCTATCAAAGATTGAGTTGTAACCTTTTTCAAATTAATAGGACTATTTTTATTTTCTAAAATTTTGGTATAGTGTATTCATGTCTATGATTTTCATAAGTGATATAATTTCTCTTCCTTTTCAAGTCTTGATTCTTACCTAGAAACATAGTTGATCAATTTATGCAGGTCATGTTCTGTGTTTGATGTTTCTTAGTTGAGTTTGTAGTGGATATAAGTGACTAGTTAATGCCTTAAATCAGGCCTATTCTTTCATTTCCTTCAATATCGTATCACTATATTAAACCTTTTCATGAAATACTTATGCATATTGGTCAATTAGAGTTCAAATTTTAGCCCTTTTCTTGTCTAAATCAGTGTTTTTTAGGAACTCTACTTGAGTGGATCAACCAATCATTCAGGTGTATCACCATCATTAGGTAGGATTTTCTTTCAAGTTTTCTTTCTCCCTTTTCTTAAGTATTTTGTAGTGTAGAGTAGTAAGATCCTAATTGATACACCAAAAGGAGTTAGCCCATACAATCTATAAATTCATTCCACTGATTAGGTCACCCACAACCTAGGATTGTTTCCATGTTTCAATAGACTATGAAGGCCTGAAACTACCTTCACAAGGGTGTGAGTCTGATTGAAAATAGTTTTTGGCATGCCCAATAGGGCCCATTAGATTTTTTCATTATGAAATTGCAATTTTAGTAGTGTTCTTCATGAAGTATTTGGGGATTCCAAACTCAAACAATTACTTCTAATTATCCAGGCACAATTTCCATGTAAGTCTATTCCTATTACATTATCATGAATGAGTTTTGATGGTTGTGTATGAAGATAATTCCTAAAATATGTTTCCTTATCAACATTATTATGAATTTTACCATCCATATTATGATACCTATGAGCCTCTTTATGAGCCTAATCAACTTTATCAAGAGTATTATCAAAACTATGTTGAGACTTATCAAGTTTCTCATAATCCTTATTATAAAGACCATGACTCTTACCTTCCTTGTGATCCATATCAATCTCGGGACCATATTTCATATTTCACATATGGATATGATGTTGCATATGAGAATTCTTTTCTTCAAGAAATAATGAATGAAATAGAGCTCAGAATACTAACATATGCAAGGAAAGTTTGTTCAAATTCTCAATATGAAGAAGTGAATGGCTTATTTCAAAATGTGTCCAATGATCTAAAAGAAATAAATTAGTTGTGTATTCTTGTATTGTAGAAGATGGAGGCTTGGGAGAGGTATAAAATTGAGTTGAATCACTTATCTACAAAGGGTTCTTGTGTTCCTTATTCTCATGAAGTTCTTAATCATGCCCAGTGTGTGCCAAGTGAGATTCCTAGTTGTATTAAAGAGCCTATTTATGAGTCTAAACCTTCTTATAGTCCACATTCTTCACCACTCATCTCTCAAACATGATTTTTCCATGAGGATAAATATGTTGGGGGATCAAACCAACAATAGATTACAATTGTGACAGCAATAAACGCGGAATTAAATCAGATTGACAAGTAATTAGAATGAAAATAGCAAGAACAAGAGATACAAGAAAACACCCTAAAAATTTGTATTAACAAACTCTTTACAAAAGGAATACAATTGAAGAAAGCGTCTTTCTTCCACACCTCTCTTAGATGTATAGATCTCTCAATAGATCTCTATTCCTCAAGAGCTATCTCTCTCAAGAACAATCAACTCCAACAAGCCTGGATTGATTCAATTCTATACTATTCTTCTACAATTACTTCTACAATACAATAAGCTAGGAAGATCTAATTCTTCATATAGAATTAGGAGACTTGAGCATGTACTTCCAACAAACAGTTAAACCACTTAAACAAGGTCTCTAAAAATAGTAATGCTAATAATAGAGATGCAAGCTTGAGTCCACAACTCAAATTTATCATGCAAACACTCGCTTCTGTCCACGAAAATAGCTTTTTGGACACGCAGGTAACCGATGTCGGTTCCTACTGCTTGTCTGTGACCACCGTCGGCCGATTCTTTGCCGATGTCGGCGTCTCTGCAACTGCCTATGACCGACGTCGGTTGCTCCTGACCGACGTCGATGTCTGTGTAGACCCGAACCTGATAAACTATGCTCCTTGGTGAAGTTTTTAGCTCCACACCCTAAAAATCTCCCACTTGGAGATAAACAGCTGCACCAGTACCTGTACAGCAACATCTTCTAGCTCCTCCATCTTTAACTCAATCATGAAGACCAACAGAAGTTGAATGAAGATTCAACTTCTCCTTTGTAACCAGCTTTGTTAACATATCAGCAGGATTCCTATCTGTATGGATCTTCTCTAGCTTCAACTCACCATCTTCCAATACCTATCGTATGAAGTGATACCTTAGCTGTATGTGCTTTGTTCTTGAATGAAAGGCTGAATTCTTAGCCAAATGGATTGCACTCTGACTGTCACTGTACAATCTGCAACTCTCATGCTCCCTACCAAGCTCATCCATGAACCGTGTCATCCATATCATTTCCTTGCTAGCTTCTGTGGCTGCAATATACTCTGCTTCTATAGTTGACAAGGCAACAACCTTTTGCAACTTAGATATCCAGCTAACCGCCGTTCCACCTACAGTAAAAACATAACCTGTAGTGCTCCTCCTGCCATCCAAATCACCTGCCATATCTGAATCTACATAGCCATGTAGAGAAGTATCTGAACCTCCATAGCACAAGTGCCTACTGCTGGTTCCTCTCAGATATCTAAGGATCCACTGAACTGCTTTCCAATGTTCCTTACCTAGATTGGCCATATACTTACTTACAACTCCCACTGCTTGGGCAATATCCGGTCTAGTACACACCATTGCATACATCAAACTCCCTACTGCGAAAGAATATGGAACCTTACTCATGTACTCTACCTCATCATATGAATTAGGACATTGTTCTTTACTCAACTTAAAATGTCCAGCCAAAGGTGTGCTTACCGGTTTAGCATCCTGCATATTGAACCATTTTAACACCTTGTCCACATAATCTTCTTGAGACAATATCAACCTGTGATTTTTCCTGTCTCTCTTAATGCTCATGCCAAGGATTTTCTTTGTTGCTCCCAAATCCTTCATAGCAAACGTTTGAGCTAATTTTACCTTAAGCTCTGAGATATCCTGCATGTGAGACCCTGCAACTAGCATGTCATCTACATAAAACAATAGAATAATATATCTACCATTATCAAATCTCTTGAAATACACACAATGGTTTGATTGACACCTATTGTAGCCGTGCTCAGTCATAAACCTGTCAAATTTTAAGTACCATTGCCTAGGAGCTTACTTGAGGCCATACAAGCTTTTCTTCAACCTGCACACAAACTTCTCCTTACCCTTGACCTCGAATCCTTCTGGCTGTTCCATATATATTTCCTCATCCAAATCTCCATGAAGAAACGTTGTCTTAACATCTAGCTGCTCAAAATGTAAATCCTCAAAAGTAACCAAAGACAATACAACCCTTATTGAAGTCATTTTAACAATAGGAGAAAAAATCTCACCAAAGTCAATACCTGGCTTTTGTGCAAATCCTTTTACCACTAATCTGGCCTTGTATCTCATCAGTCCATTCTCACCTTCCTTCAACCTGTAGGTCCATCTGTTCTTAAGTGTTCTCTTACCAGCTGGCAATTCAACCAAATCCCATGTTTGGTTTTCTCTTAAGGACTCCAACTCCTCAACCATGCCACGCTCCCACTCACTCTTGGACTCCACCTGTATTTCTTCTTCAAAACTCTCTAGTTCTCCACCATCAGTTAGCAATAAATAAAATAAAGAAGGAGAATATCTAATTGGAGGCTTACTCACCCTTTCTGACCTCCTGATGGGTGTCTGAGACTCATCCACAACACGCTGTCCACCCAAATTCTCTGACAGTGACCGACCTCGGTCACCTGCAGACCTATTACTGGCCGACGTCGGTTCTTCCTGACCGACCTTGGTGCCTATATGGCCGACGTCGGTCTCTGTATGGCCGACGCTGGTTTCTATCCTGTCGACGCCGGTTCCTAACTTGTCGACGTCGGTCTCTATGTTTTCCTGTAAGTGATTATTTCTTTTTCTCACGAGCTCATCTTGGACTTTCACCTCATCCAATTCACCATTGCTCTGCTTAAATTGATTCAACTTCCTTAGCTGATCACAATACATCACTCTTTCATTGAAAACAACATCACGGCTCCTGATTACCTTGTTAGTTTCTAGATTCCACAATCTGTAACCAAAATCATCTGAGCCATAGCTAATAAACGTGCATCTCATAGACTTAGCATCAAGCTTCTTTCTATTTTCCTTATCTATATGCACAAAGGCTTCACAACCAAAAACTTTGAGATATGAGAGATCAACCTTTTTACCTGTCCATGCCTCTTCTAGAATACCACCATCCAGAGCTGTAGAGGGTCCTCTGTTAATCAGGTACACTGCAGTGTTAACAGCTTGTGCCCAAAACTGTAAGGGCAAACTGGCATGCAATCTCATACATCTTGCATGCTCCATTATTGTCCTGTTCATCCTTTTAGCAATACCATTTTACTAAGGTGTCCTTGGAACCATCCTTTGCCTACGGATTCCATGCATGTAACAATAATCTCTGAACTTATGACTGCAGAACTCACTGCCATTGTCTGATCTCAGGCACTTTAATCTTTTATCTGTTTCATTCTCAACCATAGCTTTCCAAACTTTAAAAGTATCAAGTACATCAGATTTCTTTCTAATACAATAGATCCATACCTTCCTTGTGGCATCATCTATGAAAGATACATAGTACTGTGATCCTCCAATGGAAGCAACCTGAGCTGGTCCCCACACGTCTGTGTGAACAAGCTCCAACTTGTGCCTCTTCTTAGTAGACCCAGTTTTGAGAAAACTAACCCTTTTCTATTTTCCAAATACACAGTGCTCACAAAACTCTAGATCTATGCCTTTTAAATCTGAAAGCATACCTTTAGACTTAAGAATTGACATCCCCTTCTCACTCATGTGGCCAAGCCTTGAGTGCCACAGTTTAGCGTCCACATCTAAAGTAGATAATACAGAAGGAGATTTGTTAGTAACACAATTACACAAGTAGAGAGTATCTTCTCTCTTACCTCTGGCCATAACAAGTGCACCCTTGGTCACCTTCCAAGATTCTGCTGTGAGAGTTACTGTACAACCCTCATCCCCTAACTTTCCTGCAGAGATCAAATTTCTCTTCAAGCTAGGTACATGCATCACATCTCTCAACACTCATGTGTTGTTATTCTGCATCTTCAGCTGCACTTTACCTTTGCCAATTATTTTATAGGGCTCATCATCCCCTAGATACACTATTCCAAAATCTCCATGGATATAGTCACTGAAATATTCTCTATTAGGAGTAGCATGAAAAGATGCACCAGAATCTAATGCCCAAGATTCTATATTATTATGCAGAGAGAAAATTAAAGCATCCTGTGCAATACCTGCAATCTTGGCTTCTTCCTTTCCTTCATGCTGGTTGTCCTCCTTAGGCTTTGACCAACAATCTCTGCTTATTGCCCCATCTTTCCACAATTCCAGCATTGTGGCCTTCTGCCATTTCTAGATTTAGATCTGCCTTTCCCCTTTGATTTGGATCTTGCTCTGCCTTTCTTGCTCTTCTCTTTCTGCCTTCCCCTACTCTCAAAACTTAAAGCATTCCCGGATGCCTCTTCTATGCTTTTCCTGCATATTTTCTCATTCAAGATAACACTAACAACATCCTCTACTTTCAAAATATTTGATGCAGATGCAGTATTACTTACTGCCATTACTAAGCCATGCCAGCTTTCAGGTAAAGAACATAATATCAAAAGAGCTTTTATCTCATCATCAAACACTATATTTACTGAACTTAATTGATTCACAATACCATTGAAATCATTCAGATGAGTAGAAACAGATCCACCTTCATTCATATGCAAATTAAATAACTGCTTCATAAGATATACCTTATTAGAAGCTGAGGGTTTTTCATACAAATTTGCTAACGTAGTCATCAACTCTACCGTAGACTTTGCCTGTGATAAATTGGATATCACAGTGGATGCTAGACTCAATCTTATAGAACCCAGAGTCTTTCTGTCAAGTACTTCCCATTCTTCATCCTCCATGTCTTTGGGCTTCTTTACAATACCTCTTAACGGTAAGTAGAGATCTTTCTAATATAGATAGTCCTCTATCTGCATTCTCCAGTGTTGGTAATTTTTGCCATTGAACTTTTCCATTCTCAATTTACTTTCATCTGCCATTGCTTCTCCCACTCAAACAGAAATCCCTATAGAAACTCCTGTGAGAACTTGTAATCAATACACACTACACAGATCTGAACCACCTGTTAGTGAACCTGAACTTTGATACCAATTTTCAAGCTCTGAACCTGTAACCAAGGCTCTGATACCACTTATTGGGGGATCAAACCAACAATAGATTACAATTGTGATAGCAATAAACGCGAAATTAAATCAGATTGACAAGTAATTAGAATGAAAATAGCAAGAACAAGAGATACAAGAAAACACCCTGAAAACTTGTATTAACAAACTCTTTATAAAAGGAATACAATTGAAGAAAGCTTCTTTCTTCCACACCTCTCCTAGATGTATAGATCTCTCAATAGATCTCTATTCCTCAAGAGCTATCTCTCTCAAGAACAATCAACTCCAACAAGCTTGGATTGATTCAATTCTGTACTATTCTTCTACAATTACTTCTACAATACAATAAGCTAGGAAGATCTAATTCTTCATATAGAATTAGGAGACTTGAGCATGTACTTCCAACAAACAGTTAAACCACTTATACAAGGGCTCTAAAAATAGTAATGCTAATAATAGAGATGCAAGCTTGAGTCCACAACTCAAACTTATCATGCAAACACTCGCTTCTGTCCACGAAAATAGCTTTTTGGACACGTAGGTAATCGACGTCGGTTCCTACTGCTTGTCTGTGACCGCCGTCGGCCGATTCTCTGCCGATGTCGGCGTCTCTACAACTACCTGTGACCGACGTTGGTCACTCCTGACTGACGCCGGTGTCTGTGTAGACCTGAACCTGATAAACTATGCTCCTTGGTGAAGTTTTTAGCTCCACACCCTAACAAAATAGGTTTTAGACTTTGATGAGGTAATAGCTAAGTGGAAGGAACAAAATATAGAGGTCTTTAAGAGTTTCTCTTTCCCTCCTCTCCAAAACTCCCTAGATAATTCCATTATTCTCCAGATTCCAAAATCTGATCATGATCAACCTCCCATGCTATATTCTCCCTCACAAACAAATGAATTTTATCACCCTCCCACCATCTCCCTTCTTCAGGAGGAGTCTATTCTCTAGAATATTGAAATAGAGGTTATAGCTACAGGTCAAGTTCTTTCAGAGTGTGAAGAGGATGTTTTAGGTGTGTTTGTCAAAGAGTTTCACATTAATACTTCACTTAAGGTTGTAATTAATAATATAATTATAGTTGAGAGTGAGAAGGTTGATCTTGATGAGAAGGAACTCCAAGAGGAGTTGGTACAAATTGAAGTCATAGCTAAGTTAGAGATATCTCCTATTGAGAAGGATCCAGATAGATTTTGATCTAATCCTATTCAAATTGATCAAAATGAGGAATAGAATGATGATTGATAGCTATACCTTGAGTCTCTATAACAAATTAAATAGCTCTATATGGATATGTTGCGTATGGAAGAGCATGTTTATGAGAAATTTGATCAAGAATCACCTATCCAAGATCATAATATAGATTGGTTTGCCTATAAAAATCTCCTTGAAGAGATAGATGAACTTACAACATTTGATAAGAAGGATGTGGTCATTAAGAACAATGTATAGATGAGATATCACTTAACAAGGTGGTAGATGACAAGTAGTATGAAAAAGATTAGGAAGTACTTGATGAGTTTGTCTTTGTTGGTAAATAATGTTCTATTGATGACTCATTTGAGAAGATACTAATATAATTGGTAGACAAGAAAAATTTCTTATCAAAGGTTATGATTAATAAACATCCTACCTTGAAACTTGTAACATCTCTTGGAGTGATGATTTTATGAATTTCCCTTTTGAACTAGGTGGATCATGCTTCGTCATGGTTAGCTAGGTTCCTTGTTAGTTTTTTTTTCTCTAAGTGTTGTTAAAGCACATTATTTTAGTCTATTTTGTCCCAAATAAGTGTTTGTTTGCACATTTGCTTGGTTTAGTTAGTTTTCATATTTTTGTGTGTTTCCCTTCTTATTTTTAAGGATGAAGGTTACTTCATGTTTGGTCAAAGGATATTTGTATTCATGGACTAATTTTACCATTGTTTTTGTGATTTCAATATCATGTTTATGGTCTAAGTTCTCAAGCATAGCAAGCATGCTTCCCAATTGAGTCACCAAAATGTTGACAATTTTGACCCCACAGGTCAAATAGACACCCTTGCTAAAACATCCTTGAAAATCCATAGTTAATATGGCTTAAGGTTATCTAGGTGATTTAGGGGGTTTTCTATCACTTGTCTTGTTCTTTATAGGAAAGAACAAATGTTGACTAGAGCAGTTGAAAGGAGTAAATTCTAAAAGGAGCTTCAAGCTTTACAAAAGTAAGGATTCTTCTCAAAAAGGCCATTTCAAATTTTGGAGAAGTTCATTTTACATAATATCTAGGTCCTTTTCAAAAGTTCCAAAGGTACTCAATGATTTTTTTAAGGCCATTTCAAAAAGTTTCAAGGACCTTTTCAACAATCCTAAAGGTCATTTGGAAGATTTTCGAAGGATCAATCCTCGAGGAAATGATCCCCTTGGAAAATATTGAAGGCTATGTGACCTTCAAGAAGGTCCATTATAAAAAACCTGAAGGGCATCTACCCTTTGAGAAAGTCCAAAACAAAAAAAGCCAAAGGGTTATTAGCCCTTCAGAAGAATCCATTCCCAAAAAGATGAAAGGACTTTTTAAAAAGTCTGAAGGAATTCCTTCGAACAAATTATCTAAAAGAATTTCTTTGGAAGGTTTACCATGACAAAAGTCAAAAAGGCACATTTCAGAAGGGAAAAATACAAAAAAATTTGAAGGGCACTTTCCCTTCGAGAAAGTCCATTTTCAAAGATGAGGACCATTTTAAAAATTCCAAAGGGTATCTGCCCTTCAAAAAAGTTCAAAACAAGAAATTCAAAGGGTTATTAGCCCTTCACAAAAGGACTTTGCAAAGATGTTGAGGGAAATTATCAAGATTATTGAAGGGTATGTTCCCTTCAGGAAGGTTCTTGTCATTTCTCCAAAAAAAATCTTTTAGAAGAGAGAATTCCAAACAAAATCAAAGCCAAAGATAATTCTCATGGAAAATTTGTCTGTGAGAAGAAGGCAAAGAAAAAAACCCAAAATAACTCTTTCAATTAATTTACCTAAACGAAAGGAGAAGCCAAAGAGAATAAGCTTCAAATAATTTGTCTGAAGATGAATGCCTAAAGGAAATGAAAGTCTAAGGGGAAAGTGATAGATTAGAAGGCCAAATAAATTCTTTTAGGAAATTTGCCCGAAAGAGAAGAGAGATAGACCAAGCAAATAGTCGTGGTCAATTTGTTTGATGAAATATAGATATTGAAAATAGACATAAGCAAAAATGGATAAAGCCATGGAAATAAACAAGAAAGGAAAAAATCCTGAGACAAATACAAACAATAGGATATGCACAAAAATAAAGAACCAAAAAATGCAAGAGATGTCAATAGCCAATAAATAGATGAACATGTTATATAGCATGCAAAGTGGCCCAAAATAGGATTAGACATGTCCAAGATGTGTAACCATTTCAAATAGGACATTCATGCACATTGGAGAAAGGAGTTTAACTTTGGAGAGCTTAACATTGATTTCATGCATGCACACTCTTGTTTGTTTTGAGCCTTTCAAATATTCCAGTAATTTAAGTGAAGACCATAAGAGGTTGACTAGTCTTGAGCTCTAGTTGACTAATTGACAAGTATCACATCCACTCATGCTCTCCATGCAATAGAAGACATTCTCATGTTCCAATTCAGCTTCAATTTGGTTCAATCTAGAGTTTAGACATCCAAATTAGTGTGTTATTCATGCATGAAGGAGATTAGCTCACCATCCATTTTTTAACACCAAAAATAATTTCCATGCAAGCATAAGACAAAGGGATTTATTTTTAAATCTTTGGATAGAACAAGTGGAATTTGAGTTGACTTATCTTCTATTGTTAGCGCCTCTCTTTTGTCTTGTTGTATCTTTTTTATATAAGTTGGCTTTTTAGCCTTGAATTGTATCCCTCTTTTGGCAAGACCAAAAATTTTGCCAAAGATTGAGTTGTAACCTTTTTTAGATTAATAGAAGGACTATTTTTTTATTTTCTAGAATGTTGGTATAGTGTATTCATGTTAGTGATTTGCATAAGTGATAGAATTTCTCTTCCTTATCAAGTCTTGATTCTTACCTAGCAGCATAGTTGATCAGTTTATGCAGGTCATGTTCTATGTTTGATGTTTCTTGGCTAAGTTTACATTGGATATAAGTTGTTGGTTAGTGCCTTAAATCATGGTTATTATTTCATTTCCCTCAACCTTGGATCACTATATTAAACCTTTTCATGAAATACTTATGCATATTGTTCAATTGGAGTTGAAATTTCAACCCTTTTCTTGTCTAAATTAGTGTTTTTTAGGAGCTCTAATTGAGTGAATAAACTAATCATTCAGGTGTATCACCATCATTAGGTAGGATTTTTGTCAAGTTTCCCTTGTCCCTTTTTCCATGTAGTTTGTAGCATAGATTAGTAAGATCCTAATCGATACGCCAAAAGGAGATAGCCCTTACAATCTAGAGATTCAATCCACTAATTAGGTCACCCACAACCTAGGATTGTTTCCATGTTTTAGTAGACTATGAAGGCCTGAAACTACCTTCACAAGGGTGTGAGTCTGATTGATAACAATTACTTCTCATTGACTATCCACATACTCTTCATGACTTTGGATGATCCTTTTTAGGCCTATTGTAGGTTGATTTGGCTTGGTTTGGATTTATTTAAATGATGATCTAACTTCCCCTGAATGCCTTTGAATCATAAAACATCCCCTTCTCCTTAAAGACTCAAAATGAGATCTAAAACTTCACCTCCAACTTCATTGTTTACATTCAGTTGTATGTTGATAATTCATAGGCTTTTAGGTCATCATAGTGATGTTTAGGGCTTATTTGATAGTGTTTTATCCTCCCATGAAGATATTTGATCACAAAATCACCTTATTCCTCCTTAAAGGGTTAAAATTGAGGTCAAACATCCATCCTTAAACTCATTGTCTACTAACTTGATTGTAAATAACACCTCTTAGGCTTGTGTATGGATAGGGGTTTAGCTTACGGGATCAAAACATGAAACTCCACCTTCTCTCTTCATTTTGGCTCAGGACTGCATTTTAAATAATTTGATATGATTTCCCATTGATGGCATAGATATTATTATCATATTATAGTGAAAAGTGAACTTTTCCATAATGTCTTGTAGGTGATCACTACCCTTTTTCAGTGTGTTTGCAAGAACTTTTAGACCTTGTAAAAATCTATCTCCACTCCTCTTCTGATCCTCAAAATTGGCATATACCTTATATGAGGATAAGTATAATAGGAAAATAAATTAAAATCATTAGAAACCCAATTTTTCATGTTGTATTCTATCCCAAAAAATATCAAGGATTATTGTTTGGCCCATTTTGGAACTGAGAGACTAAAACACTCTGATCATCCTTTTTAAAGGAAAACTCCATATGGCATAGCATTCTTACCTTAATTGAATGAAATATAAGACTCTTGGGAATTATAGGATCTCAAACATGAATTTCATGATTATTTTCCACCTTTCACACCTTTGTACAACCTCCTGAAGCTTCTATGTAAGACAACTGTGAGCTAATTGGTAGTGAATAGGGAAATTGAACAATCTATCTTGAAAGGGTTCTAATTTGATATATCTCAATGTAAATTTAATGAATACACCTTGAAAACCTGAATATAAGATCATATAAAACATCTTTAGGATCCTTCCACGTGGAGAAAACACATGTTATGCACCTATGACTGTCAATTTGAGAAACAAGCACAATTGGGAAATCCCTTTCAAGGGCATTAAGAGAGGAAGTGTTGGATGGTGATAAAACCATGGAGGGGCCTATTCCAACATAAAAACACTCCATCATAATGACATATCTCCATATATTCTTGAAAATAAGAAATAAATGCACAACCATACCCCTCTTGAATGCAATTTCATAAAAGGCTACCTGGAGTCAAACTAATTATTCATAAATGAGGATGGACCAAATTGAGAATTATTTTTATATATGTTAATTTCACTTAGATTAATATCCACATTTAAAATCATTCTTTTTGACTCCACTTGTATAGCTCATAGTAAGTGATTGAATCTGCCCTTCCTTGGCTTGCCAATGGAAAATGAAGGAAAATAAGTTATAAATAAACTTTTTGGCACTATTTATGAAAAAAAACATGTTAATGGCCTATGGGGAGATGAATATTCACACCACCACGTTTTTAACTAATGGTGGACTTGAGAAGTCCATACAAGTGCCCAAAAGCTCTTATTTTTTAGGGAAAACTACTATTTATTGATCATAACTGATTTATAACTTCCCCCTAACTAATTATGACATTATTTTACCTTATCCAAATTAATATCCACCTTTATTACATATTTTATAACTCCCATCATCCATACAAGTCAATTAATGAGCTAGAAATGTGGCCAAATGATCCTTTTTACACATGAGACCTAGAAAATGGTTAATTTATGACTTGAAGACACCTTGAAACATATAAAAACTATTTTAATATATTTTTATCACAAATTTACATTTTGAATAAGTTTGACCAGGGTTGACCAATGTTGATTTTGGTTGACTAGGTCAGTACAAGGAGGATTGACTTCAACAGGGACTAGGGGAAGGGTAAGTGGACATATAGGACAATAAGAGACCCCATAAGACATATAAAACTTTCCTCAAAAGTTTAAAATAGTAGGGTTTGATCCAAATTTGACTTGGGGTCAAATTTGGTTAACAATTGGCATAAACATCTAGGGGTGAAAGCTCTTGGTATCTTCATTCCCTACTATCTGGTTCAATAGGGTGACCATATCTAAAATTCATTCATTGAAATATGCCTTAAATATTTTATTGGGGACTTTGGAGGATATTTCTTTATTTTTCTTCAACCATGAGTTGTAAATCATAATTAAGCATTTAGTAAGGTTTTTGTCCCAATCCTCTTTCGCCTACTCAACACTGATGTTGACACATTCATCATGAAGTAAGATCCTCATTATCATGCTCATAAATACTCTATCCACCTTTTCCATGAGATCTCTAGATCTCAACCTAATTTTTATTATTTAAAAATCATAGTGTTTTGCATACGTGAGTACCAAATATGAGAATTATATTGAGGTGGGGAAGGTAACTTCTTTTGGTAGGCCACTTTATGAGAGGCATTCAATGAGAAACATTGGTATTTTAATATTTAATCTTCTATGGAAATCTTCTAAATCCACATGCTCAATCTGGGACTCAAAAATCTTTATGATGTCACAATCTAGAACCAACATTGGTTCATAAACCTAATGACAATGTGAAAATGGTCTAGTAATTTTTCATGGGAATCGAGGGAAAAAAACTTGCAGGGATTCACCAATGAGAAGAGATTAGGGGGATAGGACTAAAATTTTCTAGAGCACAAATCACAAACTTGAAATGAGTAAAATGAGCCTAGGTATTGATAATACAGCCTCCTTGGGAAAACACTATGTGGCAAACTACATGGAAACATCAATACACACATGCATCTGAGTAGGACATTATAGTTGACTAGTGCATCATCATCGCATACATGGGTGTGAAGGTACAACTACTTGGGCAACTACATCCACGTGTTTGTGCATCCATGAGGGATAGGTCAATATTTGTCACTTCCTTACAACATGTGCAAGTGCAAAGGCATAATTATCTAGGTGACCACATCTCCATGTCATTGAATCTAGGAGGATAGGTCATCCATCATAAAGGTGTAGATGTAGTCGGGCAACTTTCTTAAAAAAAATTCTAAGTAAACATTTTTTTCTAAACTTTCTATTTTTATCTAATTTTTGACACATAAAATGGAGTGTTGTTCATGGCCTTGGGGAATTTTTTGACATGATGAATGTTAGGAACATATAGCTCATGTTGGGGATGTGAATTTGTAATAAGACAAATAAAACTCTCAAAATTTGGGGTTTTAGTAGACAAGTACTTATCTATTGGGTAATAGATTCAACCTGAAGATAATGAAACAAGAAATAAATTATGAAACTCAATGAAATGGAAACACATGACACATGATAAGTATAAATTAAAACATATAACCAAAAGGGAAACACACATTTGAAAGGAAATGGTAGAGGACATCCTACCCTCACTCTTTATACAACTTAAAATATTGCATGTTATATAGTAGTGGGAGGTGTGTGACATCTTTTTATTCTAAATAATATGTGTTTTCACTATAAAAATGTCTAATTTTGAATGATCCCATCCATAGGGAGTCAAATTTCCCATTACTTCCTCTTGGTTATCTCCTTTTGTCCCAGAGTAATACTAGGTCATCAATTTGTAAATCACATTGATGGGCCTTTTGTTTGAGCACTTATTTAACCTTTTCCTAATTAGTTATTATTCTATCTATTATTGTGACTCACTCTTATTCTATCTCTATTAGGTACATGTCTCTCTTCTCTAGAGCATATTAGAAGTATCCATCTTCAATAACTTTTTCTAGTTTCAAAACAAGTAATTCCAAATAAATAGATATCATAGCATCTCTCCCATATATCAAATGAAATGGAAACATTATGATTGTTCTCTTAGGTATGATTTGATTGCACATAATGCATCATATATCTTTTATGATAATACCTCTTATTTATGTCAACCAATTTATAGACAATGGTATTTATATTTTTGTTATTGGATTCTACCTAACCATTACCATAAGGGTATTAATTTGAAGAATGTGTAATTGAGATGTCATACCCATAACAAAAACCAATCATCTCATTAGACAAGTTAGAATTGTTATCCATCTCAATATTCTAAGGGATACCAATCCTAACCAAAATATTCTCCTTTATGAAGTTACACACAAATTTAAAAGTGGTGGATTTCACTAGAATGGCTTCCACCCACTTCATGAAGTAATCAATGTCCATCAAGACATGGGTGTGGCCAGTACTGGAATGAGGACTTATAGCCTCAATGAAGTATAATCCCCATTATTGAAATGGTTCCTCAATGACCACATACCAGAGAGGCAATACTATGAGTTTAGGCCTACCAAAAAAGTATTGATAAGCTTCACATTTGGAAACCCATTCTTGTGCATCATTGAATAACATGGACCAATAATAGTGAGATTATATTATTTTGAACATTGTGATTGAAAATGAGAAATTTCTTCCACAAGATTTTCCATGAAATGATTCCAAGATCTTCTTTTATTGTTCTTTTTTTACACAATTCAAGAAAGTGCCATCAAAAGACTTCTTGAACAAGGTATTGTCCCAAATCATGTATTTAGTTTCCTTCAACTTGAGATTTGATTTTTACTTGGGAGTTAGATGAGCTATACATTATCCATATGAGAGGAAGAATATTATACTAGAATACCATTATTCAATAGAATCAATGATGACCACCAATGATAACTCTTCCTTTTCTTCCCTTTGAGAATCAACACCTTCAATAATCAATTGGCAAAGGCCTTGTCCTCTTACCAGCTTCATAATTTTAATCTCCAAATCATATTATTACAACTTAGTGATCCAAATTCCTATTTTTAATTCAAGCTCATTTTGGTGAGGATTGATTTCACTGTTGAATCTAGGACCATTATAATGGTATGATAATTCAAGATATAAAATTTGAAATGCTTTATAGCTTTGACCATAATATATGCATGTTTCTCAACCAATGAATATTTTAGCTCATGGTATTTAAATATATAACTCATGAATGCAATATATGATTCAATCCCTTCTTCATTTTTTTGCACCAAAATAGCAAACAAGGTCTATTCATAAGAGTAGCAATATGTAATGAAGTACTTTTGAAAATCTAGGAAAGTTTATATTAATGCCTTCGTAATTACTTCCTTGATCTCATTGAATGATTTATTCCCATCATCATTCCATTTTAAGGAGATAATTTCACTCATCATATACAATATGCCTAGTGAGCTCAGTAAATTTAGGAACAAACCTTATGAGATATTTGACTTTGCCTAAGAATGAGTGAGTATCAAGTTTGTTGGTTGGTAGGGATATCTATTAGATAGATTTTACTCATTGGTTGGTAGGGATATCTATTAGATAGATTTTACTCTATATAGATCAATATTAGTACCCTATTTATAAAATACATGGCCCAAGATCTTTCCTTTCATCACTAAAAAGATAGACTTTTTTGGATTCAAAGAGATACCATGAGAGCAACACCTTTCAAAAATACTTTTTAGGTGTTCAAAATGATATTCCCTTTTCTTTGAGAAGACTATGAGATCATATAAGTAAATCACAATGATCTTATTCTACATATCATTTAAATCCATATCCATGTCCCTTTTTAATGTTTTCCCTACATTAATTAGGTCAAAAAGCATCCTTATATAGGTAAAAGTTTCCCGTGGGTAATGAAAGTCATTTTGAATTGATCTTCTATAGCTACTTTGACTTGATTATATCCTTAGAAGTTATCTAAAATAGACATCATTTCAGATCCTATGATAGCCTCTAGGATTTGATCCATGATTAGCAAAAGGTAGTTATCCTTGAGTGAAGCTTGATTGAGATTGCAAAAATCCACACACATCCTGATTTCCCCATTCTACTTTTGAACAAGTACAATGTTTGCCACACAATTTGGTGATGGATAAGGAAGATAATCTTGGCATCTAAAATCTTCTTGATCTATTCATAGATATTCTTGGTGATTTTTTGATTATAGTGCCTCAACTTCTGTTATAATGGTTTGACATCGAACTTCAATGAAATTCTATGTTGCATTCTTTTTGGTCTAAAATACTTTAGATCAGTAAAGTACCAAGCAAATACATATTTATCTAGCTTGAAGAGAGTAATGAAACTTATACATTTTTTATTATAAAAACATTTTCCTATATTAACATACCTTGGCTATTCTTCTATGTCTATATTTACCTTCTTATATTTAGATCTTATGGGATTTCCCTAAATATTCTACTTGATCTACCTATCAAGTTTGTCAAACATTTTTTCTAAAGAAACTAGACCTTTAGGAATCTTATTTCATTTCAAATGTATAATGGTGTATTCTAGTTGATTATCCTTCATGTCAAGTTTTGTATAATTATGTTATTATTTTTTTCCTATAGTAGAAGATACTCTATATGTAGTGGAGTTTCCATCCAAAAAAATATGAAATTATCTTTTTTTTCTAAGAAAGTGATGATCTGTTTATTGTTTTTGAATACTTACCAATTCTTAGAGATGTCTGATACACTAGGGTGATATACCATTTCAATAACATACCAATTATTATCAACTTAAGGAGGAGGAATCATCAAGGAAGTGGATACAGTTAAGGCGTTAGCTTTGGATTTTTTTATTTTGGGAATATATTTATAGAGAAAGTTTGAAAGGCTTAAACATAATCCCAAACCCTATTTCTTTAGTTTTTGAGTATGTCATTCTTTACCCAATATTAATCTCTTACCTATTTGATGATCATTTCTACATCACCTTACACTTTGATGTTCTAAATGCCCATCTCTTATACTACTTCTAATCCTAGTAGCAGTGTTTCATATTGGGAAGTATTTTTTGTGCACTCAAAATGAAGTTTTAATGAGAAAGGAAATAATTCTTTATGTTGAGATATTATCAATATGTCAATTCTTGAATCAGTCATTGATCAAATTATATCAAATTCTAGAGTCTAGTTATTATTTGAATCACCCTCCACTAGTTTGGTAAGTTCTAAATCTTTTTAGCTATCATCATGTAAGTGTCAGAACCTATTTCCTCTAATATGATGTCTACCCAAGTATCATTTGAATTCTACACTAAGATATTATCTTTTGGCTCTATGAGTAATCTCCCATTAACTCCTTTCATAAGAATCACTATCTATGTCCAATCTAGTTTTATTTTTCCTTTGATGTCTCTACAGAAAGACCTACTCAAAAGCATTCCATAGCTGGGAGGAATGTCTGCTACTAGTATGGTCATCTTTACTCTCTTTTGGTAAAAATTATCTATAGAAACCTATTCATATTTTATCTATCTAATTAATGGAACTTGCTTTGTTTCTATGTTAAATAAGTGACCAAATATTGTAGTGCAAGTCAGTCCCAAGGCTTGCATAACCTTGGCCAACATGACATTAGCAAAATCTCCTAAATTAATTATGTAGTTGTTCAATCTATAGCCACCAATAAAAATAGATACAAAGAAAGGCTTAAGACTTTAATTTCTCAAATAAGTAATGGATACATTCTTTTGCAAACTAGAATTAGCCATCCTGATATGTGCTCCTTAAAGATGTGCATTCGAACTTCCTCCTTTGATGAACTTGAATAATTTATCCAATTATTTAGGGTTGTTCCTAATGTATGTAGTTTGTGAAATCTGAACCGTAGTCATGTTCATGTTATCAATTATATCAAAGGAATATTTTATAGGTTCTTAATTTAGATTCACATGAGGAGAGTAAAAATTACCAAACCTTTTTGGTGATTTATCCTTTGATAAATTTGGAAAAAGGGTACCATTATTGAAGAAAAAAATGGGAATAACTACAACTTTAGGAGTCTCTTTCATTTTTTGCCTACCAGGTTCTTTATTCTTTTTAAAAGCTTTCATCCTCTCATTCTGAGATTTGCTAAACAACAAATTTTTATTCATATCCTCAACACTCTCATTATAATCATCACCTTCAAATTCATATTCAAAATAATCCATAATGGAATCACCATTAGGTTCTTGAATTTTAGGATCGGATGTGCCTAAAGTACCTTCTTCAAGTTGTTCTTCAATAGTTCAAAGTTGTTAGATTCTATCCATTTCTAGGTGATTCAAACCATCATAATCATTAGTGGCATGAAAAATTCATGCATAATGAATGAAAGTAGGGGCTACTTTGATAGCAAGTTGAGGAGTTGGTAGGGGAAATTTAGGATAAACATTACCATGATACAGAATGAAGGGTCTCCTAAGTACACATCCTTATACAAAGTATTTTTTTATTGGAGAATATACTTCTTTAATGCTAAAATTTAGTTGGAAATTTTTGAATCAATGGGTCTATTGAATTTTGTTCTTTGATTTTAAAGGCATCTTTATTTATTTTCCTAGCCATGATTATTTCATATTTAATCTTAATGGTTTGGGTTTACACAGCTACCAATTTTGTAGGATGGTTCCTCCATAGGAAGAAACTCACTTTAGTTACTTATGCATTAAAGAAGAATTTTTTTTAATTTTGTACCATAGGAATTACAATAGTTTGGATATTATGTACCAATTTGTTTAATTAGACTATGAAATATTACATAGGTTCATGGGAGTATTTCTTTATTTGAGATAATTATGCCAAAAGAGAGTGTTCATCTTTGATAGGTTTAAACCTTTATTTGAATTTATCTCTCAACCAATGTTTCCATGAACAACCTAATTGACACATCTTCATGTTTGACACCAAGGACACTACAAGTGGAAAATAAAGATTTTATGTGTTCATCAAGGTGTTATCTACCATCACCAGTAAACCTTTTGGAGGTTCATAAATTTGAGTGCCCAAAGCCAATGGGCCTATATGAGCACCCTAAGGTACAACAATATCCATTCTATAAAAATTTATTACTCTTAGAACAAGTGTATCTAGCAGTGATATAGTTATGTTTATAGGTTGTACCTTTTTTATTCATTTAGGTGAAATTATAAAACTAAATTGTTCTTGTGATTAAAGAACAAATCAAAAAAAAAAAAAAATCTTGATGGATCTTATGTACGTTATATCAGCCAAGAGGCTAAAAAGTCTTAAGGATCTCTAATCACCAATATTCTAGTAGCAACTACAATAATTTTTAGAGAAAAATTTATACATTGTTCTTCTTCATTTAACATGGTTTTAGCTCTTTGAAAATGGGAATTATCCATCGTATTTTCCTAAGCAAGCTACTATAAATCATAAGAAATATATGCTTGTGTAGCTTGTTTCCAATTGAGGTTTGGTTAGATAGTTAGGTTTTGATTCCCATGGATAGTCATAAAATGACTATAGCTGAAATATTTTAGGTTACATGAAAAGCAAATAACGTGCCCCACAATGGATGCCAAAAAATATTGGTGAAATATTTGGTACTTTGTGACAAATCTAGATTTCACAACAATATAGGAGATGAAAATTATCTCCCCTATTTGAGGGTAGGTTCCCTTTATCGAAATCAGTCAAAACTAATACATTTATATATAATATTTTTAAGTTGAATGGGGGGGTTGTTGACATTCATATGGAAGTAAAAATGGAAAGAGGGAAGGCAAAGAGTCATGGGTGGAGAACAAACAAAGATTCCATCCACTTGCATAATGATAAAAATAAAAGATAATAAGTTACTTTAGGAAATCAAACACAATTAGTGTTTGGAATAATGAGTTATGCATAAACATTAGAAAAATACATACCCATTAAATAAAATGAGATGAATTTTTTTGATATTTCCTTTGTTCATGGACAAAAGATTGAGCACAAAGTTTCCTTCTTTTTCCTCTTCAAGATTCACAAATTGAAGATATAACAAAACCCCTTTTAAAATTGTCATTTCTTGTATTTATAATCAAAGGGAATGGGTTGACCCTTTACATTCCAAAGTGAGTCTTCATATTCTATTTTTTTTGTATTATATTATTTTAAAATTTTAATTTTATAAAAAGGAAAATATTGATTTTCTTGAAATAGATACTTAGACAAAAATAGAAAGGAGTTATATAGACCTTACTAGGAGGGTTTTTTTTAGGTAGAAGTGGTTGTGAATGGATTGATATTATTTAGAGCTTTCTTGGCTTGTTAATTGTCTCGTGTAACTTTGAATTTATGAAATCTTTTGACTACCTTAAAGACTTCATTACTTTTGGGAACCACCATGTGTCAATAACATGTGAACCATCTATGGGAGATAAATGTTAGGGTGATTGGGACCTTCTAAAATCCTATCAATTGAGTATTCATCTCTTCTATTTAAATATGGATTTCACTAAATGTTTTCATTGAAGTTTTTAGGAATTTTTTCTCATTGAACATATCTTCTTTGACCACTTTTTGGAATTGGGCTTTCAATTAATCCATAGTATGCATAGTGATCCCATCATCTTTATATATATCACAATAAATGTCATCTAAATTGGTAAAGATCAGCTTACATTTTTCTTCACTCATGTCTATATTTTCTTTCGTCTCCCCGATGGTTCTATTCAAGACTTCCTTTCTCTAGAGTATACAATCTACCCATTTGTATAAAGTTTCATCTTCTTATTTTTAAAATAGTCCACCTTCCACCATCACTTTGGCCTCAAATAAAATAATTTACTGTATATCTCCAATGACTTCTTGACACACTTTCAAATTGGTAGTGTGGGATTTGATTTGTTTGTGTATGTTTGACATCTCTTGTTTAATGGAAGCATAGAGCTTCATGACTTATTCGATATAGTTAATTCCGCTAACAAGAAAGTTATCCATCCCCACATCTAGAGTCCTTCCATAATAACTATACTTGATAATTATAGAAATAACATTTTTTCTTAACCTTGGAAATTGTGTTGGAACATCAACTTGTTGGGTTGTGGGAGTCTCTAGGGATTGAGCAGATAATCAACATAGCCTACCAATTGTTTGACCTATTCTCTAAGGCAATATTGAGTCAATTTATCTTGATCTAACATTTTGATTATTATTTTAGTGGTATCTTTAAGGTTATGAATGTCACTTTCACATTTCACTTCTCTGAGTGATATCCTCTTGAGAGTATAATCATTCATTGTCATTTATCCTATGTCCTTTTTGACATTGAGCTCAATGATCTCCATGAATTGTGCACATAAGGGATCCAATACCAACCTAGATGTGGTTATTTATTTCTTTGATGTAGGGTTTTTAAAAAGGTCAACTACAACATCAAAATTTGGCATTTCTACTTCAACTACCATTTTCCTTTTCTTCAACATTGGTTGTATCCATTGAAAAATATCACTGAAAGACACCAATTGAGCTTTAGAGGAAGAGGGAGTGGACTATTTTAAAGGAGTCATTTTATTAGTATGAGGTATTTTTAGAGATCTAGATGGAGAATGTGTAACTTCTACTTTTTTCTCCTTTTGTGATATATGTTGGACTGCTCCCTAAATGGAGGCCAAGTATTGTTAGTAGTATTAGGGATGAGCAAGTTAATATCACCAAGGGTTTATATTAAAGATATTAACTTTATATATTTTTTGAATTGATTATTTTTCCCTATTTTTGGACTCTCCTTGCATGGATTTCATGGTTGTAACCTTGGATCAGGATCTTCATCACCACCATCTTCAAAACTAGATGAGCTATATATCTCAATTATCACATTGGTATTACTCCTTCTAGAAGTAGGTGGAGGATCTTCATTATCCCCCACTTCAAGGGATTTGAAGCCTTTCCTCTCTTTAAACCACATGTTGTTGTTTCTTATCTAGCCATTTCTTTATATGATTCAACATTATATGTGTTCACCATTATAGATCAATGATTTCTCTAATTGACCAGTTTATAATTGGAAAGGGTGAATAACAATTATATTTTTATATTCAAGATCAATGAGGTTCATCTTATCATCAATCATCCCTTTTGGTACCCATTCATCTTTGAATGCTCTTATCTACTCAAGATTCATTCAACTCTAGTCCCTTTAAATTACTTCAAATTCATATGCATAATTAGCCCAGTAGTCTTCTAGATGACTTTTGTGTTCATAGGTAGATCCTATGTTGAGATTATGCTTCACATATCCTTTGGTATCAACAAATTATGTATTGGCATAGGATCAAAGGGTGAACTTAGATATTGCCAAGTAAATGTCTTGTGCATTAACCACTATTTTACAAATGAATTTCCCCAATACAATGGGAAATGAAATACCTAGTATGTGCTTCTCTTTATAGTGTTTGTGAACTGATTCTACTTGTCAAAATAGTTCTATGAGAATAATTTTATCACTTTCCAATCTTGGGAGCCTCATAGGGTGTCGTTCATAGCCAAAAAAAATTGATATATGTAAATTTTTGAAATTGGATGTAGTGGCTACCATATTGGTTGACCAAGCTTTTTGCTTTAGTTGAAATCCATAATGCCCAATCCTCTTTAAGGCACTACACTACTCTCATTGTGAATGCATTATTGATTTTGGTGTAGTGTTTATTACTTTTTCACAATATGAGTTGAGGTAAGCATTCAAATACTTGTGTTAATTGTGTGACAATCCCATGCTGGGAAAGTCCTGAGTATACCTTTGTGAAGCCAATGAGTACACTAGATAGGATGTCATGAAAATTTGTTTTGAGACTTGTACATTTAATGATTGATCATGCAGAGATTCACTTATAAACTCACCCTAGTCTATGAACTATTTTATATGACAAATGATGTTCATTGCAATGAACATCTAGTGGTGAAATCTCTTGGTATTTTCATTCCCTACTTATGGTTCAATAGGGTGACCATATTTGAAAGTTATTGAAATCTACCCTAAACAGGTTCTTAGGGACCTTGGAGGGTATTTCTCTCTTTTGTTTCAACCATGAGTTGTTGATCGTAGTTAAGCATTTAGTAGGGATTTTATCCCAATGTTCTTTTGCCTACTTGACATTGATGTTGACATGTTCATCATGAAGTGGGATCCTCATTGCCATGCCCATAGATATTCCATCAACCTTTACCATGAGCTTTATATATCTTAACATGATTTCTCTTGTTTAAAAATTGTAGCATTTTTCATAGGTGAATAATAACTCTAGGCATTTTACTAAGGTGGGAAAAGAATTTACTTGTGGTAGGCCACTTAGAGGCGTTCAATGAGTATCTTTGGGATTTCAGTATTCAGTCTTTTGTTGAAATCTTCCAATCCACATGCCCAATCCGAGAATCAAAAATCTTTGGGATGTCACAATATAGAACCAACAGTGGTTCATACCCCATGTATTTGTATTTCATTCTTCTAGTTTTTTAGACTTACGAATTTTGTTTTGCAAGCAAGGTCAAGGATGTCTAGTGGGTATGGGGTTAAAAAATCTTAAATTGGTTAGAAAGAATGCAAAGTAGTGGACATATGGTGTTTTGGGTTACCTTGAAAAATATCTTAGAATAGGGTTCTAAATAAGGGTAAAGCATTGTAAAGTGGGGGAAAAGACCCTGATATCAATGTGAAAATGGTCTAGCAAATTTTCACAAGAATTGATGGAAAAAACTAGCAGGGCTTCACTAGTAGAAGGAGCTTAGGGGGCAGGACTCAAATTTTCCAAAGCACAAATCAATCTTGAAATGAGTAAAATGAGCCACAGATTCCATGCACATGTATTTTAGGATGACATTAGGGCCAATCATCACATCTTTGCAACATGCACAAATTCAAAGGCATGACTACTTGGGTAGCCACATATACACCTCCATGATGGACAGGTCACTAGATATTACATGTGATATGCATGGGTGTAAAGGCATGACTGTCTAAGCAATTACATCTCCATGTCTTTACATCCATGGAGGACAGGTTGATCGGTCATGCCCAGCACAAAGGCATGAATGCAGTCAAGAAACTTTATTTTAAAAACTTTCTAAGTAAGACTTCTTTTCCAAATTTTCCATTTTCTCTAGTTTTTGGCACATAAATCAAAGTTTTCTTTCTAACCTTGCAATAAAAATTGACATGACATATTTTAGTAACAAAACATTCAAATTCACAATTCTTCTTTTTTCTTCCTCCATTTTTTGTAATATTATAGAGAGTCCCTATAGTTTTTGGTTTAGTCCTCACTCCACAGGAATTTTTATAGAAATTTGGGGAGTTCCACTATGAATTTTATTTATATCAATAATTTATGTTTAATTATTTTTTTTTCATTTTTAGCATTGTGTATAAAACTGTGCATTTTTTATTCACTTCATATGGATCTTGACATTTATTTTTTTCATTTTTTATGTTTGTCTGTTTATTTACCTCTTAGAATTTAGTTTTGGAATGTGTTATTTAGATTTACATCAATTGTCATGTGCATGTTTTCCTTTGGATGGGTGGATAACAAACTATTCAAGGAAATTACATTTTATTTGCCTTGTTTTTTATTTATCTTTCTCCCTTTTCATAACCAATATGCTTATATTAATATTATAGTAGGAGGATCTGATCTCTCATTATCAATGATTGTTTTATTTTTAGTCCCATACATTTAAGCTTCCACCCTAATTTGATCGTTATTAATCATGGTGCATGGTGCAATTGTGCATATTCAATAATTTTCTAGCACAAATAGTGAACCCAAATGCAAATCTTTGGTTTGTGATTATGAGAACTCCTTCATTTTATTTTTAATTTTTTTGTGTTTAATTGTCATGGAATCTAGAAAATATACTCTTTGTGAGTAAAATTAAAATTTCCCAATGAATCTATGTTTTATTTTAGTCACATTTTTAAAAATCAAACATGAAATATTATTTATTTTAGGTATTAGCACCACCATATTATTTTTATTTAATGATTATAGTATATAATCATCAAAATCATCTCCTTGAAGCACCCCCATTATCCACCTAAAGACTCTACTAGATGTTAATCCATAACATATATATTTAGTAGACCTTGGCCTTTCATTTATTTATTTTTGTTTTGAGCCCTTGACAACCCCACTAATGTATAAACCCAATAACACATGAAAATATAATGATAAATCCTAATCCAAAATCAACTCTCAGGCACTCCTAGATTTCAATGGAGATAACTCTACATCTGTCATACACCACATTTATGATGTGGAAAACTTTTGTGAAATATATAATATTATAAACCCTAATTTATCCCTTTGGTTCTTTGCATCATATGTCAAGATAAAATATTTGGAATGGTTCAGAAGCTTAAATTTGGCATTAATATCAAGTTGGGATGAGTTGGGTGATTTGATGCACAATTAGCTCAAGGAAAAGGTAGATGCTTTGTCTTTGATTAAAAATTTGGATATAGTAGATTTAGCTACTACATATCATATGGCATATGTCATCCTTAAATTCAAAATAACATGGTTAAGGATACCCCTGAAGATCCATTCATAACTAAGTATGGCATTCCTATGTTTTTTGAAGGCTTTAGATGTTGATCTTATTGTCATGATAAAATAATTATGAAGAATAACTCTTCTTGAGACCTACAAAAAATTTATATATAAAAATAATCCTCATACAAGTTCAAAAGAGGGATCATATAGTAGAATTTCTTTGTTTCCTTGGTTAGGTGCCCTCTCTCAAGTTTCCTAATGTTGCCCTTTACAAATCATGTATCTATCATCCCCATCCACCTTAAGATTTATCCCTAAACCCCATTTCAATGGTGGATATAATGATCCTCATAAGAAATTTTTCAAATCAATCTATGACCTTCAAAAGGTAACTTATTATCTAATGTGCTCAACATCATTTTGTTTTTTTAATTTTTCAAAACTAGTTGTAGCATATTATCCCAAGTACCCTTCATAACACATATGTTGTCCCAAATATCCCAATGATTTTCCACGTAAGCAACCATGCCTCTCACCCAAATAGATTGTAGATAACCCCTAAAACTTATGAAGGAAAGGAAATGGAGGCTTCTTATTCCAGAAGAAACATATTTCCCCTTTTATTCCATGTGGTATCCAAGTCTATATGTAAACAAATGGTTGAAAACTATTCTTATTTGAGGAGGAATTATTTGGCAAACAATGGCACATTTTCCCAATTTTCTATAGAAAATGATGTTCACAAGGAAATTGCTGCAATGCACCTTTAAAAAACATACATGAAGAATCTAGTGATGATGATGAGTTTGTATCTGTTGAAATGGAGCATGAGCATGTGCATAGAGGGGACATGGAGGTTGTCATCCAAACCAATCCTCTACAAAACCATGGATAAATGAATATAAAAAAATCATATAAGTGGAAGATATTGAATGTTTATTCATTACAATAGAAGATGTCTTTGTGTATGTATCCATGGAAGATGAATCCTTCACTCCTCACAAGGAATAAATGTGGCAAGAGATCCTTAGCAGACCATTGGAGAATGATAATGTTAGCTTATTTTTTAGGAGATGATTGCAATAGCATAGAGGAGGATTTAACATACCCTTGGGAATAATAACATGAGTAAAATACAATCACCCTAATTTGGAAGCTCTTTCTAAATATTCTAATGATTTGATTCTTTAGCGTAGAATTCATTGAGTATGAAAATGTTTCCTCTAATCATGGAGTTGAAAATAATTATACAAATGAATTTTTTGATGCAGAGGATATTATTTTAATGAACCTTCATCTCCTTCTCAAATATTAGTCATCTCTAATTTTGCATAAGGCATAGGATGACTATTTTGTGTAGGGGACAAATTTTAATGGTGAAAAAGGAGATATTCTACTGTGTGAAGTGTGAAGTGTGAAGTGTGAAGTGTGAAGTGTGAAGTGTGAAGTGTGAAGTGTGAAGTGTGAAGTGTGAAGTGTGAAGTGTGAAGTGTGAAGTGTGAAGAAGAGCTTGTAAATTTAAATAGCCAACCTTTAAGATTCAATACAATAGTGTAGGGATTGGTGGGTTATTTTAACATAAATTATAATGCACTTACAATGATGATATTTCACCAAAAAAGGCTCAATTTTAATTAGAGGGAGGGGTTTCACCTCTTCAAATTTCATTATAGGCATAAGCAATCACATAAAAAAAAATCAATATAGATTTAGCTACAATTTCAATTTATAAAAAAAAAAAGAGGCAAAGAGGTTTAAATGTATGGTTTTCAGCTGGGTGGGTGATGGAATCACAAATTTATCATTAAGCATGAGACTTATAGTTATTTTTATAAGCCTATGAATGGATTCATTATAGTTGGAATAAACCCATCATTATCAATGTAGGAATTTATTTATTCTAATAATATGCACAACATCAAGATGTATTGGCTATATTTTTACACCTACGCATTATTTTGGTGTAGTTTGTTGAGTGTATTCCAAAGAGGGAGAATTCCAAAAGAATTTAGATACTCACAAGGAAAGCCATTTAGGTTCAAATTAAATACATATGCCTCTTATACTAATAGGTTACATCACATTGGATGATTCATATTTTTTGAGAGTAGACCATAGATATTGCATGATTTATAGGCCATTATTCATGTCCAATGTTGATATTTAGCCTTTTTCAAATTACTCAAATAATTATGCATCGAAGACCAAATTGAACACATATCCCTCTTATTTTTCCATGGTGCATCACATTGGAGGTGTTATAAATCAATTTTATGACCAAATTAATGGAGGATGTATTGCATGTATGTTTTGTAGAAGGCCAATGTAAAAAGTGTGAGAAACTTTGTAAATAAGTGATGACTTAAAATTGAAAACTCTACCCGTCTATTAAATAATGGCACATCATATTGACGTAATTTTGGATCTTCTAATGGTCAGGTTGATTAGATTTGCACTCATAAGCCATATATGTTCATGTACAAACGTACAATCCACAAAGTAAAATTGAAAAACATGAACAACTTTGAGGAGAAATAATTCTGGTTTAAATTGAAATCTTGTATCTATATAGTATCAATAGCGCATCAAGTTTGTGAAATTTCAAATATTTTGATGGAAGCGTAATGGAGTACTTTACATATGTAGGTCGTGGGTCCTATGTTAGGTAGATTTATTCTAATGAGCATAAAATTAATGGCTTTTTTTCCTTGTATTATTTCATTGTTGACATATGACTTACCGTCTCATTACTTTTAACCAATGGTGCAACATTTAAAAGGTGGAATAGGTGACTTTTATGCATAGGAATGAAAGTCCCAAATCTCAAAGGTATTTTAAAATTTGAATATTTCACTAAGGCATAAATGTATTTTAGAGGAAAATAGATGTCTATCCATCTAATATACAATGTGAAAGCATCATAAAGATCAAGGAATGTAGTTGGAGCCTATCAACTATCAATACTAGGAGGAGCATTATTGGCATAGTTTTATAGAATAAATTTTATAACATTAGATCTGACCAACATATTTGTATTGTCAAATCTCCCTTTGATAAATCAAATCCATCTAAGTGATTTCTTCACCATTGGTTTCATAACATTTAGTTTGGGTCATTGATTTAGCTATAAAACATTAATCCTTCAAATATAAATGGAAAATATATGGTAGAGTCCATATGGATAGCAAGGTACATATCCAATAATGTCCCAACCCATAGGTAAAATCATCATGTGTTAACATTTTAAGGTGCATCATTGGTTGGGTAGGGAGAAGATGTCAATTTTTTTTTGAATTCCACTTGATAATCACAATGCATAATAGAAGGCAAAAAATGGATCACCTAGACCCACAAGGGGAATTACTCCTTGACCCATGCTCCCAAATTTAAAATTAAAAAATGAAATTTGATTAGGGGCTACATTGAATAAAGTAGAAACTTTTTTGACTCCATAATCCAATGGATGCAAGAATCTAGAATGAACACATAGTAGGCATGCTTCTTTGCGAGCAACTAGAAATGTTTTAATTTTATACTCCCCAAATTAATTTCATGAATTATCCCAAGAATTTATGGCTTGGATGGAATATCCCAAGAATTAATTCCTTCTTTATTTGCATGCATATGCCACCTTCAATTTTAGTATCTCTTGAGAAAAATTTCTCTACTAGGGTTTGCATGTTTATCTTATGATTTATTGTCCTTTCTTTCCTTATATCACACTATCTCTACAAGGTTTTCCAGGCCATCTCACATTTAAATCAACTCTAAATTTTCCCTTTGGGAAAATTAATTTTACATACATGGCCCTCAACCAATCTGTCACAACCATTGTTTCCAGCATTGAAAAAGATGACGCTAAAATGAGTTTGAAAATATGTTTCAAAGGTCTAAAATGCTACACCTTAATTTATAGTGCATATAAGGATATGTGTGGTCAAATTGTGGATTACATACCTTCATATTATCTTATTGCATTTTTCAATGTTCTTAGTATGGTTAACCTATGGAATAACCATAGATAAGTAGAGTATATATAAGAGGTAGTGGTTAGTATTTTATCATCATATTGTGAATTTTGTTATTATTTAATTATTGTGGAGGTTCCCCCCTCAAAATGGCTCAGTCATAATATTCAATTATTATGCACTTTCACCAATTGTTTTTGTGGATCTATTTATTTTATTCTTAATTTTGTGATATACAATTCTATTTTCATGAATCATCTAAGTTATTTCATTATAATTGGTATCAAAGCTTCAATTTATCAAGTTTATATGGTAAAAAAATTAGATATGGCATCCTGAGCACTACAAAGCCTAAAAAACATATCTTGCTTCATGAGGTTTTTTACAAAAAAAATTATTGGTAAAAAAGTCTATAATTTTTTTTTACCTTGTGAAAATTAGTAGTCATTGGATTTGTCTTTGTGAGATAATCACAATGGTATATTCTATCAGTATACTTTTTCAAGCCAAAAAATTTCAACCTTATGCACATTAGTAGTCAATGGATTCATCTTGGTGAGGAGATCACAATAGTATCTATTGTTAATCAGAATCATACCCTTGTGAAGGTAGTTTCAGGCTTTCATAGTCTGCTAAAACATGGAAATAATCTCAAGCTATGGGTGGCCTAATTGGTGGATTGAATCTCTAGATTCTAAGGGCTAGCTCCCTTTGGTGTATCAATTAAGATCTCTACTCTACATTACAAACTATTGAGAAAAAGGTAAGAAAGAAAATTGAAAGGAAATCCTATCTAATGATGGTGATACACATATATTTTGGTTCTTCCACTCAATTTGAACTTCTAAAGGCACTGATTAGACAAGAAAAAGATTGAACTTTCAAGTCTAATTGACTCTTATGCATGAGTATTTCATGAAAAGGTTTTTATCTAATGATCAAAGCTTAAGGGAAATGATGGAATAGGCCTTATTCAAGGAACTAACCAACCACTTATATCCACTATGAACTTAGTTAAAAGACATCAAACACAAAAAATGACTTGCATAATCTGATCAACTATACTACTAGGTAAGAATCAAGACTTGACAAGGAAGAAAATTCTATCACATATGCAAATCACTGACATAAATACACTATACAAGCACCCTAGAATCTAAAAGTAGTCTTATTTATCTAAAAAAAGTTACAAAATTCAAATTTTGGTAGAGTCTGGTCTTGCCAAAAGAGGGATCCTTAAAATGGTTGAAAAAGCCAACTTATATAGAAAAAGCTTACAAAAGCCAAGAGATTGGCACTAAAAATAGAAGAGGAGATCAACTCCAACATCACCCCAAGTCCAACTCCATCTATGCCAAGATAACCAAGTCTTCAAATAATATCTTTCTCCTTCTCTAAAAAATCTGTTAGGATCTGGGAAGCACAATTGATTACCATGTACAAGCAACTAAACGCGGAATTAACTAGAAGCAATAAGTAACTAGAAATCAAAAACAACACAGAATATGAGAGACAATACTCAATTGTATTAATACTCTTCTATAAGGATATACAACAAAGAAGATGCCACATTCTTCTTCCTTACAGACCTCTAGGGCTCCCACACCTCTAGGGCATAAACAGTAAATCTCTTCAAGAGCTCACTCTCTCAATTACGGTCCCAATAATCAACTCAAAAATAGAGTTGTTGTTCACCTCCACTAGCTAGTAACTATACTGCCAGTCCACCAGTCAGTAACAATACTGCCAGTATAAATAAGTACACAATGTACTCCAAGTAGATCTCACCTGATCTTGATACCTATTGTATTGCTAACCTCCTTGATCTTGCACACCTGTAAATCAATCTAGTTTTGCACACCTGCAAACCTAGATCTCACACACACACACATACCTGTAGATCAATTGACCTTACTTACCACATGTAGATCTCCTTCCTGATCTTGCACACCTATAGACCAACCTGATCTTACATACCATGAAGAACACTTGTCCTCCAAGCCATCACCCCTGTGGATCTTCTACCAGACCTTGCTCTCCCATAGATCTACCTGATCATACACACTTGGCACTATGGCACTATGAGGAGCCAAGCTTGCTCTCTCTATCTAGCACCTGAGGAATCCCTATTTTGATCCCTCACACTTTACAATACAACTCATGAGTCTATTATATAGATCCCATGCAAACAATAATTAGACATCCAATTACAATAATTAGATCTGTAACTCAAAGACTAAAATTAGCCTTTTACATGCAAACAACCAGTTTGTTAACAAACTATTCATGAAATTGACATTTCCAAAACCACACAGGCGGTTGACATCAGTCCCTGTCTGGCTGGAGATGACCAATGTCAGCCGATACCTAACTAATGTCAGTTGGTCTGCTCACTAGATATGATCGACGTCAATTGATCAGATCGACATCGATTGCTCTGTAACTCAGCAACCTCTCAATAACCTCTTCTATGTCTACATCAGTTAAGTTTTTAGCTCTACAACCTAACAATCTCCCACTTGGAGATAAACAACTGCACTATACATATACTTGTACATCATCTAATTTGTTTCTTGGCTTGTATCCCCTTCAAGCTCAATCTTGAAGACCAACCACCACACATCTTGTGGTGTATCGCATGTCATCCAAGTAACCTGCCACATCCACATTTACAAACCCATGTAGAAAATCACTTGACCCTGCATAGCATATCGACCTGCTGCTAGTCCCTCTTAGATACCTGAGAACCTACTGAACCGCTTTCTAGTGCTTCCTTCCTAGATTGGCCACAAACCTACTGACAACTCCCACTACTGGGGCAATATCAAGGAGTACACATGTACTCAACCTCATCATGTGATTGGGGACCCTGTTCTGTGAATTGTCCATCCATAGGTGTGCTGTTTGATTTTGCATCTTGCACTACCTTCACACAATCATCCTATGACAACATCAACTTGTGATCTTCCCTATCTCTAGGATTACTCATGCCAAAGAATTTCACTGCTCCCAAATTCTTCATGACATACCACTGAACTAACTTTACCTTTAGTTTAGAAAAAACCTTGTATGTATGCACCTGTAATAAACACATCATCCACATATAGTAACAGGATAATGTCACGACCATCATCCAACTTGGTAAAGTAAACACAATGGTTACAATGACACTGACTAAAGCCATGCTTTGTCATAAACCTGTCAAACCTGTACCACTATCTTATAGTTTCCTCAAGACCATATACCCTGGCCTTCTGTCTCACATGTTCATTCTCTCTCTTCTTTAACCCAGCTGGAAACTCTACCAAATCTCCCATTTGGTTCTCTCCTAAGGAATCAACTTCCTCATCCATGCAATGTCCCACAGTTTCCTGGATCCTACCTACTCTACTTATTTAAAACTTCCTAGTTCTTGACCATCAGTGAGCAACAAGTAGTGTAAAGAAGGGGAATAATGAATTTGAGGCTTACTTACACTTTCAATCCTCTACATGGGCATTTGAGACTCCTTGACAGCTTGTTGTCTGCCCAAAATCTATTTCAGTGATCGATGTCGATCATCTTCTAGTCTGCACCAGACTGACGTCGATTCCCTATGACTGACCTAACTACCAACTTTGATTCTCTGACCGATGCCAGTGTCTACCCGACTGATGTCGATGTCCACCTACCTGACATTACCAACTTTGCATGTCTGCACATGACCGATGTCAATACCTATTTGATTGACGTCAATTCCTCTTGACCGATGCCGATAACTATGTTTTCTTGTGAGTGATGACTTTTTACCCGTGAGCTCTCTTTGGATCAAAACCCTATCCAAACTACACTGCTCAGAGTTATCCAGACCCTTTCACTGATCTCTATCCATCATCTCCTCCATAAACACCAAGGCTTTCCAGTTCTTAAGTCTGTCAAACTCATCTAACTTCCTCTTAAGAACATGCATCTCCTTCTTACTCATGTGACCAAGCCTACAAAGCCAAGTCTTTGTAACAATAGAATAATTAGTATTATAAGTAGATAGATAAAAGATACCTACTTTTTTACCACCTGCTAATTCAAGTGCATCCACTATGAGAGTTCCTATGCATCTCTCATCACCCAACTTTCCTATAGAAATTAGCCACATCTTCAGGACTGGGACCTGCATGACCTCCTTCAACACCCATGTGTTGGCCGTTTGCAATTTCAGCCACACTTCCCCTTTGCCAATACTTTGACAAGGCTCACCAACCCCTAAATAAATCTTTCCAAAGTCTCCATGGACCTTAACATGAAAAAATACTCTATTTAGGGCTGCATGGAAAGAGGCAATAGAATTTATAAACCAAGATTCTACTTTATCCAAGGAACATATAAGAGCAATCCATGCAACAATACCTGCAACACATGCTTCTTCATTCCCTTTATGTTGATCTACTATCAACCAACAATATTTCTTTTCCTGCTCTTTCTTTCCATAACACCGTAATTGACCATTCTTGCTTTTGAATTCCTCCATTCTTAGCTTACTTTCTTCTGCCATTGCTATACTCCCACTCAATCAAAAACCCCTGAGAGTGACCTATAATCAAACACAAACCTGCTCCCTGCAACCTTAGCTCTGATACCAACTGTCAAGAATCTAGAACATAAAGCTCTTATACCACTTGTCAGGATCTAGGAAGCACAATTGATTACCATGTACAAGCAACTAAATGCAGAATTAACTAGAAGCAATAAGTAACTAGAAATCAAAAACAACACAAAATATGAGAGACAATATCCAATTGTATTAATACTCTTTTAGAAGGAAATACAACAAAGAAGATGCCATAGTCTTCTTCCTTACACACCTCTAGGGCATAAATAATAAATCTCTTCAAGAGCTCACTCTCTAAATTACAGTCCCAACAATCAACTCAAACACAGAGTTGTTGTTCACCTCCAACAGCTAGTAACTATACTGCCAGTCCACTAGTCACTAATAATACTACCAGTACAAACAAGTATGCAACATACTCCAAGTAGATCTCACCTGATCTTGCTATCTGTTGTGTTGCTAACCTCCCTGATCTTGTACACCTACAAATCAATCTGGTTTTGCACACCTGCAAACCTAGATCTTGCACACACACACACACACTTGCAAATCAATCGACCTTACTTACCACATGTAGATCTCCTTCCTGATCTTGCACACCTGCAGACCAACCTGATCTTACATACCATGAAGAACACTTGTCCTGCAAACCAGCACCTCTGTGGATCTTCTACCAGACCTTGCTCTCCCATAGATCTACCTGATCATACACACTTGGCACTATGGCACTATGAGGAGCCAAGCTTGCTCTCTCTATCTAGCACCTGGAGAATCCCTACTTTGATCCCTCACACTTTACAATATAGCTCATGAGTCTATTATATAGATCCCATGAAAATAATAATTAGACATCTAATTACAATAATTAGAATCATAGCTCCAAGACTAAAATTAGCCTTTTACATGCAAATAATTAGTTCGTTAACAAACTATTTGTGAAACTGAGAGTTCCAAAACCGCACAAGCGACCGACATCGGTCTCTATCTGGTTGGAGATGACCAACGTCGACTGATACCTGACCAATGTCAGTTGCTCTACTCACTAGATATGACCGATGTCAGTTGATCAAACTGACATCAGTTGCTCTGCAACTCAACAACCTCTTAACAACCTCCTCCATGTTTGCATCAGTGAAGTTTTTAGCTCCACAACCTAACAAAATCACAACACCAACCATGATACAAATCTATTGTTTCCAAAAGTGGACCTATGCAATTTTATGGTAATGATTCACTCACATGGATTACTCAAATTGAAAATTTATTTTATCTACATCAAACTCCCTGTTCATAAAAGGTAGCCATGGCCTCTTTGTATCTGGAACCTAAGTAGTTCATTTGGTATAATTATTTGTGTATTTAAATTAAAAATAAGGGTGTCCCAGTTTCATGATCAGTATTATCTAAATTTTTTTAGCCCCACTATCATAATAATGTCTCCAAAAACTACTTCAATTAACTAGCCAAGTTACACCAAACTAGGACTGTAAAGGATTACATTCGTCAATTTTAGAATATCTCCTTACATGTGGTAGACATCATTAAGGAAAATCTGACTGGCCTATTTTTTGATGGCCTCATAGATAACATCCAATTGGAGGTTCACATGTTTCATCCTAGTAATGTATCTGAATCCATACCAAGAGCACATCCGGCTGGCAAAAAAGAGTTGGTCAAATGAAGACTTTTCACTAATGTTCATGAATGTACCTTGCACCATAATTTATGTAGTCTACCTAATTGACACCTTAGTAAATTGAAGAAAAGCATGCAAAAGGTTTTTATTTTAAATGTGATAGCAAATGGAGTGAATTACATCGATGTATAGAAAATAAGTTTTATTGAAGGTGTCAATAAGGAGGAAGAAGATGATGAGGATTCAGGGGCAGGTTTGGAAGAACCTGAGGATGAATCTAAAAATTCTCAACCTACTATTTATTTTCATGCAATTTCAATAAATAATACTCTTCAAACTCTTAAGGTGGTGTATTTTATAAATAAATAGAAGGTGATTATGTTAATTAACTCTAGGAGTACACATAACTTCATCAACAATAAATTGGATACTCATTTGAACTATTTCATTTACCCAACTCTAAAATTTTAGGTTATGATTGTAGATGGTGGTATCATCAACGGTTCTAGATTATGCCATAGCATTAAGCTTGTTATGGGAGACTACTTGTTAGATTCCCCTATATTTGTCATTTCCATGGAAGGAGATAACATTGTTTATGGAGTGTACTGGCTAACCACTTGGGGCACTATTGAGATGAATTCTAAGAATTATTTATGAGGTTCTATTCAAAAGGCAAGACCTTTGAACTGTGTGGATTACAAGCTAAATCTCCACAATTGGTTAGTTCCCATTAAATAACTAATATTCTCATAAAAGGTGCTAAGGGATTTGTGGCATGATTATTTTCCAGAGGTTCAACCAACTAAGGAGTCTGCACATCTTGATTTGCAAAGGGCGTTGGTTGACCAATATGTTATTTTTGGTGACATACCAAAAGGAATTCCTCCAAGCCATGCACATGATCATGACATTAGGATCATTCTAGGAAGTATACCACCTAACATCAAACCCTACAATTATCCCTATGCCCAGAAGAGTGAAATTGAAAATATTGTACAGAAGATGTTGGAGGCAAAAATCATCTAACACAATCAAAGCAAATATTCCTCCCCTGTGGTTATGGTGTACAAGGATGATAGTTCGATTATATGCAAAGATTATAGAGAACTCAATAAGTACACCATCAATGATAAGTTTCTTATTCTAATAATTGATGATTTTCTAGATGAATTACATGGTGCTATTTATTTTACCAAGTTAGACCTTCATTCTAGGTATCATCAGATTCTAATCCATAATGATGGCATACCTAAAATAGCTTTCAAAACTCATGAAAGCCATTATGAATATATGGTCATGTCTTTTGGCCTCACATATGCACCATCTACATTTCAAAGTTTGATGAATACTATTTTAAGTCATTCTGAGAAAAAATGTATTGGTTTTTTAATGATATCCTCATCTACAACAAAAAATGGGACAACCATTTGAAAAATGTAAAATGGGTACTTTCAGTTCTTGAAAAACATCAGCTTTATGAAAAACCTTCCAAATATGCTTTTGGTTTCTAAAAAGTGGAGTATTTAGGTCATATTGTTTCACATAAAGGAGTGAAAGTTTATCCTAAAAAAATCCAAGTGATGATAGAGTGGTAGGTTCCCAAGACCCTCAAGAACCTCTGATAATTTCTAGGGCTAACTAGTTACTATCACAGATTTATCAAAAATTATGGTAGCATTACAACCCCACTCACCTCTTTATTGAATAAAGGTGTTTGAACAGTTGAAAATGGCTATGTGCACTACTCTAGTTTTGGCTATTATAATTTTTTTAATAACTTTTAATGTAGAGTGTGACTCATCAGGATATGGCATGGGATTTGTACTCATGCAAGAAGGTAGACCACTGGTATTTGAAAGTCACTAATTGAAGGGAAAAAATAGGCTCAAACTAATATATGAGAAAGAGATGATGACTATTATGCATGCAGTCAAGCAATGGAGACTTGAAGATGTTAACTGATGTGTCATCACTTTCAGGTAACCACTGATCATGATAACCTCAACTATTTTCGTAAAAAATGATTTTCATCTAAAGAAAACAAAATTAGGTTATTAAAATGTTAGGCTATGATTTTGAAATAGTATATAATGAAGAGATAATTTGGTGCTAGATGCACTATCCTAAATGGATGAATCAGTTGAGGCATTGCTATGTGCAATGACTATTTAGCAAGCATATTGGCTAGAGAAAGTAAGATCAAAATGGGAGAATGACAGTGCTACCCATTATCTGATTCAAAATCTATAGCATAGTTCTGGGGGAGATAAAAAATTATATGGAAGGGGAATGCATTATGGTATAAAGATAAATTATACCTTTGTAAGAATTATATCCTCAAAAATAAAATCCGGTAAGAACTTCATGCATTTCCACTGGGAGGTCACTCAGGATTTTTGAAAATATATCATAGAATCAAGCAAGATTTTTTTGGGGAAGGTCTCAAGGGGGATGTCCAAAAATATATGGCTAAATGCATGATATGCCAATAGAACAAAGGTGAAACCATTTAAACCCTAGGTCTTTTGTAGCCTTTATCCATCCCTAACTAACATTAGAAGGAGGTTTCTATGGATTTAATTACTGGGTTACCACAGTCTGAGGGTAAAAATGTTATAATGATAAGTATGCTCATTTTTTTCTTTATTACATCCATTTATTGCTCGTACAATAGTTTATTTTTTTCTCAATATATTTCAAAAATTGCATGGTACTCCAAAGATCATTGTAAGTGATTGAGATTCCATATTTACTAAATATTTTGGATTGAATTATTTGCATATTTGGGCACCTAGTTGGCTCATAACTCATCCTACCATCCTCAACATGATGAACAAACAGAGGTAGTCAACAAATATCTAGAAAAATATCTTCATTGTTTTGTTCCTGACAAATAGGACAAATGGGTTCATTGGCTTCCACTTATTGAATGATGGTATAACACTTATTTTCACACTACTTCCAAAATGTCTCTTTGTGGCATTGTATAGGTATCAACCCCCATCCATCACTTCCTCCTTGATGGTGCATCCCAAGGTTCAAGTTGTTGAGGAACACATTCACCACCAACCAGAGGTACTAGTGAGTTTGTAAGAGAATTTAGCAATGACACAAAATAGAATAAAACATCAAGCAGATCAACACCCTAGTGAGAGGAATTTTGACATAAGTGATTTGGTCTTTGTGCATTTATATCCATATAAAAAGATGTTTCTAAAGTAACAAAAAAGGATAACAATTTGTCACCTAATTATTATGGCCCTTATTAGATCTTGAAAAAAATTGGTAGTGTGGCGTACAAATTGGAATTACCCCCATTCACTCACATACATCTAGTTTTATGTGTATCTTGTCTAAAGAAGGTAATTGGACACATAATTTCCATTCATATTGAGTTATCAGAATTGGATGAAGAAGGTTGAGTCATTAAAGAGCCAAAAATGGTCCTTCACATGCACACTAAGAAACTATGGACTAGAGAGATTATTGGGTATTTGACCAAATGGAGAAACCTACATTCTAAAGATTCAACATGGGAGGATGAATCATTACTACAGATTCATCCTGGTTTGATTCAACATTGAGGACAATGTTTTTCTGAAGAGTAAGGACATGCTACATCCTTAACCTATAGTGTGTCTAAGGATATGTGTGGCAAACTTATGGCTTACATACCTTCATATTATCTTATTGCATTTCTCAATGTTCTTAGTATGGTCGACCTATGGAATAACCATGTCTAAGTAGAGTATAAATAGCTAGTAGTGGTTAATATTTTATCATCATATTATGAATTTTGTTATTATATATTTGTGGAGGTTTTTCCTCGATGTGGCTTGTTGTCCCCAAAAAATGTCAATCATTTTTGGGATGACCTATGGACTATTTTGGCCCTGCACAAACCAAAATTGTCTCTTCCTTTTCAAAATTTGTCCTGAGCATTCAAATTCCTCATTTTAAAGGGTTTCACAGTTTCTATGGACTTCATAGGAGAAAATCTATGGACTCAATATGCTTGAAATTAACAGGCTCAAAGGGTTTAATGGCTTTAACAGGTAAAGTCCTTTAAAAGAGCAAGTTTTCAGCACTTATACATCTCCAGGCTTGGTTCAATCAGTCAGTTCAATCAAATAGTTTAAAGGAGCGCGTGAAAGAAAAAGATGAGTGGAAGCTACCAAGTGTCATCTACTAAGACACATTATGATTTGCTTCTCAAAGTAGTGGAACATGCCACATGTCCCTTGTAGAATTCCATGGAAAGCAACAAGTGGCTGTTGCAGAAGGTTTCAATATCTTTTTCTTGAAGCAACAGAACGTGTTGTGTGTCATCTGCACAGCTCAGCAGAGGCTACCAAGTGTCAATGGTCTCTGTATCTTCCTTTGGTTTTATTATCGAGTAAAGACTATGGTAGGCCCTGGGCAAGTTGCTAAAAAAAAGCAGAACATGCCAAGTGTCATCCTTTGTGTGATTACTAAAATTGAGCAGAAGATGCCATGTGTCCCTGGTAAGACTCGATGGAGGCCACCAAATGTTGACATTTATAGTTATTGAGTAAGGACTGTGGTGGACCCCAGGTAAGTCACAGGAACAAATGGAACATGCTAAGTGTCATCATCCTCGTGAATCCAAATGAGTTTCGAATGTTTCTGTAGCGTTTCTAGAGATCAGTAGAAGTCACCACGTGTCATCTCCCGTAGGACTCTCAAAGGTTTCTAAAAGCTCCTATAAGTTAGGTGGATGCTACCAAGTGTCCTCACCTGATCCATCGAAAGATGCCACATGTTACTTGTTAAAAATAGTAGAATGTGCCATGTGTCAAAAATGGAACACTCCCAATACAAAGACGTAGAGTCGAGGAAAGATTTCCTTTAGATAAATTGTCTGAAAGAATTCCTTCAGACATTTTTTCTAAAGGAAATAAAAGATCAAGCCTAACCAAAAAATTTGAGACCTGAAGAGGCACTTGACACTCAGCAAGCAAAAAAGGCATGAAAAAATTGCTAAAGAGGATGACGGACCTGCAGCCGTCAAATTTGGGGCAGTAAAATAACTGTTGATATTTGTATACTTGAGTGCAGGATCAAATGCATTCAAAGGACAAAACTAGAAGGGGGAAAAGGTAGCCCGAGGGCTCAAATCGTAGCAAAAAAAGGAAAAGGCCAAAATATCTATAGGAGTTATTTTTAGTAGGTGGAACAGTCCACCAAGTAGATATTTGGGCCTGTAAACATTGAAAGTGCACCTTATTTGTCTCCTTTGGAGTAAAGGCAAAGTGGACAGCTATGCAGATAGTAGGTGATAGAATAACTGACTTAGGCTCAGGAGGAGACATTCAAGATGAATCAACATGCCAAAGTTAAGGTAGCCACTCTGTTCCAGCATGACCCTCCCTGACAGAACCAAAAATGCATTCAAGGCATTAATGCACAGCATGGGCCGCTCCATGGGAAAAAATGCTAGGCCTTCCTTGGCCTCTATATATTGTAATCTCTTGATTTGTTTTAAGGGAGATTTTCTTATTACCAAAAGCAAAACTCTACCCAAATTGAAAGGCAAATACTGAGACTTTGAGCTCAAATTGTTGTTCATATCATTTTATCTGAATGAAAAAGCAAGTTGTTTGCAGACTTTGTGTTGTCATAGCTTGTATCATTTTAGGTGATTGTTCTTATGTCTATCTTCTGAATGTATTCTTGTTTATTTAATTTGGCAAGTAGAACTAGTGGAAGTAATCAGGAAGGTGTCTTAAAGCCAACTATGGAGAGACTTTGTACCCCCATAATTGCCTTTAGTGTGTTTTTTTCTATTTCTGTGTAAAGGACCTTGGGATGACTTTGTGCCCTTATTGTCCTTCGTATCTCACTCTTGGGCAGTTGAGGTGGAGACTTTGTGCTACATCTCAGGCTGTTGGTTACTATGCCCTTGGTTACCAGTTACCTTTTTTCTACTTGAAAGAACTCTTGATGTCCCCTACAAGAACACTTCTGAAAGAAGCGAAGTGCCTTCAGTGTTTTCACCAAGATTTTCTCCTTTGTTTGTGAACATCATCTCTAAAATAAGAGAGATAGATGGTGTATCCTACCCCTGAGTGTTATTTTTTGTATGTGTATATATACACACACACACACACACACACACACACACACACATATAGTAACTAGCCCCCTTATATTTATAGGGAACCTCCCCTTGATGAGAGGAGAGATTTGTCCCCTGGTGATGTAGTAAACCTGCACACTTGGCTGACCAATCTTCATATTCTATGGTTGAAGAGACCTATTTTGCTCACCAGTTAGCTGGTTGAAAAAATATTCACCCAATAATTTTTGGTGACTCCATTGGAGAAGAGCGCATAGTTTGAAGTCTCAAGCTTCAAGCTAAAGCAGATCTTGCTTTTTTCCATTTTTGTTCTACAATCTAGCAACTGTACATTATACCAAAAGCCAAAAATCTTAAGGTGTTGTTGACCCCCTAATTTTGAGTTGGTGCAGCAGAGTAATTTTGATATATTTCCTCCATAACCTTACCTTCAACAAACTAGGAGTCTTCCTCCTACCCCTACCAGGTCACCAACATAAGGCAGAGCTTCTTTTTCTACTACTAGAAGAGCTTTGCCCATCCATACTCCACCTAGATTTGTGATCCCACTTCTACATAATTAAATCATGGCTCAAGGCCCCTAAAGTAACTCTTTTGGTCCACTTAATTTGACCCCACCCCTACATGAGCTTCCACGTAGTTCAAGAAAGAATTTCTCCAAATTTTTTGGTGATGAAAAAGTTCACCATGATGAACATATTTCTACCTTCAGCATAGCCTATGGTGTAATAGGTGTGGCGTATGAAGACATAGCAATCAGGCTATTCATAGAGACACTACAAGGTGTTGCTACAGACTAGTTCTACCACCTACAGGCTCGATCAGTGACTAATTGGGACACCTTTAAAGATAAATTTGAAGCCAAGTTTAAGCCTGTTGAAGATGCACATGCCTTATTGGCCTAGCTCACATAGATGAAGAAGGAGCCCCATGAACCTATGAGGGAATTCATTGCCAGGTTTGATAAGCTGAGGCACAGGCTTCCCATGATCTCCCAACTGACACCTCAAAATCTCAAGTGTTTCTTTATCAACTCACAGCGACCTGAAGTGAGTTTCTTGATGAGATGGGCTAGACACATAGACCTTACTGCTACTCAGGACTTGGCTACTGAGGTAGAAGATGACCTTATCTTGGTAGGAAAGATAAGGAGAGACCCTAATAAAGATAAATTCTCTTTATTTTTTGAATACTCACCTACAGTCACCACTGACCCAATGGTACAAAAGCTAGCAAATGAAGTGCTAGCTCTCAGAAAGCAAATGGCATAAGGGATGTCATCCGCTCTTACATACAAAGATATGCCAAGGAGGACATTTCAAAATCAAGCGTACCAAGGCCATGCTGCTAGAAATCAAGGACAGCTAACTTGCCTTCCTCTTCCATAGAGGAACCTCACCCTTGAAGCACCTCCAACTAACTTAGCAGTTGGATATCTTGAAGCTGAATCATATTTCTCATTCCAACCTGAGTTGAATCATGAAGATGATGCTAATCTCTTCACTGAGGAAGAAGAAGAATTAGCTGGTGACTCCCATATTGGTTTCTTGAACTACCAAGATAAAGCTAGAAGTGAAGGCAATGTAGTTGAGGGGTCATATGTTGTATTCACCTAGTCCAAGAATCAATGAGCTCAACAAGTTGATAAAGAGAAAGTAGAGGAGTGACCTCAACCAATAGTTTTGATTGCTAAGCGGGGGTCCACTCTTTCTTTCCAGCCAAAGGACTCGATGATTGCAAAGAAGGTAAGTACCTCAAATACCCCTACATCTTCTCTTCAAATTTGCAGTCCAGTCTTCCCCCTTCCAAAAATTAAAATAATGAATTCCCATTCTCTGCTCTTGGCTCATTCCAGGCATTTGACATAATTGACCATATAAATAAATCCAAAATTCAAATGTCTAAATTTGAATTTTTACAGTCCCATCCTGAGCAATTAGATAAATTGGTTCGGTGTGTTAAAAACTAGGCCATCCCTATAAGACAAGCAATTCTCAAAGTGACACATGATCCCCCCAAGAATGCACCCACCAAGAACAATCTTGTCATTACCCCTCCTACTACTCCTGGTAGGACTGAACCTTTCTATGTCTCATTGTTGATAAATAGTCATCAGCTAAATAACTGCATCATTAATTTTGGAGCTTTAAACAATGTCATGCCTGCCAAAGTGGTTGAATCCCTTGGCCTCACACTAGCCAAGATGTTTGGTAGATGCTTCTCCATGGAGAACAAGCAAGTACCTCTGTTGAAACAAATTAAGGATGCCCAATTTGCATTTACAGTGTTCCCAGACAAAAGAATCATGATGATTGTCTTGGTAGCTGACGTCCCAGCATCATATGGCATCTTTCTTGGGTTAAATTTTTGTAGGGATGTTGGTGGTGAATTGAGCATGGATTTATCAGAGGCAAGGATTCCATTCAAAGGTGTTATGAAGAGGCTGCTCTCTGAGAAGGAAGTGAAATACATGGTTACCCAAATCTCAGCACCTTAAGCTCAAATTTTGTTTGAGTCTTTAGGCATGGGTAACTACTTTCTATCCACAGATGAAGTTCATGAGGCATCTGATGAAGGTCTTGTAGGTGATAACCTAGAAATGTATTCAGCTAAAACAACAAGAAAATTGGTGGAGTATAATACCAATGTGGAAGGATCTCCACCTCTAAATGAAGAATATTTTAAAGAAAAAGTAGTGTCTAATGAGGTTGGATTCTAGAATTTGATGGCAACTGCTCCTCTACCAATTCAAGAGCTGGGGTTGTGCTGATATCTCTTCAAGGAGATATTTTTTCTTCATCCTACAAGTTGCAGTATAGCAACACTAATAACACAACTGAGTATTAATCTCTATTGCTTGGATTGAAAGCTGCTAGAGACAAAGGCATCAAACTCTTTCATGCTAATGGTGATGCTGAATTGGTGGTTTGTCAGGTGAAGAACCTGTATCAAACTAAGAATGAGAGATTGTGCCACTACCGTAATCTAGTTTGGAACCAAATTGAAAACTTTGATGCTTTTAGCATCTCTACAGTTCCCAGAGAATTCAATGACCAGGCTGATGCACTAGCTATTTTATCTACTCTCTTGGTCCCCCACTCAAACTTCAAAGGAGACAGGTACACTATTGAATTGGTCTTTCAGCCAAGTGTGCTTGATAATGCTAGTCATTGGCAGGTGTTTAACCATGACATTCAAATCATTACCTTCTTAGAGTAAAAGGATAGCTTTGAATGGCTACATTATGAAGGTAGTGAACCTCAAAAGCCTAAACTGACCCCTACATCAATTTCAAGCACAGATGAAGAGTTCCTTCAACTTAAAGGAAATAAGATTCCCAAAGGCTTGGTTTCCCTTGAGAAATAGTTTGACAAACATGACATGTTCGTCAAACAATAGCAAATAGATTCAAGCTCCTCCCAAGATTTTGATCAATTAAATCTGAGAACCAAGGAAGATCCCAAGATGGAAATGTTGTAATCCTAAGGAGAGGTTCAAGTTCACCACTTTGATCAATTAATACATGGACGTTTTAGTTTACTCCTATGATGACCTGAAGTCACTTCGACCTGATGAAATTTGACATGACATTTTTCTCAAGGCTGATTCGACACCTTACAAGCAAAAGTCTAGGCAGTATAATCCAAAAATATCAGGTACCATTTTATCTGAGATACAAAAAATGCTAAATGCTAGGATAATCTTCTCAATCCATCATTCCATATGGATTGCCAATATAGTGCCTGTACGAAAGAAGAATGGCAAAATTTGCCTCTGTAGATTTTAGGAATTTAAATTAGTCATCCTTGAAGGATAACTACCCTCTGCTTATCATGGACCAAGTACTTTAGATAGTGACAGGTTCAGAGATGTTATCAATGCTAGATGGCTTCTCAGAATATAATCAAGTTGAAGTTGGTGAGGTAGACCAGCATAAGACTACTTTCACCACACTTGGGGCACGTTTGCATATATAAGGATGTCTTTTGGCTTGATAAATGTTGGTGCCACCTTCCAAAGAGAAATAGACCTTGCCTTCAAGGATGAGATGGGTAAGTTCATCATAGTTTATCTTGATGACTTGATCATCTTTTCTAAGCATTGCCCAGATCATGTGCGCCATTTGTAACAAGTATTGGAACGTTGCTGCCAAAATGGCATTTGCTTAAACCCTAAGAAGTCAATTTTTAGAGTAACAGAGGGGAAACTTCTTGGACACATTGTGTCTAAAGGAGGCATAAAGATTGACTCAGATAGAGTCAAGTCTATCCAAGATCTTACCTTGCCCACAAGTAAGATTGTTGTGCACTCTTTCTTTAGAAAGGTGAATTTCTTACAAAGGTTCATCCCCAAGTTTGCTGAGAAGACTAGACATATTGTAAACATGATGAAGGGAAAGGCCACTTTCAGCTGGACTAAAGAAGGAAAGTCAACATTTGAGGATATCAAGACTGCCATTGCCTATGCCTCAATCCTAGTTTGTCCAGACTATAACAAAGAGTTCACCATATACAATTATGCTTCAAGCCATATGCTTTTAGCAATTCTGGTTCAATAGAATAAAGAAGGTATGGAATCTCTCATTTCCTTCATGAGTTGTCCTCTCAAAGATCATGAGCTAAAGTAATCAAACATGGAAGAGCATGCTTATGCAGTGGTGAAGGCAGTAAAGCATTTTCACTTCTACATCTTTAATTCACACACTACTGCCTTGGTTCCTGACACCACAGTCAAATCCATACTAACTCAATAGGAGTTTGGGATGAAAAGAGGCAATTGAGTTGCAAAGATCTAGGAGTTTGATCTGGTCATCAAGCGAACAAAGTTGGTACGTGGAAAAGGGCTATACCAATTAATTGTTGATAACAAGCCAAAAGGAACAGAGCATGAAGAGTCAAAAGAAAAAGATGTACCAATAATCCTCTTTATCTCCACCATGAATGAGTTGTACTCAGGTATTGCCCATTTCTTTACTTATGGTTAGTGTCCTGCTCACCTATCTTATAAAGAAATGAGGACTATCAAGTTGAAAGCTGCCAATTTCATCCTTTGGGATAACAGCCTGTACAAGAGGAGCCTTGATAGAGTGTTCCTCTATTATGTAGGCAAGGAGCAGTAAATCCAACTTCTAAAGTCCTTCCACAATTTGGCTTGTGGAGGAAATTTCTCCACTCCTATAACTACCCATAAAATTCTATGGGCCCGGTATTATTGGCCAACTCTCTTTCAAGATGCATAAAAGTGGGTAAGGAAATGTGAAGTATGCCAGTAGTTTGTTTAAAGACCCAAGTTAGCTGCCCTACCTCTCAAACTAGTGATCATAAAAGAGCCATTTCAATAATGGGGCATCGATTTCATTGGTGTTGTAAACCCATATTCAAGTGCTGGACATAACTATGTCCTTACAGCCATAGATTACTTCACCAAGTGGGTGAAGGCTATCCCAACCAAACATGCTACTTCAGAAGTAGTGTGCAATTTTCTCAAACAGAACATCATTGCCAGGTTTGGGGTTCTAGTCAAAATTTTCATAGACAATGCAGCTTGTTTCACTTCCTAGGAGATTACTCAATTCTATTTTTACTATGGGATCACCCTCTCTCACTTTTCTGATTACTTTCCACAAGGGGATGGATAAGCTGAATCAAGCAACAAGAACTTAGTGACTATCATCAAAAACTTGGTAGATGAAAACCAAAGGACATGACATAAAGCATTGGTTGATGCTCTATGGGCAGATAGAATTACACCAAAAAGGGCAATTGGTATGTCTCCTTTCCAACTTCTTTATGGACTCAATGGTGAAATACCAATCACCCTGGAATTGCCAACATTGAAATTGGCTAAGGCAATTGAGGATCAAATGTATGAAAGTGACCTTGATAAGAGGATCATGTGCCTGACTGAGCTGGAAGAGCAGAGAACTATAGTGGTGGACCAAATTGCTGCCCATCAAGGTCTGGTGAAGAAGTTCTTTGACCAGAAAGCAAAGAATCATGATTTTTAGATTGGAGATCAAGTCCTCCTATGGGATAAGAGGAGAGAACCAAAGGGAATGCATGGAAAGTTTGATTCTCTTTAGAGAGGCCCTTTTACTATTCATCAGCTCAATGGTGAAAATAGTTTCCTATTGAGGTATCAAGATGGCACACCCTTTTCTCTGCCTCACAATGGGCAGCATCTGAAGCACTTTAACTCTTGAGGCATCAGATGGGTTCACCTATACATATGTATATTTGTATAGTCTTTTGTTTCTATTTTGTACTTTTCATTTTCATTTTTTAGAGCCTTTCTTTTTGGGTAGCGTGACTCCATAGCCCAATGGCATACTTCAAAGGCACTGGAGATTCTAGTTTCTACTCCCCTCAGTTGTTTCAAGTTCTCAATTGAAAGAAGTTCCCCAATTGGAGCTAGCTGTTGTTCCCAAAAAATGTCATTCATTTTTGGGATGACCTATGGACTATTTTGGCCCTACACAAACCAAAATTGTCTCTTCCCTTTTCAAAATTTGTCTTGAGCATTCAAATTCCTCATTTTTCAAGCTTCTTAATTTCTACAGACTTCGCAGGAGGAAATCTACGGACTCAACATGCTTGAAATTAACAGGTTCAAAGGGTTCGATGGCTTTAATAGGTAAATTCCTTCAAAATAGCAAGTTTTTAGCACTTATACATCTCCAAGATTGGTTCAATCAAATGGTTCAAAGGAGCATGCGAAAGAAAAATACAAGCATAAGCTACCAACTATCATCTACCGAGACACATTATGATTTACTTCTCAAAGCAGCAGAACATTCCACGTGTCCCTTGTAGAGTTCCATGGAAAGCAACAAGTGGCAGCTACAGAAGGTTTCAATATCTTTTTCTTGAATCAATGAAACATGTCACATGTCATCTGCAAAGCTCAGTGGAGGCTGCCAAGTGTCAATGGTCACTGTATCTTCCTTTGGTTTCATTATCGAGTAAAGAATATGGCAGGCCCTGGGTAAGTTGCTAAAAGAATAAGCGAAACACGCCAAGTGTCATCCTTTATGTGATTGCTATAATTGAGTAGAAGATGTCACGTGTCCCAGATAAGACTCGACAGAGGCTACCAAATGTCGACATCCATAGTTATTGAGTAAGGACTGTGGTAGACCTTAGGTAAGTCACAAGAACAAATGGAACATGCCAAGTGTCATCGTCTGCATGAATCCAAATGAGTTCTAAATGTTTTTGTAGCATTTCTAGAGCTCAGTGGAAGCTACCACATGTCATCTCCCACAAGACTCTCAAAGGTTTCTAAAATCTCATATAAGTTAGGTAGATGCTGCCAAGTGTCCTCGCTTATTCTGTTAGAAGATGCCATGTGTTACTTGTTAAAAGCAATGGAATGTGCCATGTGTCAAAAATGGAACACTCCCAATACAAAGACACAGAGCCAAGAAAAGATTTCCTTTAGACATTTTGTCCAAAGTAAATAAAGGATCAAGCCTAACTAAAGAAATTGAGACCCGAAGAGGAACTTGACACTCAACAAGTACAAAAAGGCACTAAATAATTGCTAAAGAGGATGACAAACCCACAACTGTCAAATTTGCAGCAATAAAATAACTGTTGATCTTTGCAGACATAAGCATGGGATTGAATGCATTCAAAGGACAAAACTAGAAGGGGGAAAAGGTAGCCCAAGGGCTCAAATCGCAGTGAAAAAAGGAAAAGGCCAAAATATCTATAGGAGTTATTTCCAATAAGTGGAACAGTCCACCAAGTAGATATTTGGGCCTGCAAACATTAAAAGTGCAACCTGTTTGTCTCCTTTGGAGTAAAGGCAAAGTAGACAATTGTGTGGATAACAGGTGATAAAATAAGTGACTCAGGCTCAAGAGAAGACATTCAAGATGAATCAACATGCCACAGTTAAGGCAGCCACCCTGTTCTAGCATGGCCTTCCCTGACAGAACCAAAAATGCATTCAAGGCATTAATGCACATCATGGGTTGCTCCATGGGACAAAGTGTCAAGCCTTCCTTGGCCTCTATATATTTTAATCTCTTAGTTTGTTTTAAGGAAGATCTTCCCATTATCAGAATCAAAACTCTGCCCAAATTGAAAGGTGAATACTGAGACTTTGAGCTCAAATTATTGTTCATATCATTTTATCTGAATGAGAAAGAAAGTTGTTTGCAGAATTTGTGCTATCATAGCTTGTATCATTTTATGAGATTGTTATTATGTCTATCTTCTAAATGTGTTCTTGTTTATTTAATTTGGCAAGTAGAACTAGTGGAAGTAATCAGGAAGGTGTCTTGAATCCAATTGTGGAGAGACTTTGTGCCCCCATAATTGCCTTTAGTGTGTTTTCTTTCTGTTTCTGTGTAAAGGACCTTGGGATGACTTTGTGCCCTCATTGTCCTTCGTATTTCACTCTTGGACAGTTGAGGTGGAGACTTTTTGCTACATCTCAGGCTGTTGGTTACTATGCCCTTAGTTACCAGTTACTTGTTTAGTACCTAAAAGAACTCTTGCTATCCCCTGCAAGAACACTTATGAAAGAAGAGAAGTGCCTTCAGTGTTTTCACCAAGATTTTCTCTTTTGTTTGTGAACATCATCTCTGAAAGAAGAGAGATGGATGGTGTATCCTACCCCTGATTGTTATTTTCTACATATATATATAGTATATAGCCTCCTCATATTTATAGGGAACCTCCCCTTGATGAGAGGAGGGATTTGTCCCCTGGTGATGTAGTAAACTTGCACACCTGGCCAACCAATCTTCATATGATGTGGTTGAAGAGACTTATTTTGCTCACTAGTTAGCTGGTTGACAAAATATTCACCCAACACGGCTCAGTCATAATATTCAAGTATTTTGTTCATTCACTAATTATTGTTGTGGATTTGCTTAATTTGTTCTTAATTATGTGATATATAATTTTATTTTTATGAATCATCTAAGTTATTTCATTTCATAAAATGGGGTATAGATTTTAATAACCTTCTTTGACCCAATATTTTTCAAAAATAAATGTTGAAATTGTTTTTAGATGGTATGAAAATAGTTTTCTTAATGTATAATATGTTGGCCACATACCTTTTTAGGATTACCTTAACACCTAGATTAGATACCACTTGAATCCCTTAAGGTTTTAGGTTACTAGAGTCTGCAACCTCACCAAGGGTTTTTTATTATTTAAATTTAATGAACCTTCATAGGTGCAAGATCTTCTTTCTATGTCAAACTAATGGTTCCATTGGAATACCCTAATGATTGTGTCACCATGGTCCCATAAGTTTAAGGTCTCTAATCAAACATCCCTTAAGGGCCCTATCTAGGGTGAGTTATAAGGTATTCCTCTTATGTTATAGGCCTTTCTCTCTGAGATTGTTAAACCAATTGGGTATGTGATTTACCAAAAATAAGACATACTTTATTTTTTGTGTCCCAACAAGAATGTATGTGTTAAGGTTGTGTTGACACAGTGGATATCACCCAGGGACAGCACGCCTAGCTCCTGCCCTTCCACACCCAACAATGGAAACTCCCCTCTCACCTATGGGACCAGTGAAGCTGGATGGGAGAGTCTCTAGATAAGGGCTAACTCCCTCTGATGTATATTTTAGGCCCTAGTTTCTCCTACTACTAACAAATAAAATGAAAAAGGGGGGGATGAAAAGGGAGAGAGAGATGCTGAAAATAGAACCTAAGCCTAAAAAATGAAAAGGTGACACCAAAAAAGTGTTGACCCACCCAGCCTAAACATACACTTTTCACTAGGAAAAAATGCCCATACACTTCATTTGACATGGGAAACTCTTATGTTTCAGTGAGTCAGGGGCCCATAGAGATACAGGGAGGAAGGAACTAGCAAAGGTGTTCTGAGACACTTTGATAGCCTATTCACATGTGCCTATATTCTTGCTGTAGACACTTCTGGCAAACTTGTAAAAAAGAGACTTCACAATGCACTAGACATGCTGTAATCAATCTATGAAAAGCATGAAAGACAATGACTTAACTATTGATGCAGAAGATTACACCCTTGGCAGGAGGTTGAGCTCTTGCCTTCTTCACGCAATAATGGAAACACCCCTCTTGCCTGTGGGACAGACGAAGCTGGAGGGTAGAGTCTCTAGAATGAGGACTAGCTCCCTCTAATGTATCATTTAGGCCCTGGTTTCTCCTGCTAACAAACAAAATGTAAAAGGGGGGATGAAAAGGGAGAGAGATATGCTGAAAATAGAACCTAACCTAAAAAGGGAAAAGGGTGATACACCAAAAAAATGTGATCTACTCTGCCTGAACATACACTTTCCATTGAGAAATAGCTCCCATACACTTCATCTGACACGAGAAAACCTTCTACATCAGTGGGTCAGGGGTTTGTGGAGATACAGGGAGGAAATAACTACTAGAGGTGTTCTAAGACACACTGCAGCAGCCTATCCACTTCACCTATACTCCTCTAGGGACACTTTTGACAGACCTGTAAAAGGAAACTCAAAAATGCACCATACATACTGAAATCATTTTGCAAAAGCATTAAGAAAATGACTTAACACAGAATCAAGGCATAGACACATACTAAAGACACAAAACTTAGAATGGAGGTAAAAATGTTGTGTTTCAATTCAAGGTAAAATTTTGGCAGCTCTGCCTTATAAGCCCAAGAGATTTTTGGGCAGAGTTTTGCCTTAAGGCTGAGAGTCGATCCTTTTTTCAAAGAGAAATTTACAATATATAGGAAGAGGAAGAGAATCTTGGCACTTTCTAGGAAAGATTTTGTCACTCTTTTTTGCAAGTGGCCCATGCGCACTCTGAATCTTGGGAAGAGGAAAACCACTATTACTGATGTCATTCTTGAGAAGAGGCCTGCTGGAACCATGCTGCACAATCACCCAAAATTGACTTTGGCATTCATGCATTAATGAAACAACATGGCCGCACCTCTGTAGTCTATAAATAAGCTATAGTTTGTCCCCTCATCAATGCCAACTGTAGAAAAACAGGTCACACCACTCATCTGCAATAACTCTCCATCTCTTCACCACTTGAATGTTTTGTCTTTTTTGGGTTTGTCTTCTTCCTGCTCTTTCAGCCCTCAGGAGCGATCTCTTAGTGGGTCACTACATTCCTTGGGCTCTTTCCATGATTTGGCGCTAAGGTAGTTCAAAAACAATGGCTACTTTACTGCTTTAAATTTGGCATTCACGCGGTCATCACCCAATGGTTAGTTTGCTTGCTTAAATTTGATGACTTTTGGGATGTCATCATCCTCGACAAAAGTCATCAGGTTTTTTGTTTCGAGCCTTTTCCCTGCAATTTTTCTATTTCAAGTTTTTTTCTTGCGGATAAAAAGTTTGTGAGAATTGGCTGCTCTTTGTCTTCTCTGTCAAGCTCTTTAAAACTCTCTATGCCCTCCGCAAGGGCTTTTGGACTTTGAACTGCCCCCTGCAAGGGCTTCTAGACTTTCAGTTGTGTCCTTCAGCTTTTTTGTCTTCTTCACACTTTGAAAATCCTTTGGTTGCGGCCTTTGAACTCTAACTACCCTCTGCAAGGGCATTTGAACCTTTGGCCTTGGGGCACCCCGTTGAACCAAAATTGGTTCAACAGTTCAATGAAGCACACCAATGCCGCTTCAACTTTGCCAATTAACTGTCTGACTAAACTAGGAGCTGCTTGAATTGAGCATTGAACTAAGGCATTAAACCGGTTCAATGGTTCAAAGACGTTGACTTCTCTTGTGATTTTCTTCAGACCAGAGCCCAAAGAAGTCTTGTAAAACCTGAAACTCTCTGAACTGATCCTCCATGTGCCAAAAGACTAACCTGTAGAGTCCGTAGAAATCCAAAACCTACAGAGTCTGTAAATTTAATAGATTTATGCAAAATCAAAAAATTAAATGGCCTAGAACAACAAGGACAGAAGGGGACCAATTTTTTGGCCTGTTGGGCAAAAAATGGTCAACAAATTGGCGACTCCTACGGGAAGCATGCCAGCTATGCTTAAAGACTAGTTGCCTTGCAATCCATTGGGCACGGAGTTAGATGTAGGTTTGAAGAAAGGTTAGCAATAGCCCCAAAAGATCCTAAAATCAAAACATGAAGCTTTTTACCCCACACGCAAAGGGAAACACACAAGGTTAAAAAAACACTACCTATGCAAACTGTACTTAGGGAAAACAGGGAAGGAAACTGAAAGCAAACTACTATATACAGCTAACTAGGAATAATTGCCTCCCTCCTGGATCAAAGGGAAAATTTCTTAAGTCCCCTTCTTGGCAAGAAGACTTATGGTGCCAAGCAAGTAGCTGAATGAAAAGGAGAATTGGTGACCTGCTCCTCTTGCTTGCCACCTGAGTTGGCTTGTATCTAAGTGGATCAGATTCAAACATGCTCCCAACATATGTGTACTCTACTTGTTCTTGGAAGCTTGTTGAATGCTAGTCCTTCAAGCTGGTGCTCCTCACTAAGAAATCAATGGTTTTTGGCTCATCACCATAAGCCCTTTGATCTGTATAGCTCCTCTGCAATGTATCATGGTCTGACTTGTTTCTTTCTGCCTCATTGAAGACTCTGTCAGACTCATCTTTTGCTTCCTTTTGGCCTTCTTAAAGAAGGGTGACTGTGGTGATGTTTGAAATGGACTCACAAAATTATTGCTCATCCCACTAAACATCACCTCTCTGTTCAAAGCTCTCTTCTTCAAGGCATTCCTCCAAGAAGACAGACCTCTCCTTTTCCTCCTCAAAGATCAAGACCTTTAGATGTTCAAAGGTATCCTCCTGATTCTCCTCCAACTCAGGTTCCTCAGTGTAGTCATCCTCCTCATCAAAGTAGCAAGGAAGTTCATCAAATTGAGGGGAAGAGAGCTCACCATGCATTTGCTCCTCCTCATATTGCTGGAACATCTGCATATATGCAAGACTTGCATCTTCTCCATTGCCGATGGTGTCTTCACAAGAAGCATCAATGACTATTCTACATTTGTTGTCGCTCATGACAGCCTCTTGAAGAACTACAGATTGGATCTTCTACTCCTCACTCACCTCCTGGAAAATAATTTATTCCTTGAGAAGGGGTGAAGTGGGAAAAACATGTGGAGGAGGAGGCAGTCCTTGAACTAGAATCGAATGATTCTCCTCCTTCCATTTGGTCAACACTTCATCAATATCAATCATGTTCTGATATCTCTCTTGGAAATGTGTAGGTGGAGTGTGTTCAAAGATAGAATGTGCCATTGGGTCTAAACCATCCATCACACACTGGCTGAGGAATCTCTCTCTGGATTCCAACTCTGTAATTCTCTTGGCTAGATCCTCTTAGGAGAGCCTTTCCTGGAAGTCACTAGCATAATCATGAGTAGGGGCAGCATCATCTTCTTCAAGGTTTTGAGAAAAACCTTGCTTCTCCTCCTTGCCCCACGATTCTACTATTTTCCCCCAGTTTAGGACCTTGAAATTGGAATTTTGCTCTTGTGAATAGGCAGCAACTTTATTTTCTCCAATGTCCTGGGGCTCCTCCACAAGGTTTGGAAGTTCAAACTCTCTTTCAAGAAGCAGTCTCATTCTAGCCTCTAAATCTTCAATTTGTTTGGCTAGATTATCCTAAAAGAGTATTTCTTGGAGGTTACCAGCATCATCCTCTTCAAAGCTCTAGGCTGGTTCCTGGCATTCCTTCTTCCAACTCAAAATCTGCACATCATGTTGAAAAACTTGGGGAGGCTGAGGAATGCTAGGAAGAGACTGTTGATGCACCAGAAGAGTCTCTAGAAGAGGGACATTCTAGCTCATGGTACTCCCCCTAATGGAAGATTCACAATCTAAGGAGTTTAGAAGGTTCATCTCCATGGGAGGTTGTTCTGATGCCCTTTGGTGTTGGAAAGCCAGGTGCACGAGATTGAGAGCAGATGCATTTGATGAGCTAGAGTGAGCAAGTGCTATCTGATAGAAAAGATTTGGTGTAAAAGAGGGGGCTTTCTTTAGGATAGGAGGGGGCGCACAAGGCTGACTACCTTGAATAAATGGATTTCTCCATTTTTCTACCTCCTCCTCCATGGATTGCAAGGCATGTGCTTGCCTAAACAAACACTCCTCTTTATACATCAACTCTTACTGATATCCATACTGCTCCTCCAGTCTGTCAATTTGGATCATCTGCTTCTCAAATTCTAGGGCCATTTCCCTTATCATTGCAGGGCAACTAGGAGGGTTGCTTTAGGTGATTCTCTGAAAATCTTGAGCTTGATCATAGTCATATGAAGGAAAACAAGACCCATGATTTTTTGCAAAGGAATTATACATACAAAAAATGATTTCTTAATGGCACCAAGCTGCTTAACCATCAAATTCAACTCGGAGTCACCATTGGTGTCGATCCAAAAGCCTCCAAAGGCTGGTCAATTGAAGAACACACCAAAAAAATTTAACTCTTTGGACACAACTTGTCCTAGTTGGTCCCACAAGGCGTGCCAAAAATTGTTGACACAAAAGATTGCACCCTTGGCAGGAGGCCGAGATCTTGCCTTCTTCATGCAACAATGGAAACTCCCCTCTCGCCTGTGGGACCAACGAAGCTGGAGGGGAGAGTCTCTAGAATGAGGGCTAGCTCCCTCTGATGTATCATTTAGGCCCTGGTTTCTCCTACTGCTAACAAATAAAATGTAAAAGGGGGGATGAAAAGGGAGAGAGATATGCTGAAAATAGAACCTAACCTAAAAAGATAAAAGGGTGATACACCATAAAAATGTGATCTACTCTGCCCAAACATACACTTTCCATTGAGAAACAGCTCCCATACACTTCATCTAACACAAGAAAACCTTCTGCATCAGTGGGTCAGGGGTCCGTGGAGAGGGAGGAAATAACTACTAGAGGCATTCTGAGACACACTGCAGCAACCTATCCACTTCACCTATACTCCTCTAGGGACACTTCTGACAGACCTGTAAAAGGAAACTCAAAAATGCACGAGATGTGCTGAAATCATTCTGCAAAAGCATTAAGAAAATGACTTAACATAGAATCAAGGCATAGACACATACTAAAGATGCAAAACTTAGAATGGAGGTAAAACTGTTGTGTTTCAATTCAAGGTAAAATTATGGCAGCTTTGCCTTACAAGCCCGAGAGATTTTTGGGCAGAGTTTTGCCTTAAGGCTGAGAGTCAATCCTTTTTCCAAAGAGAAATTTACAATATATAGGAAGAGGAAGAGAATCTTGGCACTTTTTGGGAAAGATTTTTGTGCTCTTTTTTGCAAGTGGCCCATGCGTGCTTTGAATCTTGGAAAGAGGAAAACCATTGTTACTGATGTCATTCTTGAGAAGAGGCCTACTGGAACCATGCTGCAAAATCACCCAAAATTGACTTTGGCATTCAAGCATTAATGAAACAACATGGTCGTGCCTCTGCACTCTATAAATAGACTATAATTTATCCCCTCATCAATGCCAATTGCAAAAAAATAGGTCACGCTGCTCATCTGCAATAACTCTCCATCTCTTTGCCACTTAAATATTTTGTCTTTTCTGCATTTTTCTTCTTCCTGCTCTTTCAGCCCTTGAGGGTGATCTCTTGGTAGGTCACTGTGTTCCTTGGGCTCTTTCCATGATTTGGTGCTAAGGTAGTTAAAAAACAATGGCTACTTTACTGCTTTAAATTTGACGTTCACGCGGCCGTCACCCAACGGCTAGTTCACTTGCTTAAATTTGACGACTTTAAAGATGTCATCATCCTCGACAAAAGTCATTAGGTTTTTTGTTTCAGGCCTTTTCCTTGCAGTTTTTCTATTTTGGGATTTTTTCCCATGGACAAAAAGTCTGTGGGAATTGGCCACTCTTTGTCTTCTCTGTTAGGCTCTTTGAAACTCTCTTTGCCCTCCGCAAGGGCTTTTGGACTTTGAATTGCCCTCCACAAGCGGTTCTAGACTTTCAGCTATGTCCTTTAGCTTTTTGGTCTTCTTCGCGCTTTGAAAATCCTTTGGCTACAGCCTTTGAACTCTAACTGCCCTCTGTAAGGGCATTTGAACCTTTAGCCTTGGGGCACCCAATTGAACCAACCTGTTGAACCAAAATTGGTTCAATAGTTCAATGAAGTGCGCCGATACCGCTTGAACTTTGTCGATTAACTGTCTGACTGAACTAGGAGCCACTTGAACTGAGTGTTGAACTAAGGCATTAAACTAATTCAATGGTTCAAAGATGTTGACTTATCTTGTGATTTTCTTTAGACCAGAGCCCGAAGAAGTCTTGTAAAACCCAAAACTCTCTAAACTGATCCTCCATGTGCTAAAAGACTAACCTGCAGAGTCTGTAGAAATACAAAACCTCTAGAGTCCATAGATTTAGACTTGCAAAGTTCATAGATTTAATAGATTTATGTAAAATCAGAAAATGAAATGGCCTAGAATAGCAAGGATAGAAGGGGACCGATTTTTCAGCCTATTGGGCAAAAAATGGTCAACAAATTGGCGACTCCCAGGGGAAGCATGCCTACTATGCTTAAAGAGTAGTTGCCTTGCAGTCCATTGGGCACGGAGTCAGATGTAGCTTTGAAGAAAGGTTAGCAACAGCCTTAAAAGATCCAAGAATCAAAACATGAAGCTTCTTACCCCACACACAAAGGAAAACACACAAGGCTAAAAAAAACACTACCCGTGCAAACTGCACTTAGGAAAAATAGGGAAGGAAACTGAAATCAAACAACTATATGCAGCTAACCAAGAATAATTGCCTCCCTCCTGGATCAAAGGGAAAATTTCTTAAGTCCCCTTCCTAGCAATAAGACTTATTGTGCTAAGCAAGTAGCTGAATGAAAAGGAGAATTGGTGACCTGCTCCTCTTGCCTGCCACCTGAGTTGGCTTGTATCCGAGTGGATAAAATTCAAACATGATCCCAGCATATGTGTACTCTACTTGTTCTTGGAAGCTTGTTGAATGCTGGTCCTTCAAGCTGGTGCTCCTCACCAAGAAATCAATGGCTACTGGCTCATCACCATAAGCCTTTTGATTTGTATAGCTCCTCTGTAATGTATCATGGTCTGACTTGTTTCCTTCTGCCTCTTGAAGACTCTGTCAGACTCATCCTCTGCTTCTTTTTGGCCTTCTTGAAGAAGGGTGACTGTGGTGATGTCTGAAATGGACTCACAAAATGATTGCTCATCCCATAGAACATCACCTCTCTGTTCAAAGCTCTCTTCTTCAAGGCATTCCTCCAAGAAGACAGACCTCTCTTTTTCCTCCTCAAAGATTAGGACCTCTAGATGTTCAAAGGTATCCTCCTGATCCTCCTCTAACTCAAGCTCCTCAGTGTAGTCATCCTCCTCATCAAAGCAGCAAGGAAGTTCATCAAACAGAGGGGAAGAGAGCTCACCATGCATTTGTTCCTCCTCATATTGCTAGAACATCTGCATATATGTAAGACCTGCATCTTCTCCATTGCCGATGGTGTCTTCACAAGAAGCATCAATGATGATTCTGCCTTCGTTGTCACTCATGATAGCCTCTTGAAGAACTATAGATTGGATCTTTTTCTCCTCACTCACCTCTTGTAGAATAGGTTCTTCCTTGAGAAGGGGTCAAGTGGGAAAAAGATGTGGAGGAGGAGGCAGTCCTTGAACTAGAATCGAATGATTCTCCTCCTTCCATTTGGTCAACAGTTCATCAATATCAGGTGTGGTCTGATATCTCTTTTGGAAATGTGTAGGTGGGGTGTATTTAGACAAAATGTGCCATTGGGTTTGAACCATCCATCACACACTGGCTGAGGAATCTCTCTCTAGATTCCAACTCTGTAATTCTCCTAGATAGATCCTCCTAGGAGAGCCTTTCCTGGAAGTCACCAGCATCATCATGAGTAGGGGCAACGTCATCTTCTTCAAGGTTTTGAGAAAAACCTTGCTTCTCCTCCTTCCTACCCCATGATTCTACTATTTTCCTCCAGTTCAAGACCTCAAAATTAGAAGTATGCTCCTATGAACAAGCAGCAACTTTGTTTTCTCCAATGTCCTGGGGCTCCTCCATAAGGTCTGGAAGTTTGAACTCTCTTTCAAGAAGTAGTCTCATCCTAGCCTCTAAATCTTCAATTTGTTTGGTTAGATTATCCTGAAAGAGTCTTTCTTGGAGGTTACCACCATCATCCTCTTCAAGGCTTTGGGCTGGTTCCTGGTATTCCTTCCTCCAACTCAAAATCTGCACATCATTTTGAAAAACTTGGGGAGGCTGAGGAATGCAAAGAAGAGACTGTTGATGCACTGAAAGAGTCTCTAGAAGAGGGACGTGTTGGCTTGTGGTACTCCCCCCAATGGAAGATCACGATCTAAGGAGTTTAGAAGGTTCATCTCCATGGGAGGTTGTTCTGATGCCCTCTAGTGTTGGAAAGCCAGGCACACAGGATTAAGAGCAGATGCATTTGATGAGCTGGAGTGAGCAAGTGCTATCTGATAGAAAGGATTTGGTGCAAAAGAGGGGGATTTATTTAGGATAGGAGGGGGCATGCAAGGCTGACTACCTTGAATAAATGGATTTTTCCATTTTGCTACCTCCTCTTCCATGGATTGCAAGGCCTGTTCTTGCCTAAACAAACACTCCTCTTTATATATCAGCTCCTGCTGATATCCGTAATGCTCCTCCAGTCTGTCAATCTCCATTGTCTGCTTCTCAAATTCTAGGGTCATTTCCCTTATCGTTGCAGGGCAACTAGGAGGGCTGCTTGAGGCGATTCTCTAAAAATCTTGAGCTTGATCATAGTCATATGAAGGAAAACAAGACCCATGATTTTTTGCAAAGGAATTATACATACAAAAAATGATTTCTTAATGGCACCAGGCTGCTTAATCATCAGATTCAACTCAGAGTCACCATTGGTGTTGATGCAAAAGCCTCCAAAGGCTGGTTGATTGAATAACACACCAAAAATTCTTCAACTCTTTGGACACAACTTGTCCTAGTTGGTCCCACCGGGCATGCCAAAAATTGTTGACATAGAAGATTGCACCCTTGGCAGGAGGCTGAGCTCCTGCCTTCTTCATGCAACAATGGAAACTCCCCTCTTGCCTGTGGGACCAACGAAGCTAGAGGGGAGAGTCTCTAGAATGAGGGCTAGCTCCCTCTAATGTATCATTTAGGCCCTAGTTTCTCCTACTGCTAACAAACAAAATGTAAAAGGGGGGGATGAAAAGGGAGAGAGATATGCTAAAAATAGAACCTAACCTAAAAAGGGAAAAGGGTGATACACCAAAAAAATGTGATCTACTCCACCCAAACATACACTTTCCCTTGAGAAATAGCTCCCATACACTTCATCTGACACGAGAAAACCTTCTGCATCAGTGGGTCAGGGGTCCGTGGAGATACAGGGACGAAATAACTACTAAAGGTGTTCTGAGACACACTACACCAGCCTATCCACTTCACATATACTCCTTTAGGGACACTTTTGATAGACCTATCAAAGGAAACTCAAAAATGCACCAGACGTGTTGAAATAATTTTGCAAAAGCATTAAGAAAATGACTTAACACAAAATCAAGGCATAGACACATACTAAAGATGCAAAACTCAGAATGCAGGTAAAAATATTGTGTTTCGATTCAAGGTAAAATTCTGGTAGCTCTGCCTTACAAGCCCGAGAGATTTTTGGGAAGGGTTTTGCCTTAAGGCTGAGAGTCGATCCTTTTTCCAAAGAGAAATTTATAATATATAGGAAGAGGAAGCGAATCTTAGCGCTTTCTAGGAAATATTTTGGTGCTCTTTTCTGCAAGTGGCCCATGTGCACTCTGAATATTGGGAAGAGGAAAACCATTGTTACTGATGTCATTCTTGAGAAGAGGCCTACTAGAAACATGCTGCACAATCACCCAAAATTGACTTTGGCATTCAAGCATTAATGAAATGACATGGTCGTGCCTCTACAGTCTGCAAACAGACTGCAGTTTGTCCCCTCATCAATGCCAACTACAAAAAAATAGGTTGCACCACTCATCTGCAATAAATCTCTATCTCTTATCCACTTGAATGTTTTGTCTTTTTTTGTGTTTGTCTTCTTCCTTCTCTTTCAGACCTCGGGGGCGATCTCTTGGTGGGTCGCTACATTCCTTGGGCTCTTTCCATGATTTGGTGCTAAGGTAGTTAAAAAACAATGGCTACTTTACTGCTTTAAATTTGACGTTCACGTAGTCATCACCTAATGGCTAGTTCACTTGCTTAAATTTGACAGCTTTTGGTATGTCATCATCCTTGGAAAAAGTCATTAGGTTTTTTGTTTCAAGCCTTTTCCCTATGGTTTTTTTGTTTCGAGCTTTTTTCCTGTGGACAAAAAGTCTGCAGGAATTGGCCGTTCTTTGTCTTCTCTGTCGGGCTCTTTGAAACTTTCTCTGCTCTTTGCAAGGGCTTTTGGACTTTGAACTACCCTCTGTAAGGGATTTTGGACTTTCGCCTATGTCCTTCGGCTTTTTGGTCTTCTTCACGCTTTGAAAATCCTTTGGCTGCAGCCTTTGAACTCTAACTACCCTCCGCACGGGCATTTAAACCTTTGGCCTTGGGGCACCTCATTGAACCAACCCTTTGAACCAAAATTGGTTCAACGGTTCAATGAAATGTGTTAATGCCACTTGAACTTTGCTGATTAACCGTCCGACTGAACTAGGAGCCACTTGAACTGAGCATTGAACTAAGGCATTGAATTGGTTCAATGGTTCAAAGACGTTGACTTCTCTTGTAATTTTCTTCAGACTAGAGCCTGAAGAAGTCTTGTAAAACCTGGAACTCTCTAAACTGATCCTCCATGCACCAAAAGACTAACTTGCAGAGTTTGTAGAAATCCAAAACTTGTAGAGTCTATAGATTTAAACCTGTAGAGTCTGTAGATTTAACAGATTTATGCAAAATTAGAAAATGAAATGGCCTAGAACAATAAGGATAGAAGGGGACCAATTTTTTGGCCTGTTGGGCAAAAAATGGTCAACATTAACACAAAAGAACATAGACATATACTTTAAAGTGCAAGTCTAGATAGAGGTAAAAATGCTAAGTCCTGATTCAAGGTAAAATTTGGTAGAGCTCTGCCTTATAAGCCCTGAGAGATTTCTGGGTAGAATTTTGCCTTAAGGTTGAGAAAATGGATCCTTTCTCAAATGAGAAGCTTTAAAATATATAGAGAGAGGAAGAGAACTTGGCGATTTTTGGGAAAGACTTTGGCACTCTTTTTGCAAGCTGGCCCATGTGTGCTATGAGCTTTGGGAAGAGGGAGCCATTTGATTGTCATTTCCTACTTTGACTTTGGCGTCCCAACCTTAATGAGGAAGCACAAGTCATGCCTTTTCTCTATGAACAAACTGTTCTCTTCAAGGCATTTATGTGGCTTGTCTACTTATGAATGCAAATTGGAGAAAACAAGTTGTGCCACTTACTGTTTGCACCATTTGGTGACCATCTGGCAATGACTCACCTCCTCTTTGCCACTTGGACTGCTTTGTCTCTTTCTGCACCTTGGTCTTTCTTCTACCTTTAAACCTTTGAATTCCTTCAGGTTTGTGCTCTTCTTGACAATTCATTCGTGTCTCTCCTACTTGCCTTGGCCATTTTCCACTGATTCTAGTGAGTGACACATGGTGCATTCTATTGTAAAATGGGTAGGACATGTGGCAGCATCCGCTTGACTCATGGAAGCTTTAGGCACCCTTTGAAGGTCTTGCAAAAGAGGACATGTGTTGGCTTTCACTCTCTTTAACAATTCATTCAGGGCCCACCACATTTTTTGTGGGATGAAAGAGAGAGACTGCAGGTGTTGACACTTGTTAGCTTTTGCCAAGCCTTGCAGGGGACACGTGGCACATTCTGCTGCTCCTAGAAAAGCATGTCAAATCCTTTCACGGTTACCACTTGGTGCCTTCCACATTTTGGATTTCTTGGTGTAAAATTGATGTTCGCGGGCCCATCATAGTTTGAAAACCAATGGCTAGTCTATCTTCTTAAATTTGATGGCTTCCAGGGCGTCACCATCCTTGGCAAATTCCTTTAGGCCTTTTTCTTTGGCTTTCTACTTTGGCCTTTTCCCCGCAAGCTTTTTTGTTTATAGCTTTTCCGAATTCCTTCAGAATTTTCTTCCAAAGGAATTCCTTCAGATAAAAAGTCTGAAGGATTTCTTCCTTGCCTCTGTCGATTGCCTTGGAATTTTTTTTGAAAGAAATCATCCTTTGTAGCTTTCTCTTTGAAGTGTTCTCTGCCCTCCGCAAGGGCTCTTGAACCTAGAACTGCCCTCTGCAAGGGCACTTGTCCTTTGCTTTTTGGGATGCTCCTTTGAACCTGCCACTTGAACCAAGTGTTTGAACCGTAGCATTGAACCAAGGCGTTGAACCAAGGCATTGAACCAGAGCATTGAACCAAGGAGTTAAACCAATGCATTGAATCAGAGCATTAAACCAAGGCGTTGAACCAAGGCATTCAATGGTTCAATGGTTCAAAGGTGCTAATTCTTGGAAAGATTATGTCATTGAACCACTCTTCCAACCTTAAGGAAAAGTGTCTTTGAACCATTTTAGCTCTCTTTCGTTATGAATTTCTTCAGACAAGAGTCTGAAGAAGCTTTGTAAAACCTTGCACTCTTTGACTGGTTCTTCATCTGCCAAAAGATTACACCTGCAGAGTCTATAGAAATTCTGCAGTCTGTAGAAATTGCAAGACTCGTGTAAAATAAAAAGTACTAGCTTAGAACAACATAAAAAAGAAGGGGGACCAATTTTTTGGCCTGTTGGGCAAAAAATGGTCAACAAATTGGTGACTCTCAGGGGAAGCATGCCTGCTATGCTTAGAGACTAGTTGCCTTGTAGTCCATTGGGCACGGAGTCAGAATGCAGCTTTGAAGAAAGGTTAGCAATAGCCCCAAAGATCCAAGAATCAAACATGAAGCCTTTTACCCTAGACAAAAGGGAAACACACACAAGACTAAAAACACTACTTGTGCAAACTGCACTTAGGGAAATCAGGAAAAGAAACTGAAAGCAAACTACTATATACAACTAACCAGGTACATTTGCTTCCCTCCTAGATCAAAGGAAAAACTTCTTAAGTCTCCTTCCTAGCAACGACACTTATGGTGCAAGACAAGTGGCTGAATGAAATGGAGAGTTGGTGACCTCCTCCTCTTGCCTGCCACCTGGGTTGGCTTGTATCCAAGTGGATCAGATTCAAACATGCTTCCAACATATATGTACTCTGTTGGTTCTTGGAAGCTTGTTGAATGCCAGTCCCTCATGCTGGTGCATTTCACCAAGAAAACTATGGCTATTGGCTCATCACCATAACCCCTTTATTGTGCATGGTCCCTTTGTAGTGCATCATGGTTTGACCCGTTTCCTTCTACTTCATTGAAGACCATGTCAAACTCATCCTCTGCTCCCTCTTGGACTTCTTGAAGAAGGGTGACTATTGTGATGTCTGAAATGGAATCACAAAATGATTGCTCATCCCACAAAACATCACCTCTTGTTAAATAAACTCTTCTTCAAAGATTTTCTCAAGGGAGACCAACCTCTCCTTTTCCTCCTCAAAGATCAGGATCTCTAGATGTTCAAAGATATCCTCTTGATCCTCCTCCACTCAGGCTCCTTAGCGTAGTCATACTCCTCATCGAAGCAATAGGGAAGTTCATCAAACAAAGGAGGAGGGAGCTCACCATGCTTATGTTCCTCCTCATATTGCTAGAACATCCACATGCATGCATGCCCTGTGTCTTCTCCATTGTTGATGAGGTCATCACAAGGATCATCAATGATGATTTCTTCTTCATTGTTGCTCATAATAGCCTCCTGAAGAGCTACAAATTGGATCTTTTCTTCTTCACTCGCCTCCTGTAGAACAGGTTCCTCCTTGAGAAGGGATGAAGTGAAAAAACCATGTGGAAGAAGAGGCAGTCCTTGAGCTAGAATCAAATGATTCTCCTCCTTTCACTTGGCTAGCACTTCATCAATATCAGGTGTGGCCTGATAGCTCTCTTGGGGGTGTGTATATGGGGTGTGTTCAGACATAGAATGTGCCATTGGGTCCGAACCGTCCATCACACATTGGCTGAGGAATCTCTCTCTGGATTCCAACTCTGCAATTCTTCTGGCTATATCCTCTTGGAAGAGCCTTTCCTGGAGGTCACTAGCATCATCATGAGTAGGAGCAGCCTCATCTTCTTCAAAGTTTTGAGAAAAACCCTTCTTCTCCTCCTTCCTACCCACTGTTTTCTTCCAGTTCAAGATCTCAGAGTTGGAATTTTGCTCCTGTGAATAGGCAGCAACATTGTTTTCTCCAAGGTCCTGGGGCTCCTCTACGAGGTCTAAAAGTTCCATCTCTCTTTCTCGAAGTAGTCTCATCTTAGCCTATAAATCTTTAATTTGCTTTGCTAGATTATCTTGAAAGAGTCTTTCTTGGAGCTCATAGGAATCATCATAGAGATGGGTAGGAGTAGTTTTGAGAGAGATGTGTTGGTTCAAAAAGTTCCCCCAAAAAGAAGATTCACGATCTAAGGAGTTTAGAAGGTTCATCTCATGGGAGGTTGTTCCAGTTCCCTTTGATGCTTGAAGGCTAGGCGCACGGGGTCAAGAGCAGGGTTGATTGATGCATCAGATGAACTGGAATGAGCAAGTGCTATCTGATAGAAAGGATTTGGTGCACAAGAGGGGGCTTTATTTAGGATAGGAGGGGGAGCACAAGGCTGACCATCTTGCATGAATGGATTCCTCCATTTTTTTACCTCCTCTTCCATATATTGCAAGGCTTGAGCTTGCCTGAACAAACACGCCTCTTTGTACATGAGCTCTTGCTGATAACCATACTGCTCATCCAGTCTATCTATTCCCATTACCTACTTCTCAAACTCCAATGCCACCTCCCTTATCATTGAAGGGCAACTAGGAGAGCTGCTTAAGGGGATTCCCTGAATATCTGGAGCTTGATCGTAGTCATATGAAGGAATACAAGGTCCATGATTTTGTGCAAATGAATTATACATACAAAAATGTGATTTCTTGATGGCACCTAGATTGCTTAACCAGGCGATTCAACTCAGAGTTGCCATTGGTGTTGATGCAAAAGCCTCCAAAGGCTGGTTGGTTGAAGAACAAACCAAAAATTCTTTAATTCTTTAGACAAAACTTGTCTTAGTTGGTCCCACTGAGCATGCCAAAAACTATTGATGCAATGGATTGCACTTGGGGGCAAGACGCCTAGCTCCTACCCTTCCACACGCAACAATGGAAACTCCCCTCTAACCTATGGGACCGGCAAAGCTGGAGGGGAGAGTCTCTAGATAAGGGCTAGCTCCCTCTGATGTATCTTTTAGGCCTTGGTTTCTTCTACTGCTAATAAATAAAATGAAAAAGGGGGGGATGAAAAGGGAGAGAGAGATGCTAAAAACAGAACCTAAGCCTAAAAAATGAAAAGGTGATACACCAGAAAAGTGTTGACCCACCCAGCCCGAACATACACTTTTCACCAAGAAGAAACACCCATACACTTCATCTGACGTGGGAAACTCTTCTATTTCAATGAGTCAGGGATCCGTAGAGATACAGGGAGGAAGGAACTAGCAAAGGTGTTCTGAGACACACTTTGACAGCCTATTCACATGCGCCTATATTCTTGCTATAGACACTTCTGGTAGACCTACAAAAAAGAGACTTCACAATGCACTGGACATGTTGTAATCAGTCTGTGAAAAGCATGAAAGACAATGACTTAACACAAAATAAGAACATAGACATATACTTCAAAGTGCAAGTCCAGATAGAGGTTAAAATGCTAAGTCCTGATTCAAGGTAAAATTTGGCAGAGCTCTGCCTTACAAGCCCCGAGAGATTTTTGGGCAGAGTTTTGCCTTAAGGCTGAGAGAATGGATCCTTTCTCAAATGAGAAGCTTTACAATATATAGAGGAAGAGAACTTGGTGATTTTTGGGAAAGATTTTGGCGCTCTTTTTGCAAGCTGGCCCATGTGCGCTCTAAGCCTTGGGAAGAGGGAGCCATTTGATTGTCAGTTCCTACTTTGACTTTGGCATCCCAACCTTAATGAGGAAGTGCAAGTCACACCTTTTCTCTGTGAACAAACTGTTCTCTTCAAGGCATTTAAGCGGCTTGTCTACTTATGAATGCAAACTAGAGAAAATAAGCTGTGTCACTTACTATTTGCACCATTTGGTGACCATCTGGCAATGACTCACCTTCTCTTTGCCACTTGGACTACTTTGTCTCTTTCTGCACCTTGGTCTTTCTTTTTCTTTAAGCCTTTGAATTCCTTCTGGTTTATGCTCTTCTTGATAATTCATTCATGTCTCTCCCGCTTACCTTGGTCATTTTTCACCGATTCTAGTGAGTGACACGTGGCATGTTCTACTGTAAAATGGGTAGGACACGTGGCAGCATCCGCTTGACTCATGGAAGCTTGAGGCACCCTTTGAAGGTCTTGTGAAAGAGGATATGTGTCAGCATCTACTCTCTTTAACAATTCATTCAGGGCCCACCACAGTTTTTGCAAGATAGAAGAGAGAGACTACAGGTGTTGACACTTGTCAACTTTTGCTGAGCCTTACAGGGGACACGTGGCACATTTCGCTACTCCTAGAAAAGCATGTCAAAGCCTTCCATGGTTGCCACTTGGCACCTTCCACATTCTATATTTCCTAGTGTAAAATTGACGTTTGCAGGTCCGTCATAGTTTGAAAACCAACGGCTAGTCTATCTTGTTAAAGTTAATGGCTTCTGTGTCCCCGTCCTTGGCAAATTCCTTCAGGCCTTTTCCTTCAACTTTCTACTTCAGCCTTTTCCCTGTGGGCTTTTTTGTTTACAGCTTTTTCGAATTCCTTCAGACTTTTTGTCTGAAGGAATTCCTTCAGACAAAAAGTCTGAAGGATTTCTTCCTTGCCTCTGCCGACTGCCTTAGAATTTTTTTTAATGAAATCGTCCCTTACGGCTTTCTCTTTGAAGTGTTATCTACCCTCTGCAAGGGCTCTTGAACCTGGAACTACCCTCTGCAAGGGCACTTGTCCTTCACTTTTTGGGACGCTCCTTTGTCACTCATGATAGCCTCCTAAAGAGCTACAAATTGGATCTTTTCTTCCTCACTCACCTCCTGCAGAACAAGTTCCTCCTTGAGAAGGGATGAAGTGAAAAAACCATGTGGAAGAGGAGGCAGTCCTTGAGCTAGAATCAAATGATTCTCCTCCTTCCACTTGGCCAGCACTTCATCAATATCAGGTGTGGCCTGATAGCTCCCTTGGGGGTGTGTAGATGGGGTGTGTTCAGACATAGAATGTGCCATTGGGTCCGAACCGTCCATCACACATTGGCTGAGGAATCTCTCTCTGGATTCCAACTCTGTAATTCTTCTGGCCATATCCTCTTGGAAAAGCCTTTCCTAGAGGTCACTAGCATCATCGTGAGCAGGATCAGCCTCATCTTCTTCAAAGTTTTGAGAAAAACCCTTCTTTTCCTCCTTCCTGCCCCATGATTCTACTATTTTCTTCCAGTTCAGGATCTCGGAGCTGGAATTTTGCTACTGTGAACAAGTAGCAACATTATTTTCTCCAAGATCCTAGGGCTCCTCGACAAGGTCTGAAAGTTCCATCTCTCTTTCTCTAAGTAGTCTCATCTTAGCCTATAAATCTTTAATTTTCTTGGCTAGATTATCTTGAAAGAGTCTTTCTTGGAGCTCATAGGAATCATCATAGAGATGGGTAGGAGTAGTTTCGAGAGAGATGTGTTGGTTCAAAAAGTTCCCCTCAAAAGAAAATTCACGATCTAAGGAGTTTAGAAGGTTCATCTCCATGGGAGGTTGTTCCAGTTTCCTTTGATGCTTGAAGGTTAGGCACACGGGGTCAAGAGCAGAGTTGATTGATGCATCAGATGAGCTAGAATGAGCAAGTGCTATCTGATAGAAAGGATTTGGTGCACAAGAGGGGGCTTTCTTTAGGATAGGAGGGGGAGCGCAAGGCTGACTGTCTTACATGAATGTATTCCTCCATTTTTCTACATCTTCCTCCATGGATTGTAAGGCCTGAGCTTGCCTAAACAAACACGCCTCTTTGTACATGAGCTCTTGCTGATAACCATACTGCTCATCCAGTCTATCTATTTCCATTACCTACTTCTCAAACTCCAGCGCCACCTCCCTTATCGTTGAAGGGCAACTAGGACAGCTGCTTGAGGGAATTCCCTAAATATCTGGAGCTTGATCATAGTCATATGAAGGAATACAAGGTCCATGATTTTGTGCAAAGGAATTATACATACAAAAATGTGATTTCTTGGTGGCACCTGGACTGCTTACCAGCTAATTCAACTCAGAGTCACCATTGGTGTTGATGCAAAAGCCTCCAAAGGCTGGTTGGTTGAAGAACAAACCAAAAATTCTTTAACTCTTTGGATAAAACTTGTCCTAGTTGGTCCCACCAGGCGTGCCAAAAACTATTGATGTAGTGGATTGCACCCGGGGGTAGGATGCCTAGCTCCTGCCCTTCCACACGCAACAATGGAAACTCCCCTCTCACCTGTGGGACTGACGAAGCTGGAGGGGAGAGTCTCTAGATAAGGTCTAGCTCCCTCTGATGTATCTTTTAGGCCCTGGTTTATCCTACTGTTAATAAATAAAATGAAAAAGGGGGGGATGAAAAGGGAGAGAGACAGATGCTGAAAATAGAACCTAAGCCTAAAAAATGAAAAGGTGATACACCAAAAAAGTGTTGACCCACCCAGCCCGAACATACACTTTTCACCAAGAAGAAACGCCCATACACTTCATTTGACATGGGAAACTCTTCTATTTCAATGAGTCAGGGGTCCATAGAGATACAGGGAGGAAGGAACTAGCAAAGGTGTTCTAAGACACACTTTGACAGCCTATTCACATGCACCTATATTCTTGTTGTAGACACTTCTGGCAAACCTGCAAAAGAGAGACTTCACAATGCACTAGACATGCTGTAATTGATCTATGAAAATCATGAAAGACAATGACTTAATGCAAAAGAAGAACACAGACATTTACTTTAAAGTGCAAGTCCAGATAGAGGTAAAAATGCTAAGCCCTGATTCAAGGTAAAATTTGGCAAAGCTCTGCCTTACAAGCCCCGAGAGATTTTTGGGTAGAGTTTTGCCTTAAGGTCGAGAAAATGGATCCTTTCTCAAATGAGAAGCTTTACAATATATAGAGAGAAGAGAACTTGACAATTTCTAGGAAAGACTTTGGCGCTCTTTTTGCAAGCTGGCCCATGTGCGCTCTGAGCCTTGGGAAGAGGGAGCCATTTGATTGTCAATTCCTACTTTGACTTTGGCATCCCAACCTTAATGAGGAAGCACAAGTCATGCCTTTTCTCTATGAACAAATTGCTCTCTTCAAGGAATTTACGCGGCTTGTCTACTTATAAATGCAAACTGGAGAAAACAAGTTGCGTTGCTTACTGTTTGCGCCATTTGGTGACCATCTGGCAATGACTCACCTCCTCTTTGCCACTTGGACTACTTTGTCTCTTTCTACACCTTGGTCTTTCTTTTGCCTTTAAGCCTTTGAATTCCTTTGGGTTCGCGCTCTTCTTGATAATTCATTTGTGTCTCTCTCACTTGCCTTGGCCATTTTTTGTTGATTCTAGTGAGTGACACGTGGTACGTTCCACTGTAAAATGGGTAGGACACATGGCATCATCTACTTGACTCATGGAAGCTTTAAGCACCCTTTGAAGGTCTTGCAGAAGAGGACATGTCTTAGCTTCTGCTCTCTTTAACAATTCATTCAGGGCCCACCACAATTTTCGTAGGATAGAAGAGAGAGACTGTGGGTGTTGACACTTGTTAGCTTCCATCGAGCCTTACAGGGGACACGTGGCACATTTTGCTACTCCTAGAAAAGCATGTCAAAGCCTTCCATGATTGCCACTTGGTGCCTTCTGTGTTCTAGATTTCTTGGTGTAAAATTGACGTTCGCAGGCCTATCATAGTTTGAAAACCAACGGCTAGTCTATCTTCTTAAAGTTGACAGCTTCTGGGACATCACCATCCTTGGAAAATTCCTTCAGGCCTTTTCCTTTAGCTTTCTGCTTTGGCCTTTTCCCTGTGGGATTTTTTGTTTACAACTTTTCTAAATTCCTTTGGACTTTTTGTCCGAAGGAATTCCTTCAGACAAAAAGTCTAAAGGATTTCTTGCTTACCTCTGCCGACTGCCTTAGAAAATTTTTCAAAAGAAATCATCCTTTGTGGCTTTCTCTTTGAAGTGTTCTCTGCCCTCTGCAAGGGCTCTTAAACCTAGAACTGCCCTCCGCAAGGGCACTTGTCCTTCGCTTTTTGGGACGCTCCTTTGAACCTGCCGCTTGAACCAAGTGTTTGAACCATAGCGTTGAACCAAAGCATTGAACCAAGGCATTGAATCAGAGCATTAAACTAAGGTGTTGAACCAAGGAATTGAACCGGAGTGTTGAACCAAGGTGTTGAACCAAGGCATTCAACGGTTCAATGGTTCAAAGGTGCTAACTCTTGGAAAGATTATGTCGTTGAACCACTCTTCCAACCTTAAGAAAAAGTGTCTTTGAACCATTTTAGCTCTCTTTCCTTATGAATTTATTTGAACAAGAGTCTGAAGAAGCTTTGTAAAACCTTGCACTCTTTGACTGGTTCTTCATTTATCAAAATATTACACCTGCAGAGTCCGTAGAAATTCTGCAGAGTCCGTAGAAATTGCAAGACTCATGCAAAATCAAAAGTACTGGCTCAAAATAGCATAAAAAGGAAGGGGGGCCAATTTTTTGGCCTATTGGGCAAAAAATGGTCAACATGTTGATTTCATGAAATACTTAAAATATTCTATCAATTTTCAAGTTGGGACTGAATTTTTTTTTGCATAAATTCACCTAAATCAACCTTATAAACACATATTTGCATTGTCAATCACCTACCCTATGATTTGGGATAGTCCGCTCATGGTCCACTCAAAGCCATATACCAATTAACTACCACATTAAAATCAAAATGTGGTTGAAAACAATGATGGGTGGACCACTATGTCAAACAAGAAAGCTGCCATCGAAATAAAAACCCTAAGTTGATTGTCATTCCTCCCAATAGAAAAGCCCAACTAGTGTGGATAATGTTATTTCTCCTCCCCTCCTTCTTCCTCAATATCTTAGTCTGTATGTTGCCTCATAGAGCTAAGTTCTCAAGAGAATCACTTTTCAGTTTTAACTTATAGTGTTGGGACATTTTTAGCTAGTGTTCCCACCATGCAGTGATTACATAGTCCATCTCACGACATAAGCTACACTCCATGGGAAGAGAATGGGGCTTAACACCATTCCATCTCATTAGGTGATTTTTAACTACCACACCAACAACTATTATTGGGTAATCATTTTGTTTCACTTCGCTCAGTGGAGGACTTAGAGGACAATAAGAGAGAATTTAACACAGATGACTCTTCTTGATGAATCTTCTCTCATGGAATGTTCAAGGTAGCACAAATTCCTCTTACCAATTATCTATGCATCTCATTTGTCAACGGTAGTGTGTTTTAGATTTTATATGTTTTCAAGAAGTTAATAATTGAATTTTTATTTTGTAGACCTCTCTAAGAAGTATCTGGTTTGACACATGGCACTTTTCCACTTCACATGAATATGGATGTGGTAGTGTAAGTATTTTGATTTCACCAAAAGTTTCCCATTTAACTATTGCATCAAGATAAAACCTACCACATTAAGTCATGTGGGTTATATTTGATATTGATAGACTTTCTTTAGTGGTTTTCAAGTCTTGTGTTCCTTACGATGGCCATAACAGAATGGCTTTATAGAAATAGATCACTAATAATCTATCTTTTCCACCTATTTGATTTGTGGTGCCTTTAATATGATTGAGAATCCAAAGGATAAAGCTTTCACCCTCCCTATGTAGGGATGTGTTAGATAAAGTGAAGTTTGGTATTATTTTAAGAACTAACTAAGGTTGTTGGACCATCTCTTTTGGTGGTGTTTATTGAATAGAAAACCCCAGTTTACTTGGTCTAACTTTTGAACTAGTACGACCAAGTTATTAAAAAATTATACTGCGTAATATTTTTTGAGAAACACATGGTCTCATTCTACAATTTCAATGGGAAAGCTATCACGATTCACCTAAAAATTGTATTTTCCAATCACAGTCCCATCACTTACAGACTAGAATGGAAAGGTGGAAATCATAAAGTTCTTTACAATCAATTTTTTTAATGTGTCACTTCTTAGCCATGAGGGCACTATCTAACTCATCACAAAGTGTCAAACTTGGCTTAACGACCTCCATATTCTACCAACTAAGTAAAGTGGTGGAATTACATGATCAACTACATTGCATCCTTCCTTTGTCACTATGGAAATAATATTTCACAAGTTCATAAGCATGCTCTTATCATTGTATATAACGATTAATAGAGGTTTTCTTCCTTTATTGAGGAAACACCCTTTGATACTCAGTTATAGGCCATGATTTCCACATTCAAGCAGAAGATTAAAGTTGTTAAAAGCCATGCTACCAAAGGCACTCCAATTATGGCATGATTTAACTATCTTAAGATTGGTGACCATGCCTCTAAGTCTTTTTAAAATCTCTCAGGGCTAGATAAGCCAAGGAGAAAATTAAATCCATCAAAATAGTACATAGTCTTCTCATGCTTAGCTAGATATCTCCTCAAGCATCAAGGACTATTATAAACTCATGTTCCAAGACTAGGAGAATATAACAAAGAGAGTTCAAGTGTTTCATGAATGTTTAGATGTGGGGCCCTGCAAGTTAAGCCATTCAGCTCAAAAACTATGTGATGCCCCTCTCTCTTGATGAAATTTTTGTTGTTGTGCATTGCATAGCTAATGATAAATTACTAGGGGTAGATGGATTTTCATGTGAATTTTATAAACCTACTTGGAATTTATTAGTCTTGATTGGCTTCAAGTCTATAGACAAGTCCCACATAATAAACCTTAGGAGCCATCTTCAATAAATGTAATATTTTTCTTTCTTAAGGCTAGTGATCTAGATCTAATTACCAGTGGGAGGTTGATCACCTTCTTGAATGTTTCCCAGAAACTCATTGCTAAAGCCTTATCACTTCACCTTTTCCATAATCTCATGTAATCATCAATCCAAAGCAAATAGGGTTTATTAAAATTACATACAACTTGGATAATATTAAAGTAATTTGGAAGGGAATGGAATGGGCTCATTTCTCTTGATAGAAGACTATTTTTTGATTTCAAAAAATATTATGATCAGATTGAGTGGTATTTTATTCTCTCCATGCTTAAAGCTTTGGGCTTTGGTAGCTTCTTTCTTTCGGCGGTTCAAACATTGTTTTCTAGAAGCTTCAGATTGTCTCACTTTATTTTTTGAAGCTTTGGCTTGTCTAACCATCAATGGTAAAAAATCCAATAGATTTGGGTTTTTGGATTCAATTAGATAAAATTTACCTCTTGATCCAACATTTTATGTCTTAGATACCAAAGCATTTGGTTATATGATTGCTCACAAAGCTACTCATGGGTTTATCATGGGAATTAATCTTCCTAATTGATCTTCTCATCTCATCAATGGGAATTTTGTATATGACTCTTTCCTCATGTTTTCAGACCAAGAGGCCTTCTTCAAAGAGGCACTTCATTGCATTATAAATTTTTTCAAAGCCTCTAGTTCAAGCCTATAATGAGTTAAAACTTAGTGTTATAGACAATGCATGATATCCTTGCTTAAGTGGCTCCAAAATTATCAATGGAATTGGATCTAAAAATGGGAGACATTGAAATTCATCGGTATTCCCTTCACCTTTGATAGCTACCCCTCTAAGTTATGTTACTAAATAATTGAAAGAGTGGGGAAAAATCACTTATTGGAATACAAAAACCCTTGCAAGTAATTTTCAAGTCTAGACTAAAATTCTTTAAATCACTCATGTTTATTCTTCTTCTTGTTGGGCTCCTAAAGCATCATATGAAGAATTAGCAAAGGTGCTTAGAAAATTTATATGGGTAAATGTAAGTAAAATAGAGGTTTACCCATAGGAGCTTGGGACTTTATTGTCTTCCTCGTGACAAAGGAGAAATGGGCTTTATTGATATTTATAGGCAAAGCACTGCTCTTTGTGATAATTGGATTGTAAGGGTTAGTGATGGGAATGGGGCTTGGAAAATTCTCTTATGACACTATATTTCTATGAGTGTTATTTATGAAATTATTGTTGTAAAAACTTTAGATTTCACACTCTTTTGATTACTTAAGTCCCTACGAAAATCAAAAGGTAATTTGTGGCTAAGAGCAACTGGAAATATTTTGAGGTGATGAGGCCTTATATAAATTGGGTCGGGGATATATTTTTAACTAGTCTCTATATTAATGGCCACAATATCTAATGGTTCCCTATCATGACAATTTTCAAACTCCCTCTGGCTAATGTGCCAAGTATAAAAGTTCTTCAACTCTTTAGAAAAAAATTGCACTATTCAGGATTTGGTTTCCTCTTGAGATCAAATCATATGGCATTCTATATAAACTAAGTATAAGTTGCTAAATTCATAATTTCCTCTAATTTTTTATATTCAAGAATTGATGATGGATTTCATGCTTCATAAAATGGGTATACAACCCCCACTTACCTAGTGGATGAATTGGTAGTGGAATTACAATACTTATTTCCAAAATTGTCCTCCTAGACTTCTCTATCAGATTATGAGCCATTTTAATTCAACTTTGAGTAAGCTTCATAATTAATGGATTCAAAACTCCTCATCCAGAACATGTCTTTCTCAACTCAATAGGATTTGGAATGCCGAGCTTGAACCCAAATTAGTCCATTTTGTTTGGTGTTTGGTTTATCAATGTTCCTCTTGGGGAGAGACTCAAGCACACTAGGATTCCTAAACCCAAGTGCCAACTTGTTCTCAACTTGAAACCTTTAGACACCTTTTTAGACATGCCTAGGAGACTAGAAAGCCTAGCACTGCATTCATAGCTTATTTTAGCATTATCGCCCTCAACCATTCAATTGGTGAATAGTATTTTTTGGGGACAATACTTAGTGGCCTCCATAAATTGCTTTTATATGGAACTTTTTTAGAGCTATAATTTTATTTCAACTATAAAAAGTCTAGAAATACAACTATTTTTAACAATGAAGAGCTTTTTATGCAATTCTCTATTAACAATAAAGTGCTTATAATTTCTTAGGCATTTTTGCATCTCCAAGTGTAGGTAGAGAAGGTTGCTTTGGGATTTCAACATCTTTAGAATCTTCTCAACTAGTAGGGAAGTGCTCCTTGCACCATGAGTTATGTTCCTCAACCACTAGCACCTAGACATTCGTAGATCCATTCCTATAGTTGTTTCTCCTCTCATCGGGAAGGGATGGAGTCCATTGTCACGCAAAAAGACATTTGTTGGCCCATCTCCATGGATTTTACATATGTAAGGTGGTGAGATAGTGGGGTATTGTGGGTCTCTTGGTTGGGAAATGAATATTTTTTTGCTCCTTCACAAACCACTTAGGATGGGTGGGTGCCACCTAATCTTCTTTTAGTTGAGCCCTTCTCTCAAGTTACTCAACCCCCTAAGGGTGTCCTGCCTCTAATGTTGATCCATGTGCTTAGTTATCTCACTTGTCTTGTGATATGATGCTTTGCTTTTGCTTTTGGGTTGTTGTGTTTAGCTAGTGGCCTAGTTTTTTTATTTGAGATGTGTTTATTTACCAACATGGAGAGCAGGCCATGAATACCAATAGACCACCTTTTTTTGTAACCAATTATGTATTGTGTGTGTGTGTGTGTGTGTGTGTGTGGGTGTGTGTGTGTGTGTGTGTGTGTGTGTGTGTGTGTGTGTGTGTGTGTGTGTGTGTGTGTGTGTATAGTTTTTGCTTTTGGGTGGTTGTGTTTAGCTAGTGGCATAGTTTTTTTAATTTGAGATGTCTTTATTTACCAACATGAGAGCGGGCCATGAATACCAACAGACCGCCTGTTTTTGTAACCAATATATATATATATATATATATATATATATATATATATATATATATATATATATATATATATATATATATATATAAAATTGGTTAAAAAAAAGGTGGTTGTTAAGCAAAAAGAGACAAATTCCATTTTTTTTAAAAATGGAGGGCATAAGCAAAAAGAGATTATATAAAAAAGTGTGTGCACCCTTTGTGAAACAATTTTTAAGCTTTGCAAGTTTTAAAACCACGGGAGTGGCAAGCTTAAATTATGGAAGATATTGATCTCAAAAAACAATTAAGCTTTTAAATATTTAAGTGGAGGAAGCATTAAATGGTGGGGAGTTATTTAAAAATGCTTTTACCTTATTTTGTATCCACTCATAATTGGAGTTCATTGAGTTTTTCGAGGGTACAAATAATGGATATCAAGTAGATTTTGCATTCATGGTGGGCTACAATTTTCAGACATATGGTTGTGCATTCAAAGCCACAACTCTTTTTCATTTCTTCTTCCATTTTTTTATTAATAGTCTCTCTATTATTCGGTTCAATCCTCATTCCATGGAAATTTTCTACCACTTAGTTGCCTCAGTAGCTATTGTTTATTTATTTTATATTCATTTCCAGAACTATTTATGGAATTTTGTAGTTTGTTTATCACTTTATATGGATATTGTGGCTGATTTATACCTTTTATTTATATTTTTGTTTATTTACCTCTTGTAATGTAGTTCTAAAATATGTTATTTAGATTTGCAACATCTATTATCTAGATGGGTGGAGGACATTATTCTAGGGCATCTCCTTTTCTTTGCTTTTCTCTCACTCTATTTATCCATTTTTACCCCAATATGCATTAGATTAGCATTAGAGTAGGACTTGAATTATCAAACCCAAAGGTTTTTTTGTCCCCATTCCTACACATCGAAACTTCCAAACTATTGTGCTCATTGGTATGTGCAGTGCAAAATGTAATTTTGGGCATTCAACAACTATATTTGTTGTATTTAGATCAAATTTGATTATGCACCCCCTTCTATCATGGTTGAAGTAGTATTATAAACCCGTGTACAACCTCCACATAAAACACATTACTATTTGGACTTGTTTTTGGATCACATTCTTTGGGTTTAACCCCTCTAGGCATGTTTACATATTTGCATATTTCTTGTTTTAGTTGCTTTGCAAAACCTAGGGTTCTTTCTATCCAAATAGCTTCTCTATTTTAATTGAACATTATTATTCCATTTTCATAACGTTAATATCTCATCTATGCTCTATTAATCCTAGAGTGCATTTTTAAGTATAATGACATTCTTTATTAGTATTCATGCAGTTAGTGTCAAGCGATTGTTAATCCTAGTGGCAAGTCCTTTTATGATTATTTTATCTCTGCATTTGGAATCAAGTGATTGTTGACTGCAATGGTTAGTTTAGTTTTTGGTGTTGTGAGTATCTATGTAAAGTAATGGCAAAGCACTTTTTTATGGCCATTGTATTGAGGGCCACTATTATAAGATGCTCTTTTGGGGTAAATTGGTGATTGAATCCTATAATTGTCTCTAAGTTGTTTGGATCATGCTGACACTAGACAATGTGATTTGGACAAGGAATCCATTTGGTTGACATGTTATTTGTATGATAGAGAGACAAACACCCAAGGGAAAGGAAGAGAGTGCAAGGGAAGCACATGTTTTAAGCTTTTTTTCCTTATTTTGGTTGTTGGAAACATTAGCATCTTCTATTTTGTGGTAAAGAGAGAAATTTTTATCCAATAACAATGATGAATTAAATAGATGTATCATGTTATTAGTGTAAAGCTTCACAACTTATGATATATTATCATAAATAGTGGCATTAGAAGATACAAACCATTTCATAATTTTTAACTCATCTAAGGGTGAAATTTTTGAATGTATAAGTAAAATATTTTCTTTGTAGTCCCATCATAAGGTCCTTATGATTTAACTTAATGTATCAAATGATAGAAGATTTATTTTGATCTTTCTGTATGGAATATTGTCAGTCCCTGCAACACAAGATGCTATTGATTCATTTTTTGAAAATAAAAAATAGTTCTCCATCAAAATTAGCTAATGCCAAAAGAGCATTAAACTCATTAGATATACTGAGAAGAGAATAATCACACTTATTATCTTGCCTTAATTTTGGTCAAAATGCTCTTAAATTAATTGACTTTTTTGTTTCTAAGTTTTTCATTATTTTATGGGCTTTGATTATTAATACATGTTGTAACTGCACAATACTACTAATGTTTTTACATTTAATTAATATGTATTGATTTTTTAACATAGAAAAAAATAATAACAATATTTTATGGGTTGTAATATTTTTACATATAATAAATATTTAAAAAAGTAATAAACATCTTTTTATTTATAAAATTTGATTTATTTATAGTGTTATAAGGTAGTATATGTTGATTTGACATTTTTTGTCATGGTTATAAGAATTTTATCATTGGATTTTAAACTTAACTAAACATTTAGTTTTCATTGTCATGAGAACGAAGTGAGATTAGATCTATCAAATGAAGTTCGATCAGATCGAACAAAGTTCACATTTGAGGTGAGGTTGATACAAACTTTGTTCAATCAAAATGAACTTCATTTGTCTACCTTGATAGTTTTTTTGGTTTCAATACAAACACCACCCCAACTCATTTATTTCTAAATCATCTACTCCACATGGTATTCAAGTGGTTGTCATTTTTTAAAAAAATATGAAGAATTGCCTCATTTATATGTTTGATGTCTTCATAATTTATTGTAGGTGCCACTTTCAATATTTCTTAGACTATTTTAATCATATTTTTATAAACAACTCCTATGCCAAAATATGTCAAAGTTGTGAACTCTTGCAAGTTCAATTAAATCATATTTTGTAGTGTATTTTCTAATTTGGATTGTCATCCTTCCTCATTTATTAATCAATGAAGGTAAAACCTAGTTTGAAAATTATTTGCATATAGATTTTTTTTGTTGTTATAGAATAAGTTGTTGAGTATGCTCCCATTTTTGCATAGACTAAGAGGATGTTGATAAAGTTTGTGTAGATTGGTTTTTCACTTAAAACGTTTTTGTCTATATGTTTCAATCAATGTAATATATGAAACTACCATTAACTTGACTAAATAAGATGCTTTTGTTTTGTACAAACTATCACCATATTTATCAAAAAGTAATTCATACATACAAATTACCTATAGATTCATCAATAAAAATATTCACGTTCTCTCAATAAACAAGTACTTAAGTTACATCAGATACTTGTTACTTTTTAGTTCACTCCCAATAAATGAATGGAATTCATTTTCTAAGATCCAAATGAGACAAACATGTATATGCATCACAATCCTTCTTTGAGTCCGAGAAAATAGCATTTCAATAGAAAAAATTGATCTTTGCAAGCATATATGAAAACATGTAATTTGGAAAAGTTTGAAGCAATGTTGCAGCAGGGCAGATTTTGAATTCAAGTATCGAGAAAGAAAAGGGAGATGGGGATGGGGATGATTAGGATCATGATTATTAATACATTCATGTCAAGACACCTATTGGATCCAAATCCAAAAGGGACTAATGAGAAGAAAACAAACAAGAGGGAATATTTTGAAACACTAACAAGCGGTGGGGAGGAGCATGGCGGGTCAAGGGGAGGTAGGAGGCAATGTGGGCAAACAAAGTGCAAGGGAGCATTTCAAGTTAGCCCATGTCTTGTCCCGATCAAGTTCCTTCCTTAGACCCAATGAAAGTTGATGATGGTTTGCATCTTCAAATACTAAATTTGTTTGTGAATCGTTCTTCTTCAAGATTGAGCAATGCTTTAATAGGGAAGTTCTTAGGCCTGAAGCCAAACATAGACATTTTTTGAAAATGGTCCGAGAAAAAATGGCAACCTAATGGTCATATGGACATATCTGCCATGACTAAGGGATTTTTATTGATTCATTTCTCCAATGTAAAAGATTGTTCCAGAATACTGGTTGGTGGAACTTGGTTTCTAGGATGAGTGAGGTTGTATCTCAAAGAATAGAGACCAAGTTTCAATCCATAAAAATAAAATTTTAATCTTATGTCAGTTGGGTTTGTCTTCCTAGAGTACCTCTTGAATTTTGGGAAGAGGCGATTGATTAGGATCGCCAAAGCATTTGGACAACTTATAGATTTAATGCCTACACTAAAGCGAGGACAAGGCTCATACATGTTAAATTATGCATCAACGCTCTCATGGGCAATCCTCTCCCTAGATCCATTAAGCTCTCTTCAAAATTTGGAGAAAATATCGAATATGAAAACTCCCTATTGCTTTGCAATGCCTACAACAAGTTGGGTCACTCTAATAGACTCTACCCTGTAAGGTTGGAGGAACTCATAAAGAGAAACATGGGAGAAAATGAGGCAAAAATAAACAATGTTCATAATGGATGGAGAAGGAAGGAAACATCAGAGAATCAAGAGACTGATACGTTGGATACAAAATATCAAGAAAGAAAGAAAGAGTCCAAAAATGGTTAAAAATAATTATCATATTCGGAAAGAAGTTCAAAAGGAAATAGAGCCCCAAGAAAAGGTCAAAGCCACAAACCAGCATAAAAAATAATTTGTTATGAACAAAGAAACTCAAGAAGGAACATCTATAGAGAAGGATCCTCAAAGTACTGAAAAGTTAAAAGATCTAACGGAGGATTTAAGCAGAGATATCCGGGAAGAATCTTCAGAAGAAAGCATCATCAGATTAAATCTTGCCTTGGAAGAACTAGGAGGAGAAGTTGACCCAAAGGCATGTCTAATTCTAACACACCCTCTTTCATTTGAGACCCTTTAGACTCTGGGAATCCTTCTACTAGTGAAGATAAATCATTTTTTTTTTTTGAAAATGCATGCCAAGACCTAGATGAAGTCACCCTCTATTATTTAAATCTAGAATTTTTGTTCAAAACTCCCAAAACAATAAAAAAACATAAAGATGCATCTAAGCCCTACATCAGGCTAACCAAAAAAAATAAAAAAATGTGCTAATACTGGATCAACTAACAAGAAAGGCAAGCCTAACAACCAAGGGATTAAAGATAAAGTCACAACGCAAGAGATAGTAGATGGTACTAAAAAAAATCTTGATTTAAATGGGTCCAAGGGGCCATCTAAATCTAAGAAATGATCATTCTATCATGGAATATAAGAGGGATTAATAACCCCAACAATCAAAGGATTCTTAAAGACCTTAAGAATATCCATTATCCTAGTATTATAGCTATCCAAGAAACTAAGATGCCTAGTCAGCTAGTTTTTGAAACCAATAACAATATTTGGAGAAAGAGTTATGTTCTTGGTGTTAGTTCTTTTGGAGCTTTTGGAGATATTGAAACTTTTTTGGACCCTCAATTTACTAAAGGCGTACTCTTTTCTAAAAACAACCATCATCTAGTAGTGATTTTCACTGACATCAGTGATAGTACAATGTGAATCCTCTCCAACATAAATAATCCTAATTCTCATATTGGAAGAAGGAAATTATGGCAGAACTTGTCTCTTTCAAGAAATCTTGTTCTAATTTTAGATGGATTATTACGAGATTTTAATACCCCCTCTTGAAAAAAAATTAGGGAATTTGGTGTTTTTGACAGCATGGATGACTTAGCCAACTTTATTGTTGTTAATGGGCTTACAGATGTGGAATTGATAGGCGTTGAATTCACTTGGAATAGGGAAATGGGCAACAATTTGATTCGAGTTAGGCTAAATAGAATGTTGGTTTTGAATGAATGGATCTTTAATCAAGCCTGCTACTTATCCTCACTTCCTAAGATTGGAATGATCAAAGACCCTATTATTCTTCATCTAGATCCCTTGCTTAAATGGCCTAAAACTCCTTTTAGATTCGAAAATATGTGGTTGCAACATCTTGATCTAAAAGATAGAATCAAGGAGTGGTCGAAGATAGATGTTAATGGTTTTGACATGTTTAGAATAAATAGGAAACTTAAAAATGTGAAGTTAAACATAAAAAAGTGGAACAAAAACATTTTTGGTAATATCTTTGAAAAGTACATAATTAAGGAAAAAATTACAATAGTGGAAAGTCAAAATGTATATGGTATGAATCAACAGTTGTCCATGAAAAAAAAGACTCTCCTAAGTGAATATAATTCCATAACATCCAAAGAAGAAACATTATGGAGGTAGAAGTTGAGGAACTTGTGGCTTAAGAGAAGGAGACCGCAACACCAAAAAAATCATTTGTCCACCCTTAAGCACATAGGTCATAACATAATTATATAAATTGTAAAAGAGGATGGCAATATTAGCGGGGAAATAGAAGAAATTGAGTAAGAGGCGGTTCAATACTTCCAAAACCTCTTATCAGGTTCTTCCATTTGCACCCTAGAGGTTGAAGACAAAAATTTAGATTCTCTTCCGAGCATCCTTAATAATGAAGACAATAATAATTTATTAAAGTAGATCTTTGTGGAAGAGGTTAAATTTATCATCTTTTCCTTAGAAGGTGATAAAGCTTAAGGACCTGACGGCTTCCTTGCAATGTTTTTTCAGCACTTACGGGATATTATTCAATTCGACACTACTACTGCTATGGAGAAATTCCTCTCTACCGACGAATTTCTCAGAGAGCTTAATAAATTCTTCATTGTTCTCATTCATAAAAAACTAGGAGCATTTGAAATCCATAAGCCTCTACAACACACTGTATAAAATTTGCACTAAGCTTGTAACTCTCAAAATTCAATCATTTCTACCATCCATTATTTATCTTCAGCAAGATGATTTCATTTGGGGAAAGTAGATACAAGATGACATAATTGCATTACATGAAATTCTCCACTCAATTGTTGAAGGAAAAAAGGAAGGCATGATCCTTAAAGTGGATACGAACAAAGCTTTTGATAGAGTCCTTTGGTCCTTTGTGGATAAGGTTTTTGAGAGATTTGGATTCAACATGTTCAAAAAGTTAATTATTTACTTGCATTTCTACTCCTAAATTTTTCGTTCTCATTGGTGGGGCCCCAGAAGGCTTCCTCTCAAGTGAAAGAGGAGTTAGACAGGGAGATCTTATTTCCCCCATTATTTTTATCCTTATGGCTAAAGCCTTGAGTAGAAGCTTAACTTCTACCATCAATAGGGGGAGAATTAAAGGGATTAAACCAACCAACTCTTTTGATCCTATTTCTCATTAGCAATTTGTTAATGATACAATCTTCTTGGCAGAAGCTTCCATTAGAGAAGCCAAGGAACTGGAAAAATATGTTGAAGGATTAAGAAGAGGCCTCGGGTAAAAAAATGAATCTTTAAAAGAGCTCCTTGTTCTTCATCAACAACTTGGTTCATAGACAATCCAAGATCTCTAAGATTCTTGGGTGTCAAATGAAAGAGCTCCCTTCCACTTATCTTGAGATGCCTCTATTCTATGGGCATGTCCCTGAGGATACTTGGAACTCCTTATTGGATAGGTTTTAGTGCAAAATTATCGACTAGAAAGGTATTCTACTTAGTGAAGCATGGAAACTCATCTTATTAAAAAGTACCCTCCAAAGTCTTCCTATATATCTCACATCCCGCTTCAAAGTGCCTATAAAAATTGTGGGAAAGTTGGAAAAGATACAAAGAAGATTTTTATGGTCTGAAACTAAAAACAAATTTAGATATTATCTTGTTGCTTGGGATAAAGTTTGATTCCAAAAGATATGGGTTGTCTTGGCATTCATAAAATAAAAAATATGAATGAAGCCTTAATAGCCAAATTTGGTCCTAAAAGAAACCAATCAATGGACTGAAATTTTGAAAGCCAAGTATATAGACATGAGGAATGTTGTCAGATTGTTGTCAGTAGATTTCTTCTAAGGGTTCTAGATTCTAGAATTTTCTAGTCGAAGGCATAAAGTTGTTATGGGAAGGATCTAAATGGAAGATTGGATCAAAGGATAGCGCTCTCTTTTGGGAGGATACACGGCTTCTAAATACCCCCCTTGGTACTTCATCTCCTTAGGACAAGATCTATGGTCCAGTGAAAAGAAAGTCTCGGGAAAAAGTGGCAGATGGTTAAAGTCATCCATCCTAAAAAAGTTTGGAAAAAAAAAATGTTTTGATAACCTTAACCAAGAGGAGGACATTCTTGAAAATCTTAACCTCTTACTAAAAGGTTATCACATTAGTCAATCTACCTCAAGGGATGAAATTATTTGGGGTAATTTTGAGGATGATTGTTACAATGTTAGATCAAGGCATTTGACCAAGATGGAAGTGGTCCTAGATAGCTTTCCATGGCTCAATCTATGGAATAAAAACCTGATTCCTAAAATATCTTTTTCTGGTTGGCCATGCAAAATAAAACCCTGATTATTGATAATCTTTTGAAGAGAGGTCTCCCTATCCCAAATAGATGCATCCTATGTGAGAAGGATGAAGGCATTGTGGCTCATTTACTTCTCAATTGCCCCTTTGCTTTCAAGGTCCTCGATGTTGTCATTGCCAATTTTGAAGTCAGCTAGATCTAACCGTCCACTATGTTGATTTTTCTAGCAAAGGTCCTCTTCTTTTTGTAGTCCATGTTTGAAAAACATTTGGTATTTGGTCTTTCCACATGTTTGTTGGGGTCTTTGAAAGGAAACACATTATAGAATTTTTCAAGACAGGAAAATGGACACCAAGTCTGTTGCCACTAGAATTATTTATTCCCTAATGTAAAACCAAAACTACAACACATTTAATAATTCCCACCAAATTAAGGAAGGAGAAATCAAGATAGCAACCAATTGGAAGATCTTTGTCAAGGACATGATAACTATTGACCCTAAAAAAGAAGCTATAAAGTTGATTAAATGAATATCACCCTCCCTAGGGTGGGTGAAGTTAAATTTCAATGGAGCTTCTAAGGGGAACCCAAAAAAAGCTGGTGGAGGTGGCATTGTCAGAGATAATAGAGGTAATTTAGTAGCTATTTATGCTGGTAGTGTGGGTATCCAAACTAATCATTTGGCGGAGGTTAAAGCTACTTTTTGGGGAATACAATTGGCTCAAGAGCTGGGCTTCACTCATCTTGTTATTTAAGGAGACTCCTTGAACATCATCAATTGTCTCACTAAAAAATTTGCTTCGATTTGGACCATTAAAAGCATTGTTGATGATACTTTATCAATCATTTAATCCTTTGAAAGAGTTTCAATCAATCACATATATAGAGAAGGGAACAAGATCGTAGATTGTTTCAATAATATTCGAGTTAGTTCCCTGAATCTTATGAAGTGCTATAGTAACTCAAACCTTTCACTTGATATTAATCTTCAAATTCAAACTGAGTCCAATACTTACAATGGTTAAAATTTATTAAGGATATAAGTTATTTTGTACCTTTTCCAGTTATAAGACCGACCGGGAGATGATTGACATCGCCTTCTCGAATACAATGAGTTTTGGCTTGGTAATCACGTTTTCACTCTCAAGCACCACTCTCATACATTATTACTCATTTATTGACTATTATCATGGCAAGATTTTCAAGAGATTTCAAGCTCGTGCCACTTCAAAGCTTGATCACATTCATTATTTCAACTTGAGGCAGATTTTGATATGCAACATTTTCATTATTAGTTCAGGAACTAATGATCCCTATGGATTGCTAACTCTTTAAACCTTAGAAGATACATTTTCTGCACTCATCATTTGCCCGAGGTGTTTCAAGCCATTTTGTCTGAAGTCTTTGTCTGTAGGAAAAATCTTGAGGCTACTATTGGGGATGACAGATGCAGAGTGGAGCCTATCAACATAGTTGCTATTAAGAAGAAATCCATCAGTTGGCAAATCCTGCAAAAAGGTGGCCTCACCAATCTCATGGATAAAATCAAATGGTATAACCCCCTCATCTCTATGGACTTTGTGAAAGATTGGAATGGCCACAAGATATCTATGAAAGGTATTTCATTTGATGTTTTTGAAGATAGCATAGCCTTAGTAACTGGTTTGAAAATGGATGCCCTGAAGTTTTAAAAATCTAAATGCAATACAAAGGAAGGCATGTATACTTTCCTTTAAAAGAAAGAGAGGCTTATTCCATTCCAAGATAGTTTTATGATCGACTCTATTCCCACCCCCTAGAATGATGTCATTCATCAAGCCATGCATTACATCACTCTTAAAGGCAGGGATAAGGTCACCTTTTCTTACCATTTCGCCTTTTTAAACCACTTCTGCCACAAGATCCTCATCAAATTTCCTTTTTATATGTTTTTATCCATGAAGACTTCCATAGTCAAGGTTCAATTGGGAAACTCACCCTCCCTCTTCATCAGGGGTTGATTTATCTCTTGTATAGACATGCTAAAGTTCAACCCCTCAGCCCTTCTCCCCAAACCAAACTTGTTGATTTGGTGAAAGGGGGAAGCCCCTCTAATATTCTCCCAAGAAGTTAAAGGTTGCTTCTAAATCCTCTATCAACCCCAAAACTATCACCATCAGGGTGCATCCTTTGGACTCTCCACAGGACAAGGGTAAATCGGTGGTTGTTGAAAACTCTTCAAATGACTACTATGTGGAAATTCTTAGCACTTTGGATTCCTTGGATAAAAACGCAGATAGTCACAACACAAGTGTCGAGGACAATTCTGCCAACACTAGAAAACAGAGTAATGGAGAAAATGACACCTCTCAAGGAGTAGAAGGGTACCCAATACCTGGTGGATCTAAAAGGTTAAAAACATGCTCATGACATTTGAGAGGACATTCCAAAACTTGACTCCCTGACTAAGGATGTGGAATTGCACAAAATATGATAAATTGGCTTATGATAGAGAACAATAACATCAAAAATACTATGGACATATAAAAGCAAATGAAAGACAAGCCCAGTCATGGTAAGAATGTCCTAGAGGATTTTGAGCAAGTTGAGGTTCAAAATCTTGCTTATCGAATGGCCCTATTGGAAAGCAGGGTGAATCAACTAGAAGCGCAAAAGTACAATATCAATCAAGCTCTCCTTCTCTTCATCTAATTTAGATTAGTAAGGACTCAATCAAAAATTGTTTTCAAAATACTAAAATTCTCAAAGAAGCTCTTGTCAAAAAGGGGGAATCTTTTGGTGCAAGATCCAACAAAAGGCTTAGAAGTCAAGACAAAGCTGGTAAAATGGTAGTGGAACCCACTGAAGTTGAGACTCCGAAAAAACTCAAAACATACATGGAAGAGTGTTGGAAGGGGAGTCTAGCCACCATTGACAATTAACTTTGTTGTTGTCTTCGGGTGGTCCCTTTTTGTTGTTGTTTCTTGCGTGTTGGTTCTTCTCGGCTATTAATTTGTTGTTTGTTGGCAGCTTTTTGTATGTAGTTGTTTTGGCTAGTTTCTAGCTCTTTGTTCCTTGTTAGTTCTTTATTTCTCTATCTTTCAATGTTTTTATAAGAGGGAAGGGCACCTGTCAAAACCCTCCTATTACCAATATCAGAATAAAAATAAAAATAAGAATAAAAAATAAAAAATAATAGGCATCAAAAGCCAAAGAAGTCACAATTTGAAAGGTAAGTAACATTGAAGATTTAATAAGGGAATCATTCTCAGCAACAAATTATAAATTAATAAAACTAATTAATATTGATATTTTCACCAATACGTGATTCAGACAAAGGTGGCTACTTACAGAATGCAACTTTTATAACAATTTGCATTGCATTCTGCCTAATCCTCTCATATATATATATATATATATATATATATATATATATATATATATATATATATATATATATATTTCAAATAAACATTCAATAGGACATATAACATAATTACATGCAGTATACTTTATACTATTGAAATCCCAGGTTGAAAATTAAGTTTATCAAAGAATTTGAGATGCAATGACATTGTAACAAAGAAGTCCTCAAAAGTGATTTGAGTAATGATCATTTTGACATACAACAATGAATATCTTGACATACCTTGATTCCAACAAACGTTGGAGAAAGAAATTAAATTCCAAAATGCTACAGTTTTACTATTGACATTGTACAAACAAAACAATCAGTTTTTAAGATTATCACAAAATGAGCATAAGATGAATAATTAAGGAACACAATCAATATTACAATTCCATCTTCATCCTTATGCAGAAAATTAGTCACAAAGGCTGGTTTAAAATCACAATTTTATTAATATTTAGGTACTGTGCTAACAAACATAGGATTCAAGAAAATAAAATGGTTCCAAAGGTGATAGAAATATTCATCAAGCTAAATATAATCTGACTGACTGATTTCCTTTTCTTTTCTTTTATATTCCTCCACCACATACACAGCAATATCTTCTACACTGTTTATTTGATGAATGCCCAAAGCATTATCATTTGATTGAAATCTCTGATGAGGACAAATAATAATCAAAGACATCTAATAGTGGTACGCTTGCTACAGAAATAAGTGCAATCACGATGAGTTTAAGATCATCTATACTTGCATTTTTCATTTTCTTCCTAATTTACAAGATACCAAATTGTGACCCCTGATCAGGGTATGATGGAGTACTTGCCAATGACAACTGTAGTAGCTGCTTGTAATCATCCAAAAGATGTGTGATGTCATCCATACGCAACTGCAAAAGAAAACATGCATAAGTCAAGAAAAGGACTTACCTCTTAATAATTGCAATAAGTAAATGCTGATTTCAAAAACCAAGCAACTTGTATGAAGTTATCCCTTGCAACTTCATAACGAGATGCTACAACGTGTGCTTAGCTAGAATTTTGCAACAAAAAAAATTATTAGATTGTTTTGTAAAATGTTTAAATCTATAAAATAATATCATTGGATGAACATGACACCACAAAACATCTAATTAAGTTTGTATCCAAGAATGGCCCTTTTTATCATTCCTAAAGTTTGACTATCCAATGGAAATGTAAATTAAGGGGTATGTATTATCCCATTGAAGCCAGGGTATACATCCTAGGGGTGCATTTTCTGTGCTCAAAAAGTGATTGAGGACTCCTTGGTGCATCCATTTAAATAGCGTTGCTTGCCATACTATAATAGACGTACAAAAAAGTAGATAATATTTGTTATAATGGTCTATTATGCATGCAATCCTCATCAGACCCACAGGGGTAAGCAATGCCCAATTTCGCTATGGGTAGCTATTGAATTGTTAGGGAGGGTGGAATAGATCACCATATGTTCAATACAACTTATTTGTGAGTCTTCTTATATATCCCTCAACAAGATTAAAAAAAAACAAATAATGAGAATTGGACACAACAAATATGATCAATAGAAGATGGCTTCCACTAGTTTTTAAAAAACACCCACAAGTTCATTTTTGCCAACTCCATTTACAAGACATATCTGAGTTAATATCTATCTGGATTCCACCTAATCTGGGAAATGTTTTGTGTTACCTCAAAGCAAGTGAGGAAATAACCTCCAAGAGGTAAGAAAACTAATATCTTTGAAGGAAAGCATAAATCTAGCTTTCCTCACCTCAATAACACGACTCGCTAAACTTGAGACAAAATATCATAAATTATGAAAAATAACCCCCATATAAAATGAGTTATATCCTGCCTTTTTCATTGACAAAAACATCCTGGTTAAGTCTACAACCAAGTGCAACAAGATATGCCAAACCTAATTTTATATCTCATAAAAAATCAAAACATTGCGTGCATATACATACAACTATCAAAGATTCAAAACAAACCTTCTTACAAGAGAAAAAATGTAACCCAATAGTATATTAATGACAAAATTTTCCTAAGAATTATACACATTGATGATGCAGTCAAGGATAGGGGGTCCAGTTAAGGACAGCCTCTTCCTTGCAGCCTACCACTATGCATGCACACAAAATATTAGACTGGAACTAAAACACACTGATTACACGCACTATTCTCCCTATGACTACATCAATGGGAGAATGCTACACAATACCTTCTTCGATTGAACATTGTATCTCTGACCCTATAAGCTTCCTCCTCAAGCTCCACACTTACTTGGAAAATCTCTCTCCAACTTTAGTGTGCCTACATCAAGGCCCTCCTTTTCTTTGTGACCTGTGGAATGACTCTTGGGATTCCCACCATCCTTGAAAATGCTCTAAATGAGCACATGAATAATTTTGGGCAATTATTGGGTGTGGTTAACCACCACAAACAAAACTGCAGATTCCTACAGAGCAGCAGTTGTGTAACCGCCCCAGCAGTTTTGCCATGAAGTAGAAAGCACTCTTCTTCAATCCTGAAACCACTTTTCTTTTTCATCCAAAAGCCTGCTGAAGTGTAACTGAGTCCACATAAGTTCATGCCGACCATTGAAAGCACACAATCATAGAAGATATCTTTTTGGATGATGTAAGATTGCTTGATTGCCTGTTGCTCCTACGTCAGACACCGAGACAAGATTTTGTGAGCATAGTGCTCACAAATTTGGGTTAGGTTGTAGAACAACCCCTTTGACTTCAGGTGAAAAGCCACAATTTGCATTCCACAATGTGATGTAGCACCATATTTTCCAGCCGAGTTGCTAGACTGCAAATTTTCCTCCTCTGCCAAACACACTTGACACTATCTCATCCCAGCCCCTCCCTCAAACATTGAACCGACCTACCCTACCACATTTCCTCTTTCACTTTCTCCACTCTCTTGTAGGCTTTTGCCCACCTCTATCCATCCACCTACACCAAGTTTCCTCTACAACATCTCCACTTACTTCCTTGACCACTACCTCTTGCTTCTCATCCAACCTCTCTTCACCTTCTTCATCAACCGCTGCAACCTCATCCTTTTCCACGCTACCTTAGGCTGATAACACCATCAGCTGCTCATTATTTTCTTCCCAACTCCGATGCGGGCTCTTCCCACATCTTCAACACCTTGCACATCTGCCACCTTGATCTCATTCCTTGCCTCTATGTCACACAGGTGACACTCTTCATCTCTCCTCATCCAACGATGCTTTATACCAACCCACACTTCTGAACTTTGTCCTTGAAAGATTCACAAATCCCCATTGCTGCGCTATTATCATTCTTCACTACTTCACTCCATGCTTCTACCTCTTTCTATTCACTCTCCACACCTCTCAAGAAAATCTTCAGCTGCTCACAAGGTAAATATTCTCCCACAAGATACTCTTCCTCCAACACCCATTCCTCATGTGCCTCTAGAAATACATCTTCCCTCTCCTCCTCGACAACCACACATTCTCTCCTAAACCTCCTCTTCTTCCTCTAATGGAATATTTTCTTCTTCTTCACTCAAGGCTTCCTCCGCATCATGTGCATTCACTTGCACCTCCTCCACCTCCACGTTCATGCCTTCCAAAAACATGCTTCTTCTTCTCCTTCTTCCACCAAGGCTTATTCAATCAGCTCCTAGGTTCTCTTGTTATGATGAACCTTCCTTTTCTCCATCTCTACAATACATGGTGTGACCAACCCTCGAGTTAGTTTAAAACTCTTTTCCGAAGATCATCAGTTTGAGTTTTAAGCAAGGACTCTGTTTATGCAAACTAATGTGAAGGATCCTTGACTTTTTAACTGAGATGTTATCGAAAGGTTGGTTGTTAACCTAAGTATCATATATAGTAGAATTGTAAATGCTTTCACTCTTGTACATGGGGGATGGGGCTCAATCATCTTACTGAAAATTTGTAAACTACATCATTTTAATATTTTGTTTAGACTAGACCTTGGGTGAGGAGCTGCTTGATCCGCTTAATTAGTTGTGGATCAACTGGACAAGCGGGGTCAGCATGGTTACGTAGTGACTATGCGACCGTTTATCCATTTTATTCATGTTGTGTAGACATGTGAGTTTTGTCTTGACACATTGTGCGAATCGTGCCACGAAGATGGCTAGACATTTAGCAATGTAAGTTGCACACATTGTGCATTGTTCATCTTTTTTTAATGGTTGGATTGTGTGTTTCAGTCATGCAATTTTTGGGCATGACAACATCTTTTTGCCAAGCGTAGGTTGTCCACCGTACCGGCATCCTTGGCCCTATGGTGCGGATCACCCAAGCCTTCCAACATCCCCAAGCCAAGGAGATTTGTAGGGGTAGTCCAGCACTTCAAAAAGTTCATCAAATCTTTTTCTGCAATAGCAGTGCCTTTGCATTCCATAACAACAAATGGTAAGTCATTTAATTTGGGTGGAAAACAGCAAAGCACATTTGTTGAATTAAAGCAAAATATTAGCAATGCAGAAGTTTTGGCACTACCTACTTTGCAATTACCATTTGAGGTGAAAATAGGTGCAAGTGACTATGCCATGGGGGTTGCTTTATTGGAAAGCGATTCACCCATTTGTCATCATTTCAAGTTGTTTCATGGAGCAATTTTGAAATATTGAACATATGATAAAAAAATGTATGTCCAAGCAGTTAAGAAGTCGAAGAACTATCTAATGGGGTAAAAAATCATTATCCACATAGATTAAAAACTACTCCAATATTTGCAAGCACAATTAAAATTGCAACAAGCCCATCATTATAAATGGATGGATTTTTCATTTGGCTATCAAATATAAAAGAGATGTGAATAACAAGGTGGCTGATATGCATAGTTCCACAGAGTTTCTTGATGGGGGGATGGGGGAACTATGTTTGGGGACGACGGGGGGGCGGGGAGCCGGGCGGCAACGGGAGGGGGGTCGGCGGGGCAGCAATGCAAATACATGTAGTACTTGAAAAATTAGTTATAAAAAGATGTATAAGGAATAAGTATATTTCATTGAACATCAACAATTTAACATTTAAGTTTTAACTTTTTAAAACACAAGGATCAAGACAAGGATTTTATTTTTGTTTTTCTTACTTCAGGTCGCACGAAGCACAGAAGTAGAGGATACACAAATAGGAATCCTTGTTTTTAACCTTTGTCAAACAAGGATTTCAATTTTGTTTTTCTTACTTCAGGTCGCACGAAGCATAGAAGCAGAGGATACACAAAAAGTTAAGATCCTAATTTGACTTTCAAATTTTATGATTGATTTTATAATTTAATCAAATATTTATGCATTAATTAAAAATTTTAAACCCAAATGCTGCTGTCATAATTTGACAATTGTAAATACTTAGTCAAACAAGGATTTCACGTTGTTTTTCTTACTTCAAGTTGCACGAAGCGCAGAAGCAGAGGATACACAAGATGAAATCCTAATTTGACTTCTAAATTCTAATCTTGAAATTGAAAAAAACCTTACAAAGCTACAACCTAGAAAGCAAAATAAATTTGAAATTTAAGCATTTGATTTGAATGAAGATTTAAAAATTTAAGCATTTGAATGAATCACAAATAATGATAAGAATTTTCAATTTAGGAATGAATCATGAATCAAAGAACAATACAATTTACAAATGAAACACAAAATCAAAAATTCAAAGAATCAAATGCATAGTGATAAAACCTACCTCGTAGCTCAAATGATGAACTTGAAGAATCTTGAGTCTTCTTGGCTTCTCTATCCTCTTCTTGATCTCACTTTCCCTCTCCAAATACTCTCTCACTCTTGCAAACTTCTTCCTCTTAGCTTGTTGCCTCTACTTTCAGCTCTCTGCTTCACTCAATGAAGTTTTTGTGTGATTTGGAATGAGAGGGATAGGGCTTTTTATAAACTTTTGGGAGGCCTTGTGGATGAGGGTGGGAGTGGGGGTCGGACCCATTAGCAATTAGGGTTAGGGTAGAGGGCTCACAAACCAAAATCTTTTTAAAAAAATATTTTTTTGGCATCCACCAGCGCGGGGGATGCCTGTGTGTTTTCTGGGGGCTCGAGGGGCGTTTGGGTGTCCCCTAGATGTCCCTTGGTTGTCCCAGAGTCCCCCAGGTACCCCCTTTTTGAAGGGACGCCCAAGAGACGTCCCCTTTTAGAGAGAAACGTCCTAGGGACGGTGCCGGTTCGGGGCGGCGGTGGAGGTGCGTCCCTCTGACGTCCCCACATCTTGGGGACGTCCCTGTCTCGAAAATGTGAGGATTTTTTTTGGGGGGGGACGCATCCCTGTGGAACACTGCTGATATGTTATCTAAACAACCTTTAATTTCAGCTTTGGGCACTCTATTTCAGCTTGAACCATTTGTCCATGAAGCATATGGTGAAGGATATGAGCATGATGCATATTTTGGGGATGTATTTCAGCATTTATAAGGAAGAAAAAATGCAGTTTTTGAGCCCGAGAAAGAATACTATCTCCATAGATATTTTTTTAATAAGTTGGGAAAATTTTGTATGCCTAAAGAGGGAAGAATTCAGCTAATAAGCAAAGCTCATACTTCAAAACTTGCAGGTCACTTTGGTGTGTCAAATACTTTCACACATTTGGAAAGGTATGTGTATTGGCCAAACATGCAATTTAATGTTGCAAATTTTATATGGGATATGTTTTGTGTAGCACAAGTAAGCCTACTGGTGATAGAACAATGGAATTACATATGCCTCTATTAGTTCCTTTTAGACCATGGGAGATCATCTCCATGGATTTTTTAGGACGTTTTCCTATGGCCAGGAAAGGGTGTGATTTTTTTTTGTTGTTGTTGTAGATGGGTTTAGCAACATGTGAATTTTCATTACATATAAAAAGACTCTTGAGGGCAATGATGCAACTGAGTTTCTTTTTCATTGATGTTTGGGTTCACTTTGGTGTGCTTAGCTCTATCATTTCAAATTGGGGTACAAAGTTTAGAGGTAATTTTTGAACCACAGTGTGGAAGAAAATGGATGCAAAGTTGAATAGATTGACTACTTTTGATCCACAAACAAGTGGTCAAACCAGAGTGATGAATAGTGTTGAACACAACTATCTACTGAGAGGGGGGTGAATCAGTAGATGAGCTAAAGCCTAGTTCTTAAAACTTTTAAACAAGAAACAGAATGTATATGCAAAGTAAAGAACAAAAGCAAAGATCATACACACACACAAGAACACCCAATACCAGATTTTTACGTGGAAACCCAAAGGGAAAAACCACGATGAGAAACGCTGTTAGAATCTACTGTTCTAATTCAACCTCACAGAAAAAATGTCTCGTAGACAAACCTCATTCGTTACATTCAAGAGCACCCACTCTAAGGAAGAACCAACTTCCTAACTGAGCACCAACTCAGTTTTTATGATGGCACAACCTATCAGAGATATGAAGCTACAACTTTAGAATACAAAAGAGATTCAAAATGAATCCTGTTCAGTTTTTCTATTACAAGTCTAGTCTATAACTGCACCTTCGCACTATGTGCCTTCTCATCCTTTCTACCTCTTTCTCTCTGTTTGGAAATCTTCTATTTTGACACACCTTATTTGCTTTGCCTTTTTACACTGTCTGCATATGTCCTCACTTGACAATTTTTGAGTTAACACTAATTATTATAGCCGCAGCAGCAAAAGACACTTTCAAATGTTTTGTTCGTAGCATATATAGAGAAATGCATCTTAGGGTTTTCTATCTGTAAGGTGTTCACACTTCAACTGCTCTTAACTAGTTCAAACTTCTGATCTGCATTCAATGTGACTTTGACTTCGTGTCTTGATTCATGCTTCAAACGGCAACGTTCAAATTCCTTTACTATCTTTGGCATCTGCACTTCTATTGTTCTTAACTGCGTCGCTTCTTTGATCAATTAGATTGATTAATCTCGAGCTCCGTGAAGATATATCGAGTTCATCACCAGTTCTACTTGTTCCTTTATAGACAGTTAGAACACATTAAATGCGGGCTTTTTATTTCTTTTGTCGCACCAAGTTCATGTTCTTTTCTTTGTTGAATCTTTCCTTATGACCTCTTGACACTTGTCAACTGCGCGTGCACTCGGAGGGTAATCTGGCTTTGCTTTGCACCATTGGATCTAATGCACCAATCAAGTGTGAGCTATTGATCTTTAAAGCAGCATGTATTTTAATTCTTGCTTTGTCATTAACCATTGAGCTTCTTTTCTTCCCTTTTCGCATCTCTCTGCTTTCTATATGATGGGTTCGCTTCTACTCCTTTCGATTGTCCTTGATATGCTTGATCTTTACCCTTTCTATTGTGTCATTAAACTTCGGCATGTTGGCATGATCTTATTTGCTTCGGCATTCTTGTAACGCTCCTTGCAACATTGATCCTTGTAGACTTGCTCGTCTTTTATCCTTTAATCCTTCGAAAGTGTCCTTTATACAAATTGTTGCAAGCCTTTGTCTTCAAGACAATTTCCGCGGGTTTTCTGTCAAGGACTTCTTCGGCCATTTTGCAAACTATCCTTCAGAGCTTTTGTAATGGTCCATTTCATCTTAAAGTGTCCTCCAATTTCTCCGAAAGAATTCGTCATTGGCTTCTATTCGGAAGTGCCCTTCAAAAATCTTCCAACAGTCCTCATACCCTTCGGATTTTTTGTAATCTACCCTTTGGCTTTTCTGCAAGTGTCCACATACCCTTTGCAATGTTCAAAAGATACCCTTCAGACTTTTTGAAAAGGTCCACTTGCCCTTCGCAACATTCAAAAGATACCCTTCAGACTTTTTGAAAAAGTCCATTTGCCCTTCAGAACGTTCAAAAGATACCCTTCGGACTTTTTGAAAAGGTCCACTTGTCCTTTAGAACATTCAAAAGATACACTTCGGACTTTTTGAATGTACCCTTCGGATTTTTGTTAAGGGACAATTTTTCGAAAAAGACTAGACAAATTTTTCTGAAAGAATTGTCCTTGCCACTTTTTTTGAAGGAATTCCTCCAAAGGAAATTTTCAAAACTATTTCGGATTTTCCATCCTTCTTGATTTATGTACGTAAGAGAAGTAAAGCCACTCAAAAATCCCGATTGCCTCTTCTAGACCCTTTCGGGTTTTTGACATTACTTGACTTATCAACTTGAGAGAAGCAACCCCTCTTCAAAATCCTGATTACTTCGTCTAGACCCTTTCGGGTTTTTACCTTTACTTAGCTTATCAACATAAAGAAGTAACATGCTTGCAAATACCTGATCACCTCTTCGCTGGACCCTTTCGGGTTTCCCACATTGCTTAGCTTATAATCATAAGAGAAGTAAGATGCTCTCGAAAGAATTCTCAAGACCAATTCGGGTTTTTCCCACTGCTTAGCTTATGAAAGATGAAGTAAAGCTATCCTGGAAACCCGATAAACTCCTCTTAGACCAACTCAGGTTCTTAACATTGTTTGACTTATAAAACATAAAGAAGTGAAGTCGTTCTAGAATCTCGACCAAGTAAAGTCACTTAAGAACCCCGAACAACTCCTCTAGACCACTTCGGGTTTTCGACTTTGCTTTACTTATAAACATGAAAGAAGTAAAGTCGTTCCATAAACCCGACCAAATTTATTAGACCAGTTCGGAGTTTCGAGACTGCTTTACTTATTTTATAAGTAAGAGCACTTCACAAACCCGATTTACTCCACAAGTCTGCTCAACTCAACCTTTGGCATTAATGCATGATCATTTTCAATGTCAATGACATCAATGACATCAACCTTTGACATCAATGACAATTCCATGTTGTCTTAGATAGGAATGACAATTCTTCAGTGCTCAAACTGCTTTTTGGATCATGATATTCAAACTGTCAACTGTCTCCTTGCTCAAATTGCCAACAATCTCCCCCTTTGTCATTGATGGTGTTGACGCAGTGGATTGCATCCTGGACAGGAGGCCGAGCTCTTGCCTTCCACACGCAACAATGGAAACTCCCCTCTTGCCTGTGGGCAAGGCAAAACTAGGGGGAGAGTCTCTAGATAAGGGCTAGCTCCCTTTGATGCATCTGAGTTATTCCAGTAAGTTGCTAATATATATATATATATATATATATATATATATAATGGGGGGGTTGAAAAAGGAGAAGGATTACAGAAAAACAAAACCTAATCTAAGAGGGTGATGCACCAAATAATTTTGACCTACTCACACTCACACTCTGAACCATAAGAACACATACATACACTTTAACTGGTAAAAGGACCAGGCTGCAGGAAGCTTGACAGGGAGGCTTTAATGGAACACACAGAAAAAAGACTTACCATAGGCGCTGTAGGAAAAGCACACTGTCTAGTAACCTCCTTCTGCCTCTGCGCTCCAGGTACAACTCTTCTTGTCACTTGTAGGAATGGCGCCTTGTAGATACTAGATGTGTTGGTGTCAACCCTGTGAAAGCATTAGGAAGCAAAAACTGAACACAAGACTAACACTTAGACACACTCAGAGAAATATCTAACCAGAATAGAGGTAAAATGCGTTTTTTATTGATTCCAGGTGAAAAATGCCAGGGCTTCGCCTTACAATGTGAAAGATCCCTCTTTTAAAATGAGAAGTTACAATATATATATGGAGAAGAGAGAACAAAAGTGCCTCCTTTGAAAAAGACTTTTTGCACCCTTTGACAAGTGGCCCATGTGCGTCTCGAGGGCGTTGGGAAGAGGAAGCCGCTGAAATATAAATGTTGTGTCGGCTCCGATTTTGACTTCAGGGGTTTAAAAACATAGGCCGCGTCATTTCTCCACAAACAAGACTGCTCCTTGAAGGCACCCACGCGGTTTGTCTGCTCAAATGCAAAATAGAGAAAAATGGGTCGCGCCGTTCACTGTTTGCGTCCCTTAATGACCACTTGGCAAGCACTGCTCCAACCGCTGGAATAACTCCTTGAGCCGACGTCTTCTTTTGCCACTTGGACTGTTTTGTCTATTTCTGCACTTGGCTCTTCTGTCTTTTCCTTGCCTTGTCTCTTCTGGCTTCTTTGGCCCTCAGGGCTATCTTCTCGGCCTTGCTGGCTCCTTGGGCTCTTTTATCTTTTCCTTCTCAACTTTTGTCTTTTCCTGGTTTTGTCTTTTGCTGGCTTCTGTCTCTTTGTCTCTTTGTTCTCTGGGCTCCTTTCTGGTTGGCGCTCAAAAATTTAAAGATCAAACGGCTATTTCTCTACTGTAAAATTGACGTTCGCGGGCTTGTCACCGTTTGAAAACCAACGGCTAGTCTATTTCCCTGAAATTGATGGCTTCGGAGACATCACCGTCCTTGGCAATTCCTTCGGTCTTTTCTCTTGATTCGGCCTTTTGTCGCTCCCTTACCTTCGGGCTTTTGCTTTGGACCCTCCCGAAGGGAAGGTGTCCCTTCGGCTTTGGAGAAGTGCCCTTCTTTCGGCAGCCGAGAGTCCCCCGCAAGGGCACCTGCCCTTCGGGGTCCTTCAGCGGCCTTTTCTCTTCGGCTATTTTTCCGCGGACAAAATGTCCGCAAGAATTGTCTCGCCCGTTTATTTTCTTCGAAGCTTTCCTCGGGTTTTTTCCCGCGGCCATTTTTCCCACAGACTTTTTCCCGCAGAAAATTTTCCTGCGGACATTTTTCCGAATTCCTTCAGACTTTTTGTCCGAAGGAATTATGTCCTTGTCTTTTCCTTCGATTGCCTTCGAAAAGTGCCCTTCGGGAAATTTGCTTCGATACTGTTGCCGACCAAGTGCCCTCTGCAAGGGCACTTGTCCTTCGGGAGACTCTAATGAACCTTCTCATTGAACCGTTCTTTTGAACCAAGCTGTTGAACCGACTGTTGGACTTTGCCGATGAGCTTTGCCGTTGAACCAAAGCGATGAACCAAGCACTTGAACCAAAACGATGTAAATTGATAAAGACACCTACAACCATGCAAATCCCAAGGAGCCATCTACACCCATCATATAAAGCATGCAGTCTGTTTGAGGGAAAGACACCTACAACACGTTCAAAGGCCATATCCCTTATTCAAAATGTCACATACAGTCTTAAAGCTCCAGCCCTGTAGAAGAAATGACTTTGTGAGGTGTATAGGAGCCAATGAAGAATTAATAGCTACAGCCATCTTTGAAGTTAACCTACAGGCCTGTAGGTTCACTTTCAATGAAAGCACGAGATCAAAGGCAACATCATGCAGGTTTAGTTTCTCGGATTTTTTCCCAGGTGGTTCAACAAAAGGACGTGGGTGGATTTATGGTACAAGCTTTGTTGGTGGAGTGGTTCCAATACTTAGCCCCAAGGCTCATAAATTGGCTCGATACATGTTGAAAGTTTTCGATTACAACCTTCACATAAAACATGGGATGATCTACTTGAGGATGTTACAGGTGCCCTGGGTTGCGACTGAAGATACATATGTTCTACTTGTTGAGACGTACTGCATATCTAGACTGTTTGAAAAGGCAGAGGTTGTTTTGCATGCGATGCGCAAACATGGTTATTATTATAGGGTTGTTGCATACAATACATTAATTAATGCCTTAGGCAAGGTTAGAAATATGCACAAAGCAAAGGAAATTAAAGGAAGATATCCTTCGGACAAAAAGTCCAAAGGAATTCCTTCTTACTTTTTGTCCGAAGGAATACTTCAAAGAATTTGCAAACAAAAACCCGCAGCCAACAAAGAAATAGGAAAAAATAAGGATGGTTACAAAAACCCCGGGTTCCCTACAAAAAGCTTGGGTGCCCTTCAATTCTTTCGAAAACCCAGTTCCGAAGGACACTAGCCCTTGCGGAGGGCACTTGGTCGGTAAATTGGACCTTTCCAATTTTCCCGAAGGGCACTTGGTCGGTGGCAGGTCCCTTCAAAAGTTTCAAAGGGCACAGAGGAAGCGGAAAGAGAGATAATACCCGCAGAAAAGACGAGTCTGAAAGAATTATTTCAGAAGATTTGTCCGAGAAGACATAAAGCAAAGGAAATTAAATTGAAGGAAGATATCCTTCAGACAAAAAGTCGAAGGAATTCCTTCGGACTTTTTGTCCAAAGGAATACTTCAGAGAATTTGCAAGACAAAACTCTGCAGCCTCCAAAAAGCCCGCGGGAATTTGAAAACCAGAAAGCCCGAGGCATATAAAAGGAATTAATTCGGGGAAAAAGAAAGAAACGAATTCCTTCGGATAAAAAGTCCGAAGGAATAAGTAAAATCGGCAAAAGCCACTGAAAATGAATAGGAATGGTTCGAGGAAAAGCTCCGAAAGAAAGGAACAGACATAATTCCTTCGGACTTTTTGTCTGAAGGAAATGGACAAAAAGTAAAACCTGAAACAATTACAAAGGACCAAACAAAAAAGGAAACAATTCCATCGGACAATTTGTCCGAAGGAAATGAAAGAGATAATTCTCGCGGACAATTTGTCTGCAAAAGAACTGAACAAAAAGATAGAGAAAGAGAAAAGACAGAGAGTCCTTCGGACATTTTGTTTGAAGGACGAAAGCCAAAATAAAGCCCGAATCCCAAATTAAAGAACACAAGAAAAGCCAGAGATAACACGAAGTGAACTGAGCATGATAAATAGCATGAACAGAGATGTAAGCACAAACATGACTGAGCCAGAACTGAACAAGAAGAAAGACATGCAGAAATAGATGCATGGGCAAAGATTAAAGCAGAACTGAACATGGACATAAGCATGAACAACGAATAAAACAAACGCAGAATAGAGACAAGGCAAGATAAACAAAGATCATGCACAGACTGATGTGCAGTGACTCCAACGAAGTAAATGTGTTTAAAAAAAAAGCAAGGACGCTTCAGTTTTGAAAATAGAGTCATCTTACATGATGAACAGGCAACGCGTTGAACATTTCAAACAGCAAGAAATTCCATGCACACACTCTTGCTTATCTTGAAAGCTCGAAACATTCTAGCGGTTCAAACGTAATTATTAATTTGGCAATTGCATTGATTTCATGCAAAGGAACGTTGTTAAACGATCAAACGGCTCAAGAAGAAGTCCATATTTGGAGGTGGGCGTAGCATTTTGCATGATAAGAGTTTGACTTTCAACAAACCCACCATCCATGTCCTCTAACGCCAAGGAGCTTCATGCAAGACAAATAGACTTTTTGTAAAGGCTGAGTTGGAAGGATTAAGCCTCTCTCCTATTTTTCCAATGCCAACTCTTGGCTGTTGTAATTTTCTATATAAGTTGGCTTTTCAGCCTTGAATTGTATCCCTCTCTTGGTAAGCCCAAACTCTGTCATTTGTGAGTTGTGTAACCTCTTCAATCAATAGAAAGATTGTACTTTTAGATTTCAAGTGCTGACATAGTGTACATTCATTCAGCAATTTGCATACGTGGTAGATTTCTCTTTCTTCTCAAATTATGATTCGTACTTAGTTGCTAGCTCATCATATTATGCAAGTCATGTTCAATGTTCTATATGTTTTTTGTTGAAGATGTAAGTGGATGTTAGGTGGCTGCAAAGTGTTTTGTATCAAACTTATCTCCATCGTTTTCCCTCATGTTTTGGTCATTAGATCGAACCTTCTCATGATATATTTATGCATAGTGATCAATTGAAATCAAAGGTCTTTTTTTCCCTTGTTTGATTCAGTGTTCAAGGTTCCAAGTAGAGTGGATCAACATTTTGGTGCATCACCGTCATTAGTTAGGATTTCCCTTTCAAATTTCTTTCTCCCTTTTCCATGGTAGATTCAAAACACAGAGTAGAGATCCATTGATACATCTTACAAGAACCAGCTTTCTCTAAAGGTTATTCTCACCATTGAGGCACCCACCCTCGTGAGAAGATCCCATTGTTTCAACTGGAGAGAGGATTGGCCATTTCAGCACGTCTTCGATTAAGGGTGCAACTCTAGGTTGACAACAATCACCAAGGTGTCTGAGTAATGCAGTGGAGCTGGATGACACTTTTTGGAGAGATTTCGGCCAACTTGTCCGTACTTAATATTTATGGTAAGTGTTTGCATGGCGATAATCTTTCTGGGTTCTTGTGGGTCTATTCTCTTTGGTCCTCGGAGAACACTGTTATTTATAGTACGTGTCAGTCTGGCGCTGTTTTGTGACTTGGCAGTCAGCGGTTGGCTATCTCAGATGTTGCATTGAGCTCAGTGATATCAAATGATTTACGGTGATGTCTTTCTAGGTGATTTCGGACCTTGGGCTCAGACTTGCTATTTTTGGCAAATTAAGGTTTCTGTCCGTTTTGAGTTTTTTAGTGTTGGAGATGGAGCGTCTCGTCAAGACCTTTATGACGAGCTATAGATCACTGAATTTCGAGTTCATTTGGGCCTCCGTTTTAAAGTCCGTAAATTAATATTTTTATTTAAATATTGGACTTTGGGATTTAATAATTAAAGTCACTTAAATAAAAAGTAAAGTGGAAAATATATCTTTTATCCCACATTGGCAATAAAAGTGTGTGAGCTCCTCCAAGAAAGAATAAAAGGATTTTAAGGGCCCATTGTTGAGCATCCAGGTATTTGATATTGGCATTTTATTGAGTTTATTGTGGAGCCTAGGGCTTCTACAGATTCTACATTCGATCATTGAGACCAAAAGCTCTCTTTGGTTGGCAACCTTGAAGTTGTGAAACTATTAGCTGATATTGTTGCAAAGTGGGAGGTGATATTTCAGTGTCATCTCATAAGAGAAAATTTAGTGGCCAAGGGCCTAATTTGAGGAGTTTGTTTAGGAGATCATTGCACATCTTCTTGGCATCGATTGGTGATCTTTACTTGGCATTTTGCATTGTGGAGGTGGTCTGATTTTAATTAGCAGCAATCTGGAAATTAGCAATCAGTCAACAAGGGCGCCATTGGAAGGGACAAATTTGTTTGTGGAGGTCCAAGAAGGCAGCGATTTCACTTCTCACCTAGGGCACACCTCTCCTAGGGTCATGACAACAACGTTTGGCAATTGATGGAGCTGGAAAATGTTGGCATTTATTTTATTTTTACATTGCTGGCCAAAATAGAGGCGACTTGCATAGGAGGTCGACTTAGCTTGATTATTGATCGTTTGGCATCTCTATTGTGGTTTCCATTATCTACTATCAAGGGCGCATCATTCTAAATCAGGTTCCTCTATGTTTTGTTCATCATATCATTGCATATAGGTTGGTTTTGAGTTGCAGCTGTAGGTGCACTTCATATCAGCATTAGAACATTCGACATCATTGTAAATGCCAAGAGCCTTGGCCATGTTGTAATGTCTTTGTATTGAACATCATAATACAAGTTTGCAGTAATAAGTTGTTGGCCATTTGCCTTTGTAGTTAAGCATATTCTTAGATTGTATTTTCTCATATGAGTATGCATGCCAAATGTTTGTGAAAATGCCTATTGGCTGAAGGCGGTTGTTTATATAGCGATTTGCATAATTCGTCAAGAGTCTTTGCTTGCCAAGTGTTTGCATAAATGCCTAGTGGCTGTGGGTGTATATTGGCTATATTGGGATTCATGAAAAGTGTTTGTCTTGATGTCAACTAGCTGTTCTAGTTAAATACAGTCACTTATATGTATGCCAAAGAACTAAAACAGCTAGTATATCATTTCTGTAACTTTGCATTGTTAAAAGCATTCAATAACATCATTAACAGCCTATGAACTCAAAGAAAACAAATCAAAAAATTCATATCAGTCATAGACAGTTGCAAGACAAGTGTTTGATGAAATTCTTGAGTGGTCAGAACTGAAAATTAAAGGCCAAAATTGCAAGGGTTTTTATAGTGGTATCAGAGCAGAAATCTACCAGCCTGTGTAGGTCATGTTATAGGTTTTTGTGTTGCAGTCTTGTTTGTGTTTCAAGTCTCAGGAAACATGGACATGAGGAGCATATTTCAAAGACAGAGGGAAGAAGTTATGCAACTTCTCAATTAACAACACTAGCAACAACAACAATTCTTTCAGCAAGTGGATAAACTACTTCAACAGGCAAGAGCAAGGGAGTTGAAGAAGAATGCTACCATAGAAGATGAAGAAAGCAAGATCCACAAGAGATGCTTGAGGATGTTGAGTACACTATACAAAGGTATGAGACAAGTCCTGATTTTCTGATTTGGAACAATAGTCCCTTATCTTTACAAAATCATGAGTTGGCAACCCTTACACATGAAGATGATCATGTTATAGAGTATTCCAATGTTAGCACTCAAGTTTTGTGTGTTAAACATGAAGAATGTATTGTGGATTCAAGCCACAAAGGTTCTGATTTTATACATCATACCATGGAGGATGTTAAGAGGACACAAGAAATGTGTGATGGATGGTTACAAAGAGCTAGGAAGGCAAAGATGTTGGCTGCCCAAGCAAAACAGCACTTGGCAATGGTCTAGGAAAGAAGGCAATCAGCTGGAAACACTCATCATGGGCCAGCTAATGAAGAGGTATATGTGAGTGAAGATATTGATGACAGAAAATCAGTTTTGGGTGATGAATTAGACTCCATTAGAGAGTTGGAACAGCATGCTATTGACAGGGCACAATCTGATTTTAATGAGACTCACCGGATCATATGGATAGTGATCATGTTGCTCTAACCCATTGTCTATTGATTCATCATTCTTGGTTAGAGGGCTGTCCTTCATTGTTAGGTGATAGCTGTGTTGATTTCATTGATGGTACAGCAGTGTTAAGGGGTAATTGGCATGATGTAATTGACTATTATCTTGATAAGGATTGGTTTGCCAATGATCTCCTATCATCTTGGGTTAGAGATGGCATGTTGGACACCATTAGTGATGACATTTCCAGCTCGTATGTTGCTGTTCTGAGCTATGGCAGCGACACATCAGAGTTAGATACACTTTCATATGTATCTATGTTTGTCACCCAACACTTATCCAAGCTACTATACAGTGTTAAGGCATTTTCAGTTTGGTTGGCACTATAATTGGCTTCTATATGGATATGATTGTGGATACATTATGGTATGGGATCCAGGTGGTGACAGGGTTGGCATGACAATTCAGTTGGATTCCGATGAGTTGCTTCACCACTCCCTGCATGGTGAAGGATTTATCAGAGTAGCGCAGAGTCGGCGTGGTGGTTCTATTTTGAGAGTAACGTGGGACCCTGGGATCACTTTTGGTTTCAGTTCGATGCAGTCTATTGATTGGAGGTTGTATTGGCATTGCTTGAAGACAAGCAATCTTTAGGAAGGGCAGACTGTAATGTCCCCATTTTCGAGTTCACTTGCAACACAGTTAGAGCTGACTTTCTAGGTTGGTGACAACATAATCAGAGGAGTATTTCGATATCACCAAGGTGTTTGGGTGATCCAATGGAGTTGTATGACACTTTCCAGAGAGATTTCGGACTTGTTCATACTTACTATTTATAGTAAGTGCTTGCATAACAATAGTCTTTCTAGACTCTTGTGGGTCTATTCTCTTTGGTCCTCAGAGAACACTTCTATTTATAGTAAGTGTTAGTCTGACCCTGTTTTGATGACTTTGCAGTCAGTCGTTGGCTATCCCAAATGTTGCATTGGGCTTAGTGATATCAGATGGTTTGAGGTGATGTCTTTCTAGGTGATTTCGGACCTTGGGCTCGGACTTGCTATTTTTGGCAAATTAGGGTTTCTGTCCATTTTGGGGTTTTTAGTGTTGGAGCGTCTCGTCGAAACCTTTCTGGCGAGCTATAAATCACTTAATTTCGAGTTCATTTGGGCCTCCTTTTTAAAGTCTGTAAATTAATATTTTTATTTAAATATTTTGGACTTTGGGATTTAATAATTAAAGTCACTTAAATAAAAAGTAAAATGGAAAATATATCTTTTATCCCACATTGGCAAGAAAAGTGTGTGAGCTTCTCCAAGAAAGAATAAAAGGATTTTAAGGGCCCATTGTTGAGCATCCAGGGATTTGATATTGGCATTTGATTGAGTTTATTGTGGAGCCTAGTGCTTTTACAGATTCTACATTCGATCATTGAGAGCAAAAGCTCTGTTCGGTTGGCAACCTTGAGGCTGTGAAACTATCAGTTGATATTGTTGCAAAGTGGGAGGTGATATTTCAATGTCATCTCATTGGATAAAATTTAGTGGCCAAGGGCCTAATTTGAGGAGTTTGTTTAGGAAATAATTGCACATCTTCGTGGCATCGATTTGTGATCTTTACTTGGCATTTTGCATTGTGGAGGTGCTCTGATTTTAATTAGCAACAATCTGAAAATTACCAATCAGTCAACAAGGGCACCATTGGAAGGGACAAATTTGTTTGTGGAGGTCCAAGAAGGTAGCAATTTCACTTCTCACCTAGGGCGCAGCTCTCCTAGGGTCATGACAACAACGTTTGGCACTTGAGGGAGCTGGAAAATGTTGGCATTTATTTTATTTTTACATTGCTGGCCAGAACAGGGGCGACTTGCATAGGAGGTCGACTTAGCTTGAGTATTGATCGTTTGGCATCTCTATTGTGGTTTCCATCATCTACTATCAAGGGCGCATCATTCTAAATCAGGTTCCTCTATGTTTTGTTCATCATATCATTGCATATAGGTTGGTTTTGAGTTGCAGCTGTAGGTGCACTTCATATCAGAATTATAACATTTGACATCATTGTAAATGCCAAAAGCCTTGGCCATGTTGTAATGTCTTTGTATTGAACATCATAATACAAGTTTGCAGTAATAAGTTGCTGGCCATTTGCCTTTGTAGTTAAGCATATTCTTAGATTGTATTTTCTCATATGAGTATGCATGCAAAATGGTTGTGAAAATACCTATTCGCTGAAGGCGGTTGTTTATATAGTGATTTGCATAATTCGTCAAGAGACTTTGTTTGCCAAGTGTTTGCATAAATGCCTAGTGGTTGTGGGTGTATATTGGCTATATTGGGATTCATGGAAAGTGTTTGTCTTAATGTCAACTAGCTGTACTAGTTAAATACAGTCATTTATATGTATGCCAAATGACTGAAACAGCTAGTATATCATTTCTATAACAAACTTGCATTGTTAAAAGCATTCAATAACATCATTAGCAGCATATGAACTCAAAGAAGATAAATCAAAAACTACATATCAGTCATAGACAGTTGCAAGACAAGTGTTTGACGAAATCCCTGAGCGGTCAGAACTGAAAATTAAAGGCCAAAATTGCATGGGATTTTACAGTGGTATCAAAGCAGAAACCCTGCCAGAATGTGTAGGTCATGTTATAGGTTTTTGTGTTGTAGTCTTGTTTGTGTTTCAAGTCTCAGGAAACAAGGACATGAGGAGCATATTTCAAAGATAGAGGGAAGAAGTTATGCAACTTCTCAATGAACAACAGCAGCAACAACAACAATTCTTTCAGCAGGTGAATAAACTACTTTAACAGGTAAGAGGAAGGGAGTTGAAGAAGAATGCTACCATAGAAGATGAAAGAAAGCAAGATCCACAAGAGATGCTTGAGGATGTTGAGTACACTATACAAAGGTATGAGACAAGGCCTGATTTTCTGATTTGGAACAGCAGTCCCTTATCTTTGCAAAATCATGAGTTAGCAACCCTTACACATGAAGATGATCATGTTATAGAATATTCCAATGTTAACACTCAAGTTTTGTGTGTTAAACATGAAGAATGTATTTTGGATTCAAGCCACAAAGGTTCTGATTTTATACATCATACCATGGAGGATGTTAAGATGACACAAGAAATGTGTGATGGATGGTTACGAAGAGCTAGGAAGGCAAAGATGTTGGCTGCCCAAGCAAAACAACACTTGGCAATGGTCAAGGAAAGAAGGCAATCAGCTGGAAACACTCATCATGGGCCAGCTAATGAAGAGGTATATGTGAGTGAAGATATTGATGACAGGAAATCAGTTTTGGGTGATGAATTAGACTCCATTAGAGAGCTGGAACAGCATGCTATTGACAGGGCACAATCTGATTTTAATGAGACTCACTTACCGGATCATATGGATAGTGATCATGTTGCTCTAACCCATTGTCTATTGATTCATCATTCTTGGTTAGAGGACTGTCCATTGTTAGGTGATAGATGTGTTTATTTCATTGATGGTACAGCAGTGTTAAGGGGTAATCGGCATGATGTAATTGACTATTATCTTGATAAGGATTGGTTTGCCAATGATCTCCTATCATCTTGGGTTGGAGATGGCATGTTAGACACCATTAGTGATGATGTTTCCAGCTTGTATGTTGCTGTTCTGAGCTATGGCAGCAACATATCAGAGTTAGATACACTTTCATATGTATCTATGTTTGTTACCCAACACTTATCCAAGCTACTATACAGTGTTAAGTCATTTTCAGTTTGGTTGGCACTATAATTGGCTTCCATATGGATATGATTGGATGCATTATGGTATGGGATCTAGGTTGTGACAGGGTTGGCATGACAATTCAGTTGGATTCCGATGAGTTGCTTCACCACTCCCTGCATGGTGAAGGATTTATCAGAGTAGCGCAGCGTCGGCGTGGTAGTTCTATTTTGAGAATAACGTGGGACCCTGGGGTCACTTTTGGTTTCAATTCGATGCAGTCTATTGATTGGAGGTTGTATTGGCATTGCTTGTGGACAAGCAATCTTTGGGAAGGGCGCACTGTAATGTCCCCATTTTCGAGTTCACTTGAAACATAGTTAGAGCTGACTTTCTGGGTTGGTGACAACATAATCAGAGTATTTCGATATCACCAAGGTGTTTGGGTGATCCAATGGAGTTGTATGACACTTTTCGGAGAGATTTCGGACAACTTGTTCGTACTTACTGTTTATAGTAAGTGCTTGCATAGCGATAATCTTTCTGGGTTCTTGTGGGTCTATTCTCTTTGGTCCTCGAAGAACACTTCTATTTATAGTAAGTGTTAGTCTGACCTTGTTTTGATGACTTTGCAGTTGGTCGTTAGCTATCCCAGACGTTGCATTGGGCTCAGTGATATCAAATAATTTGCAGTGATGTCTTTCCAAGTGATTTTGGTCCTTGGGCTCGGACTTGCTATTTTTGGCAAATTAAGGTTTCTGTCCGTTTTGGGTTTTTTAGTGTTGGAGATGGAGCATCTCGTCGAGATCTTTCTGACGAGCTATAGATCACTGAATTCCGAGTTCATTTGGGCCTCCGTTTTAAAGTCCGTAAATTAATATTTTTATTTAAATATTGGACTTTGGGATTTAATAATTAAAGTCAAATAAAAATAAAGTGGAAAATATATCTTTTATCCCACATTGGCAATAAAAGTGTGTGAGCTCCTCCAAGAAAGAATAAAAGGATTTTAAGGGCCCATTGTTGAGCATCCAGGTATTTGATATTGGCATTTTATTGAGTTTACTATGGAGCCTAGGGCTTCTACAGATTCTACATTCGATCATTGAGACCGAAAGCTCTCTTTGGTTGGCAACCTTGAAGTTGTGAAACTATTAGCTGATATTGTTGCAAAGTGGGAGGTGATATTTCAGTGTCATCTCATTAGAGAAAATTTAGTGGCCAAGGGCCTAATTTGAGGAGTTTGTTTAGGAGATCATTGCACATCTTCTTGGCATCGATTGGTGATCTTTACTTGGCATTTTGCATTGTGGAGGTGGTCTGATTTTAATTAGCAGCAATCTGGAAATTAGCAATCAGTCAACAAGGGCACCATTGAAAGGGACAAATTTGTTTGTGGATCTCTACAAGAAATCCGAAGGAATGAGCTTTACAATAAGTCCGTAGCCTCCAAAAAGTCCGCAGGAAAACACAAAGTCCGAAGGAATAAGGACACCTACAAAAAACCCGGGTGCCCTACAATTTTTGTGAAAGGCCACAGAGGAAGGACACAATCCCTTGCGGAGGGCACTTGGTTGGTGGCAAGACCTTTCCAAAAAACCCGAAGGGCATTCTGCTGGTAGCAAAATAAAGACAAAGGACTAATTCCTTCGGACAAAAAGTCCGAAGAAATTCGAAGAATTTACAAAGAAAAACCTGACAGAAAGAAGTTGCCAAAGGCAAAAGAGAAAATAAAGGAAGGATATCCTCGGACAAAAGTCCGAAGGAATTCCTTCAGACCTTTTGTCCAAAGGATTAAGCCGCGGAAAAGTTGGCAAACAAAAGTCCGCATAAATTCAAAGGGTTAAGCCGCAAAAAAGTTGGCGAACAAAAGTCCACATAAATTCAAAGGATTAAGACGAGGAAAAGTTGGCGAACAAAAGTCTGCAGAAATTCAAAGGAGAGATAAAACCAAGGGGAAGCCAAAAAGTCCGAAAGAAATGGATATCCTTCGGACAAATTGTCCGAAGGATTCCTTCAAAAAGCTTGGTAAAAAAAAAGAAAGTCCGAGGGCAGAGAGAGACAAAAGTGAAGTCCGAAAAGAATGAACACGAAGGAAAAATGACTTAGCAAATAGCCCAATGGACTATCCGAAGATATAAAACAAAAGAGAGAGGTCCAAGATAATAAATACCCGAAGAGAATGAACATTAGGCCGAAGGAATAAGTAAGAAGGGAAACACCGTGGAAAGACAAATACAGACAGAGATCAAGAACAAGAATTCTAGATTTAGCCAAGAGAAATCACAGACAGTAGGGCCGAGAGAAACCCATTCACAAACAAAAGACGAAGTCAACGTGAAATTCCATGCAAGCAAAAGCTAATTATGGTTGACTAGTCAAGGCTTCAATTGACTGGTTGTTGAAGTCAAGTTTATCTCCAAGGTCAACTCAGCCTTTCAAACATTCCAACTCGGCTTCCAACGGATCAAGTTAGAGTTCTAAAATTGACATTGGCATTGGATTTCATGCATGCATTGTCATCTCATACTTTCAAACGTTCCAGCAGCTCATGAAGAAGCTAAATTTAGAGGTGGGCATAGATTTTCATGCAAAGAGAGGTGGGCATTTCAATAAACCCAACCGTCCACTTCTTCTAATGCCAAGGAGCTTCATGCAAAGACAAAGGAAAAATATATTTTATTGGAAGGCAAAGTTGGTCTTGAGTTAATCTAAGTTGATCTTCCTCTTCTATTTTTCAACGCCTATCTCTTGGCTTTTGTAATTTTTTATATTAATGGCTTTTCAGCCTTAGATTTTTTTTCATCCCTCTCTTGGCAAGACCAGACTCTGCCATTGGTGAGTTGTGTAACCTCTTCAATCAATAGAAGGATTGTGCTTTCAGATTTCAAGTGTTGGCATAATGTATATTCATTCAACAATTTGCATATGAAGTAGATTTCTCTCCCTTCCCAAATTATGATTCGTACCTAGTTGCTAGCTTATCATATTATGCAGGTCATGTTCAGTGTTCTTATGTCTTTTGCTGAAGCTGTAAGTGGATGTTAGGTGGCTGCAAAGTGTCTTGTATCAGACCTCTCTCCATCATTTTCCCTCATGTTTTGGTCATTGGATCGAACCTTTTCATGAAATATTTATGCATAGTGATCAATTGAAATCAAAGGTCTTCTTTTTCCCTTGTTTCATTCAGTGTTCAGGGTTCCAAGTAGAGTGGATCAATGTTTTTGGTGTATCATCGTTATTAGGGAGGATTTCCCTTTCAAGTTTCTTTCTCCCTTTTTCATGGTAGATTCGCAGCACAGAGTAGAGACCCATTGATACATCTTACAGGAACCAGCCTTCTCTAGAGGTTCTTCTCACTATTGAGGCACCCACCCTTGTGAGGAGATCCCATTGTTTCAACCGGATAAAGGATTGGCCATTTCATGCACGTCTTCAATTCATGGTGCAGCTCCAGATTGACAACAATTTTTGGCATGCCCGGTGAGACCTATTTTAGCTGGTCTTGATGTAATTGCAGTTGTAACAGTGTTCTTCAAGAAGTATTTGGTGATTCCAAGCTCAAGCAATTGCTTCTAATTGTTCAGAACAGTTTCCATGTAAGTCTATTTTTATTGCATTATCGTGAATGAATTTTGATAGCTGTGTATGAAGAGAATTCCTATGCTATGTTTCCTTATCAGCCCAATGATGGATCATACTAGCTTGGTCATGATACCTATGAGCCTCTTTATGAGCCTAAGCAGCCTTATCAAGAGTATTATCAAAGCTATGTTGAGCCTTATCAAGTTTCTCATAATCAGCCTTATCAAGAGCATGAATCTTACCTTCCTGGTAAGCCATATCAGTCTCAAGACCGGATTTCATCTTTCCCATATGGCTATGATGTTGCATATGAGCAGTCTTGCCTTCAAAAAAGAATGAATGAAATAGAGCTCAAAATACTAGCATGTGCAAGAAAGGTTTGTTCTAACTCTCAATATGAGGAAGTGAATGGTCTATTTCGAAATGTGTCCAATGATCCAGAAGAGATAAATGGACTATGTATTCTTGTATTGGAAAAGATGGAGGCTTGGGAAAGGCAGAAAATTGAGTTAAACCAATTGTCTACAAAGGGTTCTTGTGCTTCTTATTCTCATGAAGTTCTTAACCATGCCCAGTGTGTGCCGAGGGAGCTTCCAAGTTGGATTCAAGAGCATATTCAAGAGCCTATTCAAGTGACTATTCATGAGACTAAACCTTCCTATAGTCCCCTTTCTTCACCAATCATCCCTCAAGCTCAAGTTGTCCAGGAAGACAAGCAGGTTTCAGACTTTGATGAGGTAATGGCCAAGTGGAAGGAACAAAATATGGACATTTTTAAGAGTTTCTCTTTCCCTCCTCTCCAAAATTCCCTAGATAATTACTTTTCCCTCAAGATTCCAAAATCTGATCATGATCGACCTCCCATGCTTCATTTTCTCTCTCAAACAAATGAATTTCATCACCCTCCCACCATCCCCCTTCCTCAGGAGGATCTTGTTCTTTGGAGTATTGAGAAAGAGGTTGCAGCTACAGGACAAGTTCTTGCAGAGTGTGTAGAGGATGCTTCAGGTGTGTTTGAGGAAGAATTTCCTATTGATACTTCACTTGAGGTTGTAATTGAGCATCCAATTATAGCTGAGAGTGGGAACACTGATCTTGATGTGGAGGAATTTAAAGAGGAGCTGATACAGATTGAAGTTATAAATGAGTTACAGGCATCTCCTATTGAGAAGGCTACATAGCCTTATAGCTGATTCAGTTTAAATAGATCAATATGAGGAACAAAAAGATGATTGGCAGCTGTACCTTGAATCTCTACAAGAGATTGAAGAGCTTTGTATGGATATGTTGGCTATTGAAGAGCATGTTTATGAGAAATTTGATCAAGAATCACCTATTCAAGGTCACAGTACAGATTGGGTTGCCTACTCAAAGCTCTTTGAAGAGCTAGATGAACTTGCAGCAGTCAATAAGAAGGATGTGGTCACTCAAAAACCATGCATAGATGAGGTATCACTTTACAAGGTGGTAGATGACAAGCAATCTGAAAAAGATCAGGAGGTACTTGATGAGTTTGTCTTTGTTGCTGTTGATGACTCATTTGAGAAGATGCTAATACAGTTGGTGGAAAAAGAAAATGCTTCATCACAGGTTATGATTAATAAACATCCTGCTTTGCAACTTGTACCATCTCTTGGAAGGAGTGAGTTTAAGAATTTCCCATTTGATCCAGGCGGATCATGCTTTATCATGGTTAACTAGGTTCCTTATTTGTTTTGCTTTCCTCGAAATGATGTTCAAGCACAGTTGCTCCATTTAGTTTTGTTCCAATAAGTGCTTGTTTGCACATTTGCTTCTTACTTTTTCTACTTTCATGTGTTTCCCTTCTTATTTTGAAGGAGGTTACTTCAGCCATGATCAAAGGAGATTTTCAGTCAGAAATAAGGTTTATCATTGTTTTGGGAGGTTGAATAGCATCTATATGGTCTAAGTTCTCAAGCATAGCAGGCATGCTGGGCTAGCTAAGTTGCCAGAAATGTTGACAATTCTTCCATAGGTCAGATTGTCTCTTGCCATTCTGAAAGTTCACATCTCTAGCCAAGGAAGAAAGAATACATTGGGTAGATGTAGACCAATTGAAATAATCATTTGCAAAGGCCTTGGCTACAACAGAATTTCCTCCGTACAAGAAGGCTTGATTTTACATAGCTTTGGAAAAGTTCAAAGGATAGTTGCAAAATTTTAAAGGGACACTCAAGAAATCCGAAAGGTATGTTATCCTTTGAAAAAAGTTCTCTGCTGGAAATCTGAAGGAATGAGCTTTGCAATAAATCCGCAGCCTCCAAAAAGTCTGCAGGAAAACATAAGGCCGAAGGAATAAGGACACCTACAAAAAACCCGGGTGCCCTACAAAAAGCCCATGTGCCCTACAATTTTTCTGAAAAGCCATAGAGGAAGGACACAATCCCTGTAGAGGCAACTTGGTCGATGGCAAGACCCTTCCAAAAAAGCCGAAAGGCATTCTGCCAGTGGCAAAATAAAGACAAAGGACTAATTCCTTCCGACTTTTTGTCCGAAGGAATTCCTTTGGACAAAAAGTCCGAAGAACTTCAGAGAATTTACAAAGAAAACTCCGACAAAAAAAAGTCGCCAAAGGCAAAAGAGAAAATAAAGGATATCCTCGGACAAAAGTCCGAAGGAATTCCTTCAGGCTTTTTGTCCGAAGGATTAAGCCGTGGAAAATTTGGCGAACAAATGTCCAAAGAAATCAAAGGGTTAAGCTGCAGAAAAGTTGGCAAACAAAAGTCTGCAGAAATTCAAAGGATTAAGCCACGAAAAAGTTGGCGAACAAAAGTCCGCAGAAATTCAAAGGGGAGATAAAATCAAGGGGAAGCCAAAAAGTCCGAAAGAAATGGATATTCTTTGGACAATTCCTTCGGAAAGCTTGGTCAAAACAAAGAAAGTCTGATGGCAGAGAGAGACAAAAGCAAAGTCTAAAAAGAATGAACACGATGGGAAAATGACTTAGCAAATAGCCCAATGGATTATCCAAAGAAATAAAACAAAAGAGAGAGGTCAGAGATAATAAAGACCCGAAGAGAATGAACATTAGGCTGAAGGAATAAGTAAGAAGGGAAACACCGTGGAAAGACAAATACAAACAAAGGTCAAGATGAAGAATTCTAGATTTAGCCAAGAGAAATCATTGACAGTTGGGATGAGAGAAACCCATGCACAAACAAAAGACGGAGTCAACATGGAATTCCATGCAAGCAAAAGCTAATTACGGTTGACTAGTCAAGGCTTCAGTTGACTGGTTATTGAAGTCAAGTTTATCTCCAAGGTCAACTCAGCCTTTCAAACGTTCCAACTCGGCTTCCAATGGATCAAATCAAAGTTCTAAAATTGACATTGGCATTGGATTTCATGCATGCATTGTCATCTCATACTTTCAGACGTTCCAACAACACATGAAGAAGCTAAATTTAGAGGTGGGCGTGGATTTCCATGCAAAGAGAGGTGGGTGTTTCAATAAACCAAGCCGTCCACTTCCTCTAATGCCAAGGAGCTTCATGCAAAGACAAAAGAAAAATATATTTTATTGCAAGGCAAAGTTAGTCTTGAGTTAATCTAAGTTGATCTTCCTCTTCTATTTTTCAACGCCAATCTCTTGGCTTTTATAATTTTCTATATTAATTGCTTTTCAGCCTTAGATTTTTTTCATCCCTCGATTGACAAAACCAGACTCTGCCATTGGTGAGTTGTGTAACCTCTTCAATCAATAGAAGGATTGTACTTTTAGATTTCAAGGGCTGGCATAGTGTATATTCATTCAACAATTTGCATGTAGTAGATTTCTCTCCCTTCCCAAATTATGATTCGTACCTAGTTGCTAGCTTATCATATTATGCAGGTCATGTTCAGTGTTCTTATGTCTTTTGCTAAAGCTGTAAGTGGATGTTAGGTGGCTGCAAAGTGTTTTGTATCAGACCTCTCTCCATCGTTTTCCCTCATGTTTTGGTCATTGGATCGAACCTTCTCATGAAATATTTATTCATAGTGATCAATTGAAATCAAAGGTCTTCTTTTTCCCTTGTTTGATTCAGTGTTCAGGGTTCCAAGTAGAGTGGATCAATGTTTTTGGTGTATCACCGTTATTAGGTAGGATTTCCCTTTCAGGTTTCTTTCTCCCTTTTGCATAGTAGATTCGCAACACATAGTAGAGATCCATTGATACATCTTACAGGAAGCAACCTTCTCTGGAGGTTCTTCTCATTATTGAGGCACCCACCCTCGTGAGAAGATCCCATTGTTTCAACCGGATAGAGGATTGGCCATTTCATGTACGTCTTCGATTCAGGGTGCAGTGCCACATTGACAACAGTACCCCATACCTAGGATTGATGAGCTCCACATATTAGTTTATTTCTCTAAAATTGATTTGAAAACCGGATACCACCAAATTTGGGTTAGAGAGGAAGATGTGCAAAATACTGCTTTTAGATGTCATCATGGACACTATGAATTTTTGGTTGTCTTTCGTATTAACTCATGCTCCCACCACATTCCAATCTTGCATGAATCACGTCTTTAGACAATACTTAAGGAAGTTTGTCTTGATCTTTTTTGATGACATTTTAGTGTATAGCAAAACATGGGAGAAACATTTGCAACACTTGGATATAGTTTTGGGAGTGCTAGAACACCAAACACACTTTGCAAAAATATCAAAATGTGACTTTTGAAATTTTATATTTGGGATGTGATCAACACCCAAAGAGTCCATGTGGACCAACAGAAGATACAAGCTATTTTGGATTGGCCACCCCCTACTAATCTAAAATAGTTTAGAGGATTTCTCGGGTTGTGTAGCTACCACCGGAGGTTTGTAAAGGGTTTTCTCAGCTTGCTTCCCCCCTCACGGATTTGACGAAGAAAGGTTCCTTCATCTGGTCCAAAACAACATTCGAAACATTGAAAAACTCAAGGAAATCATGAGCTCATGCCCGGTGCTTGCTATTCTAGATTTCACTATTCCATACGTATTGGAATGTGATGCTTTGGGGGAAGGCATAGAGGTTGTCCTAATGCAAAAGGGGTACTTGATTGCATTTGAAAGCAAGAAGCTCAAAGAAATAGAGTGAAAATTCTCAATTTATGACAAAAAAATGTTGGCCATCATGCATGCATTGGCCAAATTCCATCAATACTTGATTTGCGAAAAGTTTGTGGTAAAAACTGACCACAATAATTTGAAAAACTTCCTTACACAAACTAATTTGAGCAGAGGCAACAAAAATGGGTAAGCAAGTTATAATCTTATGATTTTGACATTATGTGAAGGTAAAAAATAATGTGGTGGCTGATGCATTGTCCCGGAAGCCTATTTTGTGTGCCATGAGTGAGATTAAAGTGGATTGGGAGGCTGTCATAACCACTGAGTATGCTAAGGATGCCTTTGCCCTGGTTGTCATGTAGGGGAAGATGGATGATGAGAGATATATGATTGTGGATGGACTGATTTTGTACAAAAACAAAATTCTTTTGACACCTAAATCCAAGCTAAAGGCACAAATAGTAAGATTTGTTCATGACTCCCCAATGGTAGGACATCCGAGGTGTTTCAAGACTTACAAAGAAGTATGAGGTACTTCAATATGTTCAGGAATGCCTTGTTTGCCAACACAAGGTGGAGCACACATTCCCAGCTGGTCTTTTACAACCTCTACCTATTCCCCACCAAAAATGAGAGAGCATCTCTATGGACTTCATTATGGGCCTGCCCATGGCACAAAGTAAGAATTCTATGTTTGTTGTGGTGGATAGACTCACCAAATATGCTCATTTCTTTGCTCTTACAATGCATTACAATGCCCCTGTGGTACCTGATCTTTTTTTGCGAGAAGTGTTCAAACTTCATGGTTTGCCTAGAAAGATTTTAAGTGATAGGGACAGCAGGTTCATGAGCCTCTTTTGGCAAGAGCTCTTTTGTTTGGTGGGCACCGAGTTGTCTCCAAGTACTAGCTACCATTCCCAAATGGATGGGCAAATTGAAATTGTGAACAAGTGTGTGGAAGGATACCTACGGAATTTTATATCAGGGCAACAAAAGGTGTGGAATAAGTGGCCGTATATGGCAAAGTTTTGCTACAACACAACATACCATATGGCAATAGGTATGTCTCCCTTCAAGGCCTTGTATGGATATGAAGCTTTCTCCTTCTTAGACCCGATTTGGAGTGACAATAGAGTGCCCGGGGCTACTAATCTAGTACAACAAAGCATGAAGATTTTAGAACAGCTCAAGAAGAACCTACAAGCTAAAAACCAGCAAAAAACATATGTGGATTAAAACTGAACGGAAAGGCATTTCGAGGTAGGTGACATGGTTTTTTTAAGGTTGCAACCTTATAGGCAATCATCTATCAAGCAAAGGGGGCAAAAAAATTGAAACCATAGTTCTATGGTCCTTACAAGATCCTAAGAAAGGTAGGGGAAGTGGCTTATGAGTTAGAGCTACCAGAAAGTAGCAAGATCCATAATGTTTTCCATGTGTCTTGCCTCAAAAGGGCACTTGGACAACACATCACTCCATCCATTGAGCTACCACCCCTTGATGATGAGGGTAAGCTGATTTTGATTCTGGATACTATTATTGAGACTAGAGAAAGGAGGCTTAGAAATCGAGTCATCACTGAATACTTGGTACGTGGGAAAGACTTGCCTTTCGAAAATGCTACTTGGGAAGGGGCAGCCATCCTTCAACATCCAAGCTTGCAATTGCTTGAGGACAAACAATTTTGGGGAGGACTGTCATGTCCCCCTTTTCAACATGATTCGTTTGAAGACCCGTAGCTTCGTTTGTTCCCAAAAAAGCTAAGGGATGAAGTGATAGAAAGGGAAACGTTGGATTTTAAATGCTTTTGATCAAAAAGGTACTTTATGATTATAATTTTCACTTAAGAAGGGGACATTTGAGGGTCATGGGCATTTAAGTGATTAAGTGAAAGCTTATAATAAAAGGTCTTTTTAAAATTTGAATTGTTTCCCTCCTTTTTGGACGCACCCCTTTGGGGAAAGACTATAAAGGTAAAGGGGGGATCTTGTGGAGAAGTTCATGAAAAATTTGATAATTGATTTTTTCAAGTCTCAATCACGAAAAGATGGACTTTGCCTTGAAGACGAAATCCTTAAAAGGTTGTTTGGAACAAGGACGGAAACCCTTGATTTCAGACCTAGGGCAACTTCATAAAGAAGTATTGAACAATATTAACAGCAAAAAGGGTGTTTTTAACACCATTTCTTCTTCCTACAAGTGAGCAAACCGATTCAACAAGCCATTTTGGAGCTACAAAGAAGGTAAAAGGATGATTTCTTTTGTTTTCTAGTTGTGTTTTCATTGTTTGTTACATATGCTCTCCCTAGTGTATAGGCTAGAGGTGTTAGTATTTAGTGTGTTTATTTTGAGTTTATTCTTTTGACTAACACTATACTAATCTCCTCTCTATGGATTCTTTGTTCACAACATCAACATCATGTTTGATAGCTTGGATTTTTGAAGTCATACTCGTGACATCACCATTTTTCAACTCATGGTTGAATAATTTCAGTTGCAATTGGATGAACTCCAATTTTGAGTGAGAATCATATAAATCCTTCAATTTGCATAGTGTTTCTCAATTAGTGATGTACCCCTATATATGATGAAAAAGTTCTCCATCAACTGAAGCCCTCCTCAAGGCCAATGCTTTTGAATTATTGTGTGTTTAGGATTGTAATTCTTTTGCTTCCTTTGATTTTGCTAGTTGTCCATCCCCATCACAGATGTCGAACTGGAAGTCATTGAAGATGAGAAGGTTTTCCACCTGTCTTGATCATTCTACCCAGGTGTCCTTCCCGGTTAGTGTTATGTCAACAATTGTTTTGATTGAGTGCATTTTTGCTATGAAGGGAGATGGATTGGTTCTTTATCGCTTCAAAAAGTTTCATTTTTTATTTACGACCAGATCGATATACCAAACCCCTCGATATGTTCGCTCTTCTTATATACCCAGTAGTACGTAAAAGGTATGTTAAAGCACATGAGAGCAGAATGATACATAGCACTTAGGTTGTACATGAAAAAGATTCATTTTATAACACCTGCTTAGCAAAAGGTTGTTGTGCATGGGCGCAATAACTCTATATACTCATAATTTATTATTTCCAGGGCTTTTGTCTAGCAATAGATACGAATAGGTAATTGAGAAAAAATGGAAAAATGAAGTTTATCCTTATTTCTACCTAGTGATTTATAGGGACGATGCCTCAAACGTCGTGTTGCAGCTATACTAGACGATAGTTGCAGTAGTTAAAGCGCGACCACGTTATTTGTAAATGCAAAATAGAGACATCATTAATATTGAACGCTATGTTTGCATACTAAGTTTTGATTTTGTTTGCTTGGACAAAAAATATATATCTTTTTGCTTGGAATAATGAATTGGTTTACAAAAATACTAACTTATTTAAATAAGCCAAAAATCGTTCAAATTGATTTTACAAATTATTATTTTGGCAAAAAAATAATGGTTTATTTTAAAATACATAAATAAGTCATAAGATAAATCATTTAGTTGAAAAAGGATGGCCCTAGCAAGTTAGAATTTTGGTATAAATTAACCAAAAGAAAATTAATAAATTATAACTTATTTGAGCTCCACCGTTTCACCTAAATGATTTGTACACTGCCATACAATCCACGTGACAGGGATAAGTGTGGATAAGACGCCATTTGAAGGCTCTGAAGATAGAAATTTTAATAACGTCCACGAGACCAAAAACAGTCTATGGGACCCCCAAACTGAAGATCAAAACCATAAGAAGTGAAGAAACTATGAGAAAAGGAGAGCTTTTATGACTTTAGTTCCTGTTGACAATTCTTCCACAAGTCAGATTGTCTCTTGCTATTTAGAAAGTTCACATCTCTAGCCAAGGAACAAAAGTACATTGTTTTTTGGTAGGGTCCTTGCTACAAACGATGAATTCCTTCGGAATGGTTCACCAAAAGGCTTTTACTTCGGAAAAGTGCTAAGGCAAAAGTCCTCAAGGCAAAAGACAAATGCAAGGCAAAAGACAAATGCAAGGCAAAAGACAAAGCCAAAGTGCCTAAGACAAAGGAAGTAATTCCTTCGGACTTTTTGTCCGAAGGAATACTTCGGAGAATCCAAAAGTCCACCTAAAGAAGCAAGGTTTAAAGCCAAGGCCCTTCGGAAGGGTCATTTTCAAGAAATCCGAAGGGCAGGGTACCCTTCGGGAAGGTACAGGAGCAAATTCAAACCTTTGCAAAAAGCCTGGGTGCTCTGCAATTTTTCCGAAGGGCACAGACGAGAGACAGGAGCCCTTGCGGAGGGCACTTGGTCGGCGACAAGACCATTTCAAATTTTTCGAAGGGCAATTTTTCCGAAGGCAAGTGAAGAAAGCAAAAAGCGAAAGGGAACCTTAGGGATTTTTGTTCGAAGGAATTCCTTCGGACAAATAGTCCGAAGAAATTCGGAGCGGTCCAAACAAAAGCCGACAGCAAAGTCAATTAAAACGAAGGCAAAGACGGAGAATGAATACCTTCGGACTTTTTGTCTGAAGGAATTCCTTCAGACAAAAGTCTGAAGAAATTCGGAGAAAGGGCCGCGCAAAAAGCCCAAGAAAATAAACCCGAAGAAGAATTCCAAAGGTCAAAGGAAGTGATGGAGATAATTCTTGCGGACATTTTTTCCGCGGGGAAATGACTTAACAAAAAGGTTGACAGAGCAAACGGAGAATGAAAGAGACCTTCGGACTTTTGTCCGAAGGAATTCCTTCGGACAAAAAGTCTGAAGAAATTCGAAGGGCCGCAGACATAAACCCGAAGAAAATAAGAGAATTCCGAAGGACAGAGGAAGACCGAGATAATTTTTGCGGACATTTTGTCTGCGGGAAAATGACGGAACAAAAGTTCGAAGAAATTCCTTCGGACTTTTTGTCCGAAGGAATACTTCGTAGAATAAACCCGCGAAAATTCAAATGACCGACACAGTCAGGACAATTCGAGCAGACAATTTGTCCAACGGAAGTTGCCACAGGAAAGTCAGAAGACAGGCCCGAAGAATTAAGTCGGGACAACCAAAAATCCAAAAGTAATGGAGGTTGACTGTGCAAAAGAGGATAGAAAATAGATAATCCGAGGAAGAGTTGAAAATAGAATATCCGAGGAAATATAGATTAATACATCCGAATATAGAATCTCGCCAGAAATAGACACGAACAGGCAAACCATAGTAGGGTAAAATACATGCAAGCAGGAGCTATTTTCGAACACCGGTCAAAGCTTCAGTTGACTGGTTATTAAAGTCCCGCTCGTCTCTAGATCATCTCACGCATCCGAGGGTCCAACTCAGCTTCAACCGAAGTTCCAAATTCGAATGTTGAGTTGACTGTACTAGATTTAGAGTTGACTAGTTGTTAAAACGCCGCATCCACTAAGAGCTTTCCATGCAAGGGAGGATGATCTCTTCGTCCAACTCAGCTTATCAAACAGTTAACTCAGCTTTCAAACGTTCCAATTCGGCATCAAGTAGCTCACGTAGAGTTCTAAAATTAACATTGGCGTGGATTTCCATGCAAAGAGAGGTGGGCTGTTCATAACAAAGACAAGTTCACTTCCTCAAGCGCAAGAAGCTTCATGCAAAGAGAAAAGAAAACATATTTTATTGAAAGGCCAAGTAAGCCTCGAGTTAACCGAAATGAATCCTTCTCTTCAAATTTTTAACGCCAATCTTTGGCCTCTTGTAATTCTCTATATAATGACTTTCAGCGTTGATTAAAAATCATCCAATCTCTCTTGGTTAGACTAGACTCTGTCATTGGTGAGTTGTGTAACCTCTTCGATCAATAGAAGGACTGTACTTTCAGATTTCAAGCATTGGCATAGTGTATATTTCATTTAGCAATTTGCATAAGTGGTAGATTTCTCTCCCTTCCCAAATTCTGGTTCATACATAGTTGCTAGATTATCCTTGTGCTGGTCATGTTAAAGTGTTCTTTATGTCTTTTGCTAAAGCTGTAAGTGGATGTTAGGTGGCTGCAAAGTGTCTTTTATTAGAACTCTCTCCATCGTTTTCCCTCATATTTTGGTCATTAGATCGAACCTCTCCATGAAATATTTATGCATAAGTGATTGATTGAAATCACAGGTCTTCCTTTTCCCTTGTTCGTTCAATGTTCAAGGTTCCAGGTTGAGTGGATCAAAATTCTGGTGTATCACCCCCTTTAGGTAGGATTTCCCCTTTAAGTTTTCCTTCTCCCTTTTCCATGGTAGTCCGCAGCATAGAGTAGAGATTCTAATTGATACATCATACAGGAACCAACCTTCTCTAGAGGTTCTTCTCACCATTAAGGCACCCACCCTCATGAGAAGATCCCATTGTTTCAGCTGGACAGAGGACTGGCCATTTCGTGCACGTCTTCGAATCAGGGCGCAACTCCAGGTTGACAACAGTTTTTTGGCACGACCGGTGGGACCTATTTTTTCTGGTTTTGATGAAATTGCAGTTGTAGCAGGGTTCTTCAAGAAGTATTCGGTTATTTCAGGCTCAAGCAATTGCTTCTAATAGTTCAGGACAATTTCCATGTAAGTTTATTTTTATTGTATTATCGCAAATGAATTTTGATGGCTGTGTATGAAGAGAATTCCTATGCTATATTTCCTTATCAGCCCAATGATGGATCATACCACCCTGGTCATGATATCTATGAGCCTAATCAGCCTTATCAAGGGTATTATCAAAGCTATGTTGAGCCTTATCAAGTTTCTCATGATCCTTATTATCAAGAGCATGAATCTTACCTTCCTTGTGAGCCATATCAGTCTCAGGACCGTTTTTCATCTTCCCCATATGGCTATGATGTTGCATATGAGCAGTATTGCCTTCAAGAAAAAATGAATGAAATAGAGCTCAAAATACTAGCATATGCAAGAAATGTTTGTTCTAACTCTCAGTATGAGGAAGTGAATGGTCTATTTCAAAATGTGTCCAACAATCCAGAAGAGATAAATGGACTATGTATTCTTGCATTGGAAAAAATGGAGGCTTGTGAAAGGCAAAAAATCGAGTTAAACCAATTGTCTACAAAGGGCTATTGTGCTTCTTATTGTCATGAAGTTCTTAATCATGCCTAGTGTGTGCCAAGGGAGCTTCCTAGTTGGAGTCAAGAGCCTATTCAAGTGACTATTCATGAGACTAAACCTTCCTATAGTGCCATTACCTCACCAATCATCCCTCAAGCTCAGGTTGTCCAGGAGGACAAGTAGGTTCCAGAATTTGATGAGGTAATGGCCAAATGGAAGGAGCAAAATACAGACGTCTTTAAGAGTTTCTCTTTCCCTCCCCTCCAAAACTCCTTAGATAAATCATTTTCCCTCAGGATTCCAAAATCTGATCATGATCAACCTCCCATGCTTCATTTTCCCTCTCAAACAAATGAATTTTATCACCCTCCCGCCATCCCCCTTACTCAGGTGGAGCCTGTTCTTTGGAGGATTGAGTAAGAAGTTGCAGCTACAGGGCAGGTTCTTACAGAGTGTGTAGAAGATGCCTCAGATGTGTTTAAGGAAGAATTTCCTATTGATACTTCACTTGAGGTTGTAGTTGAGCATCCAATTATAGCTGAGAGTGAGAAGACTGATCTTGATGTAGATGAACTTCAAGAGGAGCTGGTACAAATTGAAGTCATACATGAGTTACAAGTATCTCCTATTGAGAAGGAGCCAGATAGCATTACAACGGATTCAGTTCAAATAGATCAAAATGAGGAACAAAAAGATGATTGGCAGCTGTACTTTAAATCTCTACAAGAGATCGAAGAGCTTTGTATGGATATGATGGCTATTAAAGAGCATGTTTATGAGAAATTTGATCAAGAACTACCTATTCAAGATCCCAGTATAGATTGGGTTGTCTACTCAAAGCTCCTTGAAGAGCTGGATGAACTTGCAGCAATCAATAAGAAGGATGTGGTCACTCAAAAACCATGCATAGATGAGGTATCATTTGACAAGGTGATAGATGACAAGCAATCTGAAAACGATCAGGAAATACTTGGTGATTTTGTCTTTGTTGGTGACTGGTTTGTTGTTGATGACCCATTTGAGAATTTGCTAATACAGTTGGTCGACAAGGCAAATGCCTCATCAAAGGTTATGACTAATAAACATCCTGCCTTGCGACTTGTACCATCTCTTGGAAGGAGTAAATTCAATAATTTCCCAATTGATCCAGGCGGATCATGTTTTATCATGGTTAGCTAGGTTATTTAGTTGTTTTTGCTCTCCTCCAAGTGTTGTTCAAGCATAGTAGTTTGCTTCAGTCTTGTTCAATAAGTGCTTGTTTGCAAATTTGTTTTTAATTAGTTTTCTGCTTTCGTGTCTTTCCCTTCTTATTTTGAAGGAGGTTACTACAGCCATGATCAGAGCAAAATTTTAGTCAAAAATCAGGTTCACCATTTGGGAATTCAAATAAGCGCCTATACATGGTCTGAGTTCTCAAGCATAGCAGGCATGCTGAGCCAACTAAGTCGCCAGAAATGTTGACAATTCTTCCACAAGTCAGATTGTCTCTTGCTATTTAGAAAGTTCACGTCTCTAGCCAAGGAAGAAGAGTACATTGTTTTTTGGTAGGGTCCTTGCTACAAAGGATGAATTCCTTTGGAATGGTTCACCAAAAGGCTTTTACTTCGGAAAAGTGCTAAGGCGAAAGTCCTCATGGCAAAAGACAAACGCAAGGCAAAAGACAAAGCCAAAGTGCGTAAGACAAAGTAATTCCTTCGGACTTTTTGTCTGAAGGAATACTTCGGAGAATCCAAAATTCCACCTAAAGAAGCAAGGTTTAAAGCCAAGGCCCTTCGGAAGGGTCATTTTCAAGAAATCCGAAGGGCAGGGTACCCTTCGAGAAGGTACAGGAGCAAATTCAAACCTTTGCAAAAAGCCCGGGTGCCCTGCAATTTTTCCAAAGGGCACAGACGAGAGACAGGAGCCCTTGCGGAGGGCACTTGGTCGGCGACAGGACCATTGCAAATTTTCCAAAGGGCAATTTTTCCGAAGGCAAGTGAAGAAAGCAAAAAGCGAAAGGAAACCTTAGGGCTTTTTGTCCGAAGGAATTCCTTCGGACAAAAATCTAAAGAAATTCGGAGAAAAGGCCGCGCAAAAAGCCCAAGAAAATAAACTCGAAGAAGAATTCCAAAGGTCAAAGGAAGTGATTGAGATAATTCTTGTGGACATTTTTTCCGCGGGGAAATGACTTAACAAAAAGGCCGACAGAGCAAACGGAGAATGAAAGAGACCTTCGGACTTTTGTCTGAAGGAATTCCTTCGGACAAAAAGTCCGAAGAAATTCGGAGAAAGGGCCGCAGACAAAAACCCAAAGAAAATAAGAGAATTCCAAAGGACAAAGGAAGACCGAGAGAATTTTTGCGGACATTTTGTCCGCGGGAAAATGACGGAACAGAATCCCGAAGAAATTCCTTCGGACTTTTTGTCTAAAGGAATACTTCATAGAATAAAGCCCGTGAAAATTCAAATGACCGACGCAGTCAAGACAGTTCGAGTGGACAATTTGTCCAACGGAAGTTTCCACAGGAACGTCCAAAGACAAGCCCAAAGAATTAAGTCAGGACAACTAGAAATCCGAAAGTAATGGAGATTGACTGTGCAAAAGAGGATAGAAAATAGATAATCCGAAGAAGAGTTGAAAATAGAATATCCGAGGAAATATAGATTAATACATCCAAATATAGAATCTCGCTAGAAATAGACACGAACAGGCAGACCATAGCAGGGTAAAATACATGCAAGCGGGAGCTATTTTCGAACACCGGTCAAAGCTTCAGTTGACTGGTTATTAAAGTCCCACTCGTCTCTAGATCATCTCACGCATCCGAGGGTCCAACTCAGCTTCAACCGAAGTTCCAAATTCGAATGTTGAGTTGACTGTACCAGATTTAGAGTTGACTAATTGTTAAAACGCCGCATCCACTAAGAGCTTTCCATGCGAGGGAGGATGATCTCTTCGTCCAACTCAGCTTATCAAATGGTTAATTCAGCTTTCAAACGTTCCAATTCGGCATCAAGCAGCGCACGTAGAGTTCTAAAATTAACATTGGTGTGGATTTCCATGCAAAGAGAGGTGGGCAATTCATAACAAAGACAAGTTCACTTCCTCAAGCGCAAGAAGCTTCATGCAAAGACAAAAGAAAACATATTTTATTGAAAGGCCAAGTAAGCCTTGAGTTAACCGAAGTGAATCCTTCTCTTCAAATTTTAATCGCCAATCTTTGGCCTCTTGTAATTCTCTATATAATGACTTTCAGCATTGATTAAAAATCATCCAATCTCTCTTGGTTAGACCAAACTCCGCCATTGGTGAGTTGTGTAACCTCTTCGATCAATAAAAGGACTGTACTTTCAGATTTCAAGCATTGGCATAGTGTATATTTCATTCAACAATTTGCATAAGTGGTAGATTTCTCTCCCTTCCCAAATTTTGGTTCATACCTAGTTGCTAGATTATCCTTGTGCAGGTCACGTTAAAGTGTTCTTTATGTCTTTTGTTAAAGCTGTAAGTGGATATTAGGTGGCTGCAAAGTGTCTTTTATCAGACCTCTCTCCATCGTTTTCCCTCATATTTTGGTCATTAGATCGAAACTCTCCATGAAATATTTATGCATAAGTGATTGATTGAAATCATAGGTCTTCCTTTTCCCTTGTTCGTTCAGTGTTCAAGGTTCCAAGTTGAGTGGATCAAAATTCTGGTGTATCACCCCCTTTAGGTAGGATTTCCCCTTTAAGTTTTCCTTCTCCCTTTTCCACGATAGTCCGCAGCATAGAGTAGAGATCCTAATTGATACATCATACAGGAACCAGCCTTCTCTGGAGGTTCTTCTCACCATTGAGGCACCCACCGTCGTGAGAAGATCCCATTGTTTTAGCCGGATAGAGGACTGGCCATTTCGTGCACGTCTTCAAATCAAGGCGCAGCTCCAAGGTGACAACAAATACCTTTCAGAGATTTTGGCATGCACCCTTCGGGGCTTTTTAAAAAGCCATTCGGAAACTTTGCAAGTGTCCTCTACTCCATTCGAACTATCCTTTGGAACAATTGCAAGTGTCCCTTCGGAAATTTTGCAACAAACCCTTCGAAAACTTTGTTCGGGTCACTTACCCTTCGGCACTTTAACAAAGCTCCCTTCGGAATTTTTGTTCGAGACCCATTTCCTCCGGGGCTTCTGTTCAAGACAATTTTTCCGAAAGAATTCGCTGTACCACTTTCTCTAACAGAATTCCAAATTGCACCCATTTCCTTCGAAAACTTTGTTGCGGACATTTTGTCTGACAAAGTCAACCATTTTCCCAAAAGAATTCGCCGAACCACTTTTCCCGACATAATTCCAAAGCTTCGAAACAATTGTTGTGGGCTTTCTATCCGAAGAGTCTTCAACAATTTTCCGAAAGAATTTTCTTTACCATTATTTCCGAATGAATTGCCCGAGTCACTTCTTCCGAAATAATTCCCCAGACAAATGTGAAGGTGCAAAATCGACTATGTATGGAAACTTAGTAGGCTTTTAGTTGAGGGACAACCCTATGCATTTGTAACATTTGCTCTACTCATCCTTATGACTTAGAACTTAGACCATAAAGAGTAGGCACAAACCTAATTATCATAGTGCGATCATTTCCTTCAAATGCTGCCATACGTGCAAATGTTGTTAACATCAACCTAGGTACTTAGCCATATCTGTCAAGATAACCATGTGAACAAAGGCATTCATATGACTGTTCTTGTATTTTCATAGTCATTCAAAGTACACACACAACTCCATGGGGCTCCGCAACAAGTTTGTTCAACTCAACACCTTTGTCATTAATGCATAATAGCACATGCTACTTTTGACATCAATGACAATCCTTCATACATCAATGACTATGTCCAACAGCGTGAGCACTCCCCCGAGTCCATTCAGGCAACCACTATGCTTGAGTAGACCCCAAATGAGCCCAAGCCGACAATCATAGATCCAAACCAGGGAATCGAGGCTCCACCTCCCTCGGCAAGCAATGCTAAGGGGGATGGCATGTACCCTTGGTTTACAAGGACAACGATTTTGTGCACCCTTGTTTTAGATTTCAGGTGATCATTGTCAAGATTCAACTTTCATCGCTCGACTCTCATTGCCAGATTCCAGTTGTGGTTAGTCCACGCATTCATCTTTATGGACATCCACCTCCTATTTCAATGCTTATGTTCACTTTATTATTGTACATGGTCCTATCACAGCATAGACAGAAGAAGTGGAAGCGAAAACGCACGCATGGTAGAGCTTCCATCTAGTCTTCACCTTATTTTTGGTTTGGCTTTCATTTGGTCCTCCTGTTTTTTATCATGTTTCGAAGGCGAAACATATTTAAGGGGGATGGAATGTAATGTACCTAGAGGGGTATAATAGGATAGAGAATAATCCCACATGCATTAGCATATGGAGAGAGATATGTAGGAAATAGTATAAGTATAGGGGTATATGGTGTTATAGAGTATCCAAGAAGAATTGTAATAGAGCCTTGCTCTAAAGGAGTTAGCCCCCTCAAAGTGGCCCGTGATACGGAGTTGTTCCTTCCACAAAAGGAACTAGTGTTGTAATCTGCATTTTGATCAATATACGAGTCAATTTGGTTATTGAGAGTAACAGGTTCCTGACACATACTTGTTCTGCAACACTCATCCATTGCTCAGTCATGAGTTCCAATCGTTGTGTAACCAAAGAAAGACTGAGCGGGCATTTCCTTATGTAGTGCCTTAAAGCACCACAAGTATAACAAACACCTCATGGATGAGCCTATCCCAACTAGGCTCCACAAGCCCTGTGCAACACTACAGTTGTGGGTACTATAGGGGTCCCCTGTGGGTTCGCTAAATATGTGTTAGGTCAGCTTGCTACCTATGTAGTGGGCACCTATGTCGTCGCTCTTTCTCTTGAAACCTGTCCGCCTGCGATATTGTGGCTATTAAAGGTCTAAATGACACTCTTGAGTATGGTGCTATCCATGGCTATAAACAAGGCAAGGTCTAGGAATCCTTTCCACAGGCCGATGTGTGGGTTCCTACACTTGTAGGGTAGGGTGTGAGGTGTGTCCCCTAATTGTCCCTCTAGCCAATGGAAATATCTCCTATAGACTGCTCAACACCTACTACATAGTCTAGAGGATATATAATCTCATGTCCAATGGGCCCCATTGTCGGGATGGCAGGATTTGATGATCCTCATCGTTGATGTTGCATCTTCCCTCCTTAAGACACATGATGAAGTCAACTCCACGTAGAAAAAATGAAGCAACTAACATAACCCAGAGCTCTCAGCGTTGAACCATGCTCTTATACAAAGTGTCATACCCTAAAAATTGGCATGAAGAAACAAGCAATCTACATAATCATACGAGACACATATAGAAGCATCACATGAATCATATTATCTCAATATATCATGCGAAGTAAAGCCAAATGTCAATTGTTTAAGTACTCGTATACTTGAACAACATGATATCAGTGTCCTAGCTCAACTAGCAATCATCCAAGTGACTAGGTAACAAAACAACATCATAAAATAGTATAACAATAATATCAACACTCAATGCCTCCAAAATTATTACATGTGTGTCATCACAAGGACAAGTATCGAGAAATGGTAGGTAAAATAATGTTTCGTGAAAATTGGACCTCACAAAAATACAATGTATACACTTACTTGAAAAACAAATTTGCAACATGTGTGGCATCACTTGTCTTCTTACATTCTATAAAGTGTGTCATTTTTAAAAATCTATCAACAACAACAAAAATGGAATCATAACCTCTTTGAGTTCTCGGCAGCCCAAGAATGAAAATCGGTAAACTTTGATACAAACCTGAATTTTCACTGTTGCCTTTAGCATGTTGGCAAACTCTACATCCTTACACCAACTTAATTGCATCCACACTCATCCTCAGCCAATAGCAACTCTCATTCAACTGTGCCAATGGTTTATTAACACCATAATTAGCAGCTAGGCCTCCACTATGTTTTTCTTTCAACAAATTCTCCTTCATTGAACCTTGTAGTATGCATAATAGTTGTCCTTTGAACAAAAAACCATCTTGCAACAAATATTCCAGCCATGGAGTTCCATTCATGCTGGTTGGATTCATGTATGTTGTGCACGCATCTCAAAAAAATAAATCCTCCTCATATGACTCCATTGATTACTTCTACTTCCATCTCATTCATCACAAGAACTCTCCTATTCAAAGCATCCGCAACTTTGTTTAATTGACCACTTTTATGCTTCAAAACAAATGAATAACTTTGAAGAAACTCAACCCACTTAATATGCTTTTGATTCAACTTACCTTGGATGTTTATGGACTGCAATGCTTGATGATCTATGCACAATACGAACTCCTTGGGAAACAAATAATGCCTCCGCTTCTTGAGAGCATGTAGCATAGTATAAAATTATTGATCTTAAATGGAATGTTTTTGCTTTGCTTCATTCAATTTCTCACTAAAGTAATGGGCTTACATTCTTGACTCAAAACTACTCTTATGGTTGTCCCAGTAGCATCACAATCACCCTAAAATACTTTGTTGAAATTTGGCAATGCTAACAATGGATGTTTCGCCATTCTTTTATTCAAAATTTAAAAACTCTTGTCTGCTACAACAATCTACTCACTCTTTTTTATCACATTTCATAGTTTTTGAAAGGGTACACATATACCGCTGAAGTTTCTAATGAATTTCCTATAAAAACTTGTTAATCCATGAAAGTTTCTAGCTTCAAACATGCTTTTAAGGATGGCCATTCAACAATAGCTCTGAACCTCTGTTTTAAAACTCACAATTAACCTCCTATAAATAGCGACAACCCTGATTTTTTTGACCTACCAAGTCAGCAAACTTCTCGCGAGCCAAGTAGTAGGCTCAAACTCGAGTATTTGTCGAGTAATTGCTGAGTAATTTCCTACCACTCAACTATGGCTTGCTAATAACCTATCGTGGATTTTAAAAACATCATTTTTTGCATACTGTTGCTATCCTGTTGTTTTTTGGTCAAAAGATTATAGAAAATATACTTGTGTTCTCTACATTCATTTATCATGTCATTTAGCAGTGTTTTACATGTTATTTAAGTTTATTTTATGAAATTATATATTTTTAATTAGTCATAAAGTTGTTAAGTAATTGCTGAGTCCAGAGTCCGAGTCGAAATTTTTGGCTGCCAAGAAATTGATGACTACGAGTTTTTGATCTAAGCTCTTAACTTTTCAGCATACGTTTTCAAACCTTTGCGTGATCTTACGAAACCCAAATAAATAAACTCCATAAAACTACACTTCTTCAAGTTGACCAACAACTTCTTTTCCTTCAATCTTTGCAATACAAACCTCAAATGCAACAAATGTTCTTCCATTGTATGACTGAAAATCAAAATGTCATCTAAATAAACAATGACAAATTTACCCAAATATGGTTGCAAAACTTCATTCATGATTCTCATGAATGTACTGGGGGCATTTGACAATCCGAATGGCATAACAAGCTACTCATACAACCCATCTTTCGTCTTGAATGTGGTTTTCCACCCGTCACCTTCTCTAAGTTTGAATTGGTGATACGCACTCTTAAAATCAATCTTCATGAACTACCTTGCTCCACTCAAACAATCCATCAAATCATCAATCCATGGCATTGGAAATCTAGGCACTAGATCCATATGATGACCAATGCTTCTCATAGGTGGCAACCCATCTGGAAAATCAATTGAAACTATATCAGCAAACTCATCCAATAGATTATGTACTTCAAAAGGAATACCACACACCTTGTTTACAATCACAACATGCATCGGTTTGGAGATGAAAGTAAAACATGCCTTCTCTTTATTTGCTTCCTTTGAGAATTGCTTATCGAAAAAAAAAAAAAAAAAACCTTGGTACTGTTATCCAACTCTTCTCCTCTTTCCTTTAATGGGCTCAATGTGAATCTCTTACCATCCTTCACAAGCATGTAGGTGTTTTATCTACCATAATGTAAAGCCTTTCTATCAAATTGCCATGGTCATCCAAACAACAAATGACATACATCCATGGGCATTATGTCGCATAACACACTTCATCTTTATAAGACCCAAATTGAAAACCATCTATACATTGTTCATTTACCAACACTTGATGACCCTTAAATAAACAAGAAACCTTGTATGGATTGGGATGCACAATTCGTTTCAGCCCAAGCTTCTCTTCCGTTTCTTTCAAAACCAAATTATCTGTGCTACCACTATCAACAATAACCTTACAACACTTACCTCCCACTTTGCAAATTGTCTAGAAAATACTCTTTCTTTGCACCAATTCATCTTCTTCCTTGGCTGATTTCTACAACATTATCTTCATCATAAGAGCTTCACCACGCTCTGGCTCCTCCATGCCATTTGGGGCTGCAACACTTTCTTCATCTGTATGAGCAATATGATTGCTTTCTTCATTTCTTCTGCTATTGTTTGGAAATACTTTAGTACATTCAAAGGCTCTATGTCCAACATCTCCACATTCAAAGCACTTACCCATGAATCCTCTAGTTATTCCTTTTCCAAAGTATCATCTTCCTCTAGAAGAATGCCCTCTCTCTTTGCATCTGATTCTGATTTTGAGAAGTTCTATCTTCTTCAAGAGTATGTTGTCCTCTACCATTGTTTGTTTGTCCTCTCCCTCTTGAGAACCCTCTTCTACCTTTAGATGTGTTTTATTGCCTTCTAGACAACTTTTCTCCCACCTTCAATGCACATTGACAAGCTTCTTCCACCGACTTCAACATAAACATTCCAAACTCATCTTGAATGTAAATACTAAGTCCATTAACATAACTCAATATCTTCTCGTGATTGTCTTCCATATAACTAACTCTTTGACTTTCTCCTTTAGGTACCATCTTTCTTGCCTTGTGTCTTGCCCTTGAGGCCAACTTGGCAGGACTCTTCTCCCCTACGAGTTTTTTTTGCCTTTCCCCTACAGCACTACATCCTCCTCTAGCTCTCCTTGCACGTCAACAACCAAGTGTCCTATGGAGCGTCGTAATTGTCCCCCTTTCTCATGTAGCATGGATGGCTCATACAAGTACAAATTCTCAAAATTTACAACTGAAAACATTTTCATGAATAATGAGGATAAATCAAGCCTAAAAGCATTCTCACCAATCTAATCCAAGATGGCAAATGGGCCATATCTTAATGGCTTGAGCTTCCTAGCTTATCGCCCACCTTTAGTGCATGGTCTTTATAGTGTTGGTCATGTCTAGCCTTGTAATTGGCTTGAGACTTCTCCAATTGATCCTTTACTTTGAGACGGATTTGCCTAATCCTCTCAATGAACATTTTTGCCCTTGTCACCTCTTAATATTGTCTCTCTACCCTGCCTATAGTTCCATTGCAACATCAAGAGGATTAGTTGGCAAATAGCCCAAACATGTTTCAAATGGAGACTTGTTAGTGGATGTGTGTATTGCCCTATTATTTGAGTGTTGAATGTATACCAAAGACTCATACCAACTCCTTGGATTCGATGCTTATTATTGTAAGCTCTTCTTAGCTACACCAAAGTTCTATTGACAACTTCCGTTTTCCCATCAGTTTGGAGAAGGAATGTTTTGTTTCATTGGAGCTTGATATCCATCTTTCCCCCCAAGGTGGTCCAAAACCTCCCCAAGAATCTTAAATCTGTGTCTTAAACAATGGACTTAGGTATCCCAAAATGCACCCAAACCTTAGAAAAGGAAAGTTCAGTTGCCTCATGCCCTTTCATTATTTTCTTGCATGTAATCAAAACACACATTTTGTTAAATCTATCTACAACAACATATACATAGTCATGGTCATGATTGGACATATGTAATCCTCCTATCAAATCCATAGAAACACTTTCCCATGGTCTAGTAGGTATAGGTAGTGGCATGTAAAATCCTTCTTTCCTAACCTTAGGCTTGCTTCTACAACATAATTTACATCCTCTAATGAACTTAGATAATTCTTCTTGCATATTGGGCCAATACACATACTTTTGCAAATGAGCCATCATCTTACCAAGACCAAAGTGCCTTGAAACCTTTTAAGTATATGATTCCCTCATCAAGATAAGTCTTTCCTCCTTTGGCACACATAGCTTATCCTACTTGAATAGTAGCCCGTCTTTTAGGTGGCATCCATCTTTTCCTTCATTATCAGTCTTCTTGGTCTACAATTGCTGGAATGTCTCCCCATAGTCTACATCTTGTGCATCTGCTTCCTCATAAGCCTCTTTTGTGAAAGGCTGAAATTATGAGATTGTTGTCAATGCTGCAACTTGCTTTATTGTGGCCTAGATAACATATTTGCCACTATATTTGTGCTGTCCTTCTTGTACTTGAGCACCAAATGTAATTGTTGAATAAACCCCATCCATTTTTAATGTCTTGCTTACTACAATTTGTTTTGTGCTTGCAAATATTGAAGAGACTTGTGATCAATATGCACAATAGTTTCTTTAGCCAACAAATAATGTTTCTATTTCTTTATTGCTTGAACTAGTGCGTAGATTTATTTATCATAAATAAGATACCCCCTTGCTACTGAAGAAAATACCTACGAATAATAACAAACAGGATTATTTCCTTGTAACAACACTATCCCCATAGCATACTCATTTGCATTTGTTTCAAATTCAAATGGTTGTTGCAAATTAGCAAGAGCAAGGACCAGTGCATGGCTGATCTTATATTTCTATGAATCAAAAGCACTATCATGTTCCTTTCCCCATTGAAATTTCTTACTCATTGTTACAAATGAATGTAGAGGTGCTGAAATTGCAGAGAAAGCTAGAATAAACTCCCTCGTATATTGTATTGCTCCCACAAAGCTTCTAGTTTCAATGGCATTCCTAGGTGTGGGCCTATTCATAACAGCCTCAATTTTTGTTGGATCCACTCTTAATTCTCCTCCTCCAACTACATAACACAAATAGACAACTGATTGTTTTGCAAACTCACATTTCTTCATATTGCACAATAGTTGTTTTTCCTTCAATGCTTGCAAAACTTTCTTCAAATGAGTTATATGTTTTTTTCCATGTAGCATTGAAAATCATAATATCATCTTCACACACTATGACACATGTATCTATGAAAAATCTTAATACATCATCCATTAATCTCATGAATGTAGCAAGTGCATTACATAAACCAAATGAAAGTACCAACCATTCGTACAAACCTTGTTTTGTTATGAAGGTTGTCGTCCATACATCCTCCATATGAACTTGATGATAGCCTAATTTTAGATCCAACTTTGCGAAGTAATTAGGATGATGAAGTTAGTCCAGCAAATCATCAATCCATAAAGGTGGATATCTATTCTTTTTAGTGATCTTGTTCAAGGCTCTATAGCCTATGTACATCCTCAATAAGCCATCCTTCTTTTTGTACCATCACATGTGACCCACATGGTGAAGTATTTGGACGTATGATCCCTTGTTTCAACAAGTTTTGAAGTTAATTCTTAACTTCATTACTCTCCAGCAGCCATTTCTTAAACAAACCAATGTTGGGTAGAGGAGAGTCGAACAACAATTGAATCTCATGTTCTACTTCCCTTTTGAAGGCAAACTTTTAGGTGCTTGGAATACATTTTAAAAAGAATTTAGTGACTCATCAAATCCCTTTGTTGGAAATAGTCATCATTGATATCTGTGATATTGCCATTGATGTCAAAGGAAGCAGGTGCTATTCTGTATTAATGCCAAAGGATGAGTTGAACAGACTTGCAGTGTTAATCGGATTTCTCCAATGCCTTTACTTCACAATCTTGTCAAGTCAAGTGGGGTGAAAAGTTCGAATGGGTCAAGCCAAGCAATGGGAAAAATCCGAATTGGTCCAGTGAAGAAGTGATCGGAGATTCGCAAGTGCTTTACTTTTCTTGTGATTATAAGCTAAGTGAAGTGAAAAGTCCGAAATGGTCTAGAGAAGAAGTAATCGGGGTTTCAGGAGCATCTTACTTCTTTTGTGATTATAAGCTAAGCAAAGTGAAAAGTCCGAAATGGTCTAGAAGAGTTGATCGGGGTTTCAGTAGCATTTTACTTCTTTCATGTTTATGAGTTAAGCAATGTGAAAAACCTGAATGGGTCTAAGTGAGTTGATTGGGTTTCTAAGATGACTTTACTTCTTCCAAGTCTATAAGTCATGCTGAATGAAGAACCCGAAATGGTTTTGAAGAATTCTTTCGGAAAAATTGGCAACGACAATTCTTTTGGAATATTGGCAAGGACAAATCTTTCGGACAAAAAGCCTGCGGAAATTGTTTCGAAGGGTACGTGGACTGTTCAAGAAAGCCGAAGGGCACTTCTCAAGAAGTCTGAAGGGCAAGTGGACTGTTACAAAAGTTCCGAAGGGCAAGTGGACTGTTACAAAAGTTCCGAAGGGATCTTTTCAAAAAGTCCAAAGGGTATGAGGACCCTTCTAGAAAAGCTGAAGGATAGTTTTTGAAAAGGCCGAAGGGTATGTGGACCCTTCTAGAAAACCTGAAGGGCAATTTACAGAAGGTCGAAGGGCACTTTGAAGAAAGCCGAAGGGTATGTGAACCCTTTGAAGAAAGCCGAAGGGTAAGTTGAAAAGTCCGAAGGGTATATGAACCCTTCCAAGGAGGCCGAAGGGCACCTTTCAGAAAGTCGAAGGGCATGTTGCAAAACACTAAAGGGCAAGAGGACCTTCGAAAGAAAAGCCGAAGGGTAGTTTTGAAAGAGCCCGAAGGGCAAGTACACCATTGTAAAAACCCGAAGGGTAACTTCAAAGAAAGGTCCCGAGAGAAAAGACTCGAACAAAAAGTTCGAAGACCAAAAAGGAGAGTCGAGAAAATTGTCCGAGGAGAGTCGGACAAAAAGTCCGAAGAAATTCGGAAAAGGAGCCCGAAGACCAAAAAGGAGAAAGTCTGAAGAAGATAGCTTGAGAAAGAGAAGAGCTCGAGGAAGAAAGGAGCCCAAGAAAAGGAAAAGGAGAAGAGAAGCCCGAGCAAAGGAGAAGGACAAGACGATCCCGAGAAAGATTATGAAAAAGATGAGCTCGATAGAAAGAGCTTGAATAGGAAGAGCCAGAAGGAGAGAGACCCTGAATTAGAAGAATAACTTTAAAAGTAACTCGGGGATAGTAAATAAGGAAAGACACTTCGACTAGAGTATAAGTCACGTCCAAAATTGCTAAAGCATGAGATGCTTTCAACATAGCCAAAGGTTCAAAATGAAGACTAAAGGTCAAGCATATCGAAGTAATAGAAAGGAGCGAAAGCGAACCAAGAGAATATCGATACACAAGATAAAATTCGATGGATAGTGCAAAAGAAGATCGACGGTTCCAGAACAGCGAAAACAACAGACGACTCAAAATAGACGGTGATTGGCGCCAAAGACAAAATGAGTAAATCTTCGATTAAAGATAGGACTAGGCAAACGGTGAGCTCGAAAAGGTCTACATGGGGCTCAAGATTGATCGATTCAACTGATCAATCTTCGATTGGGAAAGCTACGCATTTATGAGATAAACTAAGTAGTTGTCAAATGAAGAAAAGAGATTTGACCATTGCAAGGTGACGCATAAACTGAGACACGAGAAACGTGCAAGTAAAAGTCATCTTTAATGAGAACCAGTTCAGTGCAGCTAGGTGTGAACGCAAGGAGAAGATGAAAAACCCTAAAAGATAGTTGAATATACACGACTTCAAGAGGATAATTTTGGTGCCGTTGTCACTGTGGCTATTGCATTTTTCAAAAAGAAAAAGGGCTGTCAAGAAAAATACATGAAGACAGAGTAAAACACAGAAGAAAAAAGGGGATGAAGTGTGGCTGAACAAAGCATAACGAGATGTATGTAGATACAAAGTGTAAAGGTATATGCAGACCGACATTGAGCAAGCAGGAAGAGAAAGAACACACAAGGATTGAGAAATGAGTGAGTAGTTACAGATGAGACTTGTAACAAAAAAGATGAACTGGATTCATTTGCGAATCCTTCTTGTATACTGGAGTTGTAGCTCCATAGTTCTGATTGGTTGGTGCCATCAGACAAACTGAGTTGGTGCTCAGATTAGGGAATTAGAGTCTCCTTAGGGTTGGTGCCCTTAAATCTTGTAACCAGTAAGGTTAAACTGAGTTGGTGCTCAGCTAGGGGATTGGTGTCTCCTAAGGATTGGTGTCCTTGAATGTAACCAGTGAGGTTTGCCAGTAAGGCAGTTTTGTGTGAGGCTGGTTTAGAACAATAGTTTCTAGCAGTTGTTTCTCACCGTGGTTTTTTCCCTTTGGGTTTCCACGTAAAAATCTGGTGTCAATGTGTTTTTTGTGTGTGTGTGATTTCTGCATCTATTCCTTACTTGCATATGAATTTGTATTTCCTTTAAAAGTTTGGAATAACCAGTTTTAGAGCATCTACTGATTCACCCCCCCCTCTCAGTAGATAGTTGTGTTCAACACCCTTCAATCCCCTTTTTAGCACTATCAATTTTAGATATCTCTAACCCATCCTCTAGTTTCTCCTTCAAAAGAAGAAGACAAAACTGACTATTTGCTTGAATAAGTCTTTTTGTTTGGTTGGCACTTACCATGGCAAGCTTGGGCTTGCTTTGATATGCCTTGATTCTACAGTTGACTCAATCCTTGACCCATCAGTACCTATTAGCCCTTCTCATGAAAATAACATTGCTAAGATACAAGTAAGGACTTGCAAACACCACATCAAATGCATCAAGAGGAATCACATCTACTTCTAGCTCATCGATGTATTGTGGATTAATCCCAAATTTAAATTTACATCTTTAAATCACTTGAATTTCAACACCTTTCTTCATCCAACCGAAAGGATATGGATGAGAATGATAATATGTTTGTAAGCCAATTTTTTAACAACTTCATCTGAAGTCAAATCAGATTGATACCCAGTATCAACAACTGCATTTTCCTTGGTTTTCATGATCTGAATCTTGATTTGGAATAGCTTACCCATCTCTTCTCTTTCTTGTTCCTTGTTGTTTGTGTGATGGCAGTGCAGCCAAGCTTCTCATCAACATTAGAATGTCCTATATCTCTACCTATTGCTCTCTCAAAGAGGCCATGGACTTCTTAGAGCCCTCCTTGGAACGATTCTTAGGATGCAATTATGGATGTAACTGTTGACAATTCTTCCACAGGACAGATTGTCTCTTGCCATTCGGAAAATTCACATCTCCATCCAAAGGAAAGAAAGAATTCATTGGGAAGAATACATTGTTTTTATTTTGTGAGGGCCTTTGCTACAACAGGAATTCCTTCGGACTTTTGTTCGAAGGAATGGTTCATCAAAGAAGGCAGAATGTCACATAGCTTCGGAGAAGTGCTAAGGACATAAGTCCAAAGGAAATTACAAGTTTCAATTCCTTCGGGGAATTTGCAGAGCTTACAACAAAGGAAGTAATTCCTACGGACTTTTTGTCCGAAGGAATACTTCGGAGAATTTACAAAGGAAACACCCGCAGCCAAACAAAAGTCCGCCCAAAAGCAAAAAAGCCCAAGGAAAAATTTCTTCGGACTTTGTCCTAAGGAATTCCTTCGGACAAAAGTCCAAAGAAATCCGAAGGAATAAGTTTGTGGCATTGCAAAGGGTGTCTTTGGAAGGCAAAAGAGGGCAAAACAAAAAACCCGAAGGGCAAGGTACCCTTCGGAAGGTTCATTTTCAACAATCCCGAAGGGAAACTACCCTTTGAGAAGGTACACGTCAAATTCGGGACCCCTGCAAAAACTCGGGTGCCCTACAATTTTTTCGACAAGGGTGCAGATGAAGGATAGAAGCCCTTGCGGAGGGCACTTGGTCGGTGCCTGGACCTTTGTGCATTTTTTGAAGGGCATTCTCAACAAGGTAAAGGCAAAGAACAAGAGAAAATACCTTCGAGCATTTTGTCCGAAGGAATTTCTTCAAACCAAATGCTCGAAGGTATTTTCTCTTGTTCTTTGCCTTTACCTTGTTGAGAATGCCTTTTGGAAAAAAAGTCTGAAGGAATTCGGAGAGGCCCATGCAAAAATCCGATAGAGCAAAGTCTGAAATCAACAAAGAGCAAAGTTCAAAAGGACAAAGGATTAATTCCTTCGGACTTTTTGTTCGAAGGAATTCCTTCGGAAAAAAAGTCTGAAAAAATTCGGATAAAAGAACAGAGACAGGAAGCCCGAAAAAATCATTCTTTCGGAAAAGTTGAAAGACTATGTTCACAAAAAAATTGTCCGACAAAGAAAGAAATAAGCAAGACAATTTTCCCGAAAGAAAATAGCAAAGACCCGAAGGAAAGAATTCTTTTGGAAAGTTTGAAAACAAAGTCACAAAGGAAGCGAGACGTCAAAGTGTTAAGCACAAAAGGGACTTGACAGAAAATAAGCCCAAGAAAATGCAGAAGGGTGATGTCCCACGAGACGTCAAATTTTGACCACGGGAAGTAACTGTTGAAGTTCAAAGAGGAGTTCGACTAGAGCCAAGAAAGCCAAAAAAAAAAGGTAAAGCCAGAATTCCGAAAGAATTAAACCACCGGAAGTTGACCTCAGATTAAGCGATGGGAAGTTGAAAAAAGAATATCCGAGGAAATATCCACCAAATATAGATAAGATAATCCAAAAAAATAGAATCCTGTCAAAAATAGACAAGACACAGGGAGACCAAAATAAGAGAAAATACATGCGAACAAGGGCTTTTTCTGGCGAATTGCTAAGTTTCTGTTGACTATATGTTTTATTGACGATTTGACTAGTCATTCTCATGCATTCGAAGGTCCAACTCAGCGTATCTCTTCGTCCAACTCAGCTTATCAAACGGTCAACTCAGCCTTTCAAATGTTCCAACTGGGCATCAAGCAGCTCACGTAGAGTTCTAAAATTGACATTGGCGTTGGATTTCATGCAATGATATTATCATCTCAAGCTTTCAAACGTTCCAGCAGCTCACGTAGAGTTCTAAAATTGGCATTGGCGTTGGATTTCATGTAGTGATATTATCATCTCAAGCTTTCAAACGTTCCAACAGCTCACGTAGAGTTCTAAAATTGACATTGGGGTGGATCTTCATGCAAAGAGAGGTGGGCAATTCAGATCAAAGACAAGTTCACTTCCTCAAGCGCAAGAAGCTTCATGCAAAGACAAAAGAAAACAGATTTTATTGAAAGGCCAAGTCAGCCTTGAGTTAATCTACGTTAATCCTTCTCTTCAATTTTTCAATGCCAATCTTTGGCTTTTGTAATTCTCTATAAAATGGCTTTCAGCCTTGATTAAAAATGATCCCTCTCTTGGCTAGACCAGACTCTGCCATTGGTGAGTTGTGTAACCTCTTCGATCAATAGGACTGTACTTTCAGATTTCAAGTGTTGGCATAGTGTATATTCATTTAGCAATTTGCATATGTGGTAGATTTCTCTCCCTTCCCAAATTATGATTCGTACCTAGTTGCTAGCTTATCGTATTATGCAAGTCATGTTCAGTGTTCTTTATGTCTTTTGTTGAAGCTGTAAGTGGATGTTAGGTGGCTGCAAAGTGTCTTGTATCAGACCTCTCTCCATTGTTTTCCTTCATGTTTTGGTCATTGGATCGAACCTCTTCATGAAATATTTATGCATGAGTGATTGATTGAAATCAAAGGTCTTCCTTTTCCCTTGTTTGTTCAGTGTTCAAGGTGCCAAGTTGAGTGGATCAATCTTCTGGTGTATCACCTTTATTAGGTAGGATTTCCCCTTAAAGTTTCTTTCTCCCTTTCCCATGGTAGTTCGCAGCATAGACTAGAGATCCTTATTGATACATCTTACAGGAACCAGTTTTCTCTAGAGGTTCTTCTCACCATTGAGACACCCACCCTCGTGAGAAGATCCCATTGTTTCAACCGGATAGAGGACTGGCCATTTCATGCATGTCTTTGATTCAAGGCACAGCTCCAGGTTGACAACAGTAACCTCCAACACTTAGTGTTAATATAACCATTTATAGCACAATGACTACAATGTTTCTTAGGATTCCTACAACCATGCAAAGTTGTGGCAATATTTTTACCTTTCTACTTACCCTTCTTGAAGGTTTTGAAAGGCTGATTTTGCTCCTCCCTGAACTGATTTGTGGACTGATTTTGCTTTGAGGGCTTCCCTTCTCCTTGTTTCTTCTCTTCCTCAATGTAGTATGCTTGTATGCATGCCTCATCAAGGTCTTGTGGCTTACTTGAGGTGACCCATTTCCTTAAGTGTGTATGGAGACCTCCCAAGTACTTGGTTAACTTGTCTTCATCTTCCAAGTCGAAGCCCATGAGCATGGCTTGTTTATGGAACTCCATGATATAATCTTGCACACATTGACCTGCTCCTTGCTTGTAATATTGCCATTTGATTTTATAATCAGTCTTATTCCCAAAAGGAAACATTCATTAAATCCATCCCAATTATGTACAACTGGTTTCTTATTCTTTTTGGAAGATGCTAGATAACTTTCCCACCATATTAGAGCATGACCTTCCATCTTGAGACATGCATATGAAATATTTTGAGCCAAGTTACTTTATGCACACTAAAATATACCTCCATTTGCTTCAACCATTTGATTAATATTTCAGCATCAACTTGTCATTCAAAGGATATAATCTCAACCTTGGTCTCAACTTTGAAAAGAGTGTGTTCAGATTTTAGCTTAGCTTTACCTTTGTCTTTAGGAGGTTTTCCATGCTTGTCCACAGACTATTCTCCACTTCATTTTCTTCTTCATGCAAACCATTGCATTCACAAATCCTTGGTTTCTAGCTGTGAGCCTTTCTTGTTTGGTGATAGTGTCTGGGGACTTCATCAAAACTACAAGATCTTTGCAAAAAACAAGCAAAAATAAATGGAATGCATTAAAAAAGTATAATATTACCCCAAAGTTAGCCAAACCATGAAAATGTGAGACACAAATTGACAAGTGTAGAAACCAAATTAATAGAAGAAAACCCCACGTGTATTAAGAAGGAAGGCTTACAAACACTATTCTACAGATTGAAATCTTTATGAAGAGAGTGGAAGAAATAAGAGAATAGAAAAGAAGAATAAACTTCAAGTGTGTAAAGAGAAGAGGAGAGAGCCCTTTGGATAACGTGAAGAAGCCAAAAGAAGTTACAAAACAACTCCATAATTACCTTAGCCAACCTTCCTAGTGTGTGCCTAGTGTGCCTAGTCCCCATGGGTGAGGAGGAAGTGTATGCCAAGTGTTACAGGGATTACATATAGCATGGAACTCCAAGATTCCCTTCAAAAGAGACAAGAGGTGAGACACTTTCCACATATTTTCTTGAAACAGGAATAAGCCTACACATACCTAAATTACCCTTAGGATTACAGAATAACCCAAGTAAAGGGTAATCCTAGCAATCACATTTTCCTCGAGTGCAATGACTCTCTTGGAAACAATCTCTTAGTCTTCTTGAGTCATTTCTCTCACCTATTGATTCCACCTTCTTGTAGATATTTCAGGATTGCAAGGCAGCAAATCTCCTCAAAATCTTGTGACAGTCATACAAATTAGTCAAAATTCTCCACAATAACCCAAAGATAATTTGTTCTGATACCAAAGTGATCTATAAACTCTCAAGTACAAGCTTGCCAGAATTCACAAAATCACAATTTGTTATTCTATTCCAAATTTGCCTCTAAATGATAGTTCAATCTTACACAAATGACTTAAAATTAGTGCAATTCATTGTTGGAAAATAAAAGACAACTTTGAGCATTGAAACATGAAAATAGAACATATGCATATGGAGACACAAGACAAATATTTTTGATTTGGAAAACCCAAGGATGGGGAAAAACCAATTGGAAGAGGCAATTGCACTGCATCCTATCTTTTTATGGCCAAGAACAAATTACAATGAGATTATTAGAACAAGTACATCAACTACATGTTGACAATTCTTCCACAGGTCAGATTGTCTCTTGCCATTCAGAAAGTTCATGTCTCTAGCCAAGGAAGAAATAATACATTGGGTAGATGTAGACCAATTGAAATAACTCATTTGCAAAGCCTTGGCTACAACAGGATTTCCTTCGGACAAAGAAGGCTTGATTTCACATAGCTTCGAAAAAGTTCAAAGGACATAAGTCCGCAGGAAATTAGCCAAGAGTAAGGAGAAGACAACAGATATCCTTCAAACAAAAGTCCGAAGGAATTCCTTCGGACTTTTTGTCCGAAGGAATACTTCAGAGAATTTTTAAACAAAGAACCCACAGCCTCCCAAAAAGTCCGCAGAAAAACATAAAGTCTGAGGAATAAGGACAACTACAAAAAGCCCAGGTGCCCTACAATTTTTTCGAAAGGCCATTTCTGAGAGACACAAGCCCTTGCGGAGGGCACTTGGTCGGTGACAGGGCCTTTGCAACTTTCCCGAAGGGCATAGAGGAAGGACACAAGCCCTTGCGGAGGGCACTTGGTCGGTGGCAAGACCTTTGCAATTTTTCCGAAGGGCTTTCTGCGGGTGGTTAAGACAGACAAAGGACTAATTCCTTCAAACTTTTTGTCCGAAGGAATTCGGAGAATTTACAAAGAGAAACCCCACAGAAAAAATACACAAAGGCAAAAAGAGCAAACAATTTAATTGACGGATATCCTTCGGACTTTTTGTCTGAAGGGTTAATTCAGAAAAGTGAGAAGCAAAAAGTCCGCGAAAATTCAAAAAAACACAAAAATCCCGCAGGAAAAAGAAAGAGAAATTCAAAGGATACAAAGCCCGCGGGAAAAGTGACAAGGACAATTCAAGCGGAATAATTGTTTGAAGGAATTCCTTCAGACAATTTGTCCGAAGGAAATCCTTCGGAGGGTTTGAAAAGGCAAGTTTTGAGCACAGATAATTATGCCAAGGAACAAATAAAGACAATTCCCGTGGGACATTTTGTCCGTGGGAAAGTGAAGTGTAAATAAGCCGAGACAAAATACATGCAAAGGGAAAGTCCGTGATATAGTATAGACCAAGCAAAAGACATTGACAAATACCAAGGAAGTAATTCCTTGGGCTAGATTGTCCGAAGGAATTCCTTCGGAAGATTTGCCGTGGGAAAGTGAAAAAACCAAAGCCCGAGGCAAATACATAACATGGGCAGAAAATAATCCAAAGCAAAGGACCAAACAAGAAAAGACCGCAAAGTAGACAGATCTGAAGAAATAAAATGACAAAGGGAAAACCAAGGGAAAAGACAGACAAAACAGCCAATGAACGCGTTCTACAACATGCAAACTGCCATAAACAAACTTAGACACATCTGAGGCACGCGTGAACATGCCAAAAAACAATTAAGAATATTGTTTTTTATCTATAGTTGACCTATAGTCAAAGACTGCCGTAAAAGGCATGAAAAATAATGAACACAGGGGGTTAAATCATTCAAAAGGCATGCAGCGACTTCCAAATATTCCAACTCAGCTTCCAACGGTTCAAGTCGGAGTGCTAATTTTAGTCTCCGTGAATTCCATGCAAGCAAAAGCTAATTACGGTTGACTAGTCAAGGCTTCAGTTGGCTGGTTGTTGAAGTCAAGTTTATCTTCAAACGTTCCAACTCAGCCTTTCAAACATTCCAGCTCGGCTTCCAACGGATCAAGTCAGAGTTCTAAAATTGACATTGGTGTGGATTTCCATGCAAAGAGAGGTGGGCGTTTCAATAAATCCAGCCATCCACTTCCTCTAACGCCAAGGAGCTTCATGCAAAGACAAAGGGAAAACATGTTTTATTGAAAGGCAAAGTCAGTCTTGAGTTAATCTAGGTTGATCTTCCTCTTCTATTATTCAACGTCAATCTCTTGGCTTTTGTAATTCTCTATATTAATGGCTTTTCATCCTTAGATTTTTTCATCCCTCTCTTGGCAAGACCAGACTCTGCCATTGGTGAGTTGTGTAACCTCTTCAATCAATAGGACTGTACTTTCAGATTTCAAGTGCTGGCATAGTGTATATTCATTCAACAATTTGCATATGTGGTAGATTTCTCTCCCTTCTCAAATTCTGATTCATACCTAGTTGCTAGCTTATCGTATTATGCAGGTCATGTTAAATGTTTTTTATGTCTTTTGTTGAAGCTGTAAGTGGATGATAAGTGGCTGCAAAGTGTCTTGTATCAGAACTCTCTCCATCATTTTCCCTCATGTTTTGGCCATTGGATCGAAACTTCTCATGAAATACTTATCCATAGTGGTCGATTAAAATCGAAGGTCTTCCTTTTCCCTTGTTTGTTCAGAGTTCAAGGTTCCAAGTAGAGTGGATCAATCTTTTGGTGTATCACCGTTATTAGGTAGGATTTCCCCTTAAAGTTTCCTTCTCCCTTTTCCATGGTAGTCCGCAACACAGAGTAGAGATCCTCATTGATACATCTTACATGAACCAGCCTTCTCTGGAGGTTATTCTCACCATTGAGGCACCCACCCTCGTGAGAAGATCCCATTGTTTCAACCGGATAGAGGATTGGCCATTTCATGCACATCTTCGATTCAGGGCGTAGCTCCAGGTTGACAACACTACAATCATGCTCACAAGCTTTCCCTCGCTAATTTTTTCTCCAATCCTTCATAGAAACAATTGAATGCTAACTTTGTTCACTGATTGATCATCCTCTCTAGGTGTGCCATCTTATCATGCTTGGAGATGTCCTTTCGCACACTAAAGTATCCCCAACCGTCTTACAAGTTGAAGAGACAGTTTTCATGTCAATATTGCCCCTGTAGGGTTAATGCGGGCGAAACTATTAGTTAATGTTGACTGGTGGTTTCGAAATCACCACTTTGCAAAAATTGGTGGTTACAACCGCCGCCTACATGAAGTGGCGGTTTTGTCACCATGCTTAAAACTCTTCCTCTAAAGCTCTCTTGAGGATTGAAACAGGGTTTTGATCTTGTTGTCTAATGAATAGATTGTTTTATAGTTACTGGATTCTTATGGGTCAAACCTTGAGATAAACAACATCCTAGTTGTGTTTGAATGTAGGACTGATTGGAAAGAACTAAAGAGGGGGTTTGAGAGTGACAGGTATTGATGGAGGCCTTCTAGTTGTGGAACCAAAGCAAGATATGGCATGCAGGGTGAAACAAGGATGATTGGATGTCAACATGGCAAGAAAATTGATGAGGTAGCAAGGATGAGAGGTCCAATCCTATTCATTAGTAAATTTAAATAGACTTGCATGGGCCAATAAATGCATGTCATAGATTCATTTTGTAATTAAGAAGTTCTTTATGTATACTGCATGGCTTGGAAGCCATTACACTAATAGTTTAACTTTGAAGAAATGGAAGTATGAAATGTAAAATGTTGTTAATAGTCCGTAACATATTTAGATAATGGGTGCCATTTTTTCAATTTTGCTCAGTTTCCCGTTTATTTATTTTAAAGTGAATGGCATCATTACAACCCTCTTTTACCTATAAAATAGCTCATGTTTGTAACTAATTAATTGATCTTTAATATTCTCTGTCACTTCTATTCACAAGCATGTGAGTTATATGATTGAATTTCTCAATTCTTCATAGGTAATTAGCTCATATAGCTATAGAAACAATTGGGCATCTTATACGTGCCCATAACGAGGAATCAAAATGCAAAAGATTTAGTGTTTATCCACGAGAATTTGACTTCTTTTGAGATATACTAAAGAATATACAATAGGTTTCACAAAGGTGTAGACCTGTGATCATGAGGCTATGGGCATCTTCCACTTGAAATTTTAGAATCAGAGTTTGCATGTGCATATATTAGTTACAGTGCATAGTTTTCCCAGTGATACAACATAAGAGGAAGGGAACAAGGTAGAATAGTCAAAGATTTGCAAGATGATATATCTGATTTGTATGACTCTGGTTAAAACTTTACATTTATGTATAATGGAAATTTAAGATTGCACAGTACGACTTGTTACATTTTCTATGTCAATTGGCTTTAAATCATTTGAATAATTTCTATAAATTTGTCTTATCAATATGAGATGATCAAATTCCAGATAAAGCCTGTGTTCATTCTCCTAAACTCTTTGCGTTTAAATTATTTTGTTTACCTTTATGTTCATGTTCAAGTATGTTATTTTTATAACTTTATGTCAAATGTTTACTTCATATTTTCTTTCTTGGAAGCTTCTTGTCTTGTACCAATTCACATCTCTCACACATTTTGATTTTCTTTTAGCAACAACTACAGCAATGCTTTCAAAACAAGAAAGCAGTTATGTATTGATGATAAAGAACATGTGAAATACATGGGATGCCTAATATATAACATCCGATCTTCACAAGAGAAATCTAACAAGGACCCCAGCTTTGAAGATATCTAATGTTGACAAAGAATGTACCTCTTTAGCATTATTTAGATGATAAAACCGGTGCAACTGCATTACTGAATTGTAAGATTTGTTGTGAAGATCCACTGACTCCAGTATGCCAAGGCTGATGCAATCACATGGTAAGGACTGAATTACCTCAGTTAATGCTTCACATAAATGTTAATCAAGAAGAAAAACTATGAATTGTCAGCCTCCAATTCTGATGAATATCTAGTGGGTTCTATAAAAAATCAATAGGAAAAAAAATAATATCATTCAAATGAGAAAGATATTCGAAAACTATGAGTCTCTACAAAGAAAAGCTATCAAATCAAATCAGATGTTTCATCAAATATAGATTACTCCAAAAAAGTGCATCAATGCAAGTAGTTTCTTTGCATAACTAAAAGTAAAGCCACTACATTAGTTTGAAGCGTGCATGCATATGTTTAGGAAAACTTATTTTTACCATTGCAACTCAGAGATCAGACGCTGATAATCATGAAGCAAAGGACCTAGCTCACACAATCTTATTGAGCAGGCAGCTGAATTTTTCCAATATTCCCGTAGTACCTGTATTGACATAAAGTCATTCCGTAGTTTATCATTTGCATTCATAAGTATAACAAAGCCCATGATTCCCTTATTTTAATATAAAAATTCCAAATGCTGAGGGAGAGACTTTCTACAAACTTCCCCTAGGTACCTTAACAAGAATGCCTTGTTCGGTAGTTTTATCGAGATCTTTGGGCACTAGTGCAGCTGCTAGTGCCAAATATTCTGAGTCACTTGATTCATCTTGAATATCAAATTCAGAAGTAGAGGAAGTCACCACAGGAAGTCCAAGTCTCTGCCGCAGTTCTCCTAGAGGAGATACAAAATCCTGGTCAGTTTCCTGGTTGTTGGCAGAAGTTTCACACGATAATCATCAGAATATGATGATACAATATAACATGACATGCATATTGTAACACAATTTTGTGGCCAAGCATTAAATTATATAGTTTTCCACATGAAATATACTAATTTACTGATGTCCAAAAAAATTATATCTTGAATACATATTGGCTAGAATTTGGGCACCTGTATTGACTCCCATCAGTTAGGGTTAGGCTAGATCCATGGGAGTACAAAATTACATAATTTAAGTTTTGACACAACAATAATGAGCTGCTTTTATATGGTAACAATGTGTTCCTGAGTGTATTCTGTTTTCTTAGCCAAGGTGGTGAACACCCTAAGTGAATGGTTCCATGCCGATGCCATTTGCATCATGGCATTTCCTATGCTCCTATATGATATAAAATCCATATTAATCTTTCTTACTTTTGCGGGATAGGTGAGAGGACGTTCTGTTGAGAAGGTACTGCCAACCCCACCCCCAAACTTTCCGTGGTGCTTGTTCATAATAAGAAAGGCTCTGACCTCGTATACCCTTGTCACCAAGTTATGCTGACATCCTTGAGCAAAAAGACAGATCTGGTTCTCCATAGTAGCATCATCTTCAAGGACAATGGGTTGTGTTTCTTCTTTCCTCTGCTGGGCTAAAAGGGCCACCTGCAACTGAGGGTTTGTAGAAGAGGGAGGCATGGTCTTTTTGGAGTAGAAGAGGGAGGCATCGTCTTTTTGGAGTTACCTTATTTAATTTGAACTCTCTTATTTGGTGGCAACCTAGTGGATTTTTCTAAGGATAAAATGTCTACATTTGGGAAATGTCCCTAGATCTAGCACCATGAAAATGGGATCGGCCAGGGTATATAAGGTAATGAGCTCCCTCAGTAGAGTTGTACCTTTGCTACTGTTTCACCACCTTCCTTACCGTTTCACCCAAGTGGCTGTCACAAGGAACCTAATGGATTAAACTGGGTAGCAAACTGGTTAGAAGGGAATTCAAGAGTTGAATTAAGAAAAGTAGGATAGCAATTCAGTCAACATCATAGAGTTTGATATCAACATGAAACCCTTCGATTTTTGGGAGCAATGGACTACCAGAACTCTTTTCTAGTTGCAAAATAACCATCTATTTAGGGTTCCTAGCACAAGTCGAGTCCATCTAAACATCATTGGAATCACAAAGACTGCCCATCGCTTCTCAGCATAAAAGCTGTACATGGCATTGCTGAGCAGTCAACTCCATTCAGGAAGCTGTATAAAGTTTGCAAACAGGACGATGCAAGTGGTGAAGGGCACTACTGGCCAAAAGGGAGTGGATGTGGAGGAAAGGGAGGCATGTTGACATGTATGAAAACTTGAGAGAAAACATGCGATTGAAACAAAAACAAGAATATAGTAATTATAAAGAGTGATGGGGGAGGGGGGGAAAGGTGGTTCCCAAAGGTGTGAATATGTGATTCATTGAAAAAATTTATATTTAGGGAAAGATAAAATATGTGGAGGTGAAAAAAATTAAGAAGTGAATTACATGTGAAAGGGATTTGTGAGTTAAAGGGGGATGTGTAGGAGGTGAAAAAAAAAGCAAGTGGGTGGTATTACTGACGTTGGACTTAATATTGAAAAGGGAAGTGTGGTGTCCCCAAGATTTCACCTGCAAAATCTTGGAGTACCCCTTTAAAAAAATTTGGTCTTTTTGACTTGTGTTAATTGTGGGTCATGTTGTTGCTTTCCCATTTTTTTAATTTTAAGTTTTTCTTTCCGCGTTCAATTGCACACGTTGCTCAAAATTGTCTCCAGGAAGTCATAAAGCCACTCGCAAAATGCTCATGTGCTTAAAGTCGCTCAATTTTTCGTCCTCGACCCAATCGGGTTTTATAAAGCGCTTTACTTGTTTTAAATGAGTTAAAAAAATAAAAATCATTTGATATAAATTGAGTTAATGAGTTAAAGTGGGAGATTAGAAAATATATAAAGTACTTTTCCAGGTCATTGTTACCACATCATTTTTACCTTCACCTCACTTTAGAGCATCCATCCATGCAAGAGTTTTTCACAGATTGACTAATTGGAGAAATTTTTGAGCAATTTTCCGCAATCTTTTCTTTCAGGTATGTGTTTTTTCTTTACTTTAGCTTTGTTTTGTGTGTTTGGTCTTCAATTCTTTTTCCCAGAATTCATACATTCTTCCAGCTAAAAAACCCTAATCAATTTCTTTTTGCCTTGGTATGCATTGACAATTATTTGAGCTTTTCTCTACCTAGGGTTTGGAATGATCATTTCACCAAACTGCAGACTTGGTTTGTGGTTTTCAAAATTAATTTTATTTCCTCCAGGAAACCAGTCGATCATTTTTCCCCAACGCCATTCAAAGGGACCGCAATATAAATCGGGTTTTTCCTAAAGCTCAAGTCATTCTTTTCGAAAAGCAAGTCGATGCATTTAAAAAGTCCACGTTTTGGGTATGAGTGATCAGAACTTTTGTAACTATTTGTTTCCTTTAAAAATAAGCAATGAAGCCCTAGGGCCAAAGCCTCCCAAGACTGCAGCAGCAAAACGAAGTTTTATTAAGCCATTACTTGCTTTGTGTTATAAGTTGAGGCCATTTGAAAATTTGCAGCCCACTCAAAAACCAATTCCGAGTTTTATTTAATCTTTGCTTATTTGCAAAACAAACAAGTCAAGGTTTTAGAAAATTTTATGGTCCTTTCATATGCCATCCATTTATAGACCAAATCGGAGTTTTATTGAGTCTTTACTTCCTTCAAAAAGATAAGTAAGTTGCCTCTCAAAGTCCACAGCCCTCATATTTAGACCAAACCGGGATTTCATTATGTCATGACTTGGTTCTATTTTGAAATCAATTGAAGCCTTCAAAATTTTTGATCATTTAGCAAGCAAGTCAAGCTTTCAATAAAATTTGTGATTTTAACCCATCCTTTGCAAATCGGGACTTCATTGGCTCCTTACCTCTTTGATTTCATAACATAAGCTGAGGTATTTCTTATTCCCACCGTCTACTTTATAAAAGCCATCGGATTTTTCAAACAATCCTATTTAGCATGCAAACCGGGTCTTTGAAGAGTCATTACTTCTTTTTGAAAAACAAGTTGAACATATTTAAAAATCTGCAGGTCAAAGGGAAAGAGTTTGGGTTTTCAATAAGTCATTTCTTCATCTCCAAAATCAGTCAAGCCTTTCAAAATTCCCGCAGCCCACTTAAAAGACCAAATCGGAATTTCTTAGCCTCATTACTTGCTTTATTGAAACAAGTCGAGCCTACCCAAAAGTCCACCATATAAAGGCTTAGTGTAAAGTGGAGTTCCTAGGAGTCATTGCTTATTTTCATTAAGTGATCTCAAAAAGTCCTCAATACAAAGGAAAGCTCAACCGGAACTTTTTTAAGTCGTTACTTATTTCTCTTTTATAAAGTAATGCACCCCAAAAAGTCCTAGATAGAAAGGGAAATTTTTTAAGTTACTTATTTCTCTTTTATAAATTAATGCACCCCCAAAAGTCCTCAATACAAAGAGAAAGCTTAAACAGAACTTTTATGACTCAAAAATGAGTAAGGCAGCCCTCCAAATCCGCCATGCAAAGGCAAGTAGACCAAAGCAACTCTTTGTTCTCTCCCAGTTGAGCCCACTTTTCATTATGTGCACTGAAAGTTTACCTAAAATTTCATAATAGCATGATTCTCGGGAAACTAAAATTGATCATATGCATGAATGAACTTGGCAAATGTTGAGTTACATGTTTGTTCAAATTTTCTATAGGAACATTTTAAGTTGTGAACATATTTATGAGAGGGAAGCTGTGGTAAATGTCTCACATACAAGAGATATCTTCATAGACAGAAGAGGCAAGGTCAGGAGAAATAATTTTCACACAAGATCTCAGTCTTGCAACTGCAAAAGCTTCAAGAGAGGAAAAAAAAATCTCAGGCAAAAGCACATCCAGGCAGTGTGAGATATGAGTACAAGGGCTATCCAGTGGAATCGTGTATAGTGTCTAATCTTGATGAAATAAGTGATACTGATATGGGACATGTATCTGTAAGTTAACTAATTGACAGATCCAAGGCAACCCGCAAGACACCCTTTATGCAAGCTAGGGTTAACAGTGGTATCATTCAAGCTGCAACGCTTCCAAGTACTGCCCAATTGTCAGAGATTGTTTTAGAGTGTGCCAAATTTTACAATCCTCTAACTAAAACAGTCAAGGACACAACAGGCAATATAGTGATAAGGTTGGACACACAATTCTTCAACTACTATCTTAAAATTCCAACAAAATCAAAAGTACTTGATGTCAACATGCAAAGGGCCATTGATAGATGGGAAAACAACATAGCTGAATGTATAAGTATCATGAATAGAAGTTCTTTGAAGACATTTAAGCAGCCATCTAGATTCCTGAAGACCATTCAAAGATCAGATCTTGTGCAAGAAGTTGATGACATCAGCCAGTTGTTGTGCAGAATAAATGGAGAGAGAAATGCAAAATTCTTCTACTCATGGATGTATTACTTCATCAGAACAATTGAGGTCGATAGAGCCAATGCAATGATCAATTGGGCTTGTTGGCAATTTGAGTGTCATGGTGTACGAGGAGATTGCTATCTATAATATTGTCATTGATGTCAAATGATGAATGTTCTATTAAGCATTAATGACAAAGGTGTTGAGTTGTGTTGCACTGAACATATCAGTTGTAGAGTCCTCATGGAGATTGTATGTGCATCTTGAATTCCCAGAATAGTCATATGAATGCCTCTGTTAGTTTGTTGAGTATGGCTTAGTACACAGTTTGTTGGTGACTACATTTGCATATATGGCAGCATCTGAAGGAAACAATCACACCAGGCTACTCAGGTTTGTGCCTATTCCTTGTGGTCCAAATTCTAAGTCATGCGGATGGAAGGAGCAAAAGTTATGCAGGTGCAAAGTAGGACTCCCAGGGAATTGAACGGTATCTGAACACTTAGTTGATTTTACAAGCTTGGGAATTCTTTTGGAAAAGTGCTTGGGAATTATTTCGGGTGAATTGACTTGGGGAATTCTTTCGGAGATATTGGTGAAGACAATTCTCTCGGACAAAAAGCCCGCAGCTAATAAGGGAATTCTTTCGGGAAAATTGGCTAAGTCTTTGTCGGACAAATTGTCTGTAACAAAGTTTTCGAAGGAAAAGAGTGCCACTAGGAATTTTTTCGAAAAAATTGTCCCGAACAAAATCTTCGAAGCGCACTTTACAAAAAGTCCGAAGGGTATGTGGACCTTTACAAAAATGCCGAAGGGTATTTTGCAAAAGGCTAAAGGGTATGTGGACCTTTACAAAAAAGCTGAACGGTAAGTGGACCTTTACAAAAAAGCCAAAGGGTACATTTGCAAAGTCCCAAAGGGTATGTGTCCTACACAGAAGTTCGGAAAGAAATAAGCGAAGAAATGAAGGGCATTTCAAAACTCCCGAAAGGCACTTAGACATTTTGTCGGGCAAATTGTCTCGAAAGGCACGATGGCAAAAAGCCCGCAGAAATTGTCTCGAAGGGCACCTTGACAAAAAGCCCGTGGAAATTATCCCGAAGAAGCACCTTGACAAAAACAATTTGTCCGAATGGTAGTCGAATGAAGAAGGGACACTTGCAGAGTTTCCGAAGGACACCTGCAAAGTTTCGAAGCATAGTTTACAAAATCCCGAAGGGTAGTTCAATTGAAGTTAAAGGACACTTGAAAGTGCCAAAGGATAATTGTGGAGGACACAAGGCCAGTTCGAAAAAGCCAAAAGGCTTCCATGACAAACTCCCAAAGGGCATATAGACAAAGATAAAGTTCAAGCATATCTAAGACAATTAAAAGGAGAGAAAGCGAACCAATCATATAGGAAATATCGAGATGCGAGAAAGAGCTCGACGGTCAATGCAAGAGAGATCAATGGTTTTGTTTCAAAAGTGAAAATGTCTGATGGTTCAAGATTGATAGTGAATGGTGCCAATGACAAGATGAATAACCCTCATTTAAAGACATGACTAGACAAACGATTAGCTCGAAAGGTCTACTCGGAGCTCGAGATTGATCGATCGAACCGATCAATCATCAATTAAGGAAATGGCGCAGTAATAACCTAAATCCGGTAGTTGCCAAACATAGCAAAGAGACTTGACCATTGCAATGTGATGCATGAACCAAGACACAGGAAAGTGTATAAGTCAAAGTTGCATTGAATGAGAACTAGAAAAGGGGAGTTGAAGTGTGAACACGTTGCAGATATGAATACCTAGACTCATTTTTCCATATATGCATCATCTAGAACCTTGCGTGTGGGTTGCCGCCACTGTCGTTGCAAATTTGAGAGTGACTCAGGTTGTCCATTGAAGACGTATGCAGACAGAGTAAAAAGCAGAGAAAAACAAAAGGGAATGAAGAGTGTATGAACAGAATATATCCAGACGTGTGTAGACACAGAGTGAGAGTCAGAGGGACAGAGATTGAGCAGACCGGAAGAGAGGGCACACATAGAATGTGTAGAGACTGAGCAGAGAGGAATAAAGAGCACATTGAGAATGAGCAGAGAGTGAGTAGTTACATACTAGACTTGTAACAAAGAAACTGAATTGGATTCATTTATGAATCTATCTTGTTTACTAGAGTTGTAGCTTCACATGTTTTGATTAGTTGGTGCCATCAAAAAAATTGAGTTGGTGCTCAGTTAGGGGATTGGTGTCTCCTTAGGATGGGTGTCCTTAAATGTAACCAGTGAGGTGTTTTACTGAGGCTGGATTAGAATGGTAGATTCTAGCATTTATTCTCACCGTGGTTTTTCCCTTTGGGTTTTCCACATATAAATCTGATGTAATGTGTTTATGTGTGTGTGTGATCTTTGCATCTATTTTTTGATGTGCATATAAATTTGTATCTCCTCTAAAATTTTAAATCAACTAGTTTTAGCTCATCTACTGATTCACCCACCCTCTCAGTAGATAATTGTGTTCAACAATTGGTATCAGAGCCTAGGGTTCCTTAGGAAGAAGCTTAATCGGCTCAGGTAGATCTTAGTTAGTGAACACAATGGCCAGTCAAAAAGGATCCTCCTCAAACAAAGCATCTCTCTTTGATGGATCTAACTATGTTTTTTGGAGCATAAAGATGGAAGCATATTTGTCCTCATTAGGATTTGATGTATGGATGTCTGTAGTAAATGGATATACAGCTCCTACTGTAGCTCCTATTGATCAGGTTACCAAAAAGGCATATGAAAACAACGCCAAGGCAAAGAATGCTATTCTTTGTGGATTGTCAAACTCAGAGTTTGTTAAAATTATACACTGTCAAAGTGCAAAAGACATGAAACAAGTTAAAAAGCAGCTATGAAGGAGATGACAAAGTGAAGTAGGCCAAGCTACAAACATACAAAGGGCAGTTTGAGAGTCTTAAGATGAATGAAGAAGAAAAGAATGCCGACTACCTCCTTAGGGTGGATGAGATAGTGAATGCTATCAAAGGACTTGGAAAAAACAATAGAAAAGTCAACTATCGTCAAGAAGGTTTTGAGATCCCTACCATCAAGATATGACTCCAAAATCTCTGCAATTGAAGAAGCAAGACATTTGGACAAGCTCACAGTGGACGAGCTACATGGAACATTCACAACCTATGAGATGAGAATGGGAGAGACTAACACGTTTAAAAGAGAAGCTATATTCAAAGTAGCAAAGCAGGCAAAAGAAGAAATATCCATGTCTGAATCTGAGGAGACTGATGGAGAAGAAACTAACTTTGTCAGAAAATTAAAGAGAGGATCAAGAAAATACAAAGGCAAGCTACCGTTCAAATGCTTTAACTGTGGAAAGGTAGGGCACTTTGCTGCTAAATGTCCTTATAATAAAAAGGACAATTCTGATCAAGTAGAGAGCAACAAAAAGGTGAAACCTCACTATGCAAAAAAGGACTTCAAGAGCAAGAAAGGTTTATATACAAAAGAAGACAGTGACTCAGTGAAAGGTAGTGATAGTGATAGTTCGGATGATGATCATGATTGTGCTTTTGTAGCAAAGGGAAAGGAATTCCTGTTCATGGCAGAAGAATCCACTCCCATAAATAAAGAACAGGGCAAAGATGAAGATTGGGATGAAGAAGAAGAAGGTGAAGTTGATCTAGAAGGTGAGCTAATTTGTACTCTAGAAGAGATTGAGAAACTAAGAAAAGAGAACTCAAAATAGAAGAAGCTTGGGCAGAAGGAACTTGACAAATCTAATCAAATGATAGTGACTCTAAAAACTCAACTTGAGGTGGTTAAAAGAATAGAAGTAGTTAAGGTGGAACTACAAACAAAATCCAAAGAATGCATGAAGCTTGAGGTAGAAATAATAGCTTTAAGGAAAGAACTTGAGAAGGCAAAAAGTCAAATAGACAAAAGTCTAAAGTTGACAAAAGGTCAAACATTCTTAATGAATTAATCAGCGGTCAGAAGCCTTCAAATGAAAAATTTGGTCTTGAATATGAGAAAGGAAATGGCTCATCAACTAGTACGTCGACCAACCTCTATGATAATTTCAAAATAGGAGCAGAAACAAAGAAAGAGGACAACAAGGACACTGCAAATGATCCAAACAAAGATAAAGTGAGGAAAATAAATTCTGGGAAAAGGTTTGAAATCAAAGATGCAGAAGGATATACTCAAGTGATAGACTTCAAAAAACAAAGGAGTATAAAAGTTAATTATACTGCACCAAAGAAATTTATGACCAGGTATTAATCATACTTTTACGGTTATTGTTACAGCTATAATCAGTTTGGTCATAGGGCCATTGAATGTAGAGTTGTTCCTACTAGAAGAATTAATTTTGTAAGTAGAAACTCATTTGCTCCTCTGCTAGATTCAAGTTTGATGTGCTACAATTGCAATAATTTTGGTCACATAGTTAAGCATTGTAGGACCAACTTTGAAACATCAAAAGGATACAATGTAAATAAAGGCAAGTTAATAAAAACAAAGGTTCACAAGTCGCTGATAAAGAAAAAAGGACATATGAGAGACCCAAGAAAATGTGGAAAGTGAAAAATTAATCCTTGATTTCTCAAACGGCACTCCACGCCAAAAAACAAAACTTGTGGGTGATAGATAGTGGGTGCTCAAAGCACATGACTGGTGACAAGAGCAAGTTCACCAAGTTGAGCAAGTGCAAGGAAGGAACTATCAGCTTGGGAGACAACACAGTAGTAAAAATCAAAGGCAAAGGAACCTTGCATATTGATGGTAAGCTTCCTACACGATGTTTTTTATGTCAAAGAACTGAAGCATAATCTACTAAGTATCAGCCAAATGTGTGACAATGGATATAAGGTCATATTTAATGCCGAAGGCTGCAAGCTAAAGAGATTTGACAAAACAATTGCAGAAGGGAAAAAGACCGAGAAAAATATCTACAATCTTGTTGAGGTAAACAGTAATAGCTGCCTCATAGGAAAAGTTGATGAACGTTGGTTGTGGCATAGGAGAATTGAACATACCAATTTTGACAATTTATTCAAAGTAAGTTCGAATAAGTGTGTAAGACATATGCCCAAGATAACCAAACCCGCAGATACTACATGCAGAGAATGTCAATTAGGCAAGCAAACAAGGGTTAAATTTCAAACAAAAGAATATGCGACTACAAAGCCTCTACAATTAGTCCATACTGATCTCTGTGGTCCTACCCAGACAAGAGGATCAAAAGGAGTTTATTACTTCATGTTGTTCGTAGATAATTATTCAAGGATGACATGGGTAAGCTTTTAGAAGGACAAATCTCAAGTTTTTAAGAGATTTAAAATCTTTAGAGCCATGGTTGAAAATGAAATGGGAAGAAAGATCAAATGTTTGAGATCTGATAAAGGTGGAGAATTCACCTCAAATGAGTTCATAGAATATTGTGAGAAACATGGGATTAAAAGGCACTACTCTGTTGAAAGAACTCCACAGCAAAATGGAGTTGTTGAGAGAAAGAATAGGACTGTTAAGGAGATGGTCAGAAACAATGTTGAAAGAGGCCAAACTATCTGATGGATATTAGAGAGAAGCAGTCCAAATAGTAGTATACATCCTGAACAGAGTTCAACAAAGGGTAAAAAGTGATAAAACGCCATATGAACTGTGATATGAAAAGCCTGCATCAGTTAAATACTTCAGAGTGTTTCGAAGCAAATGCTACATTAGAAGAAAGGAGGACAAACTAGGCAGCTTTGAGTCAAGATGTGATGAGGGAATTTTTCTTGGTTACTCCACTCATACCAAAGCCTATGTATGTGACAATAATAGTCTACATAAAATAGTTGAGAGCATCAATGTCAAGGTCAAAGAAGGATTTAAACATGTCAAACTTGATGAGGAGATCGAAATTGAAGAATTAGAAGCAAAAAATGAAGAAGATAGTGAAGAGGAGGAAGCAAAGAGAGAAAAGGCACCTGCAAGGTTTGTTCAAAAAGAACATCCCAAGGAGCAGATAATTGGCAACAAAAATAAGGGAGTTCAGACTAGGAGAAGAGCTGTAATGAATAAGGAGCAAGTAAGTTTTGCTCTATTTTCAAAAATTGAGCCTAAAAACTTTAATGAAGCCAACAAGGATGAAAACTGGTTAAAAGCCATGGAAGAAGAACTGAGTCAAATAGAAAAGAACAAAACATGGGAATTAGTTCCTAGACCCTCAAACAAGAATGTGATAGGAACAAAATGGGTTTACAGAAACAAACTCAATGAAAATGGAGTTGTCATAAGAAACAAAGCAAGATTGGTGTCCAAGGGATATGCACAAGTAGAAGGCATAGACTTTGAAGACACATTTGCTCCAGTGACAAGCCTGGAAGCCATAAGAATGTTTTTGGCATTTTATGTTCATAAGAAGTTCAAAGGATATCAAATGGATGTAAAGTCAGCCTTCTTGAATGCAAACTCAGAAGAGGAAGCCTACATTGAACAACCAGAAGGTTTTCAGCTAGTGGATGAAGAAGATTATGTATGCAGACTGAAGAAGGCATTGTATGGTCTGAAACAGGCACCCGGAGCATGGTATTCAAGATTGGATCAATGCCTGCAACAAGGTTTCAGCAAAGGATGTGCAGACAAAAATTTGTACTTTAGATCAAAAGGTAAGCATATTTTGATTATTGTTGTCTATGTAGATGATATCATCTTTGGAGGTGGCAATAGTAATATGTGCAAAGAATTTGCCACACAAATGCAAAGTGAATTTAAAATATCTATGCTGGGAGAACTTTCTTTCTTTCTTGGTCTACAAATTGCACAAACCAATGAAGGGATATTCATATCTCAAACCAAGTATGCAAAGGAGATGCTCAAAAAATTCAGAATGGAAGACAACAAACCGATTAGTACTCCCATGATAACTGGATGCAAAGTGAGCAAAGAAGATGAGTCCCCTGATGTGAATAATACTATGTACAGGGCAATGATAGGTAGCCTGTTGTACTTAACTGCATCAAGACCAGACATCATGCAAGCTATATGCATGGTTGCAAGATTTCAAGCAGCTCCCAAGGAATCACATGTCAATGATGTGAAAAGAATCTTCAGATACATCAAGAGCACAATTGATTATGGTATGTGGTACCATACAAGTGAAGATCTCACCTTGATTGCATATGTAGATACTGATTGGACAGGGAGTGTGGATGACAGGGGAAGCACTAGTGGTAATGCACTCTTCCGTAGAAATAGACTTGTGTCATGGCTGAACAAAAAGCAAGAATCGGTTATGCTTTCTACAGTAGAATTAGAGTATGTAGCAGCAACAGCATGTTGCACCCAAGTCTTGTGGATGAAGCAAACTCTCAGAGACATCAAGGTAGAATACAAAGAACCTATTTCTATCTTTTGTGATAACTCAAGTGCCATAAACATATCTAAGAATCCAGTGATGCATTCCAGAACCAAGCATATATCCATCAGATATCATTTTCTAAAAAAAAAGGTTGCAGATCAAGAGGTCAAAATTGAGTATGTGCTAAGAAAGAACCAAATTGTAGATATATTTGCCAAGTCTCTTTCCAAGGAGCAATTTGTGTATCTAAGAGAGAAGTTGGGAGTAGTGGCTCCCACGCCACATCACTAGCTTCTAGTGACAGGGCATGGATCCAGGGGAAGCATTGCAGGATCATTATTAACTCCTCGATTAAGAATAAAGATGATTTGGTGAGAAAGTTGCAGTTCCGTTGTCATTTGCTATCAAAAGAAGTGAAAAAGGTGTGTTGGTTCCAATTCATTATGCCCATCTATATAGAGATATACAGATTTTTTATTGGTCTTTCAAGACCAATGCTATATTTATGATCTTTTGAATGGTAATGGAGTCAGGGGAGCTAGATCTGAAAGTGTCCGAGTAAGAGTTTTGGCAAATGTGTCATTGCCAAGGGGAGTTTCTATCAACAGTGCTCTAACCAGCCAGGGCCAAGGATCAGAACAGCCAGACAGTAAAGCAACAACCCGTTTCCATGTTATGGCAAGGACTCTGTCATTAATGTCAAAGGGGGAGAAAGCCGAATGATGAAGGAATGAAGAAGGGTAGTCATTATGAGGATGTTTTGCCGTTAATAACAAAGGGGGAGATTGTTGGCAATTTAAGTGTCATGGTGTACAAGATTGTTGTCTATAATATTGTCATTGATGTCAAATGATGAATGTTCTATCAAGCATTAATGACAAAGGTGTTGAGTTGTGTTGCGCTGAATAGATCAATTGTAGAGTCCTCATGGAGATTTTATGTGCATCTTGAATTCCCAGAATATTCATATGAATGCCTCTGTCAGTTTGTTGAGTATGGCTTAGTACACAGTTTGTTGGCTATATTTATGATCTTTTGAATGGTAATGGAGTCGAGGGAGCTAGATTTGAAAGTGTCCGAGTAATAGTTTGGGCAAATGTGTCATTGCCAAGGGGAGTTTCTATCAACAGTGCTCTAACCAGCCAGGGCCAAGGATCAGAACACCCAGACAATAAAGCAACAACCCGTTTCCATGTTATGGCAATGACTCTTTGTCATTAATGTCAAAGGGGAGAAAGCAGAATGATGAAGGGTAGTCATTATGAGGATGTTTTGCCATCAATAACAAAGGGGGAGATTGTTGGCAATTTAAGTGTCATGGTGTACAAGATTGTTGTCTATAATATTGTCATTGATGTCAAATGATGAATGTTCTATCAAGCATTAATGACAAAGGTGTTGAGTTGTGTTGCGCTGAATAGATCAATTGTAGAGTCCTCATGGAGATTGTATGTGCATCTTGAATTCCTAGAATAGTCATAGGAATGCCTCTGTCAGTTTGTTGAGTATGGCTTAGTACACAGTTTGTTTGCTATATTTATGATCTTTTGAATGGTAATGGAGTCAGGGGAGCTAAATCTGAAAGTGTCCGAGTAAGAGTTTTGGCAAATGTGTCATTGCCAAGGGGAGTTTCTATCAACAGTGCTCTAACCAGCCAGGGCCAAGGATCAGAACAGCCAGATAGTAAAGCAACAACCCATTTCCATGTTATGGCAAAGACTCTTTGTCATTAATGTCAAAGGGGGAGAAAGCAGAATGATGAAGGAATGAAGAAGGGTAGTCATTATGAGGATGTTTTGCCATCAATAACAAAGGGAGAGATTGTTGGCAATTTAAGTGTCATGGTGTACAAGATTGTTGTCTATAATATTGTCATTGATGTCAAATGATGAATGTTCTATCAAGCATCAATGACAAAGGTGTTGAGTTGTGTTGCGCTGAATAGATCAATTGTAGAGTCCTCATGGAGATTGTATGTGCATCTTGAATTCCCAGAATAGTCATATGAATGCCTCTGTCAGTTTGTTGAGTATGGCTTAGTACACAGTTTGTAGGTGACTACATTTGCATATATGGCAGCATCTGGAGGAAACAATCACACCAGGCTACTCAAATTGTGCCTATTCCTAGTAGTCCAAGTTCTAAGTTATGCAGATGGAAGAAGCAAAAGTTATGCAGGTGCAAAGTAGGACTCCCAGGGAGTTGAACGGTATCTGAACACTTAGTCGATTTTACAAGCTTGGGAATTCTTTTGGGAAAGTGCTTGGGAATTATTTCGGGAGAATTGACTTGGGGAATTCTTTCAGAGATATTGGTAAAGACAATTCTCTCGGACAAAAAGCCCGTAGCTAATAAGGTAATTCTTTCGGGAAAATTGGCTCGGCGATTTCTTTCGGGAAAATTGGCTGTCTTTGTCGGACAAATTGTCCGCAACAAAGTTTCCGAAGGAAAAGAGTGCCACTAGGAATTCTTTCGAAAAAATTGTCCCGAACAAAAACTCCGAAGGGCACTTTGCAAAAAGTCCGAAGGGTATGTGGACCTTTACAAAAAAGCCAAAGGGTAAGTGGACCCTTACAAAAATGCCGAAGGGTATTTTGCAAAAGGACGAAGGGTATGTGGACCTTTACAAAAAAGCTGAAGGGTAAGTGGACCTTTACAAAAAAGCCGAAGGGTACATTTGCAAAGTCCCGAAGGGTATATGTCCTACACAAAAGTTCTGAAAGAAATAAGCGAAGAAATGAATGGCATTTCGAAACTCCCGAAAGGCACTTAGACATTTTGTCGGGCAAATTCTCTTGAAAGGCACGTTGGCAAAAAGCCCACGTAAATTGTCCTGAAGGGCACCTTGACAAAACACCCCTGGAAATTATCTCGAAGAAGCACCTTGACAAAAAGCCCGCAACAGTTTGTCCAAAGGGTAGTCGAATGATGAAGGGACGCTTGCAGAGTTTCCGAAGGACACTTGCAAAGTTCCGAAGGACAGTTTACAAAATCCCAAAGAGTAGTTCAATTGAAGTTAAAGGACACTTGAAAGTGCCGAAGGGCAATTGCGGAGGACACAAGCCTAGTTCGAAAAAGCCAAAACGCTTCCATGACAAACTCCCAAAGGGCATATAGACAAAGATAAAGTTCAAGCATATCTACGACAATTGAAAGGAGCGAAAGCGAACCAATCATATAGGAAATATCGAGATGCGAGAAAGAGCTCGACGGTTAATGCAAGAGAGATCGACGGTTCTATTTCAAAAGTAAAAATATTTGACGGTTCAAGATTGACAATGAATGGCACCAATGACAAGATGAATAATCCTCATTTAAGACATGACCAAACAAACGATTATCTTGAAAGGTCTACTCAGAGCCTGAGATTGATCGATCCAACTGATCAATCATCGATTAAGGAAATGACGCAGTAATGCCCTAAATCCAGTAGTTGCCAAACATAGTAAAGAGACTTGACTATTGCAATGTGATGCATGAACCGAGACACGGGAATGTGTATAAGTCAAAGTCGCATTGAATGAGAACCAGAAAAGGGGAGTTGAAGTGTGAACACGTTGCAGATATGAATACCTAGACTCATTTGTCCAGATATGCATCATCTAGAAGTTGCCATTGCTGTTGTTGCAAATTTGAGTGACTCAAAGGTTGTCCATTGAAGACGTATGCAGACAGAGTAAAAGGTGGAGAAAAACAAAAGGGAATGAAGAGTGTATGAACATAATATATCCAGACATGTGCAGACACAGAGTGAGTGTCAGACGGATGAAGATTGAGCAAACAGGAAGAGAGGGCACACAGAGAATGTGTAGAGACTGAGTAGAAAGGAAGAAAGAGCACACTGAGAATGACCAAAGAGTGAGCAATTACAAACTAGACTTGTAACAAAGAAATTGAACTAGATTCATTTGTGAATCTATCTTGTATACTAGAGTTGTAGCTTCATAAGTTCTGATCGGTTGGTGCCATAAAAAAAACTAAGTTGGTGCTCAGTTAGGAGATTGGTGTCTCCTTAGGATGGGTGTCCTTAAATGTACCCTGTGAGGTTTTGCCAGTTAGGTGTTTTACTGTGAGGTTGGATTAGAACGGTAGATTCTAGCAGCGATTCTCACCATGGTTTTTCCTTTTGGGTTTTCCACATATAAATCTAGTGTAATGTGTTTTTGTGTGTGTGTGTGATCTTTGCATCTGTTCTTTGATTTGAATATGAATTTGTATCTCCTTTAAAAGTTTAAATCAATTAGTTTTAGCTCATCTACTAATTTACCCCCTTCTCAGTAGATAATTGTGTTCAATAGAGCTAAAATAATAAGTAATAACATTGGTGAACAACTTAAGAAGGTTAGACAGACGCTTGATTTCAAAATGACTTCATATCTAGTATATGCTGCAGCCTCAGAAGGAATATTCTCCAAACTGGATAGGAGAGGGATGTTAGCAACAGACCCTATCTACGAGTATTACCCACAACTGGTATTGCCTGAATACTTCAATAAATACAAGATAGTAACTAATGGCTTCTTTTATGAAATCATTTGTAAGCTAAACAATGATCTAAAAACAAGCAGAGTAAGCAAGGAGGCATGGGAGGTCTCTCAATTTGGCTGCATCTTCATTCAATTTGTTGATTTCACTTACCTCAGGATTAGTGGTTTCTCAGGATCACCACTTAAGCTACGAAGATACCCCAATGACAAATGGGTAATAATGGAATTATGCAGACAATTGGTAGAATTACATGACTTGCAAGTAAAGCAACAAAAGGCAACAGTTAACTTCCCCGTCACAATTGGTAATTATAATTGTCAGAGTATCCAAAAGGCCAAGAATGTCCAAACAGAAATGTTTCTTCATTATGAGCAGGAATCATTCCAAGCTAGGATGAACTTTGATCCTAAAGGGATTGCAAAACAAATAGTCTCTATAGAATATATGCACATCCCCGCATTGGAGGACTTTTGGATGAACTGCAAGAATGATTTGAAGTTAGAAGGGACTTCAACGGATTAATAGTACAACAAATTGTTAATTTTGGTTTGGCAGGGATACCTGAAAATCTTCTTGATGATGGCCATGTGATACTTGATGCATACAATCAAATGAGAGAAGATAAGGCCCCTCTGCCAACTATTAAAGTTAGTTATGTTGTAGCATAGAGTTGCACCCTTTGTGGGAGAGTTTCTCAAGCTCTCTCACTCCTAGCTACAAGCATTGGGACAACCTCCGGATGTGGGTATCTTGTAGTGAGGTTGAACCTCTAGGATTTTTAATGAGGCTAGCTCCTAAGATGTTTAACTTCAGTTTGTTCCCACACACTAAAACCTATTGCTGGCCAAGGAAAAGGAAGAGAAAGATGACATGAAAGGGAAACCTAAGCTAAGGATGGTGATGCATCAAAGATGAAATGATCCACTTTCAGCCTGGAAGCCTTAATGACTACTAATGAATTTAACCAAGACAGACTAATCTGATCCTATCTCAAGGCCACAAGCATAAATATTTTGTGTGGAGGTCGAAGGAAACCCTGCAATTTAAAGGATAGAAAGAGATAGGTCTATATGAGACACTATAACTTGTGACACTTCAAGAAAGGAACCAATGTCTAGCACTTCACACAACCTGCAAGGAACCAAAAGAATTAAAGCAAGATATGTAGAGAATCTACAGATGATGAAAAGGGACATACATTTGCAAGTTAAACTCCAATAATGTATACTTGACTTCAAACTAGAATCAAAAAATTCATCTCATTGCTTCAAGAGAGTGTTACAAGGCAATTTTGATAGATTAACTCTATCACCAGTCGAGGGATCTCTTTTTAGGCTCAAAAGCCTCTATATATAGCAAAAAAGAATGAGAGACGAGGGGGCTTGCGTGAGAAAACGGAGAGAGAGAGATCATAAATGGATGCAACCACAACTATGTCCTTGAACTCCTTTTGCCTTTAGAGCATGCAATTGCTTGACCATGAAATGAACCGTCCAAGATCACCGTAAATCTCCTTGATCCCTTTGCGCATTCAAGTCTCCCTTTTTGGAGTTGAGAGAGCCATGTTGAAAGTAGCTACCTATTCCCGCCAAGTGTACACGATTTGATCTCTTGCATTTAAAATCTACCGTGCTCCTTACTATTGTTTTGGACTTATATATTTTCTATTAAAATCGATACCCCCTTTGGCTTTTTGCATGTCTGTCGATCTGCTTATGCATGGATGCTCGCGAGTCGTCGATAGCCTGCCAGCTGAATGTGTCTTTGACACTTGTCATGCACACTTTCATCCTTGAGATTCTTTGATGAATATAGGGCTGCAGTGCATAGGCTTTATGAACAAGTTACAACTAAAATCAAAAATAGTGAAGGTATGTCAAAAGTGTTTTCACAGTGATATCGGAGTCAAGCAGGGTTGTCCTTTATCACCCACTCTTTTTGGGTTATAAATTGACAAGCTAGAAGATTGGTTAAACGAAATGAGCAAAGGGCGGGGGGTAGGCGGGGCAGGGGCGAGGCGGTGTATTCAGTTGGCAAGGTATGTGGTGAAGTTGTTACTATATGTTGATGATCTTATTTTAATCTCAAAATCTACACATGGTTTGAGAGAGCTTTTGAAGGCCTTAGATCTATTCTGTTAGGAAGTGGGAATGCAAGTGAATACCACCAAGACTAAAGTCATGATCTTTTCCCTAAAGAAGAAAAGGAATCAAGAGAACTTTTTTGAAGGCAACCCTCTGGAAATAGTGAAAAAGTACAAATACCTTGGGATTGACTTTTACTATAAACTCAGTTGGGAGATCAGTAGAACCAAAAGGATTCAGGGAGGCTGGAAAGCGTCTTTCTTACTTCCAAACAAGCGCAGGAAAGCTGAACTTTGGGATTGGAAGACTAAGAAAACCCTCTTTGGTTTGCTGGGCCGCATGTCAAAGTATCGGTGGAGACAGCTTTAAAGAATTCAAAAGCATATCATCACTTGCAACCTTAAAAGTCAAAACCTCGGTCCCTTATGATATTCTCTTGGTTGAATTAGGAAACTTTCCACTGGAGGCTTTGGCTTTAACTTGCTAAACGATTTAAAGAAGGTTGAAAACATGGATAACCATGACTGGCCCAAAATAGTTGTGAAGGAGGCCTTAAACCGTAGGAAGAAAACATGGATGAAGCAAAATGACAAATGGTTGAGTAAATGGCACATCAACTTACATAAGTTTCCTAACACCAATGAAGAAATTAAAAATTATGTCACAAAAAAATTCATGACTACCATGTGAACAAAGCAGATAGGGCGAAAAAAAGCACACTATGTCAAAGAGTTCAACCCAACTTGGGAACACGGTGAAAAAATTTATTTAGGGGCAGCTATTAAAGGGAAAGCAAGGTTGTTAATTGCTCAATTGAGGACCGGGTCTCATCATCTTAGGTGTGAGACCGGAAGGTGGACTATTCCTAAGAAAGCATAGGAGGATAGAATTTGCAAGTTTTGTAGCAAAGGGGTGGTGGAGACAGAATGGCACTTTATCAAGGAGTGCACAGCTTATGAGGATATCCGTACTTAGTATGCAGACAACTTAAAGATTGACAATCTACATGAGTTATTTGATAAGGAGATCAACATGACTGCTAGTTTTTTGGTCAAAATCCATAACAAAAGGTCTAGCATCAAGAAAAATTTGGAGCGTACATAGTTTCTTCTTTGTGGTTCTCGGTCCCTTAGACCGTTTGGTCTCATGGACAATATTAAAATCTCATTCATTCATTTTGACCTCCACTCGCCGTTAATCTTCAATGTAAGATTGATTATGCGTCGTCGGATCTAGCTCCCAAAATGCTGCCACGCGTCGTCTCTGCATTTGACAAGGGACCCCTTTGACGGTTTTTGAATGCCAACGGCTATTTTATGAGCTTGATCTTTGACACTGGTGCGAATGTCACGTTTCCCTCAGACACTTGTTGACGCTGTGGATTGCACTCTTGACAGGAGGCTGAGCTCCTGTCTTCCACGCATCACAATGGAAACTCCCCTCTTGCCTGTGGGTTTGGCAAAACTGGGGGGGAGAGTCTCTAGATAAGGGCTAGCTCTCTTTGATGTATCTCTGTGGTCCTGGATTTTCTACTACTAACAATGGGGGGGGGGGGCGGGTGGAAAGAGAGAAGGATGCTGAAAACAGAACCTAAACTAAATGGTGATACACTAAAAAAGTTTGATCTACTTAGCTTGAACCTACACTTTCCACCAAGAACAAGCTGGTATACACTTCATTTGATACGGAAAATTCTTCTGCATCAATGAGCTAGGGGTCCAATGGAGATACAGGGAGGAAGAACTACAAGAGGCGTTCTAAGACACACTTTGGCAGCGTATTCACATGCGCCTATATTCCTGCTGTGGACACTTTTGGCTAACCTGCAAAAGAAAAAACTTCACAATACACTAGACATGCTGGAATTGTTCCGTGAAAGCATAAAAGAAAAATGACTTAACACAAAACAAAGCCATAGACATATGCAAAAGTGTAAGTTCAAATGGAGGTAAAAATGCTGTCTTGATTCAAAGTAAAATCCAGCAAAGCTCCACCTTCCAAGCCAAGAGATATATCTTTCTCAAATGAGAAGTTACAATATATATAGAGAAGAGGAAAACAAAAGCGCCCTTTTTGGAAAAGACTTTTGGCGCCCTTTGACAAGTGGCCCACGTGTGCTGAGAGCGTTGGGAAGAGGAAGCCGCTGAAAGAGAATGTTGTGTCAGCTCCGATTTTGACTTCAGGCGTTTAAAAAACATAGGCCGCGCCGTTACAAACAAGACCGCTCCTTAAAGGCATTCACACGGTTTGTTTGCTCATCAATGCAAAGTAGAGAAAAACAGGTCGCGCCGTTCAATGTTCGCGCCCCTTGATGACCACTTGACAAGCACTGTGTCAACCACTGGAGTAACTCCTTGAGTCAACACCTTCCTTTGCCACTTGGACTGCTTTGTCCGTTTCTGCACTAGGCTCTTTTGCCTCCTCCTGGCTTTGTCTTTTCTGTCTTCTTCGGCCCTCAAGGGCTATCTTCTGCTACTTCTTTGGCTCTTTGGGCTTTTTCATCAAAAAACCAACGGTTATTTCATTTCTGCAAAGTTGACGTCTGCACGCTCGTCGCCATTTGATCAATTCCTTTGGCTTTTTCCTTTGCTTCGGCCTTTTTGCTTCCTTTCCTTCGGGCTTTTGTCTTTGGAACCTCTCGAAGGGAAGGTGTCCCTTCCGGCCTTGAGAAAGGTCTTTCTTTCAGCAGCCGAGAGTCCCCCGCAAGGGCACCTGCCCTTCGGGGTCCTTCGGTGGCCTTGCTCTTTAAATCCTTCGGACAAAATGTCTGAAAGAATTCCTTCGGACATTTTGTCCGAAGGAATTCTTTCCCGCTTATTCCCTCGGGCTTTTTCTTTCAGGTGAATTCCTTCGGACAAAAGTTCAAAGGAATTCCTACGGACTTTTTGTCCGAAAGAATTTGTCCTGTCTTTTGCCGCAGAAAATCTTCCCGAAAGACATTGTTTTTTGCCTTATGAATTTCTTTGGACAAAACGTCCGAAGGAATTCCTTCGAGCATTTTGTCTGAAGAAATTCTCCGTCTCTTGCCTTGAACAAATCCTAAAAAATTTCAACTTTTCTGCCTTGTTCACTTTTCCGAAAAAAAACTTACCCTTTTGGCCTTCTCTTTGATCCCTTTGCAAGTGTTCCCTACCCTCTACAAGGGCACTTGTCCTTCGGGCCTTGGGAGGCTCATTTGAACCTTCCAATTGAACCAACAATTGGTTCAACGGTTCAATGGTTCAATACTGTGTTCTGCTCGTTCATTTGACTACTTGCATCAACCTGCTTTGAACCAATTGATTGAACCGACCGATTGAACCATTTGTTTGAACCAACCGATTGAACCGTTCGATTGAACCAACCTATTGAACCGACTACTTGAACCAAACCGGTGAACCAAACCAATTGAACCGACTGCTTGAACCAACTCGGTTCAACAGTTCAACGGTTCAATATTATTAAGTTCAAAGCTCAAAATTCAAAGCTTTTGGATAGATCAAGTCGTTGAACCTCGGCGCTGAACCAATTTTTTCAACCTTAAGAGAAATGTCTTCAAATTTTGGTCTCTTTCCTTGCGAATTTCTTCGGACAAAATGTCCGAAGAGCTTTGTAAGAGCCTTGCATTCTTTGAACTGGTTCATCTTCTGCCGAAAGACTTGTGTAACCCGAACTTTGCACTGGTTTAGAACAGCAGGGGAAGAAGGAGACCGATTTTGGCCTGCAGAGGCAAAATGGTCAACAAATTGGCGATTCCCAGGGGAAGCATGCTTGCTATGCTTAGAAACCAGTAGCCTCAAAGTCCATTGGGCATGGAGTCAGAACGCAGCTTGAAAAGTTAGCAACAGCGTTGAGATATCCAAGAATCAATCATGAAGCTTTTACCCCAAACACAAAGGAAAACACACACAAGGCTAAAAACACTACTTGTGCAAACAGTACTTAGGAAAAATAGGGAAAGAAAACTGAAAGCAAACTACTATATACAGCTAACCAGGTATATTTGCCTCCCACTTGGATCAAAGGGAAAACTTCCTAAGTCTCCTTCATGGCAAGGAAACTTATGGTGCCAGACAAGTGGCTGAATGGAATGGAGATTCGGTGACCTGCTCCTCTTGCCTACCACCTTGATTGGCCTACATCCAAGTGGATCAGGGTCAAACATGCTTCCAACATATATGTATTCATTTTGCTCTTGGAAGCTTGTCGAATGCTGGTCCTTCATGCTGGCGTGTTTTACCAAGAAATCCGTGGCTGCTAGCTTGTCACCATAAGCCCTTTGATATGCATAGTCCCCTTGACATGCATCATGGTTTGACTCGTTCCCTTCTGCTTCATTGAAGACCTTGTCAAACTCACCTTCTGCTCCATGGCTTTCTTGAAGAAGGGTGACTGTTGTGATGCCTGAAATGGAATCACGGATTGATTGCTCATCCCACAGAACATCACCTTCTTGTTCAAGGCTCTCTTCTTCAAGGCTGTTCTCAAGATAGACAAGCTTCTCCTTTTCCTGCTCAAGGATCAGAGTCTCTAGTTGTTCAAAGACATCCACCTGATCCTCCTCCAACTCGGGCTCCATGGCATGGTCATCCGCCTCATCAAAGCAACAAGGAAGTTCATCAAACAAGGGAGGAGAGAGCTCACCATGCTTACGTTCCTCTTCATATTGCTGGAACATCCGCATGTATGCATGACCTGTGTCTTCTCCATTGTTGATGATGTCTTCAAAAGGAGCATCCATGATGATTTCTTCCTCATTGACATCCATGAGAGCTTCTTGATCAGCTGCAAATTGGATCCTTTCTTCTTCACTTGCCTCTTTCAAAACAAGGTACTCCTTGATGACTTTGAAAATATCATCTTCAGATTCACCAACCTCTTGAAAGGATAAATCTGAAAGCTTGCAGCCCCTTTGCAAACTTATTTGAGTCCCAATGCTGCGTTCTTCATCCTTAGTCAGCTCATAGCCTCCTTGAAGAGGAGTGCAACCTGCCCCAATGACTTCAAATAAATCATTCAAAACATGAACCAGAGACTGTCCATGCTCCTCCATGACATCTATGGTGATCTCCTTCTCATCTGCACTCATGGAGTCTCCCTGATCGGTCGTGAACTAAGTATACTCCTCTTCACTCGTCCCTTTCAAAACAGGTTCCTCGAGAAGGAATGAAGTAGAAGGCTGATAGTTAAACTCACGTGGAAGAGGAGGTAGTCCTTGAGCTAGAATCGAATGATTCTCCTCCTTCCATTTGCCCAACACCTCATCTATATCTGATGTGGCTTGATAGCTCTCTTGGACAGGTGTAGATGGGGTGTGTTCAAATGTAGGATCTTCTGCTTGATTTGAACCGTCCATCTCACTTTGGCTGAGGAACCTCATTCTGGATTCCAACTCTGCAATTTTCCTGGCTATATTTTCTTGGAAGAGCCTTTCTTGGAGGTCACAAGCATCATCATGATGAGTGGGAGTAGCTTCGTCTTCTTCAAGGTTTTGAGCAAAACCTTTCTCCTCCTCCTTCCTGCCCCATGATTCCATTGTTTGCTTCCAACTCATGACCTTGGGATTGGAACTTTCTCCTTGTGAACAGGCAGCAACTTTATCCTCTTCAAGGTCTTGAGTTGGTTATGATATTCCCTCTTCCAACTTGGAATCTTGACATCATGTTCGAGGAAGACTAGGAAGGGTCTGCTCACACACAAGAAGAAATTCCTAAAGAGAGATGTGCTGGTTCATGGTATTTCCTTCAAAGGAGGATTCACAATCTAAGGAATTGAGAAGGTTCATCTCCATGGGGGGTTGCTCTAGTTCCCTTTGATGCTGAAAAGCTAGGTGCAAGGGATTAAGAGCAAGATTGATTAATGCATCATATGAGCTAGAGTGAGCAAGTGCTATCTGGTAGAAAGGATTTGGTGCACAAGAGGGGGCTTTCTTTAGAATACGAGGGGGCACACAAGGCTGACTGCCTTGAATGAATGAACTCTTCCATTTTGCTACTTCCTCCTCCATGGATTGCAAGCCCTGACCTTGCCTAAACAAACACTCCTCCTTGTACATAAGCTCTTGCTGATATCTATACTGCTCATCCAATCTGTCTATCTCCATCACTTGCTTCTCAAACTCTAGCGTTACTTCCCTTATTGTTGATGGGCAACTAGGAGAGTTGCTTGAGGTGATTCCATAAACAACTTGAGCTTGATCAAAGTTAAATGAAGGAATAAAAGGCCCATTATGCTGAGCAAAGGGATTATACATACAAAAAATGTGATTTCTTGATGGCACCAGGACTGCTTAACCAGCTGATTCAACTCGGAGTCGCCATTGGTGTTGATGAAAAAGCCTCCAAAGGCTGGTTGGTTGAAGGACACACCAAAATTCTTCAACTCTTTAGACAAAACTTGTTGCACAATCGCCTGATTAAAGGCCAGATGCTGTATTAATGGTTTGTTCTACTGTAACAGGACTAGCACCAATCCTGGAACTTTTCTGAGTGTTAAAACGTGGTCCCACTGGGCGTGCCAAAAACTATTGACGCTGTGGATTGCACCCTTGACAGGAGACTGAGCTCCTGTCTTCCACGCATCACAATGGAAACTCCCCTCTTGCCTGTGGGTTTGGCAAAACTAGGGGGAGAGTTTCTAGATAAGGGCTAGCTCCGTTTGATGTATCTCTGTGGTCCTGGATTTTCTACTGCTAACAATGGGGGGAGGGGGTGGAAAGAGAGAAGGATGCTGAAAACAAAACCTAAACTAAATGGTGATACACCAAAAAAGTTTGATCTACTTAGCTTGAACCTACACTTTCCATCAAGAACAAGCTGGTATACACTTCATTTGATACGGGAAATTCTTCTGCATCAGTGTGCTAGGGGTCCAATGGAGATACAGGGAGGAATGTAATGTCTCTTTCTCGAGCATGATCTTTCCAGTGACCGTTGGCCTATTCTTGAGACTCGTAGGCTACTCGAAAGGTAAAATTAGGGTTTCTTGTTTTGAAGGATGCTCTTGCTTGAGGTTGGTTGAATCAATGGCGGATTTTTTCTGGGTTTTCAGAGAGCTTTGCAGTGATATGTTTTTTTTGGCATTCTGAGCATCTTCAGGAATTTACTATTTTTAGTAAATTCTATTTCTGGCAGTGGTCCTGATGGTTTCAGCACGGTTGGCTTTCCATGTCAGTTTGATCTGTTGGCTTATTCATTTTTGGGCTTTGGGGCACAAATGGAGAGATAAATCGAATTATTTTTAATAAGTCATGTTTTAATGTTATATTTTAACATTGACTTTCCCCTTGGCCTAGCTACTTCACTTTAAGCTGTTTTTAAAAGATGTTCTTTATGGGGTGGGCGCCTCATTGAAAGAATTAATTATAATTCTTATTGAAGATTTAATCCAAGCTTAAGTTGGGCGCCAACTTCAAGGAGGAAATAAGTTTATAATATAAAGCCAAAACTTTGCTTGGGAAAGTGGGACGCCACCTATTGGAGGATAGGGTTTCTAGAAGGGTCAAACGGAAATTATAAAAGGAAGCCAATGGTCCTCATTTGGATTATCTTAGCTACATGATTGTTATGTTCCCGGATTGGCTTTGGGATTGCTTCGAGGAATGAAAGCCTCCTAGCTTGGCATTGCTTCTCGCTTGAAAGATAGTGACTAGTGGTGAGATAGTGTAGTTTGATTGTTTTGAATATAGGATTTGTGCATTATATTCAGTGTGTGTTTTATAGATCAGTTTATGAGAAATTCAGGACTGTCATATTCATTACAGCAGGCTGTGTTTTGTTCATTAAAAAAAAAAGACAAAAAAATTCATTGTGGGTATTGGCTATATCTCTTTGTTTGTAATGGGTGCCTCTCTTCTATAAATTGTAGATTTTTTAATGACTGCTGTGATTTTTAAAGGCAAATCGCCCCCTTGCTGGACTGTACTTCTTGTGTGTGCATTGGGATTCGTGCATAAATTATATAGAAACTTTTGGGTCTGCTTGGTGTTCCAATCTTGGGCGCCTTCATCATTAGGGCCTTTTTCTTTTTGTTTCATGTCAATAGGATGAATTGGGTGAGAGATTTGTCCATTTTAGTGTGATCTCAGGTTGTTGGTTTTACATTTAAAGGTGCAGATCAGAACAGACCAGAATCGTGAATGTGTGTTTTTTGGAGAAAAGAAAGTAGTCTCGATGTTCCATTAAGCAAGGAAGATTATCTATTTAATTGCTTGTTGAATGGTTCTAATTCCATGCTCTTGGCAGGGAAATTCTTGATCATATTGTAAGCTGGCAGTAGTACTGACAGCAGTTCATTAATCTTGCTTAATCATGATTTGTAATGTTGATCTTATATTCGGAAACTGCATTGTAATACTTTACATCTCTGTCATATGGTAGCTTCCATTTCCTTTCGGGTTGGAAAGCACATTCTTGACGTTGAGTATTTTAGCATTCTTGTTTATTTCCCTTCAGAGCATTGTAGTTTGTAGCGCTCTGCCATATGGTCGCCTCACTCCATACTGGATTGGGTAGCACATACTTGGTGTTGAGTTTCTTTTAAGCATTGTAATTCTTAGTACTCCATATGGTTGCCTCACTCCATACTGGATTGGGTAGCACATACTTGGTGTTGAGTTTCTTTCAGTACTTGTAGTAGTAGAAGATCCTCTGACCATATGCTCGCCATCATCGGCGCCATTCTTGGTTAAAGTTCCTTCCAGCGTTGATTCTGCATTCAGATCCTCTGACCAATGCTCACACCTTGGCCTCCTCGAAATCCTGGTGTACATTCTGGTTAGAGTTGCTTCAGTTATCGTTTTGGTTTAAGGCTAATCCTAATGACTGTGTATTACTTTGTTGATTGTAATTGAAAGTTTGAAAAAATTGGCTCAGAATATTTCAAAGAACTACCAGAGGCGTTCTAAGACACACTTTGGCAGCGTATTCACATGCGCTTATATTCCTACTGTGGACACTTCTGGCTAACTTGCAAAAGAAGAAACTTCACAATACACTAGACATGCTGGAATCGTTTTGTGAAAGTATAAAAGAAAAATGACTTAACACAAAACAAAGCCATAGACATGCAAAAGTGTAAGCTCAAATGGAGGTAAAAATGCTATGTCTTGATTCAAGGTAAAATCGTGCAGAGCTCCGCCTTACAAGCCAAGAGATATATCTTTCTCAAATGAGAAGTTACAATATATATAGAGAAGAGGAAAACAAAAGCGCCCTTTTTGGAAGAGACTTTTGGCGCCCTTTGACAAGTGGCCCACGTGTGCTGAGAGCGTTGGGAAGAGGAAGCCACTGAAAGAGAATGTTGTGTTGGCTCCGATTTTGACTTAGGGCGTTTAAAAAACATAGACCGCGCCATTTGTCTACAAACAAGACCGCTCCTTAAAGGCATTCACGCGGTTTGTTTGCTCATCAATGCAAAGTGGAGAAAAACGGGTCGCATCGTTCACTGTTCGTGCCCCTTGATGACCACTTGGCAGGCATTGTGTCAACCACTGGAGTAACTCCTTGAGTCAACACCTTCCTTTGCCACTTGGACTGCTTTGTCTGTTTTTGCACTCGACTCTTTTGCCTCTTCCTGGCTTTGTCTTTTCTGTCTTCTTCGGCCATCGAGGGCTATCTTCTGCTACTTCTTTGGCTCTTTGGGCTCTTTCATCAAAAAACCAACGATTATTTCATTTCTGCAAAGTTGACCTCTGCGCGCCCGTCGCCATTTGATCAATTCCTTCGGCTTTTTCCTTTGCTTCGGCCTTTTTTCTTCCTTTCCTTCGGGCTTTTGTGTTTGGAACCTCCCGAGGGCCTTGAGAAAGGTCTTTCTTTCGGCAGCCGAGAGTCCCCTGCAAGGGCACCTGCCCTTCGGGATCCTTCGGCGGCCTTGCTCTTTAAATCCTTTGGACAAAATGTCCAAAAGAATTCTTTCCCGCTTATTCCCTCAGGGTTTTTCTTTCGGGCGAATTCCTTCAGACAAAAGTCCAAAGGAATTCCTTCGGACAAAAGTTCAAAGGAATTCCTTCGGACTTTTTGTTCGAAAGAATTCGTCCTGTCTTTTTACCGCGGAAAATCTTCCCGAAAGACATTGTTTCTTGCCTTATGAATTTTTTCAGACAAAAGGTCCGAAGGAATTCCTTCGGGCATTTTGTCCGAAGAAATTCTCCATCTCTTGCCTTGAACAAATCCGAAAGAATTCCAACTTTTCTGCCTTGTTCACTTTTCCAAAGAAAAACTTGCCCTTTCGGCCTTCTCTTTGATCCCTTTGCAAGTGTTCCCTGCCCTCCACAAGGGCACTTGGAATGGTCCATTTTGCGCTTGACTGCCCTCCGCAAAGGCACTTGTCCTTCGGGCCTTGGGAGGCTCCTTTGAACCTTCTGATTGAACCAACAATTGGTTCAATGGTTCAATACTATGTTCTGCGCATTCATTTGACCGCTTGCATCAACCGCTTTGAACCAACTGATTGAACCCTTTGATTGAACTGACCGATTGAACCATTTGATTGAACCATTTGTTTGAACCAACCGATTGAACCGTTCGATTGAATCAACTTATTGAACTGACTGCTTGAACCAAACCAGTGAACCAAACCAATTGAACCGACTACTTGAACCAACTCAGTTCAACGGTTCAATATTATTAAGTTCAAAGCTCAAACTTCAAAGCTTTTGGATAGATCAAGTCGTTGAACCCCGGCGTTGAACCAATTTTTTCAACCTTAAGAGAAATGTCTTCAAATTTTGGTCTCTTTCCTTGTGAATTTCTTTGGACAAAATGTCCGAAGAGCTTTGTAAGAGGCTTGCATTCTTTGAACTGGTTCATCTTCTGCCGAAAGACTTGTGCAACCCGAACTTTGAACCGGTTTAGAACAGCAGGGGAAGGAGGCCGATTTTGGCCTGCAAGGGCAAAATGGTCGACAACTTTCCTGCGGGCCTTTTTCTTTCGGGCTTTTTGAGAATGACCCTTCAGATTTATTTGCTTCGACCACTTCTTCGAAAGAAAAGGTCTACAGGACTTTTGGAAAGGTCCACTTTATTGAAGAGTTACCCTTCGGAAATGCTGCATAAGACACTTTGGCATGGAAATGACTCTTCGGAAAAAGTGTTTTGGCCCCTTGCTTTGAAAGTGCCCTTTGGAACTTGAAAAAGGTCCCCTTTTCGTCGAGAAAAGTGCCCTTCGGAAACCTTAAAGTGGACTGTTTTCCTGAGAGAAGTACCCTTTGGGAGAAGTGTATAAGACACTTTGTTGTAGAATAATTCCTTTGGGAATTTTGAAAAGAGCCACTTTATTAAAAATTTACCCTTTGGGAAAATAGTCCCGGACAATTTTCCCGAAAGAAAAGATCTGTCTTTTGCTTCGGACATTTTGTCCAAAAGAAATATCCCTTCTGAAACTGTCTCGGACAAATTGTCCGAAAGAATTCAACACTTAGCCAAAAAGGTCCCGAAAGAATGAAACACTTAGCTCAAAAAAAGGGTCCCAAAAAAATGAATACATAAAGACTTAGCTGAAAAAAGATTTTGCACTGAGCTTCTGGCTTGCAAGCTTACCCTTGAACACTGTTGTTGGATCCTTAGAAAACGTTGCTTGGATCCTCTCTATTTGCAAATGTCGGATCCACTTGTAAGCCTTTGATCCACTGCTTCATCAAACCATGCCAGAGCATTATATGTGGGCAAAAGATGGCCAACAAGTTCCAAAACAATTGAGGAGAGAACTTCAATTGTCCTCATTAATACTTCAAATTGGTTGTAGAAAAAAGGACATTGTTTGGATGAGGCAATAATGCATCAAATAAGGTAGGAGAGTTTTAGAAAAAAGAAACATGAAAGTGAGAGCCGCCAGAGACCAGAAAAGATAAAAGTGCATAAAAAATCTCAAGCAACAAGTAAGCGAGAATCTTCATCTGCTTCACAAAATTCCTTTTGTATCAGCTCATAGCACTTCAACATCCCCAGTAAACCCCACCTCAAAAGCTTCACAAAAGATCACAATTATTCCACCTTAGAAGCCAGCGTCTTTCACTCTCCCTTCAGTAAAAGACATAGATCCATCACCTCACCCTCCTCCTTTCTCACCACCCAGATACCCACCTCCTCCTTCAGATACCATTTCTTCATCTTTGGGGAATTCTCATGCCCATAAAGAAGCATTAGCAAAAAAAGGTAACTAGAGAAGAAAGCGGTAGTAGGACTACTACAGATGAAGAGTTGAGGAAGCAGTTGATGGTGGAGAGAATGACAGAGTTTGAAAGAGTACTTTCTCTAGATGGTGCAAAAGGAGAAGGCCATGATATAGTGTTAACTTCTGATGCAACAAGGTCCAATCAATAGATGGTGGTACACGCTGACACTTCTCACCCTCCTTTGCTTCACAAGTACTTTCAGAGGCTAGGGAAGTAATAAACTTGGAAAAGGAGGATCTACAACTCCTCAAGAACCTTGGAGGAAGAGCTAAAAGGTCAAATGCTGCCAAAGTCACTTCAAAGTTAGTCATTGAACCTTCTGGTCAAAAGTTTGCTCAAATGTCAACTCCAGTAGAGGGAAAACAAAAGTGAGAATTGACTGCAGCAGACATCACAGTAACTAAAGTCCCTCTAGGAAAATTTACTACTGAAGGACTGAAAGAGGATACCCAGACTCTAATAGACGCACTATTCTCCAAGCTAGATAAGGAAAAAGCTGAAAAAACTAAATTGAATGAGCAAATCTCCAAACTATGCGAGATCATTGCAAAGGTTGCATGGTATTCATCTCAGCCCGTGCTAGTAGAAGAGCAACTCAATGAGCACATCATCAGAGAATTTGAAGACATAGGAGACAAAGCCAAGGTTGTTGATGAGTGGATAGAGCAGATCATTCAAAAAGCAACAGAGAAATACAAAGAAATACTAGATAGCTTGGATGATCTACAAAGCAAGTTTACTCAGTTGAAGGAGTTGATGGCGGAAATAGACAGTGAAAATCGAATTGCTGAATGCCAGTTCGAGACCCTAGTTGAAATAAATTCATTCCCTGAGAAAGTATTGGTTGAAGCACAGATTGTACTAGATAAATCAATCCAAAGAGGCAAGCAACTGGAAATAATCATGTCTTTCCACACAAAAACTCTAAAAAACATTCTAGGTAAAATGCAGCTATTAGAAGAAGAGATTGATAAAGTGATGGAGCAGCTAGATAATTGTATCTATTATGTTACAAGTTATACACTTGACAAGCCTCTAGCATCCCTTGAAGACTTCCGCTTCTCCAGAAAAAGATAGATGAAGCTGCCACTCTTTTTACTTGCAATTCAATTGAGAAGCTGATTAAACTTCACAGAGATGTCAAGGAATTAGAACCCAGCTTGACAAAGGTAAACACATTCAGCAAGATCCTAGCAAGAGAGTCGCTAAAGTTCAAAACAGAGATTGAAGCTATTGCAAAGGTTGATGGAGGAGCGGTGCAATACATATTTGATAGGTACATCCAATATCGGAATAAGAACAAGATTGAGGCCATACAGCTGGATTAACTTTCTCTTCTTTGTTTTTATTCTTCTTTCCTTCTTCTCTCTGACAAAGTAATTGAGTAATTAAGTTGAGTTGTAAAAACTTAAGTAATTGGTTTAAAAGCCATTACTTCAAGTTGTTTGAAAAAATCAATTACTTGGAAATAGGTGGCAGACATGCAAAATGGGAGATTATATTTTAAGTTGAAAATCATCCGCGCCATGCAATGAGGGAATTTAGGAGAAAGACTCTCAATTGTCTCCAGTTTTATAGCTTGCACATACGGGAAAAGTAATTAATGTTTCCTATTTGTATGTCTTCTGGACAATATAAATATAGGAAGAAGCCTAAGGGCTAAGGATCAAAACTTTTTGACAAAAGCTATTGTAACTTGTGCATTTTTAAGATTTCAAACTTTGTGTTGAAACTCTTGGATGTGATTTTGTGAACTAGTTTGGATTGAATAAAGGGAAGTAGATTTCATACGAACTTTGTGTCTACAAAATTTTACTGAACATTCTATTAAGATCTCAGGATGAACTTTGTGTTATTTTGGATCTGAGGTAGAATTTATTCCTTCTCTTTCTTGCTAAAAGTGTGATTTTCTTGTTTATTTATGATTGTGTGGATGCAGTAAACTTTGAAATCTATTTATTGCTAAGCACGTTTCCTCTTTCTATAACCATTGCTATATATTAACCTTTTCTGCAATATTCCCCAACACAACGGCTTACTTGCTGCCAAATTACCTCGTTGTGGTTCACAAGCTGCGGCGATTAAAGTAATACCCCCAAAATTAGTTATTAGTATTCACAACCTTGATAGATAAACATCTTGCACAGGAGCTGTTGACAATTTTGCCCCTTAAATGAGCATTTACAGCCATACAAGTGGCCATCTACAGCCAGGGGAATTTTAATCATTCAGAGGTTTCCAAGGAGCTTGCTTGATTACAGCCAAATGTGCAAATACAGCCAAGACATACAAGTTGTAAGTTTATTTAATTTGTCTTCCCAAGGAATTTTTTCGGGCTATAAGAGGTGGACTATTTCTTCAGACATTATGTTCGAGAGAAAAAACTCTCAAAGGACTGTGTAAAATTCCAAAAAAATGACTAACTGGTAGTCGTTCAAAGTTTATTTTCTTCAGACTTTTTGTCCAAAAGAAAAAGAGAAAAGCATAGTTGAGAAGACCCGAAGGGCACCTGCCCTTTGAAAAGGTCCAATTCAAAAGTCCCGCAGGGTATGTACCCTTTGGGTTGGTTCACTTTATGGTTTTTAAGTCAAGACAAAAGTTCCGAAGGACAGTTTCAAAAAACTCGAGTGCCCTTCAAAAAGTCCAAAGGGCACTTTTGAAGGCAGACATACCCTTGCGGAGGGCACTTGGTCAGTGGCAAGACCCTTTCAAAAGTTCCGAAAGGCACTTTTGAGGACGAGAAGCCCTTGCAGAGGACACTTTGCAGCAAAGTGGACCTTTACAATTCTTCCAAAGGGCACTTCTGGAAGAACATACCCTTGTGGGGGGCACCAAAGCCAAAGACAGGACCAAATCAAAAAGCCTGAAGGGCATTTTTGGGACGCAGAAGCCCTTGCGGAGGGCACCTTCATAAAAGCAAGGACACTTCAAACGGAAAATAATTTTCTTTGGACTTTCTGTCCGAAGGAATTTCTTCGGACAAAAAGTCCGAAGGAATTCAAAGAAAAGGTCCGACGGAGTATATACCCAGGAAAAAAGCCCGATAGAAATAAAAAACAAAGGCAAAAAAGAAAATGAGAAAAGTTAAGGAAATCCTTTGGAATAATTGTCAAATAGGAAATCCGCGGGAATATGAAGTCAACAAAAGTCCGAAGAAAACCAAAGGGCAACACATAAGAACCTAAAGAATAAATTTGGGAAAATTGTTAAGGAAACGAATTCCTTCGGACTATTTGTCCAAAGGAATTCCTTCGGACAAAAAGTCCTAAGGAATTCGGGAGGACAAAAAGCCCGATAGAAAAGACAAGTGCGTAAGCTAAGGCCAAAAAAGAGAAAAGGAAATGCCAAGCCTGGGAAAGAGAAAAGACAGAGAGTCCTTTGGACAATTTGTCCGAAAGACAAACTAAAATAAAGCCCGAATCCCAAATTAAAGCAGAACACGAGAAAAGCCAGTGAAAACACAAATAGGACTGAGCCAGAATTGAACAAGGAATAAAACAAACGCAGAATAAAAACAAAAGCAGGATGAAAAAAGATCATGCATAGACTAACGTGAGTGACTCCAACAAAGTGAACGCGTTTAAGAAAACAAGCATGCTTCAGTTCTAAAAATAGAGTTGTCTTGCATGATAAACGCGCAGAGCATTGAACATTTCAAACAGCCAGAAATTCCATGCATGCACTCTCGTTTGTCTCAAAGCTTGAAATGTTCTGACGGTTCAAACGCAATTCTTAATTTGGCATTTGCATTGATTTCATGCAAAGGGAAGACTTTCAAATGTTCCAACAGTTCGAGTGGATTTGACTACTCTTGTTTTGGAGTTGACTGGTTTTCAAGTCAAGACATTTATTCATAGATTTCATGCATCCAAAGCTTGTCTTCTTCTTCTTCTTTTTCAACGTCAAGGATTCTTCATGCAAGATAGCCAGGTATAAGCTAAGAAAAGACAAATTTGGAAGACTCATGCAACGCAATTTGGACTTTCGCTAATGAAAAGTTAACTCCCTCTCCTATTTCCAACGCCAATCTCTTGGCTTTTTATAATTTTCTATATTAGTGGCTTTTTAGCATTGTAAAATTCATCCATCTCTTGGTACAACCAGACTCTACCATTGGTGAGTTGTGTAACCTCTTTAATCAAGTGAAGGATTGTACTTTCATATTTTAAATGCTAGCATAGTGTACATTCATTCAACAATTTGCATACGTGTTAGATTTATCTCCCTTCCCAAATTCTGATTCGTATGTCGTTGCTAGCTCATAATGTTATGCAGGTCATGTTCAGTGTTTTATATGTCTTTTGCTGAAGCTATAAGTGGATGTTAGGTGGCTGCAAAGTGTCTTGTATCAGACCTCTCTCCATCGTTTTCCCTACCGTTTTTTTCATTGGATTGAACCTTTTCATGAAATACTTATGCATAGTGATCAGTTGAAATCAAAGGTCTCTCTTTTCCCTTGTTTGATTCAGTGTTCAAGGTTCCAAGTAGAGTGGATCAACATTCTGGTGTATCACCGTCATTAGGTAGGATTGCCCCTTCAAGTTTATTTCTCCCTTTTCCATGGTAGTCTGCAACGCAGAGTAGAGATCCTCATTGAAACATCTTACAGGAACCAACGTTCTCTGGAGGTTCTTCTCACGATTGAGGCACCCACTCTAGTGAGAAGATCCCATTGATTCAACTGGAGAGAGGATTAGCCATTTTAGCACGTCTTCGACTCAGGGTGTAACTCTAGGTTGACAACAGGAGCTTCACTGTCAAATGAAGAAGATTTATCTCATGACTGCCTAGGTTTTAAGCTGTGCATAAAATCTAGCCAATAGTTTTTGGTGACTCTGCTGGGGAAAAGCAAATTTCGCAACCCAGAACCTTTTCTGTGAGCATTTTTTATCCCCATCTTTCATTAAATTATCAATCTAGCTGACCGTCCATTCACCCAATCAAGTAGAGCCCAATGAAGAACTAACAATTTCTTTAGATTGTTAGAGCAATTCAATTTCTGGCATCCACCTCAAACCAGGACACAGAGCAAGTCTCTCACCCAATAGAAGAGTGCAAACTCCTGCAAATCAGCTACAACATAGTCTAGCGGCCGGGGTTATTCACTCTGTTTATTCTTGAAGACGTTTCAGGATGCAGCAACAGCAACAACAGCGGCTTCCTCTTGCACTACCCATTCCATGGGGTGTGGCCTTTGGACCTCTAAATTTGACCACTCTTCATGACTTGCCGAAGGGATCCAAAAAGAAATTTCCCATGTTTTATGGAGATGGCAAGCAAAATCCGGATGATCACTTGGCCACATTCTTCATATCTTGCAGGGTACTTGTTGAATATGAAGATGTGTCTGTCAGGCTCTTCATAGAGACCCTACATGACTTAGCCACTGAATGGTTTTACCGTCTGGCCCCTGGTACCATAACTAGTTGGGCCACCCTGCGAGATGCGTTCCTAAGAAAATTCAAGCCAGCTGAAGATTCAGGGACATTGATTACTCAGCTAACTCAGTTGAAGGAGCCACATGAGCACATGTGGGATTTCATTGCAAAATTTCAAAGGATTCTTTATAAGTTTCCCGCTACTGCTTCCTTAAGTGATGAAAATCAGAAAGTATTTTTCATTAATGCTTTATTCCCTGAAGTTGGTTATCAGTTGTGCAGAGCACGCCCTACTGATTTGGTTGCAGTTCAAAATATGGCTATCAAAATAAAAGATGATCTCATTATGGAGAGAAAAATAAAAAAGACAACTTTTAAGGTTGAAGGTTCCTCTTCAACCAGTACTGTTGATTCGTTGTTGCAAAGATTGGCGAATGATATGTCGCAGATGAAGAAGCAGATGGCACAAAGTAACAATGTTGCTCCACCTCGGAACTTCAACAATAGAGGCCGCATTGCTGCTGCTCCTCAAAGACTGGCAATTGAAGCTACCCCAAGGAACAACATTGAGATGAATGAAGAAGATCAAGAAGCTACTATTAATCAAACTGAGAATGATGATTTTGTAGATCCTGTTGGCGACTCCAACATTGGTTACCTAGACTATGAATCAGAAAATGACTATGAGGAAGCTTTTGAAGAAGATCATAGTCATACTTTTGCAGTATTTACAAGATCACAAGCTCGGCAAAGTGGTGAAACGTCTAGCAACGAACAAAGAAGAGAGAAGAATGATTCTAGATCAGATGTTATCATTGTCAAAAGAGACAGTCATTTACTTCTTCTCTAGCCCTGAAAGATAAACAAGTTCCTCTTTATTTCAACCTCACAGAGCTTCTGCTCAAACATCTGAAAATGCATCTATTCCTTCTTTTGACATTGTTATCATATCAAGAAAACTAGAATAAAAATGTTAGAAGCTGAGTACTTAAGAGCCTTCCCTGATCAACTGAAAAGGTTAGTTAAGTATGTGCAAAGTGATGAATAAAATTCTACACCCAAAAACTCAGCAAAAGGTATTCTGCCTAACCCCAAAGATACTTCTTCCTAGAACAATGCTGCCATTGTCACTCCCACATCTTCTGAAAAAGTTGAACCATTTTACGTTTTTCTATTACTTAATGGTTTCAAACTAAGTAACTGCGTCTTAGATTCAGGGGCTTTTGATAATGTCATGCCAGCTAAAGTTGCAGATGCTCTTGGGCTTACTTTGACGAAGACAATAGGGAGATGTTATTCCATGGAGAGACAAGTCCCTTTCATCGGACAAATTAAGGATACACAAGTTGTTTTGGCAGCTTTCCCTGACAAGAGATTAAAGATGACAATCTTAGTTGCAGATATTCCTGTCTCTAATGGGATGTTACTGAGTAAAACTTCTGCAAAAAATTGGGAGGAGAAGTAAAGATGGATTGGTCATGTGCTCACATTCCAATCAAAGGAGTTAACCAGAAACTTGAACCTGAAAAGAAATCAAAATACAGTGTCACAAAATCTGAGGATCCAGGGTCTCAGATTCTTTTCCAAGAGTTGGACCACGAGGTCTATTATTTGGAAATGAACAAAGAGGATCTAGAACCAAAAATTCAGCCAGAACCAGTAAAAGAAGTTTGGACTCTTGAGTTTGATGGCAGTTGTTGCTCCTTTGGATCAGGAGCAAATGTTATTTTGGTATCTCTAGAAGGGAAGGTATACCCATACTCTTACAAGTTGATGTTTGAAAATACTAATAATACAACAGAGTATGAAGCTTTACTGTTAGGAATGGAGCAAGCTAAAAAGAAAGGAGTGAAACTCCTTAAAGCACAAGGAGATGCTGAACTTATTGTGAAGCAAGTTCGAGGATAGTACTAAGTAAAAAGGGATAAGCTTAGACACTACAGAGATAGAGTGTTGTCTGCTACACTTGACTTTGCAGCCTTTTCCGTCAACTTCATTTCAAGAGATCAAAACTCCAGAGCTAATTCTTTGGCAATTACCGCTGCACTATTAAATTCAGATCACCATGCTTCCATTTTCCAACAAGGTAATTCTAAAGTAGAAATGGTCTACCGCCCCAAAGTCCCTGACAATGCGGAACAATGGCAGACTTTCAATGATGACAAGCAAATAGCTGCATTCCGAGAGAAGCAAGACAACTTTGATGAGTTGTATTTTGAAGGAAGCAACTCACCTCCACGACAAACTACGACAGACGAAACTGATCCTGAGCATGATGAGAACAAAGGAATCATACAGCTGAAGGGTAATAAAATTCCTAAACGTTTAGTTTCTTTAGAAGAAATTTTTGACAAACATGATCAGTTTCTGAAAAGAAATAAAGAATATGGTGAGAGCTCTTCTTCGAAGGTGCAGCCAATAAATTTGGGTGCAAAAGATGAACCCAAGATTGTGAATCTTGGGAAGTGTTGCTCTAAACAAGAACAAGAAGCATTCACAGAGCTTCTTAAAAAATATATGGATATCTTTGCATGGTCGTACAAAGACTTGAAGACATATCTACCAAAAGAGCTGCAACACTATATTCCATTGCAGCCAGGACTAAAGCCTTTCAAACAAAAGCTCCAACGTCACAATCCAACCATCTTATGTACAATCTATGCTGAAGTACAAAAGTTGCTAGATGCAAGAATTATTTACCCCATTCATCATTCATAATGGTTGGCTAATATTGTACCTGTGAGAAAGAAGAATGATGAAATACGATTGTGCATGGACTTTCGTAATCTGAATCAAGCCTCTATGAAGGATAACTACCCTCTTCCCATCATGGATCACACCTTGCAGTTAGTTATTGGCTCAGAAATGCTATCTATGTTAGATAGTTTTTCAGGTTACAATCAAATACGAGTGGCAAGAGAAGAGAAATACAAGACGACGTTCACCACACCATGGGGAACGTTTTCCTATCGTAAAATGCCTTTTGGCCTAATCAATGCTGGAGCAACCTTCCAAAGGGCAATGGATCTGGCATTTGCTCATCTGAAGGACAAAAGCATAGTGGTATACCTTGATGATTTGATAGTCTTTTCTAAAGATAGAAAGAATCACATTGCTGATTTAGAAGTGCTCATTTAATGCAAGAAGCATGGGATATCCCTTAATCCAAAAGATTCAATAGTTGTTGTTACTAAAGGAAAACTTCTTGGACACATTGTATCTAATGAAGGGACCAAGATTGACCCTGAAAGAGTTTAGGCTATTCAAAGCTTGCCTTTGCCAACCTCTAAGAAGGGAGTTCATTCAGTCTTTGGCAAGGTAAATTTTCTCAAAATATTTAATCCAGATTTTTTTGAACTAACTCGCCATATTTTAGACATGATGAAGAAAAAACAAGATTTCAAATGGAATGAAGAAGGAAAGGCCTTTGAAAAGATCAAAGCAGCCTTAGCAAAAGCTCCAGTACTAGTATCACCAAATTTTAGTAAAGAATTCATTCTTTACTGCTACTCTTTTGAGCATACAATGTCAGCGATTCTGATGCAGAAGAATAAAGAAGATGTCGAAGCCCCAATAGCGTTCATGAGCATGCCTTTAAAGGCCTACGAGTTGAAATATACTCCCATGGAGAAACATGCCTATGTAGTTGTCAAGGCATGCAAAGCATTCAGGTCCTACATTCTATCCACACATACATCTATGTACCTGATACTGCAGTCAAGTCTATTCTGACATACCAAGAGTTGGGACTGCTACGAGGCACTTGGGTAATCAAGGTGCAAGAATATGACCTTGATATAAAACCAACAAAGCTAGTCAGAGGAAGAGGTCTTTGCCAATTAATGACAGAGAGAAGACAGGATGATACACCGCAAGAGGAAGTTGATGAAGCCCTACCCACAGTTCTTTTTGTAAATCTGGGTGATGAATGGTACAGCATAATTGCCTACTTCATGACATATGGGGAATGTCCAGATCACCTCACTTGCAAGGAGAAGCGTACCATCAAATTAAAAGCAAAAGACTTTGTCCTTTGGGATAATGGCTTATACAAGAAAGGAATTGATGGTGTATTTCTCCGTTGCATGGATAAAGCCTAGCAAGACCAGCTATTAGAACAGTTTCATGACAAGGCATGTGGCGGTCATTTCTCAGCAAGAGTTACTGCACACAAGATCCTTCGAGCAAGGAATTACTAGCCTACCCTTTTTCAAGATACTACAGATTGGGTTTCTAAATGTCAAACGTTGCAGTAGTTTGTTGGACGTGTAAAGCTACCAGCATTACCATTAAAGCCAGTAGTGATTAATGAACCATTTCAGCAATGGGGCATTGATTTCATTAGTATGTTAAATCCTCCTAGTGTTGGCCATCATTACAATCTAACGACAACTGACTATTTTTCCAAGTGGGTAGAAGCTATCCCTATTAAGCATGTTACTTCTGAAGTAGTATGTCACTTTATCAAAGAAAATATAATTGTGAGATTTGGTGTCCCACACAAGATAGTCACAGATAATGCTGCGAATCTGTCCTCTGAAGAGCTAGTCAACTTTTGCTACACATATGGTGTTCAATTGGTGCATTCTTCCAACTATTTCCCTCAGGGCAATGGGCAAGTGGAATCCAACAACAAGACTCTGATAACAATCATGTGCAAGCTGGGGGAAGAAAATCAAAGAACATGGCACAAGAAACTTTTTGATGCACTTTGCGCTGACAAGATTACACCAAAGAAGGCCATAGGTATGTCCCCTTTTCAACTATTGTATGGGATAGATGCTAAAATGCCTATTACTCTTGAATTGCCTGCTTTGCAGTTATCCAGAGCCATTGAAGATGCTACCTATCCGAATGCACTTGATAATAGGGTTATGTATTTGTCTGAGTTGCAAGAGGTGTGTACTCAAGTAGCAGAAAGGTTGGTCGAGCATCAAACTAAGGTCAAGAATGTGTTTGACAAAAAGGCCAGAGACAGAAAATTTGAGATTGGAGACTGGGTGCTCTTGCGGGACAAGAGAAATGAGCCGAAGGGCATGCATGGAAAATTTGATTCACTATGGAAAGGGCCTTTCATGATCAAAAAGACTGCTGGAATGGATAGTTTCATCCTTGCTTACCAGGATGGAATTGAGTTGCCGCTGCCCTACAATGGGCAGCATTTGAAGCTTTTCAAGAATTGAGATGCAAGGGAAAACCTGTGTGTACATAAATAAAACTCTCAGTTGTTTCTTTTCGTTCCGTTTTTGTTTTGTTTTTGTGTTCCTTTTGCTTGACCCCGAACCCAAGAGACAAGACTTGAAACCAGAGATGTTCGGATCTCATCTTCACTTCTTTCATTTTGGCAGAAATAAAGATGTCCACAGACGGAGCCAACTAGTGTCCCCAAGATTTAGTTTAATTTTAAGTTTTGCTTTCCACTTTCAATTGCACACGTTGCTCAAAATTGTCTCCAGGAATTCATAAAGCCACTCGCAAAATGCTCACATGCTTAAAGTCGCTCAATTTTTTGTCCTAGACCCAATCGGGTTTTATAAAGCACTTTACTTGTTTTAAATGATTAAAAAAAAAAATTATTTGATATAAATTGAGTTAATGAGTTAAAGTGGGAGATTAAAAAATATATAAAATACTTTTCCACGTCATAGTTACCGCATCATTTTTATCTTCACCTCACTTTGGAGCATCCATCCATGCAAGAGTTTTTCACAAATTGACTAATTGGAGAAATTTTTGAGCAATTTCCCGCAATCTTTTCTTTCAGGTATGTTTTTTTCTTTATTTTAGCTTTGTTTTGTGTGTTTTTTCCTAGATTCTTTTTCCCGAAATTCATACATTCTTCCAGCTAAAAAACCCTAATCGATTTCTTTTTGCCTTGGTATGCATTGACAATTGTTTGAGCTTTTCTCTACCTAGGGTTTGGAATGATCATTTCACCAAACTGCAGACCTGGTTTGTGGTTTTCAAAATTCATTTTATTTCCTCCAGGAAACCAGTCGATCATTTTTCCCCAATGCCATTCAAAGGGACTGCAATATAAATCGGGTTTTCCCTAAAGCTTGACTCATTCTTTTCCAATTGCAAGTCAATGCATTTAAAAAGTCCACGTTTTGGGTATGAGTTGATTGGAACTTTTGTAACTATTTGCTTCCTTCAAAAATAAGTAATGAAGGCCTCCAAAGCCGCCCAAGACTGCAACAACAAAATGGCGTTTTATTAAGCCATTACTTGCTTTGTGTTATAAGTTGAGACCATTTGAAAATCTACAGCGCACTCAAAAACCAGTTCGGAGTTTTATTTAGTCTTTGCTTATTTGCAAAACAAACAAATCGAGGTTTTAGAAAATTTTGCAGTCCTTTCAAATGCATCCATTTATAGACCAAATCCGAGTTTTATTGAGTCTTTACTTCCTTCAAAAAGATAAGTTGCCTCTCAAAGTCCGCAGCCCTCATTTGTAGACCGAACCGGGATGTCATTATGTCACGACTTGGTTCTACTTTGAAATCAGTTGAAGCCTTCAAAGATTCCGATCATTTAGCAAGAAAGTCAAGCTTTCAATAAAATTCGCAATTGTAACCCATCCTTTGCAAACCCAGATTTCATTGGCTCCTTACCTCTTTGATTCATAACATAAGCCGAGACATTTCTTATTCCCACCGTCTACTTTATAAAAGCCATCGGATTTTTCAAACAATCATATTTAGCATGCAAACCGGGTCTTTGAAGAGTCATTACTTCTTTTTGAAAAACAAGTTGAACATATTTAAAAATCTACAGGTCAAAGGGAAAGAGTTTGGGTTTTCAATAAGTCATTTCTTCATCTCCAAAATCAGTCAAGCTTTTCAAAATTCCCGCAGCCCACTTAAAAGACCAAATTGGAATTTCTTAGCCTCATTACTTGCTTTATTGAAACAAGTCAAGCCTACCCAAAAGTCCACCATATAGAGGCTTAGTGTAAAGTGGAGTTTGTAGGAGCCATTACTTATTTTCATAAAGTGAGCTCAAAAAGTCCTCAATACAAAGGAAAGCTCAACCGGAACTTTTTTAAGTCATTACTTATTTCTCTTTTATAAAGTAAGTAATGCACCTCCAAAAGTCCTAGATACAAAGGGAACTTTTTTAAGTCATTATTTATTCCTCTTTTATAAAGTAATGCACCCCCAGAAGTCCTCAATACAAAGAGAAAGCTTAAGCGAAATTTTTATGACTTAAAAATGAGTAAGGCAGCCCTCCAAATCTGCCATGCAAAGGCAAGTAGACCAAAGCAACTCTTTGTTCCCTCTCAGTTGAGCCCACTTCTCATTATGTGCACTGAAAGTTTACTTGAAATTTCATAATAGCATGATTCCCTGGAAACTAAAATTGATCATATGCATGAATGAACTTGACAAATGTTGAGTTACATGTTTGTTCAAATTTTCTATAGGAACATTTTAAGTTATGCACATATTTATGAGAGGGAAGCTATGGTAAATGTCTCACATACAAGAGATATCTTCAAAGACAGAAGACGCAGGAAGATCAGGAGAAATAATTTTCACACAAGAAGATCCCAGTCTTGCAACTTCAAAAGCTTCAAGAGAAAAAAAAATCTCAGGCAAAAGCACATCCAGGCAGTATGAGATGAGTACAAGGGCTATCTAGTGGAATCGTGTACAGTGTCTAAACTTGTTGAAATAAGTGATACTAATATGGGACATGTGTCTATAAGTGAACTAATTGACAGATCCAAGTCAACTTGCAAGACACCCCTTATGCAAGCTATGGTTAACAGTGGGAGCATTCAAGCTGTAGCATTTCCAAGTATTGCCCAATTGCCAAAGTTTGTTTTAGAATGTGCCAAATTTTACAATCCTCTAACTAGAACAGTCAAGGACACCGCAGGCAATACAGTGATAAGGTTGGACACACAATTCTTTAACTACTGTCTTAAAATTCCAACAAAATCCAAAGCACTTGATGTCAACATGCAAAGGGCCATTGATAGATGGGAAAGCATCACAACTGAATGTATAAGTATCATGAATAAAAGTTATCTGAAGAAATTTAAGTAGCGATCTAGATTCCCGAAGACCATTCAAAGATCAGATCTTGTGCAAGAAGTTGATGAATCAGCCAGTTGTGCAGAATAAATGGAGAAAGAAATGCAAAATTCTTCTACTCATGGATGCATTACTTCATCAGAACAATTGAGGTCAATAGAGCCAATGCAATGATCAATTGGGCAGAAATAATAAGTAATAACATTGGTGAACAGCCTAAGAAGGTTAGACAAACACTTAATTTCAAAATGACTTCATATCTAGTATATGCTACAGCGTCAGGAGTATTCTCCAAACTGGACAAGCAAGGGATGTTAGCAACAAACCCTATCTACGAGTATTACCCAGAGTTGGTATTGCCTGAATACTTCAAGAAAAACAAGACGGTAACTGATGGCTTCTTTTATAAAATCATTTGTAAGCTAAACAATGACCAGAAAACAAGCAGAGTAAGCAAGGAGGCATGCGAGGTTGTCTCTCAATTTGGCTGCATCTTCATTCAATTTGTTGATTTCACTTACCTCAGGATTAGTGGTTTCTCAAGATCACCACTTAAGCTACCAAGATACCCCAATGGCAAATGGATAATGGAATTATGCAGACAATTGGTAGAATTACACGACTTGCAAGCAAAAAAACACAAGGCAGCAGTTAACTTCCCCATCACAATTGGTAATTATAATTGTTAGAGTATCCAAAAGGCCAAGAATGTCCAAACAGAAATGTTTCTTCATTATGAGCAAGAATCCTTCCAAACTAGGATGAACTTTGATCCTAAAGGGATTGCAAAACAAACGGTCTCTATAGAATATATGCACATCCCCACATTGGAGGACTTTTGGATGAACTGCAGGAATGAATTTTAAGTTAGAAGGGACTTCAGTAGATTAACAGTACAGCAAATTGTTAATTTTGGTTTGGCAAGGATACCAGAAAATCTTCTTGATGATGGCTATGTGATACTTGATGCATATAATCAAATGGGAGGAGACAAGGCCCCTCTACCAACCATTAAAGTTAGTTTCAAAACAATTGAGGAGAGAACTTCAATCATCTTCATTAATACTTCAAATTGGTTGTAGGAAAAGGGACATTGTTTGGATGAGGCAATAATGCATCAAACAAGGCAGGGGAGTTTCAGAAAAAGGAAACATGAAGGTGAGAGCAGCTGGAGACTAGAAAAGTTAAAAGTGCATAAAATATCTCAAGCAACAGACGAGCGAGAATCTTCATCTGTTTCACAAGCACCTCTTCTTGACAAAATTCCTTCTGTATCAGCTCATAGCACTTCAACATCCCCAGTAAACCACACCTCATAAGCTTCACGAAAGATCACAATTATTCCACCCTTGATGCCAACATCTTTCAGTCTCTCTTCAGTAAAAGAAATAGATCCATCACCTCACCCTCCTCCTTTCTCACCACCCAGATACCCACCTCCTTTAGATACCATTTCTTCATTTTTGGGGGATTCTCATGCCCATAAGGAAGCATTGGCGGAAAAGGTAACTGGAGCAGAAAGCGGTAGCAAGACTACTACAGATTTAGAGTTGAGGAAGCAGTTATGGTGGAGAGAATGACAAAGTTTGAAAGAGTACTTTCTCTAGATGGTGTAGAAGGAGAAGGCCATAATACAGTGTTAACTTCTGATGCAACAGGGTCCAATCAAGAGATGGTGGTACATGCTGACACTTCTCACCCTCCAAATAGTGACTTCTCATCTTGGTTGGCTTTACAAGTAGTTCCAGAGGCTAGGGAAGTAATAAACTTGGAAGAGGAGGATCTACAGATCCTCAAAAGCCTTGGAGGAAGAGGTAAAAGGTCAAACGCTGCCAAAGTGACTTCAAAGTTAGTCATTGAACCTTCTGGTCAAAAGTTTGCTCAAATGTCAACTCCAGCAGAGGGAAAGCAAAAGTGAGAATTGACTGCAGCAGACATAACAGTAACTAAAGTCCCTCAGAGAAAAGTTACTACTAAAGGACTGAAACAGGATGCCCAGACTCTAATAGATGCACTCTTCTCCAATATGGATAAGGAAAAAGCTGAAAAAGCTAAATTGAATGAGCAAATCTCCAAACTATGTGAGATCATTGCAAAGGTTGCACAGTATTCATCTCAGCCCGTGCTAGTAGAAGAGCAACTCAATGAGCACATCATCAGAGAATTTGAAGACATAGGAGACAAAGCCAGGGTTGTTGATGAGTGGATAGAGCAGATCATTCAAAAAGCAATAGAGAAATACAAAGAAATACCAGACAGCTTGGGTGATCTACAAAGCAAGTTTACTCAGTTGAAGGAGTTGATTGCAGAAATAGACAGTGAAAATAGAATTGCTGAAAGCCAGTTGGAGACCCTAGTTGAAATAAATTCATTGTCTGAGAAAGTATTGATTGAAGAACAGATTGTACATAATCAGTACAAAGGGGCAAGGAACTGTAAATAATCATGTCTTTCCACACAAAAACTCTAAAAAACATTCTGGGTGAAATGCAACTACTAGAAGAAGAGGTCGATAAAGTGATGGAGCAAATGGATAATTGTATCTATTATGTTACAAGTTATACACTTGACAAGCCTCTAGCATCCCTTGAAGACTTCCTTCCGCTTCCCCAGAAAAAGATAGATGAAGTTGTCACTCATTTTTCTTGCAATTCAATTGAGAAGCTAATTAAACTTCACGGAGATGTCAAGTAATTAGAACCCAGCTTGACAAAGGTAAACACATTTGCCAACATCCTAGCAAGAGAGTCCCTAAGGTTCAAAATAGAGACTGAAGCTATTGCAAAGGTTGATGGAGGAGCGGTGCAATACATATTTGATAGGTACATCCAATATCAGAATAAGAACAAGATTGAGGCTGTGTAGCTGGACTAACTTTCTCTTCTTTTTTCTTCTTATTCTTCTTTCCTCCTCTCTGACAAAGTAATTGAGTAATTAAGTTGAGTTGTAAAAATTTAAGTAATTGGTTTAAAAGCCATTACTTCAAGTTGTTTGAAAAAGTCAATTACTTGGAAATAGGTGGCAGACATGCAAAATGGGAGATTCTATTTTAAGTTGAAAATCATCTGTGCCATACAATGAGGGAATTTAGAAGAAAGACTCTAAACTGTCTCCAATTTTGTAGCTTGCACATACGGGACAAGTAATTAATGTTTACTATTTGTATTTGTCTTCTGGACACTATAAATATAGGAAGAAGCCTACTGGCTAAGGATCAAAACTTTTTGACAAAAGCTATTGTAACTTGTGCATTTTTCAAGATTTCAAACTTTGTGTAGAAACTCTTGGATGTGATTTTGTGAACTTGTTTGGATTGAATAAAGGGAAGTAGATTGCTGGTGAACTTTGTGTCTACAGAATTTTGCTAAACATTCTATTAAGATCTCAAGATGAACTTTGTGTTATTTTGGATCTGAGGTAGAATTTATTTCTTCTCTTTCTTGCTGAAAGTGTGATTTTCTTGTTTATTTATTGTTGACCATTTTGGTCTTGCAGGCCAAAATCGGTCCCCCCTTTTTTCCCTGCTGTTCTGAGCCAGTACATTTTTGATATTGCACAAGTCTTGGAAGTTTTCTATGGACTCTGCAGGGAAGTTTTCTACGGACTATGCATGGAAGAAACAGGTTCCAAACACTTAGACAATTTATCGCTTTGGCTCAATGGCTTGGTTCAAATTCGCAGTGACGAAATAACCATTGATCTCTATAGTGTCTCTCAGAGTCAAGCGGACACTGCCAAGTGTCATCTGTCGAGCTCCTTTCTACTTTGTTTCTAAAAACAGCGGAACGTGCCACGTGTCCCTTTATAGCTCAGCGGAGCGTGACAAGTGTTGGCATCCGCGTTTCGAGTTCCTATGAGTTTCAAAAGCTTCTTTCAATAAGCTTTTCTCAGTGTGTGCGGAGGGCGCCAAGTGGCAACTGCGGAAGTTTTCGATGCATTTCTCTAAATGCAGCGAAAGCCGCCACGTGTCCTTGGTGAGACTCAGTGGAAGCTGCCAAGTGTCAACATCCACAGTTCTTCATTTTATTTCATTGTTGGGTAAAGGCTGTGGTGGGCCCCGGGGTTTTTGTTTCTAAAGTAAGCGGAACGAGCCAAGTGTTATCATCCGCATGCATCCGAGTAAGTCCAAAATGTTTCTAATTTTGTTGCCAAAACTCAGCGGAAGCCGCCATGTGTCGTCTTCTGCGGGACTCTCGAAGGACATCTAAAGTTTCTAAAAAGCAGCGGATGCTGCCACGTGTCCCATTATAATTCAACAGAGCGCGACAAGTGTCTGCATCTGCGTTTCAAGTGTCTCATAAGTTTCAAAGCAACGGACTGTGACAAATGTCAAAGACGAAGCACTCCCAATTCAAAGACAAAGGAATTGGAACCCGAAGGCCGCCCGGACCAATGAAATAGTGAACCAATGACATCCCCGTAGGCGTCAAATTTAAGACAATGGAATATCCGTTGATTTTCAAACGTGGCAAGGAACCTGAAAACAAACTCAGCAAACAGCTGAAGGAAGAGGCAAAAGAGCCAAGTGCAGAAACGGACAAACAGTCTAAATGACAAAGGAAGGTGTCGACTCAAGGAGTTACTCCAGCAGTTAACGCAGTATCTAGCAATTGGTCGTCAAGAGGTGCCAACAGTGAACGACACGACCCATTTTTCTTCACTTTGCATTGATGAGCAGACAAGTTGCGTGAATGCCTTGAAGGAGCGGTCTTGTTTGCAGACAAACGGCGCGGCCCATAATTTTACATATAATGTTTAATATATCTTAAAACGCCTGAAATCAAAACAAGAGCCGACACAGCATTATCTTTGAGCGGCTTCCTCTTCCCAATGCTCAGAACGCACATGGGTCATTTGTAAAAAGGGCACCAAAAGGCCTCTTTTCTTCCTCTATATATGGTAGACTTCTCATTTGAAAAGAAAAAAGGATCTCTTAGCCCGTAAGGCAAAGCTCTGCCCAAAAATCTCTGGGTTTGTAAGGCAGAATTCTGTCGGATTTTACCTTGAATCAAGACTTAGCAATTTTTACCTCCATTTGAACTTGCACTCACGCATATGTCTATGGTTTCCTTTTGTGTTAAGTCATTTTCTTTTATGCTTTTCATAGAACGATTCCAGCATGTCTAATGCATTGTGAAGTTTCTTATTCTGCAGGTCTGCCAGAAGTGTCTACAACAGGAATATAGGCGCAAGTGAATAGGCTGCCAAAGTGTGTCTCAGAACACCTTTGATAGTTCTTCCTCCCTATATCTCTACAGACCCCTGACTCACTAATACAGAAGAGTTTCCCCACATCAGATAAAGTGTATGGGAGCATCTTCTTGGTGAAAAGTGTATGTTCGGGATGAGTGGATCAACCTTTTTGGTGTATCACCTTTTAGTCTAGGTTTAGGTTCTGTTTTCAGCATCTTTCTCCCTTTTCATCCCCCCCTTTTTCATTTATTTGTTAGCAGTAGGAAATCCAGGACCTAAAAGATACATCGAAGGGAGCTAGCCCTTATCTGGAGACTCTCCCCCCAGTTTTGCCAGACCCACAGGCAAGAGGGGAGTTTCCATTGTTGCGTGTGGAAGGCGGGAGCTCGGCCTCCTGTCCAGGGTGCAATCCACTGCATCAACAGTTTTTGGCACGCCCGATGGGACCAACTAGGACAAGTTTGGTCCAAAGAGTTGAAGAATTTTTGGTGTGTTCTTCAACCAACGAGCCTTTGGAGGCTTTTGCATCAACACCAATGGCGACTCCGAGTTGAATCAGCTGGTTAAGCAGTCCAGGTGCCATCAAGAAATCACATTTTTTGTATAACTTTGGTGGAGCTCAGGGTGTTATGAAATCACCTCAAACTCCAGCGTTACTTCCCTCATTGTTGAAGGGTAACTAGGAGAGCTATTCGAGGGGATTCCATGAACAATCTGAGCTTGATCAAAAAACTATATGAAAGAAAACAAGGTCCATGGTTCTGAGCAATGGCATCATACACAGCAAATACGTTTTCAATTGAAGCAGCTCTTCCTGTGTATCAGCAAAGCCTTCCTAGTATTCGTCAACTTCCTCAGGGCTCTCAACATGATGGCAAGATCCTGACTTGGAAACAAATAGTAGAATCATGGGGCAGGAAGGATGAGAAGAAAGGTTTTGCTCAAAACCTTAAAGAAGTCAAGGCTGCTCCTGCTCATGACAATGTTTGTGACCTCCAAGAAAGGCTCTTTCAAAAAACATAGCCAAGAGAATTGTAGAATTGGAGTCCAGATCGAGATTCCTAAGCCAACGTGTGATGGACATGTCTGAACGCACCCCATCTACACACCTCCAAGAGAGCTATCAGGCCACACCTGATATAGATGAAGTGTTGGCCAAATGGAAAGAGGAGAATCATTCGATTCTAACTCAAGGACTCCCTCCTCTTCCACATGGTTTTTCCACTTCACCCCTTCTCAAGGAGGAACCTGTTCTGTAGGAGGCGAGTGAGGATCAAAAGATCCAATCTGCAGTTTTCCAAGAGGCTATCATGAGCGACAAAGAAGATGAAATCATCATGGAGGCTCCTTCGGAAGACATCATCGACAATGGAGAAGATGCAGGTCATGCATACATGCAGATGTTCTAGCAATACGAAGAGGAACGTAAGCATGGTGAGCTCTCTCCTCCTTTGTTTGATGAACTTCCTTGTTGCTTCGATGAGGAGGATGACCATGCCGTGGAGCCTGAGTTGGAGGAGGATCAGATGGATGTCTTTGAACAACTAGAGACTCTGATCCTTGAGCAGGAAAAAGAGAGGCCTGTCCATTTTGAGGACAGCTTTGAAAAAAAGAACCTTGAACAAGAAGATGATGTTCTGTGGGATGAGCAATCAGTTTGTGATTTCATTTCAGACATCACAACAGTCACCCTTCTTCAAGAAGACCATGAAGGAGCAGAGGATGAGTTTGACAGGGTCTTCAATGAAGCAGAAGGGAACAGGTCAAACCATGATGCATTGCAAAGGGACTATGCACATCAAAGGGCTTATGGTGATGAGCCAACAACCATCGATTTCTTGGTGAGACGCACTGGCATGAAGAACCAGCAGGAGGCAAGCTTCCGAGAACAAGGAGGATACATATGTGTTGGAAGCATGTTTGCCCCCGATTCATTTGGAGACAAGCCAACCAAGGTGGCAGGCAAGAAGGGCAAGTCACCAAATCTCCATTCCATTCAGCCACTTGTCTGGCACCATAAGTTTCCTTGCCAGGAAGGAGACTTAAGAAATTTTCCCTTTGATCCAGGAGGGAGGCAAATATACCTGGTTAGCTGTACATAGTAGTTTGCTTTCAGTTTTCTTTCCCTGTTTTCCCTAAGTGCTATTTGCACAAGTAGTGTTTTTAGCCTTGTGTGTGTTTTCCTTTGTGTTTGGGGTAAAAGCTCATGATTGATTCTTGGATCTCTAAAGGCTGTTGTTAACCTTTTTTCAAAGCTGCATTTTGACTCCGTGCCCAATGGATTTTAAGGCAACTGGTTTCTAAGCATAGCAGGAATGCTTCCCCTAGGAGTCACCAATTTGTTGACCATTTTGGTCCTGCAGGCCAAAATCGGTCCCCCCTTTTTTCCCTGCTGTTCTGAGCCAGTACATTTTTTATTTTGCACAAGTCTTGGAAGTTTTCTATGGACTCTGCAGGGAAGTTTTCTATGGACTCTGCATGGAAGAAATAGGTTCCAAACACTTAGACAGTTCATCGCTTTGGCTCAACGGCTTGGTTCAAATTCGCAGTGACGAAATAACAGTTGATCTCTCTAGTGTCTCTCAGAGTCAAGCGGAAGCTGGCAAGTGTCATCTGCCAAGCTCCTTTCTACTTTGTTTTTAAAAACAGTGGAACGTGCCACGTGTCCCTTTATAGCTCAGCGGAGCGTGACAAGTGTTGACATCCGTATTTCGAGTTCCTATGAGTTTCAAAAGCTTCTTTCAATAAGCTTTTCTCAGTGCGTGTGGAGGGCGCCAAGTGGCAACTATGAAAGTTTTTGATGCGTTTCTCTAAATGCAACGGAAGCCGCCACGTGTCCTTGGTGAGACTCAGCGCAAGCTGCCAAGTGTCAACATCCACAGTTCTTCATTTTATTTCATTGTTGGGTAAACGTTGTGGTGGGCCCCGGGGTTTTTGTTTCTAAAATAAGCAGAACGACCCAAGTGTCATCGTCCGCATGAATCTGAGTAAGTCCCAAATGTTTCTAATTTTGTTGCCAAAGCTCAGCGAAAGCCGCCATGTGTCGTCTTCTGCGGGACTTTCGAAGGACATCTAAAGTTTCTAAAAAGCAGCAGATGCTGCCATGTGTCTCGTTATAATTCAGAGGAGCGCGACAAGTGTCTGCATCTACGTTTCAAGTGTCTCATAAGTTTCAAAGCAGCAGACTGTGACAAATGTCAAAGACGGAGCACTCCCAATTCAAAGACAAAGGATTGGAACCCGAAGGCCGCCCGGACCATTGAAAAAGTGAACCAATGACGTCCCTGTAGGCGTCAAATTTAAGACAATGGAATATCCGTTGATTTTCAAAAGTGGCAAGGAACCTGAAAACAAACTCAGCAACCAACTAAAGGAAGAGGCAAAAGAGCCAAGTGTAGAAACGGACAAACAGTCCGAGTGGCAAAGGAAGGTGTCGACTCAAGGAGTTACTCCAGCAGTTAACGCAGTATCTACCAATTGATCGTCAAGAGGCGCCAACAGTGAATGGCGCGACCCATTTTTCTTCACTTTGCATTGATGAGCAGACAAGCCGCATGAATGCCTTGAAAGAGCAGTCTTGTTTGCAGACAAACGGCGCAGTCCATAATTTCACATATAATGTTTAATATATCTTAAAACGCCTGAAATCAAAATAGGAGCCGACACAGCATTATCTTTGAGCGACTTCCTCTTCCCAATGCTCAGAACGCACATGGGTCATTTGTAAAAAGGGCGCCAAAAGGCCTCTCTTCTTCCTCTATATATGGTAGACTTCTCATTTGAGAAGAAAAAAGGATCTCTTAGCCCATAAGGCAAAGCTCTGCCCAAAAATCTCTGGGTTTGTAAGGCAGAATTCTGTCGGATTTTACCTTCAATCAAGACTTAGCAATTTTTACCTCCATTTGAACTTGCACTCACGCATGTCTATGTTTTCCTTTTGTGTTAAGTCATTTTCTTTTATGCTTTTCACAGAATGATTCCAGCATGTCTAATGCATTGTGAAGTTTATTATTTTGCAGGTCTGCCAGAAGTGTCTACAGCAGGAATATAGGCGCATGCGAATAGGTTGCCAAAGTGTGTCTCAAAACACCTTTGATAGTTCTTCCTCCCTGTATATCCACGGACCCCTGACTCACTGATGCAAAAGGATTTCTCGTGTCAAATGAAGTGTATGGGAGCTTGTTCTTGGTGAAAAGTGTATGTTCGGGCTGAGTAGATCAACTTTTTTAGTGTATCACCTTTTAGTTTAGGTTTAGGTTCTATTTTCAGCATCCTTCTCCCTTTTCATCCCCCCCCTTTTTCATTTATTTGTTAGCAGTAGAAAATCCAGGACCTAAAAGATATATCAAAGGGAGCTAGCCCTTATCGAGAGACTCTCCCCTCAGTTTTGCCAGACCCACAGGGAAGAGGGGAGTTTCCATTGTGACGTGTGAAAGGCAAGAGCTCAGCCCCCTGTCAAGGGTGCAATCCATTGCGTCAACATTTATGATTGTAATACAGTAAACTCTGAAATCTATTTATTGCTAAGCATGTTTCGTCTTTCTGTAACTATTGCTATATATTCCCCTTTTTTGCAATATTCCCAAACACAGTTACTTACTTGCTGCCAAATTACCTAGTTGTGGTTCACGAGTTGCGGCAATTAAAGTAATACCCTTGAAATTAGTTATAAGTATTCACAACCTTGATAGATAAACATCTTACACGAGAGCTTCACCGTCAAATGAAGGATATTTATCTCATGATTGCCTAGGTTTTAAGCTGTGCATAAAATCTAGCCAACAAAGTGAACAAAGAAAGATAGAAAAGTGAATATGTAGTGGTAAAAAGGGGGAATAAAAACAAGTCTAGAACCATAGGTGGCAATGAAGTAAAGAGCAAATTGGAAGTTTGACTCCAATTGGGAATTAACCATGGAAAATAGAAGGTGGAGTTGGTTTCTCTAGTCCACCATGTGCCTAATGTGAAATGGGAGCTTAAACTCATCTTTGAAGATGTGAAGTTGATCTTTATCGCGATGGCATGACAAGGCGGTTGTATGCTCCATAAAATGGTTAGCTAGTCGATCAACAACTCCATTATGATGACCTCTTCGATGTCAAAGGTGAACCTATTATCAACAAGTGCATATTGTGTAAAAAAAAAGTGGCTATATATAATGCCCCCTTTTCCAAGCTAGTTCGACTTGAAGACCTTGGGCCCATCCTTACTTCCCATGGGCTTTAATGGAGAATCAAAAGGGAAGTACATTCGTACTATAATTGTAAATTTCTATTTTCAACTTTGTATTCATTTGTAAAAAGGAGATTCCCAATTGTAGCATGTAATAAATAAAAGTTGATTGTATTTAATGCAAAGTGCCAACTTAAAATTAGAAGGAAAATGTTCATAAAGGAGGTCGTCCCACTTTAAGTGGGAAAAGCAACGTAAAAATTAGAAATTAGTTATTTCTAATATCCCACATGGGTTGCCCCATTTGAAAAGGCACAATGGAAGGATATAAAAGCACATATAGATGATATTGTAAGCATATTTTGGCAAATTTTATCATCGCTTGGAATTTTGGGAGCTTATGCTTTCAATCTTCATCCATTGAGGATGAAGCCCCTCCTTGGAGACTATTGAGGATGAAACCCCTCAATAGATTCACACTTGCGGACAAAACCCCTCTTGTGTATGATCGTTAGCTTTATCTGGGAGATACAGTGGTGCTTCAATTTCATATTTGGAGCTGATTAATACCCCCTCTCTACCTAGGGCGAACACCTTGGGGAATTCAAGGTCACTTTTTGGGCATGTTCTAGTGTATGTAAAATTTATGATTTCACTTTGGTATGATAGTTGATCCCTCAAAGATCATTTTGAGCTATCAAGTGTGTTGTAATTCTCAATTTTGATGAAGATACGAATTTATGAAGTTTTCAGTTGTTTTGGTGAATAATAAATTCCAAAATTCCGAGTTTCATGGTTTGAGTGCATTTTCTGATTTTTAAGTTCAAGAGCTACAATGAAAATTTGATTTTCTGAATTTTGGTGAAATAGAAGTGTGTGAATCTGAGTTCTCCCCAAATCGCCTAGGGTTTTGAAGTCTCAAATCAGGCTGCTAGGGTTTGGAGGGCTAAAATTTGAGTTGTTGGTCTATTTTCAGATTTTTTTTTGGTTGTTGAAATTGCATTTTCAGATTTTACAAAAAGGGTTTCCCAGGAAATCTAGACTATTCCTTTTTCAACCCGAAAGGGACATTATAGTGGTATCAGAGCTTAGATCTTGCCAGCTTGTGGGTCAGATCAAAATTTTAATGTGGCATGATGGAAGAAGTTGGGAAGGAGAATCTCTGTAGAGCATAGAGGAAGTTAAAGCGTCCATGTCAATCAATAGGTGACCTAATCAATGTCTTGGAAGAAGTAGAAAATGAATTCTCCAAGGTAAATTAGTCTCAGTATGTGACAATGGAATGGGCATTGCAGCCCTCCATAATTTGCTTGGTCCAACCCCAACTCTTAAGACACCTAGACAAAAAGATAAGGTTTTTGGTTATCAATTGTATTAGTGAAATTACAAGAATGACAGCTCCCAAGGTTCCTTACAGCAGCAAAACCATGAGGGAGATATTTTCGCTGATTGTGAGGAGTTTCCAAGGCCTAGAGGGCAGCAAAGGACTTTCTTTGGCTAGGAGGGTTACAATTCTAGAAACTATGGCAAAAATCAGGGAATGTGTTTTGATGTTGGATTTGGAATATGATGATCTTATTATTGAAATGTTTCAACAATTTCTTGCAGCTCTCATTGAGAATCATGTAGAAAATGTTGTAACTTCTATGCAAACAATTATGACTTTGACTCTAAATGAGAGTGATGATCTTTCTCAACGATGATTATCTATCTTAGGGGTTAATGTGTGGCAAGAATAGAAATCTTCTCCGGCTGCACATATGTTGATTGAACATGATGTTAGAAAATGTGCGAAGTTGAGGCCTTATTTGGTAGAAGAGCAAAAGGAAGAAAAGATTGAGCTATAGGTAATTTTGAAGGGGAAAGATGGAGGGTCAAACCCTCATGAGGATTTCAATGAAAGAATTTGAAAACAAGAGAATTCAGATGTGAAATGCGTTAGTGAAAATTTCATAGAAGCGTCCACCATACCAAGGGAAAGTGGGAGAAATATCCCAATCCAAGAGGAAGATATTATGACCCTTGAACAACAGAAAATTAGCACTTTGGAGCAGCAAAAGGAGCCCTATCAGCAGGGTTTGAGGCAGCAAAAAGAACCGCCAAGGTTGGATAAATATGAAGAAGAGAGGTCAACATCAAAAATTTCTGAAGTGCTTAAATAACGTGAAATTGAGAAAGAACACAAACTCTATGAAGCAGGAATATTTCAGAAAAACTCTATGGAAAGGTATGTTTTAAGAAGAATGTTGGTTTTTGCATTGATTCTAACAATAATTCATTTTCATTACATGATTCTCGATTTCATGAGGGAGATTGGAAGAAACAATTGTTAGTAACAAAAGAGGAGGTGCAAGTCCTAGCAAGGTTTGATAACACAAAAAAGTTTCTTGAAGAACTAAGGCCAAAGATGACGAAGGAACATTTTGAGAAAGTTGTCACTATGGCAGATTTACATACAATTAAGGATACAATAGAAACAATAAAATTAGACTAGTTGTGTTTGGTTAAAGACAAGCATGTGGCCATCAAATTTGCAGATGAGGCCTTAGTTGCATCTAAGGCAATCAATATTAAGGTTGTTGAGCTCACCTTTGAGTTTAAATCAACCAAGAACTCTTTGGAAAATACCCAAATGACACTTCTAGAGGCAGAAAATCAGCTTAATGCTGCAGAACAGACCAAGGAGCAAAAGAATGAAGCAAGGGCAAGGGAAATCAAGCAAGTAATTGATAAGCTGGATTGACTTCAAGAAGATTTTGATTTAGAACATTTTCCAAAAAAAACAGGAGTTGCAAGTATAGAATTGGATCAACAGGAAGATGGGTTTGAACAAGAGGATAGAAATAGGTTTCAATATTTTGATGATCCACTTTTTGAAATGAATGCAAAGTCCACTTTTGATAACCCATTTTTTGAGATGGATGCTGAGATATTTTGTGATTAAGATTTTAAAGCTGGTGATAATAATAGAGGGGTGCACCAAAAGCCATCAATATCACCAGAAGGCTCAAGAATTGGGAATTGCAAATTCCCAATATTGATGTGGGATCCAAGTGGAAATCTCAGAATTAGTACTGTTGTTCTCAACATTTTCAGTTTGCCCTACACCTTGTTTGCCACCCCACAAACAAGGACTGTCATGAAATGGATGAATTATCAAGTTATTGAAACATTTTTGTTCAATTAATGGTTGTTTCCAGCCCCATAACCTTGACATTGTGGAGTTTCATGAAGATCTTTGAGTATGAGAGCTGTTGTACCATCTTTTCATCTGCTGTCCACAACATTTATAGCCCCCTTGTCACTCTAATGACAGCCCTAAAAAAATTTCCAGCCACTCTTATGCTGATTATGGGTAAGGAAATGCAAGGTTGCAGTTGTGTTTGGGGCAGCATGACTGAACTTAGGAGATTCCATCATTTGAAAGGAATTCACGAGTGCTTGCAAGCAAGGGAAGAAAGCTAGCTATCCCGACTATGAAGCATGACAAAGTGGTGTTGGAAGTGTTGATGCTGTGGATTGCACCCTTGAGAGAAGACTGGGCTTCTCTCTTCCACGCGGCACAATGGAGACTCCTCTCATGCCTGTGGGTTTGGCAAAATTGAGGGGAGAATCTCTAGATAAGGGCTAGCTCCCTTTGATGCATCTCTGAGTTATTCCGGTAACATTTGCTAATATATATATATAAATGGGGGGGGCGGGGGAGGTTGAAAAGAGAGAGATTACTGAAGCAGAACCTAAGCTAGGACGGTTATGCACCAAAAAAGTTTGATCTACTCATTTGCTCACACTTCAAACCATAAGAGCACATACATACACTTTATCTGATAAAAAGACCAGACTGCAGAGAACTTAACAAAAAGGCTTAATGAAGACGCACAGAAGATGAACTTACCACAGGGGTTGTAAGAAGACACACTGTCTAATAACCCTCTCCTATCTCTGTGCTCTAGATACAATGCTTTTGCTACCTGCAGAAATGGTGCTTTGTCTATTCCAGGTGTGTTGGTATCAAGCTTGTGAAAGCACCATGGAAAAATGACTGACCACAAGGTTAATACTCAGGCACACTCAAAGATATCCAACCAATTAGAGGTAAAAGATACTTTCTATTGATTCAAGGTGAAAATTTGGCAGGGCTACGCCATACAAAATGAGAGATCCCTTTCTCCAATGAGAAGTTACAAATATATAGCCTTTTGGAAAAGACTTTGGCGCTTTCTGGAAAATAAATGACCCATGCTGCGTTGAGAGTATTGGGAAGAGGAAGCCGCTTGAAAGAGAATGCTGTGTCGGCTCCAGTTTTGACTTTAGGCGTTTAAAATATATTAAACGTCATGTGTGAAAACATGGGCCGCACCGTTTGTCTGCAAACAAGACCCCTTCTTCAAGACATTAACATGGTTGTCTGACCATTAATGCAAAATGAAGAAAAATAGGTCGCACCGTTCACTATTTGTGCTCCTTGATGACCACTTGGCAAAGACTGTTTCAACCCCCAGAATAACTCCTTCTGCCGACACCTTCTTTTGCCACTTGGATTGTTTTGTCTGTTTCTGCGCTTGGCTCTTTGGGCTCCTTTCTTGGCGGGTCACTGAGTTCACTCTTGATTCTTGTCTTTTTCCAGCTTTGTCTTTTCCTGGTTTTGTTTTTTGTCATCTCTTGGCTCTTTCTGGCAATCTGAGCCCCCTAGGGCTATCTTCTATCAATACTTGGCTGGCTCCTTAGGCTCTTTTCTCAGCAGGCTCTTCTTTTTGGCCCTAAGGCCTTTTAATTCCTTCGGGTTCGCGCTCAAGCATTTAAAGATCAACGGCTATTTCATTGCCATAAAGTTGACGTTCGCGCACCCGTCGCCATTTGAAAGCCAACAGTTATTCTATTGCCCTGAATTTGACGTCTGCGGGGACGTCACCAGACGTTTGAACCTGAACGGCTAGTTCTCTATGCTGAATTTTGACGTCTTCGGGCCCATCACCCCTTGGCGATTTCTTCAGCTTCCTTTCCTTCGGCCTTTTCCTTTTGTCCGAGCCTTTGTCTTTTAACCCTCCCGAAGGGAAGGTGTCCCTTTGGGGTTTGAGAAAGGTCCCTTTCACGATCGCCAAGAGCCCCCCACAAGGGCACCTGCCCTTCGGGGTACTTCGGGCGGCCTTGGTCCTCAAATCCTTCAGACATTTTGTCCTTCGGAAATGTTCCCTTCAATGTTTGGCCCTTTGTTTCGGGCGAATTCTTTCGGACAAAAAGTCCGAAGGAAGTCCCTGACTTCCTTCGGACTTTTTGTCCGAAAGAATTCGCCCGAAACAAAGGGCCAAACATTGAAGGGAACATTTCCAAAGGAACTGCTTCGGACTTTTTGTCCGAAAGAATTTGCCTTGTTCATTTTGCCGTGGGATTTTCTTCCGAAAGAATTCTTTGTTTGGCCCCTTGCCTTGTGAATTTCTTCGGATAAAATGTCCGAAGGAATTCTTTCGGGCATTTTGTCCGAAGAAATTCAACTTTTTATCTTTGCCTTTTCTGAAAGAAAACTCGCCCTTTTTGCCTTGTCTTTTGATTCCTCCACAAGGGTTCGTTGCCCTCTGCAAAGGCACTTTTGGGTCCAGAACTGCCCTCCGCAGCCTGCTGGAATGGTCCAGTTTGTGCCTGACTGCCCTCCGCAAGGGCACTTCTCCTTCGGGCTTTGGAAGCCCCCCTTTGAACCTTGCGATTTGAATCAATTGCTTGAAGCAACTACTTTGAACCAAACCGACTGAACCAACCGATTGAACCAACAATGGTTCAAAGTTCAAGTTCAAAGTTCTTGGGAAGATCATGGCGTTGAACCTCGACGTCGAACCATTGAACTGGTTCACCCTTTTGCCGAAAGACTTGTGCAAACCAAATTTGAACTGGCTCAGAATAGCAGGGGAAGAAGGAGACCCATTTTGCCCTGTAAGACCAAAATGGTCAACAAATTGGCGATTCCCAAGGGAAGCGTGCCTGCTATGCTTAAGAAACTAGTAGCCTCAAAGTCCATTGGGCATGGAGTCAAGATGTAGCTTTGAAAGAGTTAGCAACAGCCTTGAGATATCCAAGAATCAATCACGAAGGTCTTACCCCCAAAAGGAAACGAAACACACACAAGATTAAGAAAACTACTAACATGTGCAAAAGCACTTAGGGAAAACAAGAAAAATATGTACATATGGAAGAAGGCTCAGTGATATGCTTAAGATGTATCCCATTAACTGGGATACATAGTTCTTCACCATCCAACCTGGAGAGTTGGAACGCATTGTGTTGCTTGCACTGAGTGATGACATACGGACCGCTACATAGGGCGTCGAACTTCGTGTGCTTTCCAGGCTTAGCTCGATCTTCATCCCATTTCAAGACGATGTCTCCTTCAGAGAAACTTTTTGATAAGGATCTCTTGTCAAAGTGCTTCTTCGTCTACTATTGGCGACTGGTCATAGAAGCCATAGCTTGGTCCCTTGTTTCTTAAAGTTCCATCAATTCACACAGCCTAACCTCCATGCTATTGCCTTCTTCTAATTGCAACTGGTGAGCAAGGTCCAAGGCTGGCAATTCAAGTGAAATAGGAAATCTAGATTCTCTCCCATACACGAGCGTGTATGGTGATTTGCCAATTGCCCTCTTTGGAGTGACCCTGTCTGCCCACAGAGTTGTTTTCAACTTGGCATGCCAAGTTCTCTGATTCTCTTCCATTGTTCTTTTGATAATTCTGATCAGATTCTTATTGATGGACTCAGCCAGCGCATTCCCTTGTGGGTAGTAGTTGGAAGAAGTGTTGAGATAGATGCCGTATCTCAATGCCCATTCACTCGTTCTGGTCCCCAAGAAGGCCAATGCATTGTCTGATATGATGGTAGCTGGGACTCCAAACCTTGTCACCAGGTCTTCATAAAAGTCCACGACTGCACTTTCGTTGGCTTCCTTCAAAGCGACAGCCTCTACCCATCTTGTGAAGTAGTCTGTGGCGGTCAAAATTGTGGCCAGCACTAGAGGGAGGATTGATCATCCCTATGAAGTCTAGGCCCCATTGCATGCATGGTTGCTCCACTTGAATAGGCTGTAAAGGCATTGCAGGCAGTCGTTGTTTCCCATCAAAAAGTGCACACTTCTGGCACTTTCGTACCCAGGCATAGGTATCTCTGAATAAGGTGGGCCAGAAGTAACCAGCTCTCATTATTCTTGCAGCTATAGGCTTAGGAGCAAAGTGACCACCAGCTGGCCCATCATGGAACTCGGACAACACCCTATCGGCCTGCCTAGGTCTATGCACCTTAAAAGCACTCCTGAGAAATCCCTTCGGAACAGCACTCCATCGATCAGGGCATAAGGGAGAGATTGGAGTCTGAAATATCTTCTCTTGGTCCTATCAAGGCCCTGCGGGCAATCACCAATGAAAAGGAAATGCCTCATGTCTGATGTCCAATCTTTCATGACTGTTGGTTCTTCTGCTGTGGCTTCATCATGAATGAGCAAACTGTCTTCTCTCTACTGTTTAAAGTCCGCAGCAACGTGTTCACACTGGCCTTTTTCTCTTACCAACTTGGTGGTTTTGATATCCACGTCATATTCCATTACTTTAGTGATCCATCCCGCTCTCTTTTCATTCAGATCACGGTTGGTCAAGAAATCTTTGATGCTGGGATGTGGAACCATGAGGTGAATCCTGCTATTGGACAACATATGTCTGAATTTCTTCAGGCTCTGTATGACTGCAAGGACTTGCTTCTCCACATATGTATAATTGACCTCAAAACCCTCTAGACCTTGCCTATAAAACGCAAGCGGTTGTTCAAGGTTATCACCATTCACTTGGGTAATCATAACGGAGATTACCTCTTCATTTCCAAAGGTGTAAAGGTTGAAATATTTGGTGAAGTCAGGCCTGATCAAGGTAGGAGCCTGGGCGATAGCCTGCTTGATCTCTTCAAAACTATCCTTCTTTTGCACTGTCCACGCGAACTTCTCATCTTTCTTCAGCACAGAGGTCAATGGCTTGACTACCTCCACAACATTTGGAATAAATCTCTTGATGAAATTTATTTTGCCGAAGAAGCTCTGCAGACCCTTCTTATGTTTAGGGAAGGACAGCTCTAGGATGGAGCGAACTCTTTCTAGATCAATGGTCAAGCCCTCTTTTGAGACAACATGGCCAAGGACATTCATGGACAGTGAACACGCATTTCTTTGGGTTGAGAGAGATACCGAACTCTCTACACCTCTCAAAGATTTGTCTGAGATGTTGCATGTGTTGGCCCTCTTTAAAGAATACTGTCACGTCATCAAGATACACCAGCACAATGTTATTTATCAGGCCTTGAAAGGCCATGTCCATGGCTCGCTGAAAAGTGGCACCAGCATTGAACAGTCCAAATGGCATTTTTTTATAAGCATATGTTCCCCATTTGGTAGTGAAAGCTGTCTTGTACTAGTCACAGTCTTGCACTGAAATCTGATTGTACCCTGAATACCCATCCAGGAGGGAGAAACACTCGCTCCTTGTCACCATTTGGAGGATTTGTTCCATACTTGGGAGAGGATAATGGTCCTTCAAAGAGACTCCATTCAGGTCTCTGAAATCTACACATAACCTGATCTCCCCGTTCTTTTTTTCGACAGGAACAAGATTGGCCAGCCAAGAAGAGTGTTTGATCGGAAATATGATTCTGGACTCAATCAGCTTGGTGAGTTCTTTACGCATGAAAGGCTCAATCTTTGGATTGATAAGCCTTTGTTTCTGCTTGATCAACTTGGCGCCTTCCTCCAGCTCGATAGTGTGTTGGGCCAAACTTGGATCAAAACCCTTCAAGTCGCTATACTCTCAAGTGAAGACATCAGCAAACCCCTGACACAACAAGATGAAGACCTATCTTTCATGATCTGTACACACTTTCCCAAGTGCAAGCAGCGTATTCTTGAATATTTCAACTTTCTCATAGTTCTCCTTCTTTGTTTTGATGCTTGCTTTATCATTTTTCAATTGGTCATCCTTGTTGAAGATACTTTCAAGAGTGACCGAGCCTTTGGAAAGTTTATTGTTCTTCAGTTGAACAATTTGGCTGCCATACTGCTGTTGTAGCTTAGCTTGGTTTCTAGCAGCAAACTCAGCTTCCTCTTGCAAGAAGAGTGCTATTTGTTGATCGCTGTCAAACACTTGCCAATTGGTGATGTTGTCAGGCACGGAGGCTCTGATTACCACTTTCAAATGGCATGGAGTGCTGTCGCGGCCTATCTCCTTGGAGACGTCAAACTGAGCACCAACTGCTGCTAGTCTGTCAGCTTGCTTATTCTGCTCTCTAGGAATGGAAGTAACATTGAAAGCAAGGAAACTCTCCACTAAGTCCCATACACTGTGTTTGTAGGGCTTAAGCAAAGAATTCTTTGTCAGATTTTGGCCCCTTACCTGATTTACGATCAGCTCGTTGTCCCCAAAAACCTACAGCTCTTTAATTCCTCTTTTCCTCGCCCACTCCAAACCATGGATGAGGGATTCATACTCCGCAACATTGCACGTGCAAGAAAATTGAAACCTGAAGGCCGAAAAGTATTTTTCCTGCGAGGGGGAAACTAGCACCACTCGCCCACTAGCTCCCAGCTTGCTTCTTGAGCCATCAAAGAAAAGTTGCCATAGACCTGAGCTCTCTTGACTTGCTTTCACCAAATTTGGTACAAAAGTACCCTCTTCATGCATGCAATAAATCCCAAGGCCTGCCTCTTCTATGAATTTGTAAGGATCGTGTTCAAAATTCACTTCCCCATTCGTCTAGGAGCAGGTCAGCAACTCCTTCAAGGGCAGAGGGTGGAGATTGATCCGCTTGGAATTCTTCTTGATCAATAGTGGCATAGCTGACATTTGCCACTTTGAGTGAGTATGGATCTAGATGATCTCTGTGGATTGGCTCCGACTCAATTTTAACCTTGGTCCCATATTTGGTTCTAAAAACCAGGTAGGACCAGTTTGCTGCTAGGTAGCCGCCTATTTTAGATGTGAAATCTCTGGATAAGCAAATGGCAAAGTAAGGAGGAACATCCGTCACCACCACATCATGAGGGACCGAGAAGGTTGAACAGGCGTGGAGCGTCAAGTTCAAGCCTCTCACCACTCTTATTGTTTTTGCTGGTGTTCCATCCAGCTGCAGGATTCCCTTAGTCATCTCTTCACATTTGAGCCCTAGTTTATCCGCTATGCATTTATGCATTACCGAGGTGCTTGCTCCACTGTCAATAATACAATTGTGCACCAGGAAGTCTCCTATGACCAAGGACAAATAGAAAGGGGGGACCTTTTCTTTTTTCTTTACTTGGCCTGATGTGGAAGGATGCCCATTTGTGATCAGAACATTATCGGCCTTTGTTGGGACAGCTTGTTCATTAAGCCCGTGCAATTCTTTTTGCAGCATGTCCTTTTGTCCCGGTATTGATAATGAATCCCACAAGGAAATATTCATGTGTAGCTTCTTCATCTGGTTCACCACATCGATCTGAGGATTACCTCCTTTCAAATTTTTTTTGGAGTTACTTGCAGCTTGGGGCACAGGCCGAGGAGCTTAGGGTGTGAATGGCGGCCTGAAATTTGGAAGTTTTTGGTTTGTATGTGATGAAGATGATGCTGCGGGCATTTGAGCAGCTGCCTGAGCTTCTTCTATAGCTCTCCTCTTGGACCTTGTGTTAGCTGTGACACAATCACCTTGATTGTCTGTACTGCCCACGTAATTGACTGTATAAAATTCACCTTCCAGGTGATTCATGAGAGTGGAATTGCGTTGACCCTAACTGCTGCCCATGCCATGTTGTATCGATGTCTCAAAGCTGGGGAATTGGGCAGCTGCCTGATTGTTTTGTGCATTCGTGTACTGACTCAGCATTTCATTTGTGTAGACAGCTTGATCTTGACTGTATCCCATGGGTGAGCAATTTGGTTGTTCTTGTACCAGATTGTTTTGAACGGGCACCATGGCCTTGGATGATGGAGTGCCTGGATTATAGCCTTGAAAAGGTCTGGCCTGTGCAAACTGACCTTGTCCTTGATTGTAATTCTGGAAAGGAGGTCTATTTACTTTCCCATACTGTTGATATCTTGATTTGGCCGATTGCTCTAAGCTTGCTGCCTTTAGAGAGCCACTAGTTCATTTGTTATGCTTTGCATCAAGCTTTTTACTTCATGGAGGTCATTGGACGGAGTAGCAGCTGGCTTTTCTACGTTAGGCAAAAGAGCTAAGGTAGATGCAGCAGTTTGGACTGGAGGCAGCAATTCAAGAAAGAGCGGCATATGAGGTCTAGGGGCTATCTTTCCAGCTTGCACTAGGCAATTCTCAGCGGCTATGGCTATGTCATAGGCAGCAAGCAACACATGTCCTCCCATGGATTGTATCATGACAGCAATGTTGTTGTTCAATGCTTTCAAATAATAGAGGAAAGCATAGCTTGGGGTCGGCCTTACCAGAATGGGGGTTCTATTCCATGTCTTTTGAAAACGAATATTGAAATCTTGCATGAATTCGTGTGGAGCTCTCTTCATGGTGGTCAATTACTCGGCAAGTGAGAGGTGGTCGCTCTTTTCCCCGAATTTGTTTGTTAAGAGGATACCCAATTCGTTCCATGAGTCGACTGAATTCATGGGCAAAGTCCCATACCAGTCCAGAACCTTGCCCTTGAAAGACAATGCCAACAATCTGATAGCAATTTTTTCTCAGTGACATTGTGATTATTGCAGAGATTAGCAATATTTCTGATGTGTTCAATAGCAGTAATGGGCCCTTCTCCATTAAAGGGAGGCACACTTTTAAGGACTGCCCCTGGGATCGGGTCATAATGCAAGAGATTCAAAGGACTCTAACCATGAAAGACCACAAAAAGTAAAGCCATAGCTATGACATGATTCAACCAAAGCCTTCTTGCGTAAGTGTATCTTATAGTAGGTCTGGAAAAACAATTTGTTGAATAAGGATGAGTTCTTGCAAACCTCAGTCGCCTTGCTGAGTTTAAAGGTAGTTCAACAAATTCAAAAGGGACACCCTTAGCAGCAGATCGTGTGGTGACTTTAGGCATATATATATATATATATATATATATATATATATATATATATTAGCAAATGTTACTGGAATAACTCATAGATGCATCAAAGGGAGTTAGCTCTTATCTAGAGATTTTTCCCTCAATTTTGCCAAACCCACAGGCAAGAGAGGAGTCTCCATCGTGCCGCGTGGAAGAGAGAATCCCAGCCTTCTCTCAATGGTGCAATCCACAGCGTCAACAGTTTTTGACACGCCCGGTGGGACCATTTTTAACACCATTTTTAACACTCAGCAAAGTTCTAGGATTGATGCTGGCACTGTTACAGCAAAATCAACCATTTTCCAGCATCTGGCGACTCCACTATTAAGAACATCAGTCTCTGGTCAAAGGTCAGTCTGACATCCTTATATATATATTAGCAAATGTTACTGGAATAACTCAAAGATGCATCAAAGGGAGTTAGCTCTTATCTAGATATTTTTCCCTCAATTTTGCCAAACCCACAGGCAAGAGAGGAGTCTCCATTGTGCCGCGTGGAAGAGAGAAGCCCAGCCTTCTCTCAATGGTGCAATCCACAGCGTCAACAGTTTTTGGCACGCCCGGTGGGACCATTTTTAACACTTAGCAAAATTCCAGGATTGATGCTGGCACTGTTACAGCAAAATCAACCATTTTCCAGCATCTGGCGACTCCACTATTAAGAACATCAGTCTCTGGTCAAAGGTCAGTCTGACATCCTTATATATATATATATATATATATATATATAATGGGGGGGAGGTTGAAAAGAGAGAAGGATTACTGAAGCAGAACCTAAACTAAGACGGTGATGCACCGAAAAAGTTTGATCTACTCATTTGCTCACACTTCAAACCATAAGAGCACATACATACACTTTATCTGATAAAAGAACCAGACTGCAGAGAACTTAACAGAAAGGCTTAATGAAGACACACAGAATATGAACTTACCACAAGTGTTGTAAGAAGACACATTGTCTGATAAACCTCCCCTATCTTTGTGCTCCAGATACAACTCTTTTGCTACCTGCAGGAATGGCACTTTGTCTATACCAGGTGGGTTGGTATCAAGCTTGTGAAAGCATCATAGAAAAATGACTAAACACGAGGTTAATATTCATGCACACTCAGAGATATCCAACCAAATAGAGGTAAAAAATACTTTCTATTGATTCAAGGTGAAAATTTGGCAGGGCTACGCCATACAAAATGAGAGATCCCTTTCTCCAATGAGAAGTTAAAAATATATAGCCTTTTGGAAAAGACTTTGGCACTTTCTGAAAAATAAATGACCCATGTTGCGTTGAGAATATTGGGAAAAAAAAGCCGCTTGAAAGAGAATGTTGTGTCGGCTCCAGTTTTGACTTTAGGCGTTTAAAATATATTAAACGTCATGTGTGAAAACATGGGCCACACCGTTTGTCTGCAAACAAGACCCCTTCTCCAAGACATTCACGCGGTTGTCTGACCATTAATGCAAAATGAAGAAAAACAGGTCGCGCCGTTCACTATTTGTGCTCCTTGATGACCACTTGGCAGAGACTGTTTCAACCGCTGGAATAACTCCTTGTGCCGACACCTTCTTTTGCCACTTGGACTGTTTTGTTTGTTTCTGCGCTTGGCTCTTTGGGCTCCTTTCTTGGCGGGTCACTGAGTTCACTCTTGATTCTTGTCTTTTTCCAGCTTTGTCTTTTCCTGGTTTTGTTTTTTGTCATCTCTTGGCTCTTTCTGGCAATCTGAGCCCCCTAGGGCTATCTTCTATCAATCCTTGGCTGGCTCCTAAGGCTCTTTTCTCAGCGGGCTCTTCCTTTTGGCCCTAAGGCCTTTTAATTCCTTCGGGTTCGCGCTCAAGCATTTAAAGATCAACGGCTATTTCATTGCCATAAAGTTGACGTTTGCACGCCCGTCACCATTTGAAAGCCAATGGCTATTCTATTTCCCTGAATTTGACGTCTGTGGGGACGTCACCAGACGTTTGAACCTAAACGGCTAGTTTGCTATGCTGGATTTTGACGTCTTTGGGCCCGTCACCCCTTGGTGATTTCTTCGGCTTCCTTTCCTTCGGCCTTTTCCTTTTGTCCAATCCTTTGTCTTTTAAACCTCCCGAAGGGAAAGTGTCCCTTTGGGGTTTGAGAAAGATCCCTTTCACGGTCGTCGAGAGCCCCCCGCAAGGGCACCTGCCCTTCGGGGTACGTTGGGGGCCCTTGGTCCTCAAATCCTTCGGACAAAATGTCTGAAGGAATTCCTTTGGACATTTTGTCCGAAGGAAATGTTCCCTTCAATGTTTGGCCCTTTGTTTCGGGCGAATTCTTTCGGGCAAAAGTCCGAAGGAATTCCTTCAGACTTTTTTGTCTGAAAGAATTTGCCTTGTTCATTTTGCCGCGGGATTTTCTTCCGAAAGAATTCCTTGTTTGGCCCCTTGCCTTGTGAATTTCTTCGGACAAAATGTCCGAAGGAATTCCTTCGGGCGTTTGGTCTGAAGAAATTCAACTTTTTGTCTTTGCCTTTTCCGAAGGAAAACTCGCCCTTTTTGCCTTGTCTTTTAATTCCTCTGCAAGGGTTCCCTGCCCTCCGCAAGGGCATTTTTGGGTCCGAAACTACCCTCCGCAGCCTGCTGGAATGGTCCAGTTTGTGCCTGACTGCCCTCCGCAAGGGCACTTGTCATTCGGGCTTTGGAAGCCCCCCTTTGAACCTTCTGATTTGAATCAATTGCTTGAACCAAACACTTTGAACCAAACCAACTGAACCAACCGATTGAACCAACAATGGTTCAAAGTTCAAGTTCAAAGTTCTTGGGAAGATCATGCCGTTGAACCCCGACGTCGAACCACTGAACTAGTTCATCCTTTTGCCGAAAGACTTGTGCAAACCAAATTTTAACTAGCTCAAAATAGCAGGGGAAGAAGGAGACACATTTTGGCCTGTAGGACCAAAATGGTCAACAAATTCCTTCGGACTTTTTGTCCAAAAGAATTTGCCTTGTTCATTTTGCCGTGGGATTTTCTTCCGAAAGAATTCCTTGTTTGGCCCCTTGCCTTGTGAATTTCTTCGGACAAAATGTCCGAAGGAATTCCTTCGAGCATTTGTCCGAAGAAATTCAACTTTTTGTCTTTGCCTTTTCTGAAGGAAAACTCGCCCTTTTTGCCTTGTCTTTTGATTCCTCCACAAGGGTTCCCTACCCTCCGCAAGGGCACTTTTGGGTCCGAAACTGCCCTTCACAACTTGCTAGAATGGTCCGGTTTGTGCCTGACTGCCCTCCGCAAGGGCACTTGTCCTTCGGGCTTTGGAAGCCCCCCTTTGAACCTTCCGATTTGAATCAATTGCTTGAAGCAACTACTTTGAACCAAACACTTTGAACCAAACCGACTAAACCAACCGATTGAACCAACAATGGTTCAAAGTTCAAGTTCAAAGTTCTTGGGAAGATCATGCCGTTGAACCCCGACGTCGAACCATTGAACTGGTTCATCCTTTTGCCGAAAGACTTGTGCAAACCAAATTTGAACTGGCTCAGAACAGCAGGGGAAGGAGTCCCATTTTGGCCTGTAGAACCAAAATGATCAACCAGAAGCTCTAGTTTTCTTTAATGTGTTTGTTTCATGAGCAAGCTCAAAAATAGGAAAGAAAAAGAAGATGAGTTCTTGTTCCATGCTTGTTGTCCCAGATTTTTCTATTCTATTTGTGCTTGTATTTGATGCTTCCTATAATAAAGGAATGTTGGCCATCATGCATGCATTGGCCAAACTCTAGAAGGAAGCCAATTCCATGCCTTGAGGATGATGTTTTGCTTCCTCCAAATGATAGGGGAAGCATTTTCATGACAGCCATAAGCCAATTTACCACCACTAATGCTTTTGTCATCCAATTTTGCAGCCAACACATTATTTCAGTTGCATTCATGTGTATGGTTAGAGGATGTTCTTTCACCATAGTTGACAAGGTGGGAACAAAGGGTGAAGATGCCACATCGGAAAGTGTTTTAGCTTGTCAAGTTACTGATCATTCCTTAGTTTTTTGTTCTATGTATGAGATTACAGTAGATTGGGAGACTGGGGGCACACCTGAGCATGCAAAAAAAAGGATGCTCTATCTAGAAAACCAACTCCTATCCCATTGAATAATGTGTCATGTGAAGGTGCAGCAAATTCAGAACAGCCAAGCTTGCAATTGCTTGAGGGCAAGCAATTTTGGGAGGGTAGGACCGTAATGTCCCCTTTTCCAAGCTAGTTCGACTTGAAGGCCTTGGGCCCATCCTTACTTCCCATGGGCTTTAAGGGAGGATCAAAAGGGAAGTACATTCATGCTATAATTGTAAATTTCTATTTTCAGCTTTGTATTAATTTGTAAAAGAGAGATTCCCAATTTTAGCATGTAATAAATAGAAGTTGGTTGCATTTAATGCAAAGTGCCAACTTAAAATTAGAAAGAAGATGTTCATAAAGGAGGTCATCCCACTTTAAGCAGGAAAAGCAATGTAAAAATTAGAAATTAGTTATTTCTAATATCCCACATGGGTCGCCCCATTTGAAAAGGCACAACAGAAGGATATAAAAGCACATATGGGTGCTATTGTCAGCACCTTTTTGCAAACTTTTTAATCTCTTGGAATTTTGGGAGCTTATGCTTTCAATCTTCATCCATTGAGGATGAAAACCCTCTTTGGAGACTATTGAGGATGAAAGCCCTCAATAGATTCACACTTGACGACAAAACCCCTCTTGTGTATGATCATTAGCTTCATCCGGGAGCTACATTGGTGCTTCACTTTCCGATTTTCAGGACAGCAAGGTTGCATATCTGTGCTAGGGCACTAATTTCCAGCTTTGGAGCATTTGGAGCTGATTAATACCCCCTCTCTACCTAGGGCAAACCCCTTGGGGATTTTAGGGTTACTATTTGGGCATGTTCCAGTGTATGGAAAATTTTGATTTCAATTTGGTATGATAGTTGATCCCTCAAAGATCATTTTGAGCTATCAAGTGTGTAATTCTCAATTTTGATGAAGATATGAATTTTTGAAGTTTTCAGGTGTTTTGGTGAATAGTAAATTCCAGAATTATGAGTTTCATGGTTTGAATGCATTTTCTGATTTCTAAATTCAAGGGCTACAATATAAAATTGATTGTCTGAATTTTGGTGAAGTAGAAGTGTGTGAATCTGAGTTCTCCCCAAATTGCCTAGGGTTTTGAAGTCTCAAATTAGGTCGCTAAGGTTTGGAGCTACGTTTCGATACAAGTACGGGTACGAGTATGGATACAAGTACGAGAATCGGATATGAGGATATGGCGATTTTTTGCGGGAGGGGGTTGGATACAGCTGGATATATATATATATATATATATATATATATAATTAAAAAATATAGCCAAATAAGCAAAATTAACCACATAATATGCATAGAGGAAACAAAATAACTTCAAATAAGTTAAATAACCACAAAATATATACTCATAATTCAATGCCAAATATCATAATATTCAATAGTCAAACTTATATTAGTTTTAAAACACGTACATGGTGCAAATGTTACAATGTATGGACAAAAATAAAGACAAATCAGCATATTCATTGTTCACTATATTCATTTTCGTCTTTGGCTGCAATGTTTTCATCATCATGTGGTTCATTAGAACCAAAAGCAGCAGTAGTGCCACTCCCACTAGCTCCACTATGCAACTCATGTGAAGCATTGTCTAGCTCCGTGTCAAGTAAAAAAAGGTAGGCAACAGAGGCATCTAAATCAGTAGCCTCTGGGTTCATATCCCACAACTTTGTTGGCCCTTCTTTGTATTGAGGTTGTTTATGTGAGAGAAGACGCAAGTTGGAATGCACATAAACCAAATCCTCTGTCTTTTTTGCAGCCAACTTGTTGCATTTAACTAAGTGAATAAAGTCATAGGTACCCCAATTCCGCTCAGCTGAAGAGGAACTTGCAACCTATTGAAGCCACAAAGTGAATTAAAATTTATAAAAATCAAAACTTAAAACTTAAAACAAAAAATCGAAAAGGTCAAAAGAAGGGTAGAGTAAAAAAAATTAAAATCTTACTTGTGATAGAATTTTTATTGCAAGTGATTGAAGGTGGGTGGATGCTTGCCCATGGAGGTACCACCAAAAGTGAGTGTCCATCTTATACTTGTCACAGATAGCGCCAAGGGAGTGACCCACCGAGGATATGAAATGCACAAAATCTTCTCTGACTTGGTCTTCTACTTCAGGATCGGGAAAGATTCTAGAGAATGTTGCCTTATATCCCTCGGCAACCTCAACATCCCTATATGGGGCGACCCCCCTAGGCAAAGAAAGAATCTCTGCACTGTAGTATTTGGGTGTCAAGGCAAAAGCAAGAAGATGCAATGGGGTGATCATTTTGTTCCACCTTTCAATGAGATGCGATTGCACTTCCTTGAAGAACCTCTCCATGAGATCTTGCTCTTTGGCATTTATGATGGATCTACTGTTCTCAATCATTGAGTCGATTCCATCATAAAGCTCACCCAAACATGGATGATCCATGTCCACATATCTCAACATGCTGACGATGGGCTCAGTAAAACTTATCAAATACTCCACACATCATCAAAAATCCACCCTTTCACTTTTGTGGCCCTCTCATTGTTTCCCTGCCTCCATACACCCCAAAGGTTGTTGATGACCATGCTACTCAATGCCTCGTGCACCTTAACAAGTCGTCTCAAGATGAAGGTGTGTGAAACAAATCAAGTCTCAACAACCTAATACAAAATTAAAACAAATAAACTTAAAAAAAATGTTTAAAAATAAAAACACTACAAATTACAAACTTATAAAATTTAATTTAATTATGAGTTACCTTAACAACTGCAATTTTGTGAAGACCTTGAAGATGCCTTGGGACATGTGATGGTTGGTTATGAACATTTGGATCTTGCTCGCCTCCTCATAGACCTATTTGATCTAGTCAATTTTTGTCTCCAATTTTTGCAACATAAGGTTGAGGGAATGAATGGCACAAGGTGTCCAATATATATGCTCATACAACTGGGACAATGTTTTGAGGCCCCATTGCCTCAATGGACTCTATCAAGATGTCAACAATGAATCGTGCATCCTTCACTTACCCCTCACAATCAATGGCCTATTTGTCGTATATTTCCATTCATCGGAAATGATGGACACCCCTATTTCAATCCATGAATCCTTGATGGGCTTCAATGCATCTTCAACATGTTTCTTTCTTTTGTCAATAAGGTGGTGTGCACCATAGTAGAAAAAAAAGGGGAACCGCAGTTACTTGACAAGCAAAAATTGTGACCCATACTTGGGACTCAGCAATTACATGTCATTACTCAGCACTTTTATCGCTACTTTAAAAATATACTTAAATTCATAAAATATAGTGAAATATATAAAAAAAAAAAGAAATGAATTTAGCGAAATGATTGTAGAGATTAAGAGAACACATAACTCAATGTCATAAACATGCTTTATATTAGTTTTTAAGCAAAAAAGAGTACAATGTAAATGTTGAATGCTCTATTTTAAACAAAAAAAAGACTAAAATGGCTCATGGAAATTATTCTCTCCAACTCCTCTGCCGCCCCGTAGAAGTGGAAGGTAAAGACTACTCCACTGGAACATCATCCAACTCCAAATCCTCGCCAACCCCTCCATATGCCTCTACTTCCCCTGCCGCCATAGCTTCTTCTGCTTCCCTCTCTAAATCTGCAACCTCCTCAGTAAACATGGGCTCCTATGGCACATCATAAAACTCAATGATCCAATCTAAGTATGGATCAATATCATCCAAGTCAATTGCCTTGTGACTATCCGTCCCTTCCACCTTTTTCGCACAAAAGCGAAAATTGTACTGCACATACACAAAGTCATTGAGGCATTGTGTTGTCAGCCTATTGCGTTTCTTTGTGTGAATGCCCTCAAACATGCTCCAATTTCTTTCACACCTAGAAGCACTACATGGCTGGGACAAGATGTGGATGGCTAATTTTTGAAGATTTGGTGTCCTTCCTCCATAAACTTCCCACCACAAATCTGCAACAAGAGATTTATAACTTTGTCAGTCAATGATACAATGACAAGCATAAATGACTAAATTTGAATTTGTTCTTTTACTTGATTGATGGGTCGTTCTCTTTCAAATGCATAGAGGTGAAGAAAAGGGCCTCCCTTTTGCACTCTTGTAAATCTGCAACTCATTTACAATTATGTCTCTAGTGGCTTCGTCAACCACCAACCTCTCTATGCATGTATTGAGGCCATACATGACCTCCTCATCCGCCCTAAATGAATTCGCAAAGAAAAACTTGGGGTTCAAATAGTAGGTCGTTGCATGTATATGTTGATGGAGTTGCTTGTTCCATCTACAATCAATCAGGTGCCAAATGGGCTCATACTTTTTTTTAATTTTGCTCAGAAAAATTTGCTATGCTCTCCTTGACCCTATCCATGGCCTCATACAAATTCCCCATCAGATTCTTTTCTCCATCCACCAAACAAAAAACTCTAACTAGAGGCTCTGACACCTAAAAACAAATAACGTATAATTTTAAAATTTAAATTAAGAATAATTAGAGTTGTTTATTTAAAAAAAAATCATAACTAACAAAAGTCAATTCCAAAGTTACTTTTATGACCTCATCCATGGTATTTTCAAAGGCATCACAAAAAATGGTCTTCTTGACTTTTTCTCCTTCGGCTTTCTTACTATATGCAGACTCCATCCACCATGTGCTCACAAACATCTGCCTAAGAGATGTTAGGAAGGATGCAATGTGATGAAGTGTGTAGCAAATCTCGTGACTCCTGATCGCACAAGCTCTTTTTAGTTGGTGTGCTCTCTCATCAAACTCAACACCCAAGAATGATTGTAGATGTACTTTGTGATATCTCTCGTCTCTTCGACCACATTTTTCATCCATGACATTTTTGTTATGTCCTCAAGCAGGAGATCAATGCAATGGCTGAGCATGGGCTCCAAAAAGTGACGAGTGTCTCTCTTCAAGAAGTCTCTCCGCTGTTACATATGTTGTTGCATTATCAGTCACAATTTGGATGATGTTCTCCACACCCACCTCTATGACTACCTCATCCAACATATCACACAAACTTTGTGCATTTTTCACTTTGTCAGAGGCATCAATCGACTTCAAGAACACTAATTGTCCACTTGAAGCCACTAGAAAATTAATCAAGGTGCAGTTTCTTCCCTCTGTCCACCCATCAGACAAAATGTTGCAACCCTTCTTGCACCATACTCTTCTTTGCTCAACTACAATGAGTTCTATATCTTTCACAGCATCCTGTAATCATAAAGAGTGGGGGGCTTGAACCCCTTTCCAACAACAGTCAAAGCAATTACCAGATTCTTCAAGTATGGGCTTCTCGCCACATTAAATGGGATGTTGCTATAGTACCAAAAATTTGCCACTACTACCCTTGCTTCATTATGAAGTTTCTTATTCCAAGTTATACCTTCGAGTGAAGGTTGTGCCCCAGGGGTATTCCAAGAAACAAAAAAACCATGTAAATGTGAACTTCCATTGCCTCCACTAGGTGAGGCTCATCCTCGAATCACCCTTGAAGCAATAGAAGACCCAGAGGCTTCTAACTCATCAGATTCAGCTCTTGCTGCCCCCCTATTTGATATCACTGCAAGTGCATCAGCAGTCCTTTTTTTTCTTTTTTTCTCCTCAAATGTTGCTACGACAACAACCATCTCCATTTGAGCCTCGAGTGGTGCTTTGTCACATATCCGCACATCATTCTCTAAAATCTGTGCTATGTAGTACTGTTGTCGCTGTGGATTGCACCCTTGAAAGAAGACTGGGCTTCTCTCTTCCACGCGGCACAATGGAGACTCTCCTTTTGTTGTGGGTCTGGCAAAACTGAGGGGAGAATCTCTAGATAAGGGCTAGCTCCTTTTGATGCATCTCTGAAGTCTTTTACTGCTACTGCTAATATTGGGGGGGTGAAAAGGGAGAAGGGATAACCAGAACAGAAACTATCTAAACAGTGATGCATCAAACAAGTTTTTGATCTACTCAATATCAACACTTCAGACCAAGAGAAGGGCGAACAAACACTTTATCTTGTTGTCCCCGAAAAATGTCACTCATTTTTGGGACAACCTACAGACTATTTTGGGCTTGCACAGATCAAAATTTCTCTCTTACCTTCTCAAAATTTGTTCTGAACTTTCAAATTCCTCATTTTTAAGCTTTTTCCGTAAAGGGATTCACAGGTTCCACAGGTTAAAAAAGCTTATGCAGGCGAGTTTAGTCAAAAGAACAAATTTCTAACACTTAAGTCGTTTCCTGGATTGGTTCGGCGCCTCGGTTCAATCAAAAGAGTTCAATCGGCAAATGATAAAGAACAAAGGCTTGAACCATTGAACTTTGAACCACTTTGGTTCAAGGTTCGATGGGTTCAACGCCCAAGTTGGTTCAACACACTTGGTGCAAAAGATCAAAAAGACTTAGCCAAAAAACGAAGAATGAGCCGATTGAACCATTGAACTGTTGAACCAAAGTTGGTTCAATCGGTTGGTTTAATCGGCAGGTTCAAGGGGCTGCCCCAAAGCGAAAAAGGCAAGTGCCCTTGCGGAGGGCAGGCAACATTGGTTCGAAGGTCAAAGAAAAGACAGAATTCCTTCGGATTTGTTCAAAGGCCCAAAAAGAACAATTCTTTCGGACTTTTTGTTCGATAAAAATGATTAAGTGAAGGAGGTCGAAGGAATTCACTCGAGAAGAAAGCCCGAAGAAATTGAAAGGGACAAACGGCTAAGGAAAATAAGCTTTCTTTCGGACTTTTTGTCCAAAGGAAAAGCCCGACGGAAAAAGCCCGAGAGCCAAAAGCCCGCCGAAGAAGCAAGAACCCGCCGGGAAAGTTGAAGCCTGAAGTCTGCCCAAAAGATCCCGAAGGGTAGATACCCTTGTGGGGGACACTTGACGTCAGAAAAATGACCTTTTCCAAGGACCCGAAGGGACACCTTCCCTTCGGGACATTCCAAAGGCTGAACAAAGACACAGAAAGGAATCTTCAAAGACTTGGACAAAAAAGACTTCAAAGGATGAACTGAATGAACCGATTGAATCATTGAACCGTTGAACTAAATGGTTCAACTGGTTCAAGGTTCAAAGGTTCAACCAAGAACTTAGAAAGATAAAGGAAGCAATGTTGAGCAAGACACAGAATGAACCAATGAACTGATTGAACTTTGAACAGAAAGAGTTCAAAGTTCAATGGTTCATAGGTTCAAAAGTTCAAAGGCGGCCTCAGTCAAGAGAGAAGCAGCAAACAAGTGGTTCAACAGATGGTTCAACCAAGGAGCGAAGAAGCGATTGAATCAAGAAGCGATTGAACCAAGAAGCGATTGAACCAAAGAGACAGAATGAACCAATGAACTTTCAGTGGTTCAACGGGTTCAAGATTCAACATGAATCAAGCGATCGACTGAAAAGAGAGCCCGAAGGCTCAAATTGCTGCAGGGAAGAGAAGATCAATGCAAAGGACCAAAATTATCTTCGGAAGAGTTATTTCCAGTAGGTGGAACAGTGGATCGAGTAGACTTCTGAGCGCACCAAACCAAGGACGCGGCCTGTTTTTCTTCCATGAAGTAAAGACAAATTGGAAAAGGACCAGACGGTCCATACCAAGGAAGAAACATATTAGATGAAGGGACACGCCATAGTTATGGCAGCGCACTATTCTCAGCATGGTCTCTCCAGACAGGACTGAAAGCACATTGAAGATGTTGACTGCAGCATGGGTTGTCCCATGGAAAAAAGCGCCAATCCTTGCGTAGTTGCTATAAGATTGTAATATCTCTCATTTGTAAAGGAGAGTTTTCATTTTTACATAAGCGAAACTCTGCCCATTTTGAAAGAAGACTGAGACTTTGAGTTCAAATTGTAATTTCATTTTTATCTGAATGAGAAAGCAAGTTGTTCACAGACTTTGTGCTATTTTGAGTTGTGTCATTTTAGAAGATCATTCTTACGTCTGTCTTCTGAAGGTGTTCTTATTCATTTAACTTGGTAAGCAGAATTAGTGAAAGTAATAGGGAAGTGTCCTGAAACCAACTATGGGAAGACTTTTTGCTTTCACCATTGTTTTCAGTCTGTCTTTCTTTTCTTTTTGTGTTGAGGATTCTGAGGCGACTTTGTGCCCCCATTATCCTTTGTGATATACTCTTTGGGCAGTTGAGGTGGAAACTTTGCGTTCTGCTTCATCCTACTGTTACTACGCCCTTTTGATTACTGGTTACTTTACTTTACTATTCGAAAGAAACTCCAGTTGTTTCCTGCAAGAACACTTCTGAAAGAAGAGAAGTGCCTTCAGTGTTTGCACCAGGATTTTCTCCTTTGACTGTGTGCATCATCTCTGAAAGAAGAGAGATGGATGGTTTATTCTGCCCCCATGTGTTATTTTCTGCTTACTTATTTTGTATATAGCTCATACGTATCTATAGGGAACCTCCCCTTGATGAGAGGAGAGATTTGTCCCCTGTTGATGTAGTAGACCTGCACAACTGGCCGACCAATCTTCCTGCTGTGGTTGATCAGACCTATTTTGTTTATTTGTACGCTGATTGACAAAATATTCACCCAATAGTTTTTTGCGACTCCGCTGGGGACAATAATTTTGTGCAATTTGAAACCTCAAGTTTCAGATTGAAACATCACCTGTGTCTTACTCATAATCATTATAACCCTTATCCATTACGGACTCTGGCAACTCCGTTCCATGTCTTACACATTATCATTATAGCCTTACCATCTTCCTCCATCTCCGTTATATTATCTGGTCTGCAAAACCAGAGCTGCTAGGAAAGAGTGCGCAGTTTGTAGCCTCAAGCTGAAGCAGAGCCAGTCCTTTTCCATTTTTGATTCACAATCTAGCCACTCCACCTAGATTTGTTATCCCTATTTTACATAATTAAAACATGGCAGTTTGAGGCCCCTGGGGTAACTCTTTTAGCCCACTCAACTTGACTCCACCTCTGCATGAACTTCCATGCAATTCAAGAAAGAATTTCTCCAAATTCTTTGGTGATGGGATAGTTCACCCTGATGAACACATTGCAGCCTTCAGCATAGCCTGTGGTGTGATAGGGGTGGAATTTGAAGACGTGGCAGTCAGGGTTTTCGTGGAGACACTACAAGGTGCTGCTGCAGACTGGTTCTACCATCTGCAAGCTGGATCAGTGACTGAGTGGGATACACTCAAAGCCAACTTCGAAGTAAGGTTCAAGCTTGCAGAAGATGCACATGCCTTGCTAGCCCAACTCACTCAGATGAAGGACCCTCATGAGCCTATGAGGGATTTTATTGCCAGGTTCAACAAGCTGAGGCACAGGATTCCCATGATCGCCCAGCCGACACCTCAAAATCTCATGTGTTTCTTCATCAACTCACAGTTGCCTGAAGTGAGTTTTCTGTTGAGACAGGCTAGACACATAGACCTTGAGGCTGCTCAAGACTTGGCTATTGAGCTAGAAGATGACCTTATCTTGGCAGGAAAGATAAGGAGAGATCCTAATAGAGCTAAACCCTCTTCATCTTCTGAATACTCACCCACAGTCACCACTGACTCAATGGTACTAAATCTGGCAAATGAATTGCTAGCCTTGAAAAGGCAAATGGCACAAGGTATGTTTTCTGCTCCTCTATATAAAGATATACCAAGGAGGACATTCCCCAATCAGCCATATCAAGGCAACGCTGCCAGAAGTCAAGGGCAACCAAATCGTCTTCCTCCTCCACAGAGGAACCTTGCCCTTGAAGCACCTCCAACCAAGTCAACAGTGGGATATTTGAAAACAGAACATGTTTCCTATTTCCAACATGAGTTCGAGCAAAAAAATGATGCTAGTCTCTTCATGGAGGATCAAGAAGAATCAGCTGGCGACTCCCACATTGGTTTCCTGAATTACCAGGATGAACCCAGAAGTGAAGGTGAAGCAAATGAGGAATCATACGCAGTATTCACCCAATCCGAGAATCAGTCAGCCCAGCAAGCTGATAAAGAAAGAATAGAGGAACGAACTCAGCATGCAATTCCAATTGCTAAGCGGGGAACCACTCTGCCTTTCCAGTCAAAGGACCCAGTGATTGCCAAGAAAGTTAGTACATCAAACATCTTTGCACCTTCTACTTCAACTTCGCAGATCAGTCTTCCCCCTCCCAAAAACCAAAAGGATGAACTCCCATCCTCTCTTCCAAGTCCATCTCAGTCATTTGACATGATTGATCATGTCAAGAAATCCAAAATTCAAATGACTGAGTTTGAATCCCTGCAAGCCAATTCTGAGCAGTTAAACATTGGTGAAGAACTAGGTGTGGACCTGTCTGAGGCAAGGATTGTGGTCACCCAAATGTCAGCCCTTGCTGCTCAAATTTTGTTTGAGCCTTCAAGCAGGGGTAATTACTCCTTGACCACAGAGGATGCTCATGTCTCAGCTGATCAAAGTCTCGTCACTGGCAATCTAAGATTTGATCCAAATCAGGCATCAAAAGAATTGGTAGGACGCAGCACAAATCAAGAAGGATCTTCCATCTCCGATGAAGAAAAATCTAATAGAAGACCAGCTTCTGATGATGCTTGGATCCTGGAATCCGATGGCAGCAATTCTTCCACTCATGCAGGATGCAGATCTCTGTTGCTCGGATTGAAGACTGCTCAAGATGAAGAGATCGAACTCCTTCACACCAAAGGGGATGCTGAGCTGATGGTTTGTCAGGGGTCTAATGCTGACAATCAAAATATGTGCTGGACTGAACCAGTAGAACAACAAACTATGGTGGTGGACCATGCTGCTGTACTCCAAAATCAGCAAAAGGAGCCCTTCGCCAAGAGAGCAAAGAGTTATGGTTTTCGGTTTGAAGACCACGTCCTGCCATGGGGCAAGAAGAAGAAAAACCAAAGAGGAAGACGCAGAAAATTGGTTTCCTGGTGGAGAGCTCCATTCGTCCGTCACCATTTCTGGAGACAGAATGGTTTCCTGCTGGTTTATCAGGATGGCATCCCCTTTTCTTTGCCTCACAAGGAGCAGCGTCTGAAGTACTTCAATTCTTGAAGTATCAGATAAGTTCACCTGTACAGATGTATATCTGTATAGTCTTTAGATCTGTTTTGTGCTTTTCATTTTCGTTTTTGGCGCCTTTCTTTTTGGGTAGCACGACTCCGTAGCCCAATGGCACACTTCACGGCACTGGAGATTCTGGTTTCTACTCCCCTCAGCTGTGTTTCAAGTTTTTCACTGAAGGAAGTTCCCTAACTGGAGCCAGTTGTTGTCCCCGAAAAATGTCACTCATTTTTGGGACAACCTACGGACTATTTTGGGCTTGCACAAACCAAAATTTCTCTTCCCTTCTCAAAATTTGTTCTGAGCTTTCAAATTCCTCATTTTTAAGCTTTTTTCGTAAAGGAATTCACAGGTTCAACAGGTTAAAAAAGCTTCTGAAGGCAAGTTCAATGAAAAGAACAAGTTTCTAACACTTAAGTCATTTCCAAGATTGGTTCGGCGACTCAGTTCAATCAAAAGAGTTCAATCGGCAAATGATAAAGAACAAAGGCTTGAACCATTGAACTTTGAACCACTTTGGTTCAAAGGTTCGATGGGTTCAACGACCAAGTTGGTTCAACGCGCTTGGTGCAAAAGATCAAAAAGACTTAGCCAAATAACAAAGAATGAGCCGATTGAACCGTTGAACCAAAGTTAGTTCAATCGGTTGGTTCAATCGGCAGGTTCAAGGGGCTACCCCAAAGCGAAAAAGGCAAGTGCCCTTGCGGAGGGCAGGCAACATTGGTTCGAAGGTCAAAAAAAGACAGAATTCCTTCAGATTTGTTCAAAGGCCCAAAAAGAACAATTCTTTCGGACCTTTTGTCCGATGGAAATGATTAAGTGAAGAAGGCCGAAGGAATTCACTCGGGAAGAAAGCCCGAAGAAATTGAAAGAAACAAACGGCTAAGGAAAAGAAGCTTTCTTTCGGACTTTTTGTCCGAAGGAATTCCTTCAGACTTTTTGTTCGAAGGAAAAGCCCGACGGAAAAAGCCCGAGAGCCAAAAGCCCACCGAAGAAGCAAGAACCCGCCGGAAAAGTTGAAGCCTGAAGTCCACCCAAAAGATCCCGAAGGGTAGATATCCTTGCGGGGGACACTTGACGTCAAAAAAATGACCTTTTCCAAGGACCCGAAGGGACACCTTCCCTTCGGGATGTTCCAAAGGCTGAACAAAGACACAGAAAGGAATCTTCAAAGACTTGGACAAAAAAGACTTCAGAGGATGAACTGAATGAACCGATTGAACCATTAAACTGAATGGTTCAACTGGTTCAAAGTTCAAAGGTTCAACCAAGAGCTTAGAAAGATAAAGGAAGCAATGATTGAGCAAGACACAGAATGAACCAATGAACCGATTGAACTTTGAACAGAAAGAGTTCAAAGTTCAATGGTTCATAGGTTCAAAAGTTCAAAGGCGGCCTCAGTCAAGAGAGAAGCAGCAAACAAGTGGTTCAACGGATGGTTCAACCAAGGAGCAAAGAAGCGATTGAATCAAGAAGCGATAGAACAAAAGAGATAGAATGAACCAATGAACTGATGAACTTTCAGTGGTTCAACAGGTTCAAGGTTCAACATGAATCAAGCGATCGACTGAAAAGAGAGCCCGAAGGCTCAAATTGTTGCAGGGAAGAGAAGATCGATGCAAAGGCCCAGAATTATCTTCGAAAGAATTATTTCCAGTAGGTGGAACAGTGGATCGAGTAGACTTTTGAGCGCACCAAACCAAGGACGCGGCCTGTTTTTCTTCCATGAAGTAAAGACAAATTGGAAAAGGACCAGACGGTCCATACCAAGGAAGAAACATATTAGATGAAGGGACACGCCATAGTTATGGCAGCGCACTGTTCTCAGCATGGTCTCTCCAGACAGGATTGAAGGCGCATTGAAGACGTTGACTGCAGCATGGGCCGTCCTATGGAAAAAAGCGTCAATCTTTGCGTAGTTGCTATAAGATTGTAATATCTCTCATTTGTAAAGGAGACTTTTCATTTTTACAGAAGCGAAACTCTGTCCATTTTGAAAGAAGACTGAGACTTTGAGCTCAGATTGTAATTTCATTTTTATCTGAATGAGAAAGCAAGTTGTTCACAGAGTTTGTGCTATTTTGAGTTGTGTCATTTTAGAAGATCATTCTTACGTCTGTCTTCTGAAGGTGTTCTTATTCATTTAACTTGGTAAGCAGAATTAGTGAAAGTAATAGGGAAGTGTCTTGAAACCAACTGTGGGAAGACTTTGTGCTTTCACCATTGTTTTCGGTATGTCTTTCTTTTCTTTTTGTGTTGAGGATTCTTAGGCGACTTTGTGCCCCCATTATCCTTTGTGATATACTCTTTGGGCAGTTGAGGTGGAAACTTTGCATTCTGCTTCATCCTGCTGTTACTACACTCTTTTGATTACTGGTTACTTTACTTTACTATTCGAAAGAAACACCTGTTGTTTCCTGCAAGAACACTTCTGAAAGAAGAGAAGTGTCTTCAGTGTTTACACCAGGATTTTCTCCTTTGACTGTGTGGATCATCTCTAAAAGAAGAGAGATGGATGGTTTATTCTGCCCCCATGTGTTATTTTCTGCTTACTTATTTTGTATATAGCTCCTACGTATCAATAGGGAACCTCCCCTTCATGAGACGAGAGATTTGTCCCCTGTTGATGTAGTAAACCTGCACAATTGGCCGACCAATATTCCTGCTATGGTTGATCAGACCTATTTTGTTTATCAGTACGCTGATTGACAAAATATTCACCCAACATATCTGACAGAAAAAACCAGACTATAGGGCGCTTTAACAGGGAGGCTTGGTTAAGATACAAGGAAAAATAACTTATCACAGGTGCTGCAAAAAACACACTGTCTGATAATTACTCCTCTGTCTCTGCGCTCTAGATGAAGCACTTTCAGTTAACTTGCAGAAATGGCTTTGGCTACACTAGGTATGTTGGTGTTAATCTTGTGAAAGCATCAAGCTAAAATGACTGAACACAGAATTGATACACAGACACACTCAAAATTATAACCAGTCAGATAGAGGTAAAACACATTCTTATTGATCAAAGGTGAAATTTGGCAGGGCTTCGCCTTACAAAATGAGAGATCCCCTTCTCAACTTGAGAGGTTATAATATATAGCATGAAAAAGAAGACTATGGCATCTTTCGAACAAGTGGCCCATGTTGCGTTGAATACATTGGAAAGAGGAAGTCCGATGAAGGAACCATGCTGGGGAAGTCACAAGTCTTGACTTTGGCGTTTAAATCATATTAAATGTCTTTTCAAAAGCATGGGTTGCTTGATCATTTGAATGGCAAGGCCGCTCCTCTTTATGAAACTTACACCACTGTGCACTCATCAATGCTCAAATGAAGAAAAATAGGGCATGCCATTGAATGCTTGCGCTCTTTGATGACACTTGGTGGAGACTGTTTCATCCACAACAATAACTTCTCCTGTCGACACCTTCTTTTGCCACCTGGGCTGATCTGATTCGTGTCTGTGCTTGGTTGGGTGCGTCTTTTGGAACATTCCAAATGTTGTCGTATGTGCGCGTGGCCGTGTTTTGGATTCTCTGTTTTGTTCCCCTTTTCCTTGCTATTTTTTGTCTCCTTTCAACGGCCAACGCATCCCAACTAATTTGATGTCTGCAGGCCTATCATTATTCGAAAACCAACGGCTATTTTTTTGCTTTGATTTTGACGTTCACGCGCTCGTCACCAGACGTTTGAACTCCAACAGCTAGTTCGCTACACTGAAGTTGACGTTCTCGGGCCCGTCACCCCTTTGGCAATTTCTTCGGCTTTTTGTATTCCTTCGGCCTTTTGTATTTGAACCCTCCCGAAGGGAAGGTGTCCCTTCGGAGCTTGAAAAAGGTCCCCTTTTGGGTTGTTGGGAGTCCCCCCCGGCAAGGGCACTTGCCCTTCGGGCTCTTTCGGGCTCCCTTGGTCATTTCAATTCCTTCGGACAAAATGTCCAAAGGAATTCATTCGGACATTTTGCCCAAAGAAAAACTTGTTTTCATGTCTTGGTCTTTCTCCGAAGAAGAACTTACCTTTCGGCCTTCTCTTGAATCCCTCCGCAAGTGTTCCCTGCCCTCCGCAAGGGCACTTTGGGCCCCAAGTTGCCCTTCGGACCCTGCTGAAAGGTCAAACTGGTCACCTGCCTGCCCTCCACAAGCACAATTTGTCTTTGAATCTTGTAAAAAGACTTGCATTCTTTGAACTGACCCATCTCCTAGTCAAAAGGCTTGTCCAAGGCAATTGCCCAAAGCGAAATAAGTCCCATATCAAGCCGAGAACCTATAGGGCTTAGATCTTTCAATTTTTTATAAGAACGGGCTATTGTAAAAGGGAAATGGAGCATTTGTAGTAAGAGGGATAGATCCAATGCTGACGGCTCATGACAGCAGGGAAAGGAGACCGATTTTTGCCCTGTATGACCAAAATGGTCAACAAATACTTGAGGTGATTCACCCCTACACTCATCTTAAATCTGCAATAATTGCATATCACAGAGTTGAGCTCTGGACCTTCAAGACAATGTTTTCAGGTTGGGTCATGAGACTTCTTAGAGGTAGATCGATTACCACCATGGGAACTGGATGCCATTGTCAATATGTAAATATACAATTTCAAACAATCTTTAGAAGTTGGAGCTCAAACCTGGCAAACGGAAAGAAAAATTATAAGATAACAATAATAAATATTAGAAAAAAATATGATAATCAAATAAAATATTAAAATGTGATAAGTTTCTATTTTAATTTTTACTTTTACTATGATTCAAATTTGTAATTTCTAAGTTTCACCTCTGCACTCATCTTAAACGCGCAATAATTGCATATCATGTAGTTGAGCTCTGGACCTTCAAGACAATGTTTTCAGGCTAGGTCATTAGACTTCTTAGAATTAGATCAGTTACTGCCATGGGAACCGGGTGCCATTGTCAATATATCAATATACAATTTCAAACAGTCTTTGAAAGTTGGAGCTCAAACCTAGCAAAATAAGAGAATTTATAAGATAACAATAATAAATATTAGAAAAAAATATGATAATCAGATAAAATATTAAAATGTGATAAGTTTCTATTTTAATTTTTACTTTTACTATGATTCGAATTTATAATTTCTAAGTTTCTAACTGATTTTTAATATTTATTATTGTTTTGCTGCTTGCAGTTTACCGTAGACATGACACAGTCATAGAAATTTATAAGCAATTATTCTATAATATATATCTCGGATTGAAAATTTTAATATATAGAAGTTTATAACTATTAAAAAAACAATGTTTTATTATTGTTTTTTCTATTTAATATCTATTAAAATTTAATATATTTATTATTATCTATTAAAACTTAACAATGAACATTATCTGGGATCTGGATTTTGTATCATAGATTCATTATCTAATAAAATAGAAATAGTGGGTCCTGATTGATGATTGATCAGAGATCTATTGTGAATTGTGATATTCAACAATAGGTAGCAGATATTTTTCCAAAGGCCCTCAACGAGCTTGAACAATGTAGAGCCAAACAGCCCACAGGTTAGACTAGACACAAGGTATAAAAATGAACTTACAAATCTTGACGACGTCATGCTTCAACAACTCAACTCACTGTATAATTCCTCACGGCATCACACTTCAGCTCAGTCTCGAGGGCAAACACGATGGACGATGGCAGAATGGAAAAAAACCAAGTAAAAATGAATGGGTTTTACCGTTTTAGGTTTTCATGATTTTTTTTTTGGGTTGTCGGGTTTTGACCGGTTAGCAGGTCAAAACCCACGGTTTTCGACGGGTAACCAGCCCACGAAATCCATGGGTTTTTCCCTACTAGTCGGCATACATTTAACCGGGCGTCTACCCAGAGGCTTGAGAAAAAATGAAATATCGCATGTACCTGCATTTTTTAATACTATGGTGCGCACATTTTCATAACCTGGGCTGACAAACCTTTTAGAGGAAGCATTGAGAGATCTCACCATATGGCAACTCACATGCGTAAAGACAACGCGTGATATTTTGCTCTGCTATGTCCCTGGATTCATTATGGAATGCCCTGTCCAATGGGCCTGCATCTTTTGTTCTCTTGCAACCAAGAGGTGAATCCTCTTCCTCTTCGGCCACAACAGATGTAACAAGAAAGGGGTGTGATAGGGTCACTACATTAGCACGAGATGGAGCAACAAGTGGTGATCCTTTCTCAAACGATGCTTCAATCTTTGCCCCACAATGGCATCTGCCTCCTCTTGCTCTTTGATGTATGCAAGGATCTTTGCCTGTGGCAAGCCCTTTCCCGGCCTTCCATTTATGTTTGGCCCACCACAAACTCTGATTCCAACGCCAGAAATCGCACACAAATGAGCTTTCACTCAACTATACGAGCTCTTGTATTTACAGTTACACTCTAAGCAAAGCCAATGAAAACACCCTCCACCAGGGATCTGTTCTAATACTATCACATACTTCCAAAGAAGTGTTCGCAGATCAAATTTGGGGGTTATCCCTTGCCCCACCAAACTAGCACTTGCACCGTAAGACATTCTAACAAATCCCTATAGCCCCTAGTAAAAAATAAAAATATTGCTATTAAAATTTAATGGTATAAACTGAAAAATAAAACAATTGCTATTAAAATTGAAAACATAATCATTGCATTTGGTATTTGTGGAAATAATGGTTAAAACTTAAAAGAATAACAAAAAAAATTAAAATTAAAACTAGTTACAAACAAAACAAAACAAAAAAACACCACAAATCTAAAAAACTTACCTTAAATCAGCGAATCCTCTTCCTTGCAAGCTCCTCAAGCTCTTTGGTGCCAAATAGGTTGAGGTAATGGTGTAGGTTTAGCACAAGGAAGGAGTTTCAAGCTTATGCAACTGAAAAAATTAACAAGAGTAAACAAATGTGCAATGAGAGTGAAAAATGCAATGAATGGGAAAGTATTGTTATCTTTTGATAAAATGAGTATGAATGTTTCTTTTAGGGTTGTGGATCCACTTTATTTTGTTTTTAATTGTATTTTGAAGTCCACATTTGACTTTTTATTGGGCGAAATTAAAAATTAAAGTTTGGCGCCCGGGAGCGTGGGGAGATGCTCAATGAGAGTGACTGGGTTGCGGATATGCCCAGGTACGTCTGGGCGACATACCCGGGTGTATCCGCAGCCCAAGCACGCTCCCTGGTTGTCTCCCCACGCTCCTCTTGCACTACCATATCCCCCCACGAATCCCCCGCACTCCCAAGGCCTTGGGGGCGTATCCGGTAACGTAGGTTTGAAGGACTAATTTCTGAGTTGCTGGTCTATTTTCAGAATTTTGTTGGTTGTTGAATTTGCATTTTCAGATTTCACACAAAGGGTTTCCTGGGAAATCAAAATTGTTCCTTTTTCAGCCCGAAAGGGACATTACACTATATTATCCAATATCCAATGGTATTTTGTCTAGGGTTGGCTGGGTTGATGCAAACTTAGAGTTGGGTAATGATACTTTGTGAATAGATTGGATAACCACTTGTAAGTCACCGTCAATGACGAACCGAAGGATTCCATTATCAATTACTAGTTGAGGACTTGTATAGGGTGCCAGAAACTCATCGAAGTTGTTGGTTTGAAATCCAATCTGCTGAGTGAAGTCAACAGCAACCTCCACTTTTGAGTTTCTGATAACACTACCTATACCCACTTGACCCGGATTATGCTTGGAAGCACAATCAAAATTCAAATTGTATTGTTGCAATGGTGGTGGGTCCTGACTCCCAAGTATTACTAGATTTGACTATGAAAATTGGGTACCAGTAGTGGAAAGGAATGTTCCGATTCCAGGCTATTTGACCATCCAAGATATTTGTTAAGACGAATATTCCAACAATGTGCTTGTGATTGGTGAGAGCAGTATACCAGATTTGATCCTTTAATTTAACCAGAACTTAAGTACCCTGGTGTTGTTTATTCTCAAAAGTACAAGAATTTTGATCTTTCCATATAAGCCAAAGAATACTGATGAGGGATGTTTCCGCTTAAGATATTGTTGGTTCCAAAAACCACATCCAATTGAGAGCTCCCCATAAACTAAAAAATGTGTTGTGAAATATTTTTGGCAAAAGTGCATTGAAGAAACAAGTGATTGATATTTTAAGATGGTCACTGGCAGTTGCAACTGATGCTTGCTGGCAGTTGGGATAGATGCTTGATCCAATCGATCCCCACTCCCTAAGTTGTTAGTGGTAAAAGCAATCTAGTGTTGAAGAAGCCAAAATAAACCTTTGACTTTTAGCTAGGTTGGGAGACCCCAAATTGGTTCCATTGAAAAGGGTTTGCATTGGATATGTCATTAAGAACCAAAGCCCAATAAGTTGAAGTCATGGTGCGATCTCCATGATTAGCAAGAGGCCAAATCTAGGAATCCTGACCAAAGCTTTTAATTATAATCCTTCCAGCTAGCAGCTTTATCAATTTTGTTTCTTTCCCCCCATAATATTGACCACCTTTGTTTATTTTTTCCACATCCCACTGAAACTAATTGGATTGACTATTTTGGCAATATTCCTTGATATTGACAAGTCCCTATCTTTGAAGACTAGCTTGCAGAGGATTGAAGCCAAAGTGTGAAAGAAGAGGCTGGCCCTCCCAGCTATCCTCCCACAAATGAATAGATCACCCACTGCTCACTTAAGTAAGGTGTTGGTGCAGCTGGGACAGCCCAATTTGAAATAGTTTTCCTGATCCAGAAAAAAATTTCTGGCCAGGCTGCAATCAAGATGTTATTATTGGAATTGGACTATCATTTTTCGTAGATAATGAGGCTCCAGGTTGACAGAGGTGGCTTAGAAAGACACCAAGCAGCACTCACAGCTAGCGCTGTGTTAAAAGAATGCAAGTTTATGATGCTTATACCTCCTTTTTTTATCTTAACATATTTTTTCCCAACAGACCAACAGGAATACATGATGTTTTTCCATTCCTCTCCATAAAATATTTCGATGGAGATTAATCAAATTGTTCTCAATATGATGTGGGAGAGGCAGAAATTTCAAAATGTAAATAGGGAACGGTTGGAGAACAGATTTGAGTGGTTGGATTTTCCAAGCAAATGACAGCCATGTATGGTTCCAATGGACCAGCTTGTTTTGCAATTGTTGAATAATACTATTCCAGAGACAAACAGTCCTTTAAATGTGGCATGGGTATCCTCAAGATTTCAATGGGAGAATGCCTTCTTGGAAGTGTAAAAAGTGCAGAAATTTCATTTTTTTGTGGCTACCATCTTGATTAAAAAAACATACAATATTTTTCATCATTTATATGCTGACCGGATGCAAATTGAAATTGACTAAGGATACAATGTAGCTTTTTAATTTCCTTGAGCATAAGAGTGGAGAACAAAAGAGTATCATCCATAAAATGAAAATGTGTTCATCTTGTTCCTCTTTCAGCAGTTGCAAGACCATGAATTTGACTAGAAACCTTTCACCCAAGTATGTCTACGCCATGCCCTAAATTCTCAAAGGCGGAACCCCTAGGAGCACACTTTCCCACATATCCATACAATACTCAAGTAGGCGGGACGTGTAAGGTACCCACTACCTAGATTAACCCATGATCCCAAGATATAGATGGATATCGGTTTGGGAATGCTATGCCTACACACAAGACTACCCATCTTCCCACTCAAGGGTGGTGTCTCACCCTCTAGGCCGAGTAGTTCACCCCTAAAGGCACTCCTCGTCCTCCTCCCCCCTTGACCCAACCGAACATCAAAACCCCTTTGTATCCATATAACATGCTCTTACATTGGTCAAGCCCTCCTCTCCCATTGGTGGCTAGCCTAGTTGAGCTTGTTGGCTGCCCTCTTGCTCTTTGTTCTCCTTGATCTATGGATCGAGACACTCCCCTTCTCAGCCCTCTCTAGAGTAGAGGGTTTGGGGTTTCGAGTGCTCTCCCATTGGCCAAGAGCTCTATATAGTAGGTCGTCAAGGGAGGGGGGATCAACTAGCAAGGCATCATGATCAAAGTGATGGACCTCTCTCATGTGAGGCATATTAGAGGGGCGTTCTGCAATTCAAAGGTGTGGATGGAGACCCTGTATATCTATTCTCATTATTTCATTTTAGTGCACTCTATTCTAATTCTGGCACTGGCACTCTCTTTATTTTGTATTAGTCTAAAACAAAACTCTATTGACTGAATATAGATTGATAATGATATATGCCCACCCAAATATATATATTATAATAGACACGGACGCCTATCCTCACTCACCATGCTGGTGATTTCTTAATTGGTTCACACCTTGTCTTGGGAGATAAATAAAGATAAAGACAAAGATAAATATATTAATGTCCAACTAATGACCACAAAAGTAGGTCAAAGGGACTACAGATTACGAAAATGTGTCAAGAAAAAGTGGGAAACCAAAAAGGTCTCCAAAAACAAGAAAAACAATGCTGAAAGAAATAGTATAAAACATGGCAAAGGGAAACCACACTTAGAGTCAAAGAACCAAAGGGCCAAAAAGCCACGACCAAACCACGCTTAGGTCCAAAGAATGGAGTAGAAGAAATAAGCAACCCACAGGAATCTCTAAACATCGGGAGCACAAGAATGAACCCTAAAAAAGAACCAGGAGGGAACCCATCAAGAGTTCGATCCAACTCTCCTAGCATCCAAGGCCGACGAGAAGAAGATCTGAATAGAAGTATGAACCGAAGGGGAGGTATGATGCCTGGTCTGTTCTCCAATCCTCTACCTAGAAGGAAAAATCCTCTGTGAAGATCTGGTGGATCTAGTCTGTCTCCTGATGTCGGGTCTAAAGTGAATATGCTGATGAAAACTCAGGGACATGTGAGTAATGTCTCTGAGCTACACTGATATGGAATGTGAGGCTAAACTGATGTCAATCTATCACTTAATGCCACTCCTTGAAGGTAGCAACACAAAGCTAATGATTCATCTTTGTCTAAAGTCTCGATCGATGACTCACCCTATGATGAAAGGTCACACACCGTTCCCTCCTACCAAGGATCTATAATATCCCAAGCAAATTTCCTTGACAAAATTTTTTCAATTTCACTGCTTCATGTGAACAAGCATTTTGTCAAACAATTTACTTGCAACCATATTTGGATGTCTTTTCAATTTGTTTTGATTGGGATAGCAAGGTGATTATATAACATTGAAATACCATTCAAATAACTCATAAACAGAGCATACAATGATCAAAATATATTTTTTTAAAGTTTTCAGATGATTGATAATATAGGCAAATGTACTCAATAATTTGATAACAGCAAATGCAAAGATAATAATTTATTAATATTTCAACAATAATGCTGACCTGGAACAAACTCCATTTTACATTCATCAAACTCCAAGTGACATGAATCGACAAGCTTCCAAATTCCCCTCCAAGCTGTACGGCAGCCTTTTGTGCATTGTACAGCTGCTTGAATGAAGGTACAGCAGTCTATATTCCCTTATTTGCTGTTGTGCTGACCAAAGAGCCCACTAGGAGGGATGCGTGAGGGTCTTCTAAGGCTTCAAGACTTCACAAAGTATCTCTCCCTTTTTGGAATGGTATGAGATGGTACGGTTCTTTCAAGGGCTGCCAGAGGATTAAGCTGAGATTAACTCAGCACATATAAATAAATCTGATTTCATGTTATTTTCATCTGCACACACTTCACTTTAAAACACAGCTATCACTCTTGCACACACTACAAATAATTTTCTATCAATTCCACTTTTCACACACAACACATTTATTTTTGGCACAACTTCAATAAATTTATCTTTCTGGATATCTCTTTAAATAAATTCTCCAATTGGCACAAATGTGAAATCTATGTGATTCCACCTGCAAATCGGCTAGGGTAGATGTCTCACCACCAAAACCAATTCCCTTAGGGTTTGCTCAAGCAGTAGCTCAAACTCCACAATAAAGAAAATAAAACAAGCATGCTTCAAATGAGACCCTTCAACCATTTTTATAATCTTCTTTGAACTTTCCGGAAATTATAAATTAACATCACTTTATAATTAAATAACATTTTTGCTCCGTAAAGTGACTTTATTTTATATTTAATATTTTTGGCACTTCAATCACTTTTATAACCACCTTAAAAATAATTAATTTAAGTCGTCTCATAATTTATGTTTTTTCAACAACTTACAATTAATTATTTAATTATTAATTATTTGCCACACAACCAGCGGAAAGTACAGAAGATGTCAAAATAGTCCGGAAGTGAAATCTGAAGGTGCCAATATACTCAAGGGCTCACCGGAGATACGACTTACTAAAAATAGACATTTTCCAAGAATAACATTTTCCTCCAAGATGTTTGGAAAGCACCAGACATGTCGAAATTGCTCTCAGAAAGCATCAACGAACTCAACAAAATCCCCAAAGCTCAACGTCAATAACCGAATTCCATTCTAAAAAGGTCAGTGCTCTCCGAGAAAGTTGGAGCTAACTACAATGTTGGAGTGACTAAAAACGGGGACATTACAATCCTCCCTCCCCAAAGATTGCTTGTCCTCAAGCAATACCATCTCAGACACTGATTGATCCCAGATGAAGCCCAACGTGACCCCAGTATCCTAGATCAATTTCAGGAAGATCTCACTGTTGTCAACCTGGAGCTGCACCCTGAATCGAAGACATGTTGAAATGGCCAATCCTCTCTCCAGCTGAAACAATGAGATCTTCTCACGAGGGTGGCTGCCTCAATGGTGAGAAGAACCTCCAGAGAAAGTTGGTTCCTGTAAGATGTATCAATGGATCTCTACTCTGTGCTGTGAATCTACCATGGAAAAGGGAGAAACAAACTTGAAAGGAAAATCCTACCTAATGACGGTTATACACTAAAACATTGATCCACTCTACTTGGAACCTTGAACACTGAATCAAACAAGGGAAAAAGAAGACCTTTGATTTCAATTTATCACTATGCATAAATATTTCATGAGAAGGATCGATCCAATGACCAAAACATAGGGAAAACGATGGAGAGAGGTCTGATACAAGCCACTTCGTAGCCACCTAACATCCACTTACAGCTTCAACAAAAGACATATAGAACACTGAACATGACCTGCATAATATGATGAGCTAGCAACTAGGTACAAATCAGAATTTGGGAAGGGAGAGAAATCTACCACATATGCAAATTGCTGAATGAATATACACTATGCCAGCACTTGAAATCTGAAAGTACAGTCCTATTGATTGAAAAGGTTACACAACTCACCAATGGCAGATTCTGGTCTTACCAAGAGAGGGATACAATTCAAGGCTGAAAAGCCAACTTATATAGAAAATTACAACAGCCAAGGGTTGGCATTTGAAAAAATAGGAGAGCCTAAATCCGTCCAACTCAGCGTTTACAAAAAGTCTATTTGTCTTGCATGAAGCTCCTTGGTGTTAGAGGAAATGGATGGTGAGTTTGTTGAAAGTCAAACTCTTATCATGCAAAAATGCTACGCCCACCTCCAAATATGGACTTCATCTTGAGTCGTTTGATAGTTTGAAAGCACGAGATAAACAAGAGCATGCATGAAATCCACGCCATGCTAAAATTAGAACTCGAATTGAAACATTGGAAGCTGAGTTGGAACGTTTGAAAGCACGTGTTTGACCCGAAGATGAGCTCGACTTCAACAACCAGTGAACTGAAGCTTTGACCAGTCAATCGAAAATAGCCTTTGCTTGCATGGATTTCCATGTTGACTCTATCTCTTATTTTGGTCTGCCTGTTTCTGTCGTGTCTATTTTTGGTGGGATTCTATATTTGGATTTATTGTCTATATTAGTCTATATTTCCTCAGATTTCTTGGCTCTCTTTAGCCCTTTATTTTTGGCTTTTTCGTTGAATTTATGCTTTTCTCTTTGTTTTTCCTTCGGACTATCTCCTATCGACCCATCTTTTTTCTGCAAACTTTTGTGTATGCAATTTTCCCAAACTTTATCCTGGCTGCATTTCCTTCGGACTTGTGTTTTCTCACTTTTCATGGGCTTTTGTGTCCGGATTTCTGCGGACTTTTTTTTTTTTCCCTTGCAGATTTTACCTTTGACTTTTCTTTTGGTTTATAATTTTATGTGGACCTTTTCCTTGTCCTTTCCTTTGGGCTATACCCTCTTAAGTTTATTGTCCATTCCTTCGGGCTTTTATGTTTTGCTTTACCTTTGATTTTCTTCGGAATTTTATCTATTTGCATTTTTCCCGAATTAATCCTTCGGACAAAAAGTCCGAAGGATATCCTTCCTCCAATTTTTTCTCTTTTCCTTTGTTTATTTTCCATCGGGTTTTTCTGTCCCGAATTTCTTCGGACTTTTTGTCCGAAGAGTCCGAAGGAATTAGTCTCCTTTGTCTTTATTCTGCCACCGGCCAAATGCCCTTCAGGAAAATTGGAAAGGTCTTGCCACCGACCAAGTGCCCTCCGCAAAGGCTTGTGTCCATCTGTGCCCTTCGGGAAAATTGGAAAGTGTTGCCACCGACCAAGTGCCCTCCACAAGGGCTTTTGTCTCTTCAGAACTGGTTTTTCGAAAGAAATGAAGGGCACCCGAGTTTTTTGTAGGGCACCCGGGCTTTTTGTAGGGAACCCGGGCTTTTTGGGAGGCAACCGGGTTTTTTGCAAACTTTTTGGAGGCTGCGAACTTTGTTGGCCTCTCCTTTGTCTTCATTCTTTCCTTGTTGGCTGCGGGTTTTTGTTTGCAAAATCTCTGAAGTATTCCTTCAGACAAAAAGTCCAAAGGATATCTTCCTTTTAATTTCCTTTGCTTTTGTGCATATTTCTAACCTTGCCTAAGGCATTAATTAATCTATTGTATGCAGTAACCCTATAAGAATAACCATGTTTGCGCATCGCATGCAAAACAACCTCTGCCTTTTCAAACAGTCCAGATATGCAGTATGTCTTAGCAAGTAGACATATGTATCTTCAGTCGCAACCCAGGGCACCTGTAACATCCTCAAGTAGATCATCCCATGCTTTATATGAAGGCTGTAGATGGCTATTTAAGGACCCCAAAAACTGATTGACAAGACAAGTTGGTACCATAAGACCATCTTCCGAATAGTAAGATTGACAATTTTGGCCTATGGAAGAATTGTCAACACTCACCATGTTGTTGATGCACCACTCTAATTAAAACTGGAATACCATCATGCCAAGTCTGCACTCTCCTTCCCTGTAACCCAAATAAAAAGTTGTCCTCAAAAACCAAACCGAAATACCCATAAGGACTGGATTTTGTAACATTGAATATCTCGTGCCAAAGAATCTCTGTAAAATCAACATCTACAATCCCATTGTCTAACATGATTCTGGGCAACAGGGAAATTAATCTGTTAAACAAGAAAGCATGATTCTCAGCATAACTCATTACGATGTCCCAAAAATGATGTAGATTAATCCCTGTCAATTAGCTGATATAAATGATGATAATAGTGTTAAAACTAAAATTTAGATTCATAGCTATCCTGGGAATGCTTCTGTTGTCAAACTGATAGTACCTCATTAACACTCAATCTTCGAGTGTTAAAAAGGCAGCCCTGTGCACACCAATCCAAGGAATCAGCGGCAACATCTTAAAATACAAACGCTGTCAACATAAAGTGATTGCAACAACCAGTACTCACCCATATGGAAGTTAGAAATAGTTGAACCATGTCTGAAAAACCTCCCACAATACGTTGCCAAAGAACCTGCAAGTACTCAAAATCAATCTGCTCAATAACTGATTTTATCGAAATCAACATTGGAATATTGAGGTAGCAGCTGCAATGATGAAATATTCTTATATGCATAGGAGATGTGGGCATGGAAAAGATTGAAAGGACTTTTCCAATGACTAGATTACCTCTACCAATCAACTCCATCCAGAAAATACTCCACTCCTTGGCAGAAAATAATTGCCAATCCTTTTGCATACATGTAACAAAATTCATGCGTTGGTTGATTGGAAGCTGGACAACAGCTTGGCATCTAAGATCTTGTACAATGACCTTCCATAAAATAGTTCTTTGGTAAACTACAACCTCCATTCTTCCCTCTTTGTCAGGTGATCTATCAAGAGGATCACCAATCAAAATCTTGTCATTCTTGATCCCATGACTACGCACATCACTCCATCTTGATTTATTGTCTTCATGTGAACCAAGAGGCCAATCATGACAGAAACTATTATTAATCCATTCAGTTCCTAGAAATTCACCATCACAATTCCGAGTCATTATCTCAAAACTGAAAACTCCACCCGGATCCCATACCCTGTGATTGTCACCAACTATGACACTGAAATTAGGAAGTGTTTTATCCTCCATTACAAATAGTGGATTATCAAAAGTGGACTCTGCATCCAACTCAAAAGAAGGATTATTAGCAAACTGAAAATACTTCCATTTTCTTGACCCCACCATCCTTCCTAATGTTCCAACTCTGTACCTACAAACTTGGAAAACTGATCTAAATCAAAATTTGCATGAAGCCTATCAAGCTCATCAATCACCTGCTTGATTTCCTTAGCTCTTTCCTCGTTTTCTTGCTCCTTAAACTTTCTACAACAGCAAGCTGATTTCCTACTTCTTGAAGAGCCAATTGAGTACACTCCAGTGAATCCTTAGTAGACTTAAGCTCAAAGGTGAGCTTATCAACTTCTTCCCCTTTTCCTTTCAACGCATCAAGGATCTCTTCAACAAACTTGATGGAATGATCCCTATCTAAAAGTAAATTCAAGTAATCCGATTTCATTGTTCTCAAAGCTTCTTTGACTACCTGCAAATCTACAAGGTAGGATCCTCCTTCAATGTCTTTTTGTCTCTTCTCAACCTGGCCTTCCAAAAGAGATCTTCAATGAATTTGTGTGTGTGATCAAAATGTGTTAGGGCTGCAATAACCTTATCTTCAGTGACTATCAACTAATTCTTCAAATTATGTAACTCACTACGTCTTTGATAAAATCAGCTTCACACAATAAATTTTCTGATTTGTCTTCAAGAACATGACTCTTAAATTCAGTTATCTCTAAGACATCTTCTTTGCATATTTTATGTTTTGAGGTTAGGACAGCACTGTACTCAAAAGGAAAATCATCGTAAGCTTGCCCTTCATCATATTTTGGTGTCAAAACCCTTGGATCCCATGTACTTATGAGGTGATGGCTCTGATCTGGAAAAGTATTCTCATTGTGTTCCCCGTGAATGGTTGTTTCCTTGAACAAATCACTTTCCAAATCAAAAAGGTTGAAGCTATCATGAACACTCTTCTCCATAAGTGATGTTTGGATGTTAAACTGATACACATTTGGCATTGGAGATTTTCTCTCAACATCTGAACTATCGTCACTGAAATGATGTAAGAATTCATCACTATATGTTGTTTCAAAATCTGCAACATGCTTTTTTTCTAAAATTGCATTAGTGATCCCAACAATTTTCTCATTTGCTTTCATTCCACTGGTGTCAACAAGGAAACTAATAGTCTCAAAAACTTCATTGGTTTGATCTGAATTTGCACCCAAGGTGGCTGTTTTGACATCTTCATTAAACATATTCCCAACATATGTTGATGCATGCATTTCAATGGAGTCATTCTGGAGCTCTGTCATACACACCTCTTGAGATAAGGCCTTTCCTCCAAAATTTGTTGTTATGAACTCTTCTTCTTCCTGCTCCTCATTTGTCAAATTAGGTTTTAATTTCTCCTCACACTAAGGAAACACCATTTCAGCTTAAGACCTGTTCAACTGATAAGGATTCTTGGTCATCCTTCCACCTGTTAGTCAATAAAATAGATAAAAGTGACTATGGCACATCATCACTTTCATTAACAATCAAAATCATAATGGACTGCATGGCTATTATAACAATATTTGCATTGTATTTTATGATGGTAGCAAAGAAATGGTGAAACATTTTGAAAATTAGATCTTCACAACCCATATCTAACATGATGTTACCAAATCTGATTTTTGCAAATGTTTCAAGTATGGTTACCCTCCTAGAAAAATCAAAACTTGTGCCATTATCCAAACCTTGGAAACTATCCACCAACAACTAAAATATCTCTTTCATTATGTCATCATTATATGGGGTTTTAGGAGCTGTTATTTTCATGATTTTGCTTAAACAAGAAGTAACAAGCAATCTCACCTCATTATTTGTGTCTCAACAACTTTTGCTTACCCAAGGAAGTCACTGCAAGAATCATGGCTACTTGTATTACCTGAGAAGTTGACTGATCCACCATGTGCAAACAATCCTCAACTTCCTCCAAAGTGCTCAAAAGAACATCTTTTGGCTGGGATAGGTGTTCAAGTTTACCTCCTGCATTAAAAAGTTTATCGACCAACTCTTCTTCACTCAATGATGCCATGATTCACAACCCAAACAGGCTGGCAGGATACTCTACTCCGATAGCACTGTAATATCCCAAGCAAATTTCCTTGACCAAAAATTTTCAATTTCACCGCTTCATATGAATAGGGATTTCGTCAAACAGTTTACTTGCAACCATATTCAGATTTATTTTCAATTTCTTTTGATTGGGATAGCAAGATGATTATATAACATTGAAATACCATTCAAATAACTCATGAAAAGAGCATACAATGATCAAAATATAATTTTTTTAAGTTTTCGAATGATTGATAATATAGGCAAATGTACTCAATAATTTGATAACAGCAGATGCAAAGATAATAATTTATTAATATTTCAACAATAATGCTGACCTGGAATAAACTCCATTTTACATTCATCAAACACCAAGTGACATGAATAAACAAGCTTCCAAATTCCCCTCCAAGCTGTACGGCAGCCTTTTGTGCATTGTACAACTGCTTGAATGAAGGTACAGCAGTCTATATTCCCTTATTTGCTGTTGCACTGACCAAAGGGCCCACTAGGAGGGATGTGTGAGCATCTTCTAAGGCTTCGAGCCTTCACAAACTATCGCTCCCTTTTTGAAATTCTATGAGATGGTACGACTCTTTCAAGGGTTGCCAGAGGATTAAGTTGGGATTAACTCAACACATATAAATAACTCTGATTTCATATTATTTTCATTTGCACACACTTCACTTTAAAACACAGCTGATCACTCTTGCACACACCACAAATAATGCTCTGTTAATTCCACTTTTCACACAGTACACAAATTTTTTATTGGCACAAAACTTCAATAAATTTATCTTTCCGACGATATCTGCAATTTCTTTAAATAAATTCTCCAATTGGCACAAATGTGAAATCTGTGTGATTTCACCTGAAAATCGGTTAATGTAGATGTCTCACCATCGAAACCAATTCCCTTAGGGTTTCTGTCCTAGGGCTTACTCAAGCTAGAAGCTCAAACTCTACAATAGAGAAAATAAAAGAATCATGCCTCAAATGAGACCCTTCAACCCTTTTTATAATCTTCTTTGAACTTTTCGGAAATTATAAATTAATATCACTTTATAATTAAACAAACCTTTCTGCTCCGTAAAGTGACTTTATTTCATATTTAATATTTGCGGCACTTCAACCACTATTACAACCATCTTAAAAATAATTAATTTAAGTCGTCTCATAATTTATGCTTTTTCAACAACCTACAATTAATTATTTAATTATTAATTATTTCCCGCACAACTAGCGGAAAGTATAGAAGATGCCAAAATAGTCTAGAAGTGAACTCTGAAGGTGCCAATATACTCAGGAGCTCACTAGGGATACAATTTACTAAAAATAGATACTTTCCAAAAATAGCATTTTCCTCCAAGATGTTTGGAAAGTACCCGACATGTCGAAACTGCTCCTGGAAAGAATCAACGAACTCAACAAAATCCCCAAAGCTCTACGCCAATAACTAAATTCCATTCTAAAAAGGTCGGCGCTCTCCAAGAAAGCTGGAGCTAACTACGATGCTAGAGTGACCAAAAACTTTTGGGACATTACAAGATCTCGCCCACATGATTCAACCTCGAAGAATTATATTCAATTTGATGAAGTGTGAACCTGTGTTGGGAATCTTTGTACCGATCGAGCAAGGGGCTCCACTGAAGTGAATTTGAAGGAAACTTAGATTAAAAGGGCGACCATATACACCAGGTGAGGACCAAGTGAGCGATTTGAGGGATCCAGACATATACTCTGATCAGCACAGGAGCCATCGCTCTTACTAGAAGTGCCAAGGCTGCATCTATTGTCTTGACCAAGAGTGCAAGGACAACTTTTCTCAACAATCATTTTGCTGAAGGTCTATCCTTGTGATAAATAAATACATGTGGAGGGGATCCTCTTGAAGACTTCGGTGAACAAGAAAAGGGTTACCTAAATCCCCATTCAAATAAACAATATACAAAGGACTGTGAATACAACTATTAATCTGTAAGAACCCCAAAAAGGTTCTAAAGCAAAATAAATGATTTTTCCTTATGAACTTGAGCCAATCTGAAAATCTATTGAATGCTGCCCCAAAACTCAGCAAACCCTACCACAATGATCTCTTCAAACCCTTACACAAAATTTCATCTTTCACACACAAATCACCCAAACCCTAGGCGGCTATGGTTTTTGGTGATTTCAGCCCCTAAAACATCCAAAAAATATGAAACTTTGTAGGGACATAGGGAAAAATATGATTGATTTCTTTGTCCAATCAAATTTGGCAAAAACTGTATTTCTGATTTTATATGGCGAAAATACAGCTGAAACTTGTAAAATTCATAACTTCTGAAATACTTGAACTTTTAATGCAAATGATAGCTCAAAATAATCACAAAAATAGCAGCTATCAAATAAAATTAGTTTCAGAATTTTTCATCCACGGGAGGTCCCCCATAAGATGTCCCAAAATTCTGAAAACCCTAGTTACAGCCCTAAAATTATGCAAATAATTTTATGAATATCAAACCCTTGGAATCAACTCAAAACACTTCAACCATACCTCACAAATGGTTCACTCCACCTAGAAAATTTAGCAGAAATTATTAAAACCCTAGGAGAGGGTTTTAACCAACAATAAACCTCCCAAAGTGATGTTTTCAAGTCCTCAGGTGAATCGCCCAAGGTACAAACAACAATCCTCAACTTCCAAGTAAAATTGTCAACTTTCTATAAACTTCCAAGTGAATTCTCTATAGCCTCAAATGTTAGATAAAAATCTCAAATAACTCTTCAAAGTCGTAGCACAATTTCCTAAAGATAGGTGGTGTCAATAGACACCGTTTATAGAGCATCATAGATCTTGGAGGGTAACATTCTCCAAGAAACTATGCCAAAGACAATCAAGCTTGACATACTTGACCTCTTTTCCAAATATCCAAATTCACATGATCTTCAAATGAGTCCTTACCTCTTCTATTTCTCCCAAGCATAGCTCCCAATTTGGAGGGAAGAGTTAATTTAAAAATATTGAAAGGAAATCCTTATAATTTCACTTTAGGCCTTAAGTGCCTGTGACCCTTAAAAGGCCCCAACTTAAGTGGAATTTATAACATAAAGTGTTATTTCAATTAATTGCCTTTATTTTTAAGTATTTAAAAATACTTTTCATTTTAACAATAATATTATTTAACTCTTCAAAAAATGGGGACATTACATAATCCACTCAATACACTGGGTACTGAATCCAAAAGCCTTGAGTGTGCTTTCAAACAAAACCCAATCACGCCTATCAAAGGCCTTTGAATTGTCAAGTTTGATAAGTACACCAAGGCATTTTTGAGCATGCAAAAAGTGGAGTATCTATTGAACAGAGATGATGTTATCTTCAATTTGTCATGCAAGAACAAAGGCCAACTGAGTCATGGAAGTGAGCTTTTGGTGTGGCAGTTTAATTTTGCTAGCAATGAGTTTTGGAAGAATTTTGTACACCATATTACGAGCGATAGGACTATAATGCTCTGAATGATCAACACAAGCTTTCTTTGGGAAGAGAACAAGCTTTGTGATATGGAGATTCCAAGGCATGCATTTTTTGTGTGATTCTTTCATTAAAACCAGCAAATCAGCTTTGAGAACATCCCAAAACATTTGGTTAAAAAAAGCCAAGAAACCATCTAGACTGGGAGAATTATCCATTTGAATGAAGAAAACAATAATCTTGAGTTCTTTTGTGATTGCCGGCAATAGAGATTTATTGTTTGCTTCTTGTATGAGATGTGTTATGTGGACCAGAAGGTCTACTTGGCCCTAGATTTTCCTATTCTTGCTTGTATTCTCCATAAGGATTTGCTAAAAACGGTCAGCAGCATAGCTAAGGATATCTTTGTGATTAGTAATGAAACATTCATTGGCATTCTTTATTTGGAGAACAATATTGATTTGTTGTATGTTTTGAGCAGAGATTTGTGGAAAAAAATTGTATTGGAGTCAACATATCTAATCCATTGTTCCCAAGATCTTTGCACCAATATTGTTCTTCCTATTGTTGAGTAGTAGTGAGAGTGTGAGTTGAAGGCTTGTTTTTTGGTAGCATGTGCCTAAGAGAAGCCGTCCTCACATATCTGTTTTCGTAGATCTTCCAGTTGTGGTTTTGTGTCTATGAGTTTCCGAAAAATGTAGCTGAAAACTGTTTTGTGCCAATGCTTGAGCTTGGCTTTGAGATATTTTAGTTTCTCCATGAATTTATGCATTTTAAGGCCTTTGATGTGGCTTTTCTCCAGTCATCAAGTGGTGATATTATGTACCAATTGTGGATGCGATTGCCATATTTTCTCAAATTTAAGATGTACATTTTTTGGTGGCCTTGGGACCAAAGAAATACTCAGCGAAATCGGCCAATGATCCGATAGTGTGGAATCATTGTCTTGGGCTGTTATCTATTTTGAAGAGGTGAACCATTGATCTGATAGAACAATCTTGTCCAAGGCTGAGGGAACCAATATGGAGAATCGTAGGGGGCAGTCAAGAACTCCCCCTATAGCCTCTTCTAACATCCAAGGCTAATGAACCTCTAGAAGTAAAGAAAACTAGCAATGTGTGGTTGTCTCAAGCTGCGGAAAAGGAGAAGGCCCTTGATGGAAAAATGAGTGTGATATGCTCTGCCTAATATATCTCACTGATCTGTCTCCCTCAAGACATGAATTGGCTATATCCATGGGACTCTTGATGCCTCCAATACCTGTAGTGGGTTGAAAGAAGGAAATAATCAGCTTAACAACTAAAGGGATCCCACATAGGGATTTTTGGTTGATAAATATAGCCTCTCGATGAGATATAAAAATTGGAACAGAAATACTCATTTCCCCAACATGAAACCCTACCAATGTTTAGCAGGGTGTAGGTGTAGAAACCCCTGTTTCCCCCTGAATTCTGGAATTGTATGTTTTTTGGACTATTTTTGTGTATTTTGACTTTTTTGGTGTTTTTGCATGAATAAAAGAAGAATGCGATTTTGCAAGATAAATTCGTATAAATTCAAATAAATAGCAGTATACTCTCTTAACTGGCTAATCTATGATCTTATTATTCATTCCAGATGATTACAATAGAAGATCTTTGACATGCATACAAAATAATATAAAATATTGTTCAAAAACCTGATTTTTCTGCAATCTGAAAAAAAACCCTAGATCTGGTACGGCTGGTATGGCTGCAATAAATAACCTTTTCTCCTTGCTTCAGATGATCCAGAATGATGCTAGATGTATAGGCACCCTGTTTGCAATCAGCTGACTGACCAAAAAGGTGTTTTACCCCATAAGTGAAATACGCCACCTATTGGTGATGTACGGCCTGGTACAAAACCGTACAAATTTCGTACAACAGTAATTAAACAGTACAGCCTGGTACGGCTGAACTCCAGAACTCAAGAAAAGTGGCGCCAATATGGTAGATCTCCTTCTGGATAATTTCTGGACCAAAACCCTGATAATATAAATCCATGTGAATCTCTGTGTGAAATTATCTCTCTGCCTGGCAATAGATCACCTGATATTTCACAACTTCTGAATTGCACACACTGAAGATTGCACGTTCTCCAATGCAAATCGAATACTGGAACCCTTGGCTCTGTCTTCAAAGAAAATACTTAGCAAAAAAATTGTCTTCAACATGAATGGCACGACTCCCAAGGAGAAACCCTTATATTCTTCAAAAAGGTGCGATTTCCCTAATTAGGGTTTCGTAATTAAAATTTCAAACTTTTTCTTTTAATTCTTTTTTTTCCATAGTCTAAAGACACATTTTTAATTATAAAATATAATTAAAACGGCCCCCTTCATAATGAGCGCCCCCTTGAGTCAAAACCCCTAAGTCATAATATTATGCCCAATAATTAATATTTAATTAAATCAATTAAATATTAATATCTCCCTCAATAAGTATCCGATTCTCGAACCATCTGAAGCTGGTGAACAAGGGAGTGATTCCGCACATGACCAGACCATAACAGGGGTGCTCCGCTGAGTGCCAAAAATCCCTAAAAAATAGCAACTCAGGCAAACGGTGTCCGAAAGAACCCGAACGAAAGCCAACTAGAAAAATTCTAATAGTCGAAGCCAAGCCAAGCTCCATCAAGACCCTCTATCCATCCTATCAGCCTACGAGGGTCGCATAATAGGCTAATCATCAACTCTGAGAGATGTCAACTGGAAGGGGACATGACAGTAGGCTCCAAGCCTATGGACAAATAGGCAATTTCAGATGCAGAGCAGCAATCTATTAATCCTGATTTCCACATCCAACAACTCCCTATAACTTGTAAATATGTATATGTAGTTGCTATGTCCTTTGGGATTTGGGGTTCCTTGGGTATATTGTCTAGAAATGGTCTTCCTCTAAAAAAAGTACGCTCAAGTTATAAATGAATCTTTCATGAATTCTAATATCTTTCCAAATGATCTTTCAACCCCTCATGTCTCTTGAATTGAAGGGGATGCATGAACCACTTCCATGCTTGCCTTTTCAATGGCCTCTTTGACCCTTTTTAATTCCACCTGTGGGGTACCCTTACTTTTTTCTTATTAGGGTTCTTTGTTTTGTCTTTATTAAACTAAGGTGTAAGCTCTCTTCATTGTCCATTTGTGTTCATTCTTTGTCCTTTTAGAGTCCGCTTTCTTACTTTATACTCATGTAATTGACACTACATTCCTTTGCTTAGACTTTGAGTAATGAAATCAAATATTCAAATCATTAAATGAGGATCTAGGGGAATCGTTTTAGACTTACGATGCAAACTGGGGCTGTAATATAAAGATGGTGTGCTTGTTCTAATCCACAATCATTAGGAAACAGAAATGAGCATGGGTTTTGTGATATACACATTCATATTTCACATAAAATTTGCTCTTGAGAAAGAAAGATCGTCTTATTATATACTTGGGCAGTTAAATTTCCACTCAAATTCTATCCCTTATGAATTCTGGCTTGGATTTTGTAGAAAATGGAGTAGATCAAGAATTCCAATGACAAGTTGCACAGTAATTGATAGGATATTGCAAGTTTAAAATGATAAAAGGAGACATTAAAAAGTAAGGCTATTTTAAAAAGATGCCTCACCTTGGCATCAACTGATGATAAATCTTGAGTCTGTGCGGTATTTTCTGTTGCAGACAAGCAGCTTCTAGGAGATAAAGGTGCAGTCTTTGCTATTGGGTCATCTACACATCAGAAATCAGGCAAGGAAATACAGCAGATGGAGTCATTGTTGGTGACGTAAACCACATAAAAGGGAAGAAATTATGTAATAAATAAACGGTCAAAAATTTAAATAAATAATACACATACAAGGATAAAGAAAAACAGGGATCAAATAAAAATATTTCCATTTGAGAGGCGTGCCTGAAAGAAAGAGATATCTGTTGCATATACAAGTTCTTATCCAATAGAAAAATCAATCCCAAGTCAGAGATCTACATCCAACTTATGAACTTGAACCCTTTATAATATCAGAAAAAAACATCTTAAACCAGTCAAGATGTTCCATAGTTCACTTCAAGTAGAACTATTGGATGATGGTTGACTGGTTATTCTTCCCTTTTTTCCCCTTTGGCACTACACATTTAATGCATTTCACGCCTCATATTATTCACATAATTAGATTTGATATCGACCGCTTCCTTACTGCAATGCCTTAGTTAATTGTAAAAATTGCAAATGGCCCTTAGTTTAATGTAGTTCTCTTAAATCCCATTGCACTTCTATGAATTTCTCAAAGACCAAAGTTATTTATCTTCTAAATTGTGGAATACTTTAGATTATTTCCAATTTTTATGTTTCTCATTTTAAAAATGTCGCCTCCGTGCATATTAAAATATTAGTCTCAAAGCTAAACATAAAGGATAAGTCAGAAGCATAAATCTAAAAATATTTTACCAAAATAAGAGATCAACAAAATGGTATAAGTTTTCATAATCTAAGCCAAAGATAATGGTCTTGTATAAAAAGAGATATACTTCATCACACACAGATTACATTCTATAAACAAAAAGTGCTCCTTACTGTACATCCCATGTGATATTTTTAAATTGGAAAAAAAGTCAGCATTTTTTAATCTTCTCCTTTGGCCTACACATTTTACGCATTTCACATATCTCATATTATTCACATTCTTAAACTTGATATCTACTATTTCTTTATTTCTTACTGCAAAGACTTCATTGAATTGTAAAAAAATGCAAAAAACCCTAAGTTTAATGTAATTTCCACTCAATCTCCATTGCACTTCTATGAATTTCTCAAAGACCAAAGTTAATTATCTTCTAAATTATGGAATACTCTTACGTTATTTCCAATTTTTTATGTTTCTCATTTTAAAAATGTAGCTTCTGCTGCATAGTAAAAGATTAGTCTCAAAGCTAAACATAAAGGACAAGTCAAAGAAGCATAAATCAAAAAATATTTTACCAAAAAAAGAGGTCAACAAAATGGAATAAGTTTTCATGATCTAAGCCAAAGATAATGATCTTGCAAAAGAAAAGTCATACACTTCATCACATATAGATTACATTCTATAAACAAAAAGCGTTCCTTACTGTACATGCCATGTGATATTTTTATATTGGAAAACAAGTCAGCATTTTTTAATCCCTCATTAGCTGGGTTAGACTAATGTCTAATTCATTGACACATATCATTACTAGTCTTATGTCTGATTTATGCAGAATTTCAATGAGTATTATGTCTATGCAAAATTGATCAAAAAGTGGCCATATTGCATGAGTTAAATGAAGAATGGAGAAATAAATTAAGTATTCATCTCACATGGCCCTGGTCACCTTTACAAATAATTATTTCAAATACCAAGAGCATTACTGAACTAAGTACATCTGGCAACAATAATACACTAAGCCTTCACGCTAACAATTCGTTGATAACTGCTACCCAGACAAATCAAAACTCAGGGGTCATGATCCTAAACAAACTCGGCGTTGTGCAAAAAGTAAGCAATGATTTCCTCTGCCTGCAAAGAAGAGCTGGTAGTGACAATGCTGAGAGTTTGAATAGAAATTATTCATTTCATAGAATTAATAGACCTTTGCAAAATAACAATAATCCGACCAACAACAATCAGAACAACAATGCTCAGAATAATCAAATATCTTCTAATCCTGCCATTACTATTAACTTATTAAGCTTGTTGGTATTGTATTATCTATTTGGTGTAGAGTCCATCAAATTGCTCAAGATAGTGAAATAAATTGCCTATAATTCTCCACAACTTTCCATGCTTTCTTGCAAAAAATGAAGAATTATGAGGTAGTCCCCACTAACTTTGAAGTTGCAAGTACAATTTCAAGCAGCGTGCCCACTTCCATGATGATGGAAACCATGATTTACCTAAGTAGACAAAAATCCAGAAGATAATACTCCTGAAATATATGCATATCAACAGATGCAAAAGGAAAGTTAATGACCTCAAAATTAAAAAGAGCCCGAACACAACCTCCGCTCCCCAAGAAAATAAGAACATGCCGCTTAATCCTGGGACCAAATATATGATGTCTCCAAAAGGGATGTAAACTCCTCCCTACCCAAAACTACAACCCAAGGGAGAAGTTTAAAAGGATATCACATTGTCAAGGATATGGAAAAAACGAAGGCTAACATTACTATGCATGAATTGGTCCGACTTACAAAACAGAGACTTGTTGATTAAATCTCACTAACAAGGGTAAAAATATCCCAACTGTCTCCTAAGGAGGTAAAGGTGAAGCTCTTCCATTCATTCTCACAATAAGAATTTTTTAAAAGAATTTACACAATTGCTTGGTTGATTCCAAAGCTTATGCTCATAGTTCGCATACTCATACTCGAAGAGTACTCACCCAGCTCCCAAAAAGTTTACTCAGCGATTATTCGACAAATTAAAAAAATACTTAAATTAAAAAAAAGATAAATTTTATAGAAATTATAGTTGCAAAATGTATCAAATGAGTCTGTAAAACATTGAGGAAGTGTTTTCTATTAGATTTGAATACAAGTAAAGTATAAAATCGCATAATCATGATTCATGTGAATACAACTGTGACACTATCAAGTTTCAACAACAAATTGATATAGTGATACACAAAAATATACAAGTACAAATTACAAGAATCTATAATTTTCTCTTCCCTGCTCTATGGAAAACTAAGGGGGACTAAGAGACTCCAGTCCCCTCCCACTCGGTTGACCCTCCTTGCTATGCCTAGAATGTTGCGTCTGTGCTCCACCCTGGAACCAAATGGTAGTGACTCCTCTGCCTCTTGTTCGACAACATCTACAAGGATGTCATCCAATCCAATATCTCCTACTTCTGCTAATACACAAGGAAGTCTTTTAGTTGTTTCTTGAATGCAAGGTGTCTATCATACCTACATCCCTTCATGCATCCTTCATACCTCCTATGATGTCACCCTAAAATCTTAAAACCCTAAAATATGGCTAAGATTGAAATCCTGAAATCTGACTAAGTCTGAAATATGATAGGTTACTCCAAAACCTAGAATTTGCATTATAGCCTCCTAGAGGTCCGAAACCACTCTCAAACATCCTGAAAGCATATATATAAAATATAACTTAAAATTATAAGAAACTAGAGGTCCATATCTAAATGTAAACTTATACTTAAATGTTTATTTTATATATAGACTATGGGGGCATGCGTGTTTAAAAATGATAAAAAACTATGTTTTTCCCATATTTTTAATGCATTCTAACCACACTGGTGAGTATTTGCACAATACTCGTCCAATACTCGCGAGTGCTCGGCGAGTACTATGCCAATGCTTGCCGAGACCTGAGTATTCAAAACCCTGCCATTTCGAGTGGCAATTAATGGGTTTTGGGGAAGTTTGGCGATTACTTGCCCACTCGGCCAATAATCAGCAAGTATGCAAACTATGCTTATGCTAATGCCATTCTATATTCCATTTGTCAATAATTTGGATTAAATCCTCCTTGGTCTACACAAAAGCTAATTCAATAAGAAAAATCTATGCTTAATGTAGTTGGTGAATTGAGTAACATACATATGCACTTAGCCTATGATTCGTGGGTGCAAAAGTTCATTGACATACAAATTGGGGATATACTAGAAACTTTTGGATTGTTCCAAAGCATAATGTTGAGACTCAACAAGTCTTGCCGAGGACTCACAGATCCAAACCCAAGTCAACTAAAACGAGGCCCCGACAAGTTTTTGACAGAGTCGACGAGTGCTGGAACGGGACTCGTGAGTCTACCCTCGACTAAAACGAGGTTCCAACGGGGTTTTTGATAGAGTCGGTGAGTCCTGGGATGGGACTCGCGAGTCTCATCCCAAAACTTGTCGAGTTTGTCAAAAACTCGAAAAAATTAAAACGTGCACAAAAAAAAAAACACAATAAAGTGAAAAAAGTAAAACATAAACCTAAACCTAAAAGGCATTCTAACATCCTCAAACAACCATTCACTCATTCTAACTTTGTTTACTTGAGCCCATTCCATTTTTCATTTTCTTCACTTTCAAAGTTCACACCATTGTGATTGAATAATTCAGATTTTTTGTTTTTGCTTCGAAGGGGCTGATTGCTAGTGTGCAAAGGTTGGTTTAGCAACAAGTGAGTGTATTGTTGGAGCCATGAAAGCTGGAGCTTCAAGGGATTGGCTGTTTTTAAGTGCATTGGCTGATCCAAAGATTCAAGTCAAAGTGTGTGTAGTGGATTGTGTGTGGATGTGCATTGTTGGAGGCTTAGAGCTGATTCAAGTGTGCATGAATGGGTTGATCAAGCTGATCGCGAGGCAGAGCTTGTAGTGTTGGGAGAGGAGTGAGCTCATACATCTAGGGATAAAGATATTTTCACAGATACCACGAGAGTGGGTACAATGGCTGCAACTACTTCCTTGACGTGCAAAAAACATTGTAGGCTCCAACGTGTTGGAGCTTGTGTTGAGAGGACAAGTGATGCAGGCTCTTCTCAACCTTACACGTATCTTTTTATATTATATTTTTGTTGATGCCATCGCCATGGATTTCTAAATCCATATTTTGTATATAATAAACAATTTGATGAATATAAAAACAACTCCTATTTACAATCAGTTCTCAACTTTCAAGTTTCAAATTCAATTGTTCCACTGAAAACATTCGATAGCGCATTATTTACTTCTTTGTGTATACATATGTATGTTAGATGTAATTTACTAATTTTGAGTATATTTTTAAGTGGATTTGATATGGAATGCATTTTAATGGTTTTTTCTCCTAAAATTCACTATTTTTAACGATTTTTAAAAATTTGCCAAGTCTTGGCCGAGTTTTTTTGCCGAGTCAAAGTCTGAGGCAAAAATAGGCTTGTCGAGTCTTTGCCAAATCCGAGTCTCAACACTATGGTCCAAAGCATTGAATGGCTATGTGACAACACATTTCTCTCACATGGTTACCTTGGAGGGGGATTCCCTATCAAATTAGGATCAAATGAGAAACCTGGGTGAAGTATATAATCACCTAATATTTATCAAAAGAATGAGAATGTGGAGGAAAATTTATCAGAGTTGGGTGTATTCAATTTGGATATGATGGATAGTGTCCCAAAAGAAGAGACAACTGAAAGAGGGGATAAATACATTGCACTTTGATGAAACTAAATCTAAACTAGGGACTAGTGCCAGAGCAACGTTCATCAACTCCAAAGAAACTAATTTTATGTTTTTTTTCAAATTATAATTCCCATGCACTAATAACATTGCCAAATATGAAGGCTTGGATTTGGTACAGAAATTTGCAATTGAGCACAAGTAAAGATTGTTAAAGGCAATTGGCGAATCTAAATTGATTGTAAATCAGGTATGAAGTCAATTCCAATGTAAGTCTAAGCTTTTATAAAAATAAAAATACAGAATTTGGGACTTGATTAAATAGTTTTCTGCTTTTAACAGTGTTGTTGTGCCTCATGAGCAAAATATGGTGGCAGATTTTTTGGCTTGTTCTACAACTATACTATCACCTTTGGCCAATACCACTCTAAAATAATTCCATCAAAATTGTTTATTCCCATCTGCCCCAAACAATGCTGCAATTTTTCTGGTTTTTTATGATGTTCAACATTTTTCAATTCATGACCACCGTTGATGCTTTCAAAGGCCATATCATTAAGAATAAAAGAGCACAACGAAGCTTTGGGAAATAATGAGTAAGAAGGGATAATTAACCTCTAAAACAAAACAAAGTCCCAAAGGTCTAGTCTCTATTGAAAAAAACACTGATTTGAATTAAAAAACTTGTTGTCAATAGACCTGACAATAAAATAGGTAATTAAAAAAAAATATTATATTTCTATTAGGGATAGAAGAAATCCCGCAACTAGTGAATTTAGGAACTGCATGTTCTAAAGAAGTAAAGGGAAAATTTATTGCATTGTTTCCTGGATTTAAGGTTGTATTTGATCTTAAAATGTTTGATCCTAGAATCATGATTCACACCATCCTTATAAAGCCTGAACCTCTATTTACACTAGCTTCTTGATTTAGCACAAACATTTGCTTTCTGCTTCCAATACTGTATCTTTCTTTTATGATTTAAGCATGTGCAAGACTCCAAGCCTAAGTTCCATGGTTAAGCCTGCCCAAGAACTAGGCAATTTGTGAGTTAAATGCTACTAAATGCCATGATAGTTTTTATTTTTGGTATTGCTAAAGCAAAGCTGGATGTGAATGCAATGCTTTTTAACTTCAGACAATCAAGAGCAAACAATTCAAATTGGAATACCTCAACTACACCAAGAAAGAAGAAATTAATTGGATACATACACAATGTAATGTTTTGCATTTGTGGTATCGCTAAGCAAAGTTGGATGTGAACACAATGCTTTTTGACTTAAGATAAGCAAGAGAAATTCAATGGAACAGATGTGAATCCCTTGCAAATGTTACGGGCATATGGAAGGTAGCCATACCTAAAGGACAAAATATGCTTCCTGCTATGTGGAGTGGCATTTCCCTTCTATTATGGAATATGGAAGGAGAGAAACTATAGAATATTTAGACAAAACAGAAGAGAAGCTATATATGTTTGGGAAACAATTAAATCCAATTTCACAGAAAGCCTTAAACATAAGATATCGCTTCCTGCTCAAGCAACTCCACAATGGGATTATATTTACAAACAGCGTTATTTAGATCCTAAGGAGGCTACTATGCCTCGCTTTCATGAAAAGATCAAAACACAAAATAATGTTTCGGAAAAGGATATGAATGATTATCATGGCATTCTTAATACTGATGGTGCTTCAAGGGGGAATCCTGGGAGAACAGCTATGGGAGGAATTGGGCGTACTAGACATGGAGAGGTATGCTTTATCTTTGCGGAAAATATGGGTACCTCTACAAATAATCTGGCTGAAATAAGAGCTATTCGTAGAGGAATGCAAGAAGCTATCAAAATAGGATGGCAAAAGATCAAGGTTCAATCTGATTCCAAAATCATGACGAATTTACTTAGCAACTCAAATAATGGAAATCCTCCCAATTGACGACTTGCAAAAGAAATTGATCGAATCCAGAAATTGCAGCATACCTTCTGGCAAATTCTTTTCAAGCATATTCCTCGATAGCAGAATAAAGTTGCAGATGGATTAGTGAATTGGGCCTTGGACAATAGCGATGATATCCTTTGCTATGGACCACCTCCTTTGTGGTGGTCTAATAAGATTCAAGAAGCTATTAGGACAATTCTTAATTTAGATTCTGCTTGATGAAAAGGAAAATTGGTTGTAATGTTTATTGTTGACGATTTTGCCCCACAGGCCAAATTGTCACCCCTACTATTCAGAACTTTCCTACAACAGTCTAATTCACTTTTCAGCTGGTCAATCTATAGTCTAAAGGCATGAATAAAGTAATATGTGCACAGTAAAAATATCGAATGCAACCCGGTGAGTAGTGGTTTAGAAGCATGAACAAAGAGCACCTACAACAAAGGTATTAAGTGCAGTCATGGTGAAGACCTACAGCATTGTTAGACAATCAAACATGATCCAAGACCAAAACACCTACAGCCACACAAATTCTAAGAGACCCCTACAGCGACCATATAGAGCATGTAGTCCGTTTGAAAGCAAGACACCTACAGCAGGTTCGGAAAGTTTATCTCTTTGCTAAATGTCACCAACAGCCGGGATCTACAAGCCCGAATTCTTTTGGGCTAAGAGAGGACAATCTTCTTTGGACTTTTTTGTCCAAGAGAAAAGTTTTTTCAAAAGGACTTAAGAAAAAGTCTGAGTGAATTTCGAAGTGGCAGTTATCAAGGTTTATTTCCTTCGGACTTTTTGTCCAAACAAAATCAAAGGGGCTTTTGACTTTTTTCAAAAAAATAAAGGGGTAAGAGAAGACTCGGACATGTTTTCCAAAAGGCGAGAGAAGGACAAAAAATCCGAGAGCGTGCATTTTTCAAGGACCCTTCAAAAAGCCCAGGTGCCCTTCAAAAAGCCCAAGGAAATATAAGCAAGGAAAAAAGAAAAAATTAAAGAAGGAAGATATCCTTCAAACAAAAAGTCCGAAGGAATTCCTTCGGACTTTTTGTCCAAAGTATTCCTTCGGGAAAGCATAAACCAAGGGTCAGCGAAAAATACGAAAACTTAAAAGATTTGAAGAAAATCGAAGGGCAAGACATAGGAGCCTAAAAGAATAAATTTGCAAAAATTGGCAAGGAAAAAATCCGAGGAAATCAAGACGAAGCCAAGACAGAAATCCGACAAAAATTAAAGCCAGGGGCAAACAATTTTTCCGCAAGAAATGAGACAAGTTAAAATTCCAAGGGAAAGAATGAAACGAAGGAAATTCACAAATAAAAAGAAGTCCAAGAGAATATAGCCCGAGGAAATACAGCCAAAGTAAGGCCAAGGAGATAAATAGAAAAGTCCGCAGAAAAATTTTGTCAAATGAAAATTCCGAAGAAAATCAAAGGGAATAAGCCAATAAAGAAATCCAAAAGGTTCGTAGAAAATAAAAATCCAAGACCAAGGTGAAGTCAACGAAAACCCAAGAAATAAAATCCGCAGACATAAAAGGGAAGGAAGAAATCCGAAGGAAATAATAAACCAATGGAAATGTCAATGGATAAATCCGACGGAAAATTAATCCAAAAATAGAATCCCGCCAAAAATATACATGAATAGACAGACCAAAATAAGAGAAAATACATGCAAACAAAGGCTATTTTCGATTGACTGGTCAAAGCTTCAGTTGACTAGTTGTTGAAGTCAAGCTCATCTCTTAGTCAAGCTCGTGCTTTCAAACATTCCAACTCAGCTTCCAATGTTTCAATTGGAGTTCTAATTTTAGCATGACATGGATTTCGTGCATGCTATTGTCATCTCATACTTCCAAACATTCCAGCAACTCATGAAGAATGCCAAATTTGGAGTTGGGCATACCATTTTAGCATGATAAAGAGTTTAACATCCCAAAATTAACCACCGTCCATTTCAAACGCCAAGGAGTCTTCATGCAAGACAAAAGACAGAAAAGACAAATTTGGAAGGCTCATGCAACGCAAATTGGACTTGGGCTAATGAAAGAATTGTCTCATCTTCTATTTTCAGTGTCACCTCTTGGCTATTGTATTTTTTTATATTAATGGCTTTTCAGCCTTGTAAAAATCATCCCTCTTTTGGCAAGAAAACTTCTACCAAGAGGAATGTGTTTTTTCAATTTCCAGCAACTGGTATAGTGTACTTTTATTATAGATTTGCTAAGTGAAAGATTTTTCTTCTTCCTTGTCAAATCTGGATTCGTATCTAGTTACTAGCTGGTCATTTATGTAGGTCACGTTCTGTGTTTGAATGTCTTTTGTTGAGTTGACAGTGGATATTAGTGGCTGTTTAGTGCCTTTTGTCAGGCCTATTTCTACTTTTCTCTCAAGCTTAGACCATTAGACAGAACCTTTTCGTGAAATACTTGTGTATTGACCAATTGGAGTTGAAGTTCTGCCTCTTCCTTATCTGAATCAGTGTTCTCAGAAACTTGATTTAAGTGGATCAAACAAATTAGGTGTATCACTGTTTTAGCTAAGATTTTCTTTCAAGTTCTTTCTCCCCTTTTTCCCATGCAATTTGTAGAGTAGAAGTTGAGATCCTCATTGATACATCTTACAGGAACCAGTCTTCTCTGGAAGTTCTTCTCACCATTGAGGCACCCACCCTCGTGAGAAGATTCCATTGTTTCAACTGGAGCGAGGATTAGCTATTTCGGCATGTCTTCAATCAAGGTGCAACTCCAGGTTGACAATTGTTTTTGGCACACCCGATGGGATCACGAAGAAGTTTTTTGCATATCTGAGGAGGTTTTGCAGCAACAAAAGATATTCATCTGCATTCAGTTGCAGAATTCATGGCATCATTCAGTTGATTCGTTCATGCCAAAGTTACCACAAGATCAGCAAGTAAAGGTATTCCTTTTGAATTTGTAACTTATAAAAGAGCAAGGTCTAGGAGGGCAAATCCATATCTTCAAAAAGAGTATTTACCTCCCCCTCATCCTATCATTCTAAACACTGCAATCCCCACTATCTAGATGACCATTAAAAATCAAGTGCTTGCTCCATTCAATAGGGGAAGTCCACTGAATTTGTCCCAATTAGATGATATTCCAGTATCTGCCCTCAAGAGCATTCCATTTTTTTCAGGAGAAAATCAAACAATCCTTATTGAGCATATCCAAGATGTTAATCTCTGTTCAATCCATAATGTTGTTGAAAATAATGTTGTTAGATGGTTGGCTGCCTCCTTCAAAGGAAAAGCATTGCAATGGTATAGAAATCTGCCACTTAATTCCATTTCCACTTGGGATGAATTGGGCGCAGCATTGATCAAGCAATTTGAAGACAAATCTGATCATCTCTCTTTGGTTGAGCAATTGACCACCATAACAAAGGCTCCTCAAGAGGTCATGTCTGATTTTAACCTCAGATTCCAAAAAACATGGACTAGGATACCTGCATTGATTAGGCCATCCCTTCAATATGCATTTTTGTACTATTTGAAAGCTTTTAATTCCGACATTAGTGTGATGATACAGTCAATAGGTAGTACTACTTTGTCAGATGCTTATGAGGTTGCAATTAAGGCTGAAAATAGTTTGATACAAGTTGGTAAGCTTTCTCCAAGACCTCCAATACCCATATTTCCAAAAATAAGATCTATACCAGCCTCTCAAGTTCCTCAAATTCTATCCTTGGCTCCAATTCCAGCACCTCGAGTTCTTATTGCAACGCCTACTAGTCAAGCTAGTGAGATAGGAGAGTTGAAAAGTTTGCTACAGTCTTTTGGAAATGAAATAGTACAGCTCAAAAAATAGCAATTTCAGTCAAATAGGCTCTATCAACAGCAAAATTTGAACAACTATCAACCCTTCAAAGATCAAAGGTCTCCTTATTAGGGTTTCAGAGAAAATAGACCACCTTATCAAGCACAAGGAGCCATAACTCCAGCTAAGCCATATGCTGCTCTTGATCCAAATGCTCTTTCCACTTCAAAAGCCATTGTTCCGACCCCAAGTCAAAATAATTTGGTGCAGGATTCAGGTTGGCAGTGCTCAAATCTCAATGATACTCAAAACCAAGCCTTGGTATCACAGAACATCACCATGCCACAGATGATACAAGAAGAGTTCTCTTTTCAAAGAGGTCAATATCAAGATACAAGTTTGACATCACAAGGAGAGAGTCATCAAGTTCAAAGGCAGCCTAATGCTATTAATGTAAATTGGCAGGTAGATGATCATGTTGCTTTTACTTAGGATGTTAAAAGTAACGATTCAAGCGGTCAAGTTGTAGCTATAATCTATCAGAGAGCTAAAAGAAGAGTTGTTGATGAAGCCCAAATGGTAGCAAATACTTCAGGTACTCTTAGTATTGTTGTTAAAAGTACAAAAGAGCAGCTTGCTGCCCCCACAACCCATAAAAACCAGAATATAGAGGTTAGTAAAGTGCAATAAATATCTCTAATTCGCGAGCAGCAAGTGCCTCAGAAAGCGCAATCAAAGGTTAGTGCATCTCAGTTCAGTATTGTAGATCAAATGAAGAAGTCTAACATCAACATTAACATGTGGGATTCTTTTTCAATTCCAGGGCAAAAGGATAAACTCATTCAAGAACTTTCAGCTCTTGAATTGTCTCCAAAACAGGTTGAGAAAGTACTGTCTTGACAAATTCAGATCAGCCAACTAAGCAACAGGTATAGCAAGGAGATAAGATGTCAAAGATGGACAAAACTAAGGTAAAATCAAATAAACTCCTTTTTATTTTTCTTTGATAGTGGGTGATACTTTGGTTCATAATTGTATGGTGGATAGTGGAGCTAGTAGTATAGTAATGCCCAAACAGATTGCAGACAAGCTCGGCCTTGTTTATGAGTCAAATACTAAAGGGGTATTGCAGTTGAATGGTTCACTAGCAAAGACGGTAGGCATTATCAAAGATTTGAAATTGACATTACATGCTTGTCCTAACGTTACTATTCAACAGGATGTTGTAGTGGTGGACTTACCTCTTTATTTTGCTGTGTCTTTCAAGGGACTTCACCTCAAAGATTGGGGGATATTTATCAGCTGATTGGACCTATTTGTTATTCAAAACTAGGTATGGTACAAAGATAACAATTCATTCAGAGTTTATTGCACGTTTTCATATGGAGCCATATATGCCCAGTGTTGTCAATGCTAATTGTGTCATCTCAGATGAAATATTACAAACTAGTAATGTAGAAAAAGACTCACCTTTGGATGGAGTTCCAGATTTGTTTCTTGATGAATGGGCTTCTACCTTACATGAGCATGATCCCTACAAGCTGATGGAAGAGGAAGGTCTTGGTGTGTATTGTCTTCATGAGAATGATGCACCAATTCTAGCCATGGTCAAAGAAGACGAATCTAATGAAGGTTTGTGGCAATTCTACTTTGACGGATCAAAAAATAAGCATGGAACCGGCGTTGGAATGATGTTAATTTCTCTTACAGAACAAAGGTATTTCTCCTCTATTAAATTTCAATTTGGTTGCTCAAACAATGTTGATGAGTATGAAGCGCTAGTTCATGGTTTGCAATGGGCTAGAAAGATGAAAGCCAATTGTTTGCAAGTATTTGGAAATAGTGAGCTTGTGGTCCATCAAGTAAAAGGTTTGAATGTATGCAAAAATTTGTTACTAAAATCTTACAACCATTGAATTTGGGATTTACTTGAAGATTTTTAGGTTTTAACATTCACGCAATACTAAGAGATAGAAATAAATATGCTGATAGGTTGGCTGCTGTTGGGGCACAGTTTAACATTCACGCTGATGTAAAAAATGACAATTTTTAGTCACATATAAAGGTAGTTGTAAGGCCTTTCGTTCCGGATAACCATGAGAATTGGTAGGTGTTTGAAGATGACAATCAAATTGTGAGATTTTTGCAGGAAGAGGCTAAGTTTTCTTCAAAAAATTAGTCAAAACACTTACAGCAATATGGTGATCAGATTGTACAACTGAAAACGAATACGCTACCGAAAGGATTGGTCACTCTTGAGAATATTTTTAGTGGAGATGATGAGCTAAGGAAAGAGAAATCATCATTGTCAACAAAGGTAGAGCACTATGCCAATCTAGGGATTGCAGCTGGTAAAATTTTGAAATTGGGCAAGGTATGCACTGCTCCACAAAAGAAAGCTTTCATTGATTTATGCACGAGTTTTGCTAATATATTTGCATGGCAGTATAGTGATCTCAAAGGTTTTAATCCAAGTTTGGCTCAACACACTATTGAGTTAGAGGAGGAAACTAAACTAGTGAGACAAAAACAAAGGCCAGTCAATCCAAAGCTTGAGCTTGTGATGAGAGATGAGCTTCACAAGCTCATAGAATCAACTATTATATTTCTAATCAAGCACTCAACTTGGGTGGTGAACCTGATTCCGGTATGAAAGAAGAATGATGAGATTCGTTTATGTGTTGATTTTCGTGATTTAAATAGGTCTTCACTTAAGAATCACTATCCATTGCCATCAATGGAACAAATTTTACAACTTGTTGCAGGTTCAAAGAGGTTTTCTTTGTTGGATGGATATTGTGGCTATAATCGGATTTTGGTCAAAGAGGACCAATTCAAGACAGCTTTCACAACTAAGTGGGGGACATTTGCATACCGAAAGATGCCATGCGGTTTGTCTAATGCTGGAGCAACCTTTCAAAGAGCCATGGATATGGCCTTCCAAGGCCTTCTTAACAGGTTTGTGCTTGTTTATTTGAATGATATAACAGTGGTTTCAAAGAATGCAAAATATCACATGGTTCATCTCAAGCAAGTTTTCGAAAGGTGTAGGCAATTTGAGATATCTCTAAATCCCAAAAAGTGTGTATTTTCAATTGATAAAGATAAGCTTCTTAAACATGTTGTTTCAAAGTATGGTTTAAACATAGAATCTGAAATGATTCAATCCATTCTTGCACTCTCCTTGCCTAAGCACAAAAAGGCTTTACAAAGTTTCTTTGGAAAAATCAATTTTATAAGGAGATACATTTCAGATTTCGCTACTATAGCTAAACCACTTACAGCCATGTTAAAAAAAAATCAGAACTTCAGCTGGTCCAAGGAGGGAGTAAAAGGGTTTGAAAATGTTAAGAAAGCCATAGCAAGTGCTCTTACGCTTTTAAATCCAGATTTTATGAAAGATTTCATTATGTATAAGTATGCTAATGTGGACACCATTTCAGGAATTCTTATGCAGCACAATCATAAAGATTTGGAGCAGTGAATAGCTTTCTACAGACAAGGCTTGGAGGAGTGTGAAACAAGGTATTCTTTTGTTGAAAAGCATGTCCTTTCAGTTATAAGATCTTTGAAGAAATTTAGGCACTTGTTGTCTAATAATAAAACACATCTAATGGTTGCTCATCCAAGCATCAAAGAATTTCTTCTAAACAAAGACATAAATGAGAAGAGAGCTGGTTTGATAACCAAGGTAATGGAATATGACGTAGAGATTAAGGTTACAAAGTTGGTTAGAGGCAAAGGACTTTGTGAGCATCTAGCTCAAGACTTGCAAGAAGCTAATGAAGTTGTTTTAGTGTCAAATGATGACGAGATTGCTGCTATTCACACCTCACCTTCTAGCTGGTTCTGTGATTTGGTAAGCTATCTACAAAATGGTATTTACCCTTCTCACCTAAGTGCTTCAAAAAAAAGGTGTTTCAGATTGGAAGCAATTTCATTCTTGCTCATTGATGGGGTTTTGTTCAAAAAGGATATGAATGGAATGCTATTAAGGTGTGTAGAACCAAGCCAAACTCAAAGATTACTTGAAGAATTCCATGATGGACATGGTGGACACTTTTCCGCAAAAACTACAGCACTTAAAATCATGAGAGGTGGGTATTATTGGCCTACTATATTTGGCAATTGCCATACATGGGTTAGGAAGTGCAAACAATATGCCGTGTTTGTAGGAAAAGTTAAACTTGCAGCCTTGCCCCTTCAACCAATTGCAGTGGATCAACCTTTTGTCTAGTGGGGATTGGACTTTATTGGTCTTATTAATTCTTCTTCGAGTTCAAGGCATAAGTGGATTCTAACAGCTACGGATTACTTCACACATTGGACAGAAGCAATTGCATTGAAAGAAGCAAATGAAACTAACGTTCTTGATTTCTATGAAAGTTTGCTTACTAAGTTTGGAGTTTCTTCAACCATTATTTCTGACAATGCAATGGCTTTTGTGGGATCCAAGATCAGCCAATGGGCTGTCTAACATGGAGTTTATCTCAGCACTTCATCGAACTATTATCCACAAGGAAATGGCATTGTTGAATCTACAAACAAGAACCTCTTAAAGATCATACGAAGGACTATTGAAGACAATCAGAGGTCATGGCATTTCAAGTTGAAGTCAGCCCTATGGGCTGATAGGATCACCTACAAGAGGTCAATAGCCAATTCTCCATACAAGCTAGTATATAGTAAGGAAGCAGGGTTACCTATTTCTCTTGAGTTTCCAGCTTTAGAACTAATGCATCAACTTGGGTTGTTGGAGAATGAGCCTATGGAAATCAGGTATGCATAGCTTATGGTGTTGGAAGAGACAAGAAATCAATCCATGCTAGCCATGGAAAGTCATCAGGCACAAGTGAAAAGAATGTTTGACAAAGGAGCTTCCTCATGAAGCTTCAATGAAGGAGATTTGGTCTTCAAGTGGGATGAGGAACGAGTCAAACCAGGAAGGCACATGAAGTTTGATTCCTTTTGGAGTGGCCCATACACGATCTCCAGCTATAAATCCCACAATGCCTTCCAACTTGCCAAGATGGATGGCCAAGAGCTTCTAATCCCAGTCAATGGGATACATCTGAAACATTGCTATTGAAGAGCAAAGCTCTATGTACATAGTTTGTTTGCTTTCCTCCAAGTGTTGTTCAAACACAGTAGTTTGCTTCAATTTTGATCAATAAATGCTTGTTTGCACATTTGCTTCTTAGTTAGTTTTCCTACTTTCGTGTTTTTCCCTTCTTATTTTGAGGGAGAAAGGTTACTTCAGCCAAGGTCAAGAGGAGATTTTCAGTCAAAAATCAGGGTTACCATTTGGGAGTTCGAATAACATCTATATGGTCTGAGTTCTCTAGCATGGCAGGTATGCTTCCCAGTTGAGTCGCCAAAAAATGTTGACAATTTTGCCCCACAGGCCAAATTGTCACCCCTACTATTCGAAACTTTCCTACAACGGTCTAATTCCCTTTTCAGCTGGTCAATCTATAGTCTAAAGACATGAATAAGGGGATATGTGCACAGTAAAAATATCAAATGCAGCCATGGTGAGTAGTGGTTTAGAAGCATGAACAAAGAGCACCTACAACAAAGGTATTAAGTGCAGTCATGGTGAAGACCTACAACAATGTTAGACAATCAAGCACGATCCAAGGGCAAAACACCTACAGCGACACAAATTTTAATAGACCCCTACAGCCACCATATAGAGTATGCAGTCCATTTGAAAGCAACACCTACAGCAGGTTCGAAAAGTTTATCTCTTTGCTAAACGTCACCAACAGCCAAGACCTACAAGCCAGAATTCTTTCGGGCTATGAGAGGACAATCTTCTTTGGAATTTTTTGTCCAGGAGAAAAGTTTTTTCAAAAGGACTTAAGAAAAAGTCTGAGTGAATTTCAAAGTGGCAGTTATCAAGGTTTATTTCCTTCGGACTTTTTGTCCGAAGGAAATCAAAGGGGCTTTTGACTTTTTCCGAAAAAATAAAGGGGTAAGAGAAGACTCGGACATGTTTTCCAAAAGGCGAGAGAAGGACAAAAAATCTAAGAGAATGCAAAAAGCCCAAGTACCCTTCAAAAAGCCCGAGGAAACATAAGCAAGGAAAAAAGAAATTCTTTCTTCGGACAAAAAGAAAGATGACTTTTTGTCCGAAGGATTCCTTCGGGAAAGCATAAACCAAGGGTCAGCGAAAAAATCCGAAAACATAAAAGATCCGAAGAAAACTGAAGGGCAAGACATAGGAGCCTAAAAGAATAAATTTGCGAAAAATTGCAAGGAAAAAGTCCGAGGAAATCAAGACGAAGCCAAGACAGAAATCCAACAAAAATTAAAGCTAGGGACAAACAATTTTTCTGCAGGAAATGAGACAAGTTAAAAGTCCAAGGGAAAGAATGAAACAAAAAAAATTCGCAGATAACAAGAATTCTGAGAGAATATAGCCCGAGAAAATACAGCCAAGGTAAGGCCAGGGAGATAAACAGAAAAGTCCATGGAAAAAATTTGTCAAACAAAAATTCCGAAGAAAATCAAAGGGAATAAGCCAATAAGGAAATCCAAAAGGTCCGCAGAAAAACATAATGTCCGCGGAAAATAAAAATCCAAGACCAAGGTGAAGTCAATGAAAAGCCAAGAAATAAAATCCGCAAACATAAAAGGGAAGGAAGAAATCCGAAGGAAATAATAAACCAATGGAGATGTCAATGGATAAATCTGATAGAAATTAATCCAAAAATAGAATTCTGCCAAAAATATACACGAACAGACAAACCAAAATAAGAGAAAATACATGCAAGCAAAGGCTATTTTTGGTTGACTAGACAAAGTTTTAGTTGACTGGTTGTTGAAGTCAAGCTCATCTCTTGGTCAAACTCGTGCTTTCAAACGTTCCAACTCAGCTTCCAATGTTTCAATTGGAGTTCTAATTTTAGCATGGCGTGGATTTCATACATGCTATTGTCATCTCATACTTCCAAACATTCCAGTAACTCATGACAAATACCAAATTTGGAGCTGGGCATACCATTTTTGCATGATAAAGAGTTTAACATCCCAAAATTAGCCATCGTCCATTTCAAATGCCAAGAAGTCTTCATGCAAGACAAAAGACATAGAAAAGACAAATTTGTAAGGCTCATGCAACGCAAATTGGACTTGGACTAATGAAAGAGTTGTCTCCTCTTCTATTTTCAGCGCCACCTCTTGGCTATTGTATTTTTCTATATTAATGGCTTTTTAACATTGTAAAAATCATCCCTCTTTTGGCAAGAAAACTTCTACCAAAGTTTGTGATGTAACTTTTTTCAGAATCAATACGAAGAGGACTATGTTTTTTCAATTTCCAGCAGCTGGTATAGTGTACTTTTGTTATAGATTTGCCTAAGTGAAGATTTTCCTTCTTCCTTGTCAAATCTGGATTCATACCTAGTTACTAGCTAGTCATTTATGCAAGTCGCGTTCTGTGTTTGAATGTCTTTTACTGAGTTGACAGTGGATATTAGTGGTTGTTTAGGGCCTTTCGTCAGGGCTATTTATACTTTTCCCTCAAGCTTAGACCATTAGAAAAAACCTTTTCATGAAATACTTATGTGTATTGACCAATTGGAATTGAAGTTCTGTCTCTTCCTTGTCTGAAACATTGTTTTCAAAAGCTCGATTTGAGTGGATCAACCAAATTAGGTGTATCACCGTTTTAGCTAGGATTTTCTTTCAAGTTCTTTCTCCCCTTTTCCCCAGGGAGTTTGTAGCGTAGAAGTTGAGATCCTCATTGATACATCTTACAAGGACCAGCCTTCTCTGGAGGTTCTTCTCACCATTGAGGCACCCACCCTCATGAGAAGATCCCATTGTTTCAACTGAAGCTAGGATTAGCCATTTCAGCGCGTCTTCAATCAGGGTGCAACTCCAGGTTGACAACATTTATCAAGCTTCTGATATGGCTAACAGCTTCCATGCTTGGCATGGAAGAATTTGTACATAAGTTTTTTTTATTAATATAAAGTAGGTAGTTTTTTTTTTTTAAAGTTGAATACCTCAACTACATCAAGATACCTACACAATGTAATGCTTCACCTTTGTCACTGTTTACAATTAAGAAGCTGCACTTATTCAGAAAATGTGGAATAAGTAATCTTCAATGAAATCAAGAAATGTAATCATGATTAGAAAATTACTTGATAGAATGCATTCATATAAGCAGTTCATCAAGATTTATTTATTAGATATAAGTGTGGCATGTTCAGACCCGATGCTAGAAGGTTACTGTCAATCAGTGAATGTCTGCATGAAAAAATCAGTATGTTATCTCTAGCATCCTCTAGAAATTTATATTTCATTAATGATTAGTCGTAATTTTATCTTTCTATGGATGTCATTTTCTTACAAGATCATACTTAAGAATTTTGTGAAGGGTGACTATTTGCGCTACCACTTCTGGCACGACTGCTCATTTAGAGTATAACTGTTACACACTTGAACAATTAGGTCAGGTCTCAATTCCAAAAACAAGATAATATATTAATCTTGTATAATTGCTAATACAAGTTAAAAATCGGAACATGAAAAGTTTTTCTGCCTTTTTGCCGAGTACTCTTCCATCACATTGGAAACCGATTTATGAATAATCGACCTTTTATCATGAATTAAGTTTCATATAATGGTTACCTTTGGTTCAAAGTTTTATCACTGTGAAGTTCCTAGATATACATTTTATATAGAACTCGACGAGGATGGCAAGATTGTAACTGTGAGCATTCAGCCAACTAAAGAACTGTAATTTGTTTATGGTGAGATCTTAACATTACCATGATCTCCTTCGAGAATTTTCACACTTGCAATTAACTAAGGATAGCTTATATGAATTGGTGTCACACCGGACTCTCAAAAATAAATTTATTGATTCTCATATTTTATTAAAATCTACTGCAAAGTGGACTCATCTTTATATGCAGCAGTCATTTAAAAAAATACAATAATGAGAAAACATTTTACAATAATCTCTGGTGTTATGAAGCAACTGACTGAAACAAAGTGGAAAGTTTCTGCATTTTCAACATGTTTAATCCAAAGAAAGGCAACCATCTCTTACAGTTTTTCCATGCAATACAATTTTAAAGTTATTAATTAGCTATTGGTCATTAACTAATGGTTAGTTAATGGTTGGTTATCAACCTTCCTAACTGCTGTAACTTCCTTTTGCACAGTAAAATAAGGATGCATGCGCACTTCAATGTGTGCCTTCCATTTTTCTCTTCATTCTTTTAGCATTCATATTTGCTAACATACAATATAAAATCTTGCACTGAACCAGCTACATGCACTAAGGCTGCAGATTAGAAGAATACCATGTAAAATGTTAAAATGAATACTAAAGAATAAGTTTAAGGTCCAGTTTATAAATTGTATGCCATGTTTGAATGCAAATGTTGCAGTATTCATAAGAAAATTATTCGAGAAATAAAAAAGTTAAATGAATAGCAGTGGACTTAAATTTTCATTTTAATAGAGAAAACGAGAGAAACCTTCAGGTACTAGCCACCATATATCACCAAAAGTACATTTTCCATCATATCCCCCAAACAACAAAAAATGAGAATCAATGCGGGTCATTGAATGATATGCACGAGCTGGTGGAGGTTCATTGTTGACAGCAAGACGCTTCCACTGCACTGATGCTGTGACACATTGCAGCAGTAAATGTGTAAAACATACTTGGAAAGCTTTAAAAGCAACAAATGTTTCCACATGCACTGATGATTTAACATGCTTTACACCAATAAATGAGTAAAGCATACTTGAAAAGTCTAAAATGAAATGTTGACTTGCAGCTCTATAAGCATCTATTGTTTAATTATAATTCAATCAAAGTGTTATTTGATATCTCAACTTTTAGAGAAAAAAAAATCCACAGCATGTGCCCAGAATATAATTCCCACATCCTTGCATAACATTTCAATTATTTTGTTAAAAGTAATCTGTTCAGAGGTAAAGTTCTGTGAGAAACCACACATGAATCGGATGGTGCTAACCAACCCTGTGGATCCTTTACAGAAATTATTATCATGTTTACAGAACTCCAAAGCCTCCACATATATCATTTGCATACAATAATAACATATGCTCCACCAGAGTTTCAAAATAAGGTATCATAAGATACTAGTTGGAAGTAAAGTTTTAAACTAGTAAAAAGGAACATTTCTCTGTCCAAACTTAAAAAATGATACGTGTCATAATGTCCACTGCAAAAATGGCTATTCAATGTAAAGATATATACAATCAAACCCCAAAAAGGAGGCACTAATTTAGAGGAACATTGTTACAAAACAGCTTTAAGGATAATAAGGCTAGTTATGGAATAAGGATCAGTTCCCCAGAGTCTGTGTTACTGTTACCATTCTAAGACCTTTAACCTGCAAAAGCAACATACGGAAACATACAATTATAGTTTAGTTTTATTAACAAAATGCAATTTTAACCAACATTAAGGCAATAAAATAGCTGTTTCCCCCGCATTCAGTCCCACATACACCGCTAGGCAAGAGTGGGTAGGTCATTATTCGAACCTCTTTTGGAAGGTTGCTTGGGAGGTGTTGTCAACCTGGAGTTGCACCCTGAATCAAAGATGTGCTGAAATGGCTAATCCTCTCTCTAGTTGAAACAATGGAATCTTCTCACGAGGGTAGGTGCCTCAATGATGAGAAGAATCTCCAGAGAAGATTGGTTCCTGTAAGATGTATCAATGAGGATCTCTACTCTGCGTTACGGACTACCAAGGAAAAGGGAGAAAGAAACTTGAAGGGGAAATCCTACCTAATGACGGTGATACACCAGAATGTTGATCCACCCTACTTGGAACCTTGAACACTGAACAAACAAGGGAAAAAGAATACCTTTGATTTCAATTGATCACAATGCATAAGTATTTCATGAGAAGGTTCGATCCAATGACAAAACGTGAGGGAAAACGATGGAGAGAGGTCTGATACAAGACACTATGTAGCCACCTAACATCCATTTACAACTTCAGCAAAAGACCTATAAAACACTAAACATGACTTGCATAACATGATAAGCTAGCAACTAGGTACGAATCAGAATTTCGGAAGGGAGAGAAATTTACCACGTATGCAAATTGTTGAATGAATGTACACTATGACAACACTTGAAATCTGAAAATGCGGTCCTTCTATTGATTAAAGAGGTTACACAACTCACCAATGGCAGAGTCTGGTCTTACCAAGAGAGGCATAGATTTTACAACGTTGAACAACCATTAATATAGAAAATTACAAAGAGCCAAGAGATTGGCGTTGGAAATAGGAGAGGAAGTTAACTCTTCACTAGCCCAAGTCCAAATTGCATTGCATGGATCTTCCAAATTTGTCTTTCCTTGGCTTCTACCTGGCTGTCTTGCATGAAGAATCCTTGGCGTTGAAAAAGAAGAAGACAAGCTTTGTGTTGACGCTGTGGATTACACCCTTGAAAGAAGGCTCGACTTCTCTCTTCCACGCGGCACAATGGAGACTCCCCTCTTGCTGAGGACTTGGCAAAACTGAGGGGAGAATCTCTAGATAAGGGCTAGCTCCCTTTGATGCATCTCTGAGGTCTTTCACTACTACTGTTGGGGGGGTGAAAAGGGAGAAGGATATAACCAAAACAAAAATTATCTAAACGATGATGCACCAAATGATTTTGATCTACTCAGCTATTTTAACACTTCAAACCATAAGGGGGCAAACAGACACTTTATCTGACAAAAAGACCAGACTGTAGGGAGCTTTAATAGGGACTTAATGAAGACACAATGAAAAGGAACTTACCACAGGCGCTATAGAAAACACACTATCAAATAACTACTTTTCTGTCTCTGCGCTCTAGATGAAGCACTTCCTGTTAACCTGCAGAAATGATCTTGGCTACACTAGGTATGTTGGTGTCAATCCATGAAAGCATCAAGCTAAAATGACTGAACACAGAGTTGATACACAAACATACTCAAAAGTATAACTAGTCAGATAGAGGTAAAATGCATTCTTATTGATTCAAAGGTAAAATTTGGCAGGGCTTCGCCTTACAAAATGAGATATATCTTTCTCAACTGAGAGGTTACAATATATAGCATGAAGAAGAAAACTTTGGCGCCTTCCAAAAAAAGTGGCCCATGCTGCGTTGAATGCCTAGGAAGGAGGAAGTACGTTGAAGGAACCATGTTGTCGCTGTCGCCAGTCTTGACTTTGGTGCTTAACCCGTATTAAATGTCACTGCAAGAGCATGGGTCGCTTTGTCTGTTTGAATGACAACGCTGCTTCTCAGTGAAGTTCACGCGACTGTCTACTCATTAATGTAAAATGAGGAAAAAACGGGCCATTCTATTGAATGCCCATGCTCCCTTTGGTGGCCACTTGGTAGACTGTTTCATCCACCACAATAACTTCTTGTGCCGACGCTTTTTGTGCCACCTGGGCTGTTTTATTCATTCTGCGCTTGGCCTTTGTATTTTCCTGGCTCTTTGGCCCTCGGGACTATCTTTCGTCTCCCCGTGGCTCTTTGGGCTCCTTTCTCGGCAGACCCATCCCATCAAAATTGACGTCTGCGGGCCTGTCACTATTCGAAAACCAACGGCTATTTTGTTGCCTTGAATTTGACATTCGCGCGCCCGTCACCGGACATTTGAACTCCAATAGATAGTTCACTATGTTGAGGTTGACGTGCTCGGGCCCGTCATCCCTTTGGTTATTCCTTTGGCCCTTTGCAAACAAACCTTCCCGAAGGGAAGGTGTCCCTTCGAAAAAATGAAAAAGGTTCCTTTTTGGTCATTGAGAGCCCTCCGCAAGGGCACTTGTCTTTCGAGCTCATTCGGGTTTCCCTCATCTTCTTAATTCCTTCGGACAAAATGTCTGAAGGAAATCTTCCCTTCAAAGTCTTGGCCCTTTCTTTCGATCTTTTCCTTCGATAAATTCCTTTGAACTTTTGCCCGAAGGAATTTGCCTTAGTTTCTTTCTTTGTGAATTTCTTTGGACAAAATGTCCGAAGGAATTCCTTTGGGCACTTTGTCCGAAGGAATTCACCCTTTGGTTCTTCCTTGGATTTCCTTCGGACAAAAGTCCGAAAGAATCCCTTGTCTTTTCTTTGGATTCCTTTGGATGGAAAATTCGAAGGAATCCTTTGCCTTTTTCTCTTTCCCGAATGTGCTCATTGCCCTCCGCAAGGGCACTTTGGGTCCGAAGTTGCCCTTCGGAGCCTGCTGAATGGTCAAATTTGCAACCTGCCTACCCTCTGCGAGGGCCCCTGACTTTTGGAGCTTTATAAAGGACTTGCATTCTTTGGACTGGCCCATTCCTTTGTCAAAAAGGCTTGTGCAAACTAACTGCCCAAAGCGAAATAAGCCTTATATCAAACCGAAAACTTGCAGGTCTTAGATCTCTCAACTATTTATAAGAACAAGGCAAAAGCAAGGGGAAATGGAGCATTTGTAGTAAGGTGAATACATCCAAGACTGACGGCTCAGGACAGCAGGGGAAGAAAGAGACCGATTTTTGGCCTGCAGGACCAAAATGGTCAACACTTTGGATGCATGACACCTACGAATAGATGTCTTGACTTGAAAACTAGTCAACTTCAAAACAAGAGTAGTCAAATTCACTCGAACTATTGAAACGTTTGAAAGTCTCCCCTTTGCATGAAATCAATGCAAATGCCAAATTAAGAATTGTGTTTGAACTGCCGAAACGTTTCGCGCTTTGAGACAAACAAGAGTGCGTGCATGGAATTTTTGGCTGTTTGAAACGTTCAACGCTTTGCCCGTTCATCATGCAAGACAACTCTATTTTCAGAACTGAAGCATGCTTGTTTTCTTAAACGCGTTCACTTCTTTGGAGTCACTCACATTAGTCTATGCATGACCTTTGTTCATCCTCCCTTTGTCTTTATTCTGCGTTTGTTTTATTCATTGTTCATCTTATGTCCATGTTCAATTCTGCTTCAGTCATGTTTGTATTTTCTCTGGATTTTCCCGTGTTCTACTTTAATTCGGGAATCGAGCTTTATTATAGCTTTCGTCCTTCGGACAAATTGTCTAAAGGACTCTTTGTCTCTTCTCTTTCCCGGGTTTGGCATTTTCTTTTCTCTTTTTTGGCTTTGGCTTATGCCCTTGTCTTTTCTATCGGGCTTTTGTCCTCCCGAATTCCTTCGGACTTTTGGTCCGGAGGAATTCGTTTCCTTGCCAATTTTCCCGAATTCATTCTTTTAGGCTCTTAAATCTTTGCCCTTTGGTTTTCCTCGGGCTTTTGTTGACTTCATATTCCCACGGATTTCCTGTTTGACAATTATTCCGAAGGATTTCCTCAAATTTTCTCGTTTCCTTCTTTGCCTTTGTTTTTTTTTTTTAATTTCTATCGGGCTTTTTTCTCGGGTATATCCTCCGTCGGACCTTTTCCTTGAATTCCTTCGGACTTTTTGTCCGGAGGAAATTCTTTTCCGTTTGAAGTGTCCCTTGCTTTTATGAAGGTGCCCTCCACAAGGGCTTCTGCTTCCCAACATTGCCCTTCAAGCTTTTTGATTTGGCCCTGTTAGTCACCTCGGTGCCTTCCGCAAGGGCAAGGTTCTTCCAGAAGTGCCCTTCGGAAGAATAGTAAAAGTCCACTTCGCCGACCAAGTGCCCTCCGCAAGGGCTTTTTGTCCACAAAAGTGCCTATTGACCATTTTTGGTCCAACAAGCCAAAAATCAGTCTCCTTCCTTCCCTGTTGTTCTACGGACTCTGCAGGAAATTTCAACGGACATTGCAAGAAATTTCTACGAACTCTACAGGCTATATCTACGGACTCTGCAGGAAAGAAACAATTTCCCGACACTTAGGCGCAAAATGGACCATTCCAAGTGCCCTTGCGGAGGGCAGCGAACACTTGCCAAGGGATCAAAGAGAAGGCCGAAAAAGTTGGAATTCCTTCGGAAAAGTGAACAAGAGAATTTCTTCGGACAAGATGCCCGAAGGAATTCCTTCGGACATTATGTCCGAAGAAATCCTTCAGAGAAAAAATCTCGCAGAAATAAACAGGACTAAGGCAAAGGCAGAAAATGATTTCTTTCGAACTTTTGTCTAAAGGAATTCCTTCGGACAAAAAGTCCGAAGAAATTCGGAAAGAGCTGCGGGAAACATGGCTGAAAGAAAAGCCGAGGAAATAAGTGAAAAATACAAAGGAAGAAATCCTTCGGACATTGTGTCCGAAGGATTTCAGGACCAAGGAGCCCGAAGGACCCCGAAGGGCAGGTGCCCTTGCGGGGGACTCTCGGCCAAAAAAGAAAGACACTTCTCCAAAGCCGAAGGGTCACCTTCCCTTCTAGAGGGTCCAAAGCAAAAGCCTGAAGGAAAGGGAGCAGAAAGGCCGAACCAAGGGAAAAGGCCAAAGGAATTGCCAAGGGTGGTGACGGGCCCGAAGCCGTCAAATTCAAGGCGATAAACTAGCCGTTGGAACTTCAAACGCCTAGTGACGGGTGCACAGACGTCAAATTTAAGGCGGTGAAATAGCCATTGATTTTGAAAAGCTTAAGGACAGGCCGCGAGTGAAATCAACGACCCGTCGAGAAGATAGCCCCCGAGGGCTGAAGGAGCCAGAAAAGACAGCCAGGAAGAGACAAAGTGCAGAAATGGCTGAAACAACCCAGGTGGCAAAGGGGAGGCGAGTTACTCCAGCGGTTGACACAGTGCCCGCCAAGTGGTCATCAAGGGGCACAAACAGTGAACGGCGCGCCCTGTTTTTCTCTACTTTGCATTTATGAGCAGACAAACTGCGTGAATATCTTAAAGGAGCAGTCTTGTTTGCAGAAAAGGAGGCGTAGCCCATGCTTTCACATTAATGTTTGAACGCCAAAGTCAAGACCGACGATGACACAGCATGGTTCTAGCAGACCTCTTCTAAAAAGATGATATCAGCAACAACGACTTCCTCTTCCTGATGCTCTCAACGCACATGGGCCAGCTTGTAAAAAGGCGCCAAAGTCTTTTCCAAAGGGGCGCCTTTACTTCTTCTCTTTCTATATATTGTAAAAGCTTCTCATTTGAGGAGATATCTCTTACTCGTAAGGCAAAGCTCTACCCAAAAATCTCTGGGCTTGTAAGGCGGAACTCTGCCGGATTTTACCTTGAATCAAGACTTAGCAATTTTTTACCTCCATTTGAACTTGAACTCACGCATATGTCTATGTTTTCATTTTGTGTTAAGTCATTTTCTTTTATGCCTTCACAGAATGATTCTAGCATGTCTAGTGCATTGTGAAGTTTCTTTTCTGCAGGTCTGCCAGAAGTGTCCCTAGAGGAATATAGGTGCCTGTGAATAGACTGTCATAGTGTGTCTGAAAACGCCTCTGGTAGTTCTTCCTCCCTGTATATCCACGGACCCCTAGCTCACTGATGCAGAAGAATTTCTCGTGTCAAATGAAGTGTATGGGAGCTTCTTCTTGGTGAAAAGTGTATGTTCAGGCTGAGTGGATCAACTTTTTTGGTGTATCACCTTTTAGTTTAGGTTTAGGTTATGTTTTCAGCTTCCTTCTCCCTTTTCAACCCCACCCCATTGTTTCATTTATTTGTTAGCAGTAGGAAATCCAGGACCTAAAAGATACATCAAAGGGAGCTAGCCCTTATCTAGAGACTCTCCCCCTAGTTTTGTCATACCCACAGGCAAGAGGGGAGTTTCCATTGTTGCGTGTAGAAGGCAGGAGCTCGGCCTCCTGTCAAGGGTGCAATCCACCACGTCAACAGTTTTTGGCACGCCCGGTGGGACCAACTAGGACAAGTTTTGTCCAAAGAGTTGAAGAATTTTTGGTGTGTTCTTCAACCGACCAGCCTTTGGAGGCTTTTTAGCAACACCAATGGCGACTCCAAGTTGAATCAGCTGGTTAAGCAGTCCAGGGGCCATCAAGAAATCACATTTTTTGTATGACTTTGATGGAGCTCAAGTTTTTATGAAATCACCTCAAACTCCAGCGTTACTTCTCTCATTGTTGAAGGGTAACTAGGAAAGCTATTTGGGGTGATTCCATGAACAATCTGAGCTTGATCAAAACACTATATGAAAGAAAACAAGGTCCATGATTTTGAGCAATGGATTATACACGCCAAAATACGTTTTCAATTGAAGCAGCTCTTCCTGTGCATGAGCGGACCCTTCCTAGTCTTCCTCAACTTCCTCAGGTCTCTCAACATGATGGCAAGATCCTGAGTTGGAAGCAAACAGTAGAATCATGGGGCAGGAGGAGAAAGGGAAAGGTCTTGCTCAAAACTTTGAAGACAAACCTGCTCCTACTCATCATGATGATGTTTGTGACCTCCAAGAAAGGCTTTTTCAAGAAGATCTAGCCAGGAGAATTGCAGATTTAGAGTCCAGAGCGAGATTCCTCAGCCAACGTGTGATGGACGCAACAGTTTCCATGTCTGAATACATCCCATCTACACACCTCCAAGAGAGCTATCAGGCCACACCTGATATAGATGAAGTGCTGGCCAAATGGAAAGAGGAGAATCATTCGATTCTAGCTCAAGGACTGCCTCCTCTTCCACATGGTTTTTTCACTTCACCCCTTCTCAAAGAGGAACCTGTTCTGCAGGAGGCGAGTGAGGAGCAGAAGATCCAATATGCAGTTTCTCAAGAGGCTATCATGGATGTCAAAGAAGATGAAATCATCATGGAGGCTCCTTTTGAAGACATCATCAACAATGGAGAAGACGCAGGTCATGCATATATGCGGATGTTCCAGCAATATGAGGAGGAACATAAGCATGGTGAGCTCTCTCCCCCTTTGTTTGTTGAACTTCCTTGTTGCTTTGATGAGGAGGATGACCACGCCAGGCAGCCTGAGTTGGAGGAGGATCAGCTGGATGTCTTTGAACAACTAGAGACTCTGATCTTTGAGCAAGAAAAGGAGAGGCTTGTCCATCTTGAGGGTAGCTTTGAAGAAGAGAGCTTTGAACAAGAAGGTGATGTTCTCTGGGATGAGCAATCAGTTTGTGACTCCATTTCAGACATCACAAAAATCACCCTTCTTCAACAAAGCCATGAAGGAGCAGAGGATGAGTTTGACAAGGTCTTCAATGAAGCAGAAGGGAACGAGTCAAACCATGATGCACTGCAAAGGGACTATGCACATCAAAGGGCTTATGGTGATGAGCCAACAGCCATCGATTTCTTGGTGAAATGCACCAGCATGAAGAACCAGCAGGAGGCAAGCTTCCAAGAACAAGAATGATACATATGTGTTGGAAGCATGTTTGCCCCCGATTCATTTGGAGACGAGCCAACCAAGGTGGCAGGCAAGAAGGGCAAGTCACCAGATCTCCATTCCATTCAGCCACTTGTCTAGCACCATGAGTTTCCTAGCCACGAAGGAAACTTAAGAAATTTTCTTTTTGATTCAGGAGGGAGGCAAATATACCTGGTTAGCTGTACATAGTAGTTTGCTTTCAGTTTTCTTTCCCTGTTTTCCCTAAGTGTTGTTTGCACGAGTAGTGTTTTTAGCCTTGTGTGTGCTTTCCTTTGTGTTTGGGGTAAAAGCTTCATGATTGATTCTCGGATTTATCGAGGCTGTTGCTAACTTTTCAAGTTGCGTTCTGACTCCGTGCCCAATGGACTTTAAGGCAACTGGTTTCTAAGCATAGTAGGCATGCTTCCCCTGGGAGTCGCCAATTTGTTGACCATTTTTGGTCCAACAAGCCAAAAATTGGTCTCCTTCCTTCCCTGCTGTTCTACGGACTCTGCAGGAAATTTCTACGGACTCTATAGGAAATTTCTACGGACTCTGCAGGGTATTTCTACGGACTCTGCAGGCTATTTCTACACTCTGCAGGAAATTTCTACAGACTCTGCAGGAAATTTCTACAGACTTTGCAAGAAAGAAACAAGTTCCCGACACTTAGGCGTAAAATGGACCATTCCAAGTGCCCTTGCGAAGGGCAGGGAACACTTGCCAAGGGATCAAAGAGAAGGCCGAAAAAGTTGGAATTCCTTCGGAAAAGTGAACAAGAGAATTTCTTCGGACAAGATGCCCAAAGGAATTCCTTCGGAGAAAAAATCCCGCGGAAATAAACAAGACTAAGGCAAAAGTAGAAAATGATTTCTTTCGGACTTTTGTCCAGAGGAATTCCTTCGGACAAAAAGTCCAAAGAAATTCGGAAAGAGCTGCGAGAAAAATGGCTGAAAGAAAAGCCGAGGAAATAAGTGGAAAATACAAAGGAAGAAATCCTTCGGACAAAATGTCCGAAGGAATTCCTTCGGACATTGTGTCCGAAGGATTTCAGGACCAAGGAGCCCGAAGGACCCCGAAGGGCAGGTGCCCTTGCGGGGGACTCTCGGCCAAAAAAGAACGACACTTCTCCAAAGCCGAAGGGTCACCTTCCCTTCTGGAGGGTCCAAAGCAAAAGCCCGAACGAAAGGGAGCAGAAAAGACCGAACCAAGGGAAAAGGCCAAAGGAATTGCCAAGGGTGGTGACGGGCCCAAAGCCGTCAAATTCAGGGCGATAAACTAGCCGTTGGAACTTCAAACGTCCAGTGACGGGTGCACAGACGTCAAATTTAAGGCGGTGAAATAGCCGTTGATTTTGAAAAGCTTAAGGACATGCCGCGAGTGAACTCAGCGACCCGCCGAGAAGATAGCCCCCGAGGGCTGAAGGAGCCATAAAAGACAAAGCCAGGAAGAGACAAAGTGCAGAAATGGACAAAACAGCCCAGGTGGCAAAGGGGAGGCGAGCTACTCCAGTAGTTGACACAGTGCCCGCCAAGTGGTCATCAAGGGGCACAAACAGTGAACAACGCGCCTTGTTTTTCTCTACTTTGCATTTATGAGCAAACAAACCGCGTGAATATCTTAAAGGAGCAGTCTTGTTTGCAGAAAAGGAGGCGCAGCCCATGCTTTCACATTAATGTTTGAATGCCAAAGTCAAGACCGGCGATTACACAGCACGGTTCTAGCAGGCCTCTTCTAGAAAGATGATATCAGCAACAGCGACTTCCTCTTCTTGATGCTCTCAACGCACATGGGCCAGCTTGTAAAAAGGCGCCGAAGTCTTTTCCAAAGGGGCGCCTTTACTTCTTCTCTTTCTATATATTGTAAAAGCTTCTCATTTGAGGAGAGATCTCTTAGCCCGTAAGACAAAGCTCTGCCCAAAAATCTCTGGGCTTGTAAGGCGGAACTCTGCCGGATTTTACCTTGAATCAAGACTTAGCAATTTTTTACCTCCATTTGAACTTGCACTCACGCATGTATATGTTTTCATTTTGTGTTAAGTCATTTTCTTTTATGCCTTCACAGAATGATTCCAGCATGTCTAGTGCATTGTGAAGTTTCTTTTCTGCAGGTCTGCCAGAAGTGTCCCTAGAGGAATATAGGTCCCTGTGAATAGACTGCCATAGTGTGTCTGAGAACACCTCTGGTAGTTCTTCCTCCCTGTATATCCATGGACCCCTAGCTCACTGATGCAGAAGAATTTCTCGTGTCAAATGAAGTGTATGGGAGCTTCTTCTTGGTGAAAAGTGTATGTTCGGGCTAAGTGGATCAACTTTTTTGGTGTATCACCTTTTAGTCTAGGTTTAGGTTCTGTTTTCAGCTTCCTTCTCCCTTTTCAACCCCCCCCCTTTTTTCATTTATTTGTTAGCAGTAGGAAATCCAGGACCTAAAAGATACATCAAAGGGAGCTAGCCCTTATCTAGAGACTCTCCCCCCAATTTTGCCGTACCCACAAGCAAGAGGGGAGTTTCCATTGTTGCGTTGGAAGGCAGGAGCTCGGCCTCCTGTCAAGGATGCAATCCGCCGCGTCAACAGTGCCTTTCAGAACTTTTTAAAGGGTCCTGACACCGACCAAGTGCCCTCTGCAAGGGCTTTTTTGCCTTCAAAAGTGGCTTTCGGAAGAATTGTAGGGCACCCGGGCTTTTTGAAGGGCACCTGAGCTTTATGAAACTGTCCTTCAAAACTTTTGTCTTGGACCTTTCCGAAGGGCAGGTGCCCTTCAGGTCTTCTCAACTGTGCTTTTCTCCTTTCTTTCGAACAAAAGTCCAAAGAAAATAAGCTTTGAATGACTACCACTTAGTCATTTTTTCGGACTTTTACACAGTCCTTTGAGAGCTCTTTCTCTCAGACAGAATGTTCAAAGAAATAGTCCACCTCTTATAGCCCGAAAAAATTCCTTGGGAAGATAAAATAACTAAACTTACAGCTTGTATGTCTTGGCTGTATTTGCACATTTTGTTGTAATCAAGAAAGCTCCTTGGAAACCTCTGCATGACTAAAATTCACCTCGCTGTAGATGGCCACTTGGGTGGCTGTAAATGCTCATTTAAGGACCCCCAAAACTGATTCACAAGACAAACTTGGCGTCATAGCAAAGTTCCGAAGTGTAGGGGTGACAATTTGCCCTGTGGGGGGCAAAATTGTCAACAAGAGGAGCTCAGTTTTCACTCACCAAGGCCTACCATGGGCTAAAGTCATTTCTCGATAACCAACACTTTGACCCTTTGAAGAATAACTTACTTTATGCTTGAAAAATCCATGTTAATCAATCAAGGCATATAAGTACTTTAGATTATGCTTTGAAGCCTCCCAATTTAGAGTAGAGCTAAGACTCAAAACCCAGAGTTTCCAACTTTTCCATCTTAAATGAAGTTTTTAGTCTGTTTCCCAACTCCTTATAGCTTCTTGAGGTAAATGCTCTCCATATGACTGAAACGATCTTCCAATCCAGCATGCATCAACCATGCATTAGACATTGAATACATATACAATGAAAAAAACCAAGGTATTTCCTACATAGAAATTATATCTTAGTGAGGCCCATGAAGTATTGTACGATCTGGAGGCAAATGATGATATTGACTCCAAAAAAACACAAACATGTTAAAAACTTTAACGTAGGCACACAATACACCCCAATGGCAAAAAAATTAAAAGCATTTGTATAAGCTCATAAGGGGTTTCATTGGACCTATACACCAAGTGAGGTATTAAAATGAATGGCATGAAACATACACCTACCTAGTGAAATTATTTTAAATTGTCCTCCTAGTTCTTGCACCAGCATCAAAATACACATCACATAAAACAGTTATTAGCAAAGTAGCTCAAGAAACAGGCCAACAGAAAATAGTAGGGTTTCATACACTTGACATTTGAAATGAAGTGGGCATTGAGATTACACAGAGTAGGCACAACACTACAGCAAATTTCTTAGGAAAATATACGAGGTGGAGCAAAAGGGAGCAGACATATTCAAGTGTATTCTGTCTGAAAAAAACTACCATAAGGAAACACATCAAGCAGGGTCTACATTGTAGTTATTAGAAATGAATAAGTAAGATGAATATTTGTTATTTTTGACAATTGAATAATATGAATAAAGTAATAGCATTGTGTTTGGAATATAGAAACAAGTGTTTCTTCAACTCAAAACTAGAGAGGAGACCTGTTGTGACCAACACGTCCCCATTCCTCTTTGGAATAAGGACCCACTTTTCTAGATTAAAGTTTGCAAAAAATAGCAGGATTATATGATCAATATAAGCATTCTAAATCTTTAGTCATTATAATCTGAAGGTTTACGGTTTCCAATTTGTTTTAACATGCTCCAACAGTTATCTCATGAAAACTTTGAAGTATGGTGCACACAAGGCAATCCAAGTTTCAAATACATCTCTCCGCAACTCACTGCATTTTGGCATTCTCACACTATATTCAAATGCACATGGATTCCAAGAACGGCGAGACCCTATGGCTGATCATCTTACTACTTTCGCATTCTTTCGCAATAACAAAGATTATTTGATTCGGTCCAATTCATGTTTTGAAGATTGACTTATGTTTAAATTGGATGTGCAGGTTTTTTCCATGCACCATTCAAGATTCACTCTTTATACGCACTACAAAAACTATGAAATTGCAAACCTACCGGAGGATGCCAATGTCACAATTTCATTTTCTATGCACTTCGCAATGCTTACACCTCCTCATGGCAAGTTTTTGACCACATAATTGCAAACTCTCTGAAAGACGACACATATCATGTTCGTAATGCCATGTCACCACCTCGCATCTTCGGATCCGCACAATGTCCGCACCTCGCACAATTTCAAAGGTTGCATGAATGCAAGCTAATCGCAGAACGCCATGTGCCACATTCGTAGCACCTTGCAACCTCACAACCTCACACGACTTCAATGGCTAAAATTTATGAACCATATGCTGAGAATTGTGTGACTACGAGCCAAATAGAAGGCACCATGTGTCACAATTTCACAACTTCGCAACACAAACTGCCATGCACATTGAAAAAGAGCTACATGACTATGAATCAATCATAGAGCACCGCATCTTACTCTTCATTTTATATGCATCACATAGTCCATACAAAAATTTCAAGGAGTTTGCAATGGCTATTTTTGATAGGTGCATGAACATCACCCTATGATTTAGTGCTTAAATTTGAGGTCCATGCAATTGGCACTGTACATAAACAAAAAAATATGTCTAAAACAACACAAAGTTGCATGATGTCACCATGTGAAGGTCTAGGATTCTCTATTGTCATGAAATTAAAATTGATGCCTATCACGTGAACGTCTACTCGTCAATAGTTCATTTAATTTCACGAATTTTTCCAGTAACAAAGAACTAAGCCGAATGGTCATACAAAGATATATTTCGTAGGCTTGTCAGGTCTAAATTTTCTAGGTTTTCTCAGAATTTAGATCATAATTCCTTTTCAAAAACATTGGCTTCTAATTTAGAAGATCACAATGTGGATACTCCACAAGCTCCAAAAACAATCCAAAGGCTCCCGAAAATGCCATATAGAATGTGCAACAAGAAAATTATCAAAAAGTTAGTCACAGTTGCATGGATAAAACACGGTGACACTTTGCATGATCTTCTATATAGTCTAAATTTAGACATGAAGATAAATTCAAGTGATCCAGGAGTGGAAATAAAGTCAATTATTTCTTTTAAATTAGATTAGCTCACTTTAAATTTAGATTTAAAGCTTTTGTTTTATTTTTAGCTGCTTTAAATAGATTTAGATTTAATTTATTTTGAATAAGTGATCACATACAAGCTTTTCCAAAAAGCGAGGCGGTGACCTTCAGAGTTTTATAAATACATTGTACCGAAACAATTTTATTTAGAAAGATGTGGGGAGACAGCAAGCTAGGAAATCTTCAAGATACTTTGTGGTTTTGTATTGGTTTCTTCTTTCTCAAGTTCAAATTAATACTATGTAATTTTTTAGCTTTAAGTAATCATTCAATAGATTTATTTACTTATTATGGGTAGGCTAGATTGTGCAATTATGTTATTTTGACCGTTTCAATAAGCTAATCTATGATCTATTATTGTTGTAGTTATATGTATTAATTGCCATTTTTTGCATTGAATTTAATCTTTATAAAATTATTAGAAAAGAATGTGCAAATTGTTGTTCTTTGTGATCAATTTATCTTGCAAAGAGATGTGTGTGAGATTCACTAATAATTAACTAGTCCCCACACTCTTGCACTGTATTGATTCAAATTTGAGTGAATATTAAATTTGATTAATTTTGGTTATTTTGCATTAGAAATTGAAAAGCGTTCCTTGAGCGAAAGAATTACTAAAGGGAAATCTGAAACCCTCTTTTATGCCCTACCCTTCCCTCTCTTTTGATTTTTTTATGAGATCTAATTATTGTAGTATAGGATCATAGATGGCATAATTGCCAATTAATCATTGGTTTGTTGATTAATCACGGGTTTTCATGGAAAACAAGTAGTGGCCACTCAAAATCGTGGTCTTTTTTAATCAATACCTAATGAGTACTGGCACAGTACTCACAATCACTGTTCCAAATCTCAGTTGTTTCTCGTCGTTTCTCACCATATGAATGCCAGTCGAGAAATCATTCCATTTCTCTTGAGACAAGAAACCGTAATTTCTCGATGATTTTCGTTGAGTAATATCGGCGATTAATCAGCAAAAATCGTGAGAAATCCCCATCGTCTCAGCATTGGAGAGTTGAAGTGTTGAGACAAAGTCGACTCTAGGGCACGAGAAAGAGCAGACATGGTGTTTATTGTGATTTCATGATTTGCTGACACGTTAACAAAAATTGTGACAAGTTGCAACGAGAAGAATGGAGAGAGGGAGGACGTGTTGTTGCCCAGATTGCAATTTGAAGAAGAAACGCAATGAGTGTAAATGATGAAGGATTTGCAGACCACAAACCAGATGTAGAACACAAGAAATGTGTGAGGAAGAATCGATTGCAGACTTCAACAATTTGCAATTCGTGATTTCCACCAATGCGGACTCGAAGATGATTTTGCAAGATGCATTTGTAGACTAGAAGGTTGCAGACCAAAGATGTGGCTACAGACTAGCAAAAGGATTTTGCAAACTATCGTAATTTTTCAGCCGCTAAGGTTGTGACCACCACAGGCAATTTTTGCACAGATCACTAGGGCATGACCAAAGGAAAAAATCGCAATTTGCAATGATTTGCACATATTTTTGTGCAAGACCATATTATTCATACTCTGATCTTCGTGTTGAAGGTAAAAAATAATGGCCAATAATCAAAATTAATCTCATATCATTTATAATGTTTTACAATTAATTTAAGTTTATTTTATGAATTTATGTGTTTTTTAAAGTAGCGATAAAGTTGCCAATAAATTCTCGAGATTTGAGATCCAATTTAAATTTTGCCCTCCCAAGAATCACCGAGAATGAGATTTTGAACTATGCTCGTGGTACTCAACAGGGATTGTGCTAGTACTCATCGGGTACTGCTGCAAGGCATGTAAGCATCCAGACCCTGCAAACGTGTCTTGGACGCTCCAAAAACACTGAAAAAACTTTGTTTTTTGTCTTATAAATGCATACATGCCCCCTCATTGGATTCACACAACATTTGGAGCATTCAGAGCGAATTGAAAGGAAAATTCAGCAAACACATTTCTAGGTTAGTATATTTGTTTTATTTTTTTTATTTTTTTTCGAGCATGTAATTTATTTGTAAACATGTTTGATAAATATTCATGCATTCCATTCAATTTCATAATTGTTTTTTACAATTTATGCATACTTTTTCATAATTTTTGAATAAAAAAGTTATTTTTGCTATTAACGTAAAATTATAATTTATCATTATGTTTACTGTAGATATCATTTTAATTTTTTAAATGTTTTCAATATTTTGTCCGTGTTGTAGCAACTGCATAAACCCTAGAGTTAGATGTTTAAATTTACAAGTTTACGATATAAGGATATTTTTTAAATGTATTTTAATTTGTTTTAAACATTTTTATTTTTGTTTTTTTTCATGTTGTTTTCAACATGTTTGTAGGTTTACTGTTAGCATACAATGGCATCTGTCACTGCATCAGGGTTAGATTCAGTCAGTGGTAACCAAGTGGCTCCCTCTAATGCTCACGCCGCTACTTGAAAGTATGACATATGGGTTGGAACATCCCAAACAACTGCAATTTATACATTTTGCTCAAAGAAGATTTTCATAGGCATCAATCGCTTCAAGTACCATCTTGCATGCATTCCTTCCCACGATGTCACGCCTTGTCCCAGTGTAATGGAAGAGAAAAAATGAGAGATGGTTGCAGAGTTTGCATGCTAGACCAAAATAAATTAGAGAGTGCAAGGATGCAAGTAGCCTTAACATCGACCATTGCTCCTGCATCAATAGAGGAAGAAGAAGCAGCGATTATAGAAATTGTGGGCTCTAGTCATGGTCCACACAAGCGAGGCACATCCACTTAATTGAGTTCAAGCAATAGTCAAATACACACTTTTTTGTGTCTAGCAACATACCTACGGCACAACCTATGCTGCAAAGTACAACATGGAACAAAAAGGTGCATGCAGAAGCAAATAAAGCATGTGCAAATTTTTGGTACTTCAACAACCTTCCCTTCAACGTGGCGAGGAGCCCATACTAGGAATATTTGGTGACAACATTGACAGTTGCAAAGAAAGGGTACAAGGCACCTTTGAGATGCTTTAAGACTCCTTCCAACCTTGAATCTTTTTGAAACCACCTTTGATTTCTCATAACTCCTCATAATGGCGTAGAACTAGAGTAGTTGAGGTTGTTGAGGTCTTCTATTGAATGGCAATGATGATGATGCATTGATAATGCACAATTTCAGCTCCTCATTTGATGATCTTCTTGACATGTTCACCCTCTTATCTTGCATTGAAAGTTCCATGAGCATGTTTTAAGACCTACAAAACTCTAAGTAAAAGTTAAATCACGAAACACATACCTGATATCAGCTACTTTGAGGCTTTTCACAACGTCTTTCATGGCTCTTGAGGATGACTTAGTTCAAAATTTGTAGGTGTGAGCTCCATTAGTGCTTGGGAAGCTCTTGAGATAGAGACCTCTCTTCTTCAATTCCTTCATTTTCCATGTTTTCAAGCTCCAAGTGGTCTAAAGCAAGGTTTATTAGCTTACATGCAATATTTAATGGATTGGCATTCTCAAGACAATCTCCATGATAGCCCAACTAGGCTTCTCAACAAGACCTGTCTGAACTTTAAGAGTTATAAATCCTTCATGAGCGGCCTCCAAAGGTTGAAAGCAACTTTATTATATTAAAAAAACCTTGGAACACCTCCACAAAAAGTTTCAAGGCATTTAGATCAATAGAACTTGAGTTCTAGCACTTTTAGCTTTCCTGAGAACTAATTTTCAACACTTTTACATGTACAAGTCTGTAATTTTGTCTTTTCTCTCTTCTCAGGTACTGCACAGACATGAGACCACCACTAAATGTTCTAAAATATTGCCCCCCACCTTTGGTTCAAATCTCATAGGTTTTGGATCAATAGAACTCAAGTTATACTCTTTTTTGTGCACTAGGATCTCTCAGGGCAATAAGCATGATAGTTTAGTAAAAAAATTATATTTTGAGCTATACACGGTCTGAAGAGCTCATTCTTTTTGTCCAAGGACTGTATGGACCCCCTCCACATCTTCCAATCATTGAAAGTGCATGTTCAATTGCAATAACAATCCAAAAATGCATTTTCAGGTCTGCAGGCCTGTAGGTGCTCATTGCTCATGTATAGAGAATCATCTAGGTCCATTTTTCAGATATAAAACTTTTGTTGATGCTCGTAACTTGGTTGAAGATTTCTTGAGATCATGGAGAGGGCATCAAGATCAAGGAGAGGGCATCAAGATCATTCTTCATGCTTTAATAATCTTCAAAACATTTCAAAAGTTCAAATTTGCAATATCATGCTCTCTAGATAGGGTTTTGAAGGCTTTTAGAGCAATCTTGCTTCTTAATAATTGTTCATAAAGCTCTAGCCTTCTTGCTGAGACTAAACACCATGAGCTGGAGTACACCACCCTCTTCAACCTTCTTATCAACCATTTTGAGCCATGCAACCTCTCCACCAAGATATCACGTTAGATTTGGGCAATTTTAAGCTTGAAAATCAATTTTGAGATAGATTTGAGTTGTCTTAGTATATTTCAAACATAGTTTGAGTCACCAATAGCTGGAGAATGTCTAAGAAATATCTATGAAGCTGAGAACTCCATGCATCATCCTTGCCCCACCTGCAAACCAATAAAAATCCAATATTTTGCCTTTGAAATGAATGAAGCCCATACATCCTTGCATATGCATTGGAGTACCAAAAGATCTTCAAAATTGCTATAGATGCATGCATGGCATCTCTAAATCCTTGATTCAAGGCATGAAACTTGTTCTTCACCTCCACATATGCGCCATTCTTCATTTACTTGCAAATTTGCCTTTGATTTCCGTCACCCACGCCTTGCCATGCTTATAAGTTTGAGATGGCCAGCCAAGAAGTGGTTATGAAGACCAAAACTTAACTAAGACTCTATGGCATACATGCATGGGAGATATTAAAACAAAATCAACATTAATTTTGTCAAAAATATCTTGACTTTTGCAAAAGAGTCTTAAAACATACTAAGAGGGCACAATAAGGGTTTAACTTTTAAAATTAGCCTCCTAGACTAAGAGAAAATCTCAATATGACCTCAATGTGACTTCACTAGGCATATTGACACTAATGAAAGGATGGCAATAACTTGAAAGACATTATGAAGTTAAAAATACGCAATGATGAAAACAACGGTGACTGAAAAGGTCAACATTCTTGGCGAGCTCTGCAAATTTGCTTGCCTACTAAGCAAAAAACCAGCTGCCTTATGAAGTCCATTGGGCATGGAGTCATGGAAATCATCACCAAATCTGATCTGAACATGATAAACATTCTTGTACCTTCCTTGTACAAAATTGAAGTGAAACAGAACAATGCATCCTCAAAGAAACAACAATACATGTGCAAGAGCACTTAGGGGATTGAAAACTACTACAACTATCAACCGAACATGTGCATAATAGCACTTGGAGGAAAGAAACACCTATTCTACTATATACAATAACCTCAAAACATGTTTGAAGTGTGAAAACATCTTCTTCTCACTTAATTTGGATCAAAGCAAAATCCCCTGGAATCCTCTTGACTCCATGTGAACATATCTCCATATGAGTGACAAAAACCCATGAAAGGATGCTTTTGGAATGGAAAAAGTGACTTACCAAGCTTGTTTGAGGTCTTTATGTCCTTGCTTTTGAGCTGATTGTCAATGTGGATCAGACCTTGATTAATTGGAAGCGTTGCTTTTAATGACCAATTGAAACTGGAAATGGAGGTGATGATGTCTTGAGGCTTCATAACAATCTCAAAATCTTCAAAAAGAGTATGGTACTGCTGCCAAGTGTCTTCAAGACCTTATTCATGCTCATTAAACTTGTTAACATCTTCAGTAAGTTCTTCATTGTGTTTTCTAGAGATAGTAGGCTTGTTTATGGCTTCAAAATCTCCAATTAGCTCATGGTGCCGGTGCCACATCCCATCAAGCTCTTCTCGAGGTTCATTTTCATAACTGTCATACATTGCTGCAGCTACAACATCACATTCATTGTGTTCACCATGCTTACCAAGGTCCGTAACAATGCAATTTTATTCATACAATGAATAGTTTCCTAAATCAACTTTTTCAAGAAGCTTGTTAGAGCCAAATTCTGTAAGTTCATCAACCTCTTCCTGAAGAATATAGATGCCCAAACCTGTCTCCTCTATGAGTTTATAAGTATCAACTTCATGGTGTTCAACCCCCCACTCATCAAGGAAAAGATTAAGAAGGCCTTCAAGAATAGTGGTTGGGTCTTGATCACTTGGTTGCTCCTCCTCATCGACTATAGCACAATTCACATTGGAAATGCTTGGCATGTAAGGTTCTATATGAAATTTTGAAATAGGTTCTGATTTTATAGTAACTGTTGACAATTCTTCCACAAGTCAGATTGTCTCTTGCTATTTAGAAAGTTCACGTCTCTAGCCAAGAAAGAAAGAATACATTACTTTTTTGGTAAGGGCCTTTACGACAAAAGGATGAATTCCTTCGGAATTTTTGTCCGAAGGAATGGTTCATCAAAGTAGACAAAGCCAAGGAAATAACAAATCAGCAAAAGAGCCTAAAACAAATGAAAACCTTCGGGCTTTTTGTCTGAAGGAATTCCTTCGGACAAAAAGTCAAAAGAAATTCGGAAGACAACAGAGACAAAGAAAGTCCGCACAAAAGGCAAGGAAAAGCCAAAGATAAATTCGGAAGGGGAAATTTTCAAGAATTACGAAGGGTAGGGTACCCTTCGGAAGGGTCACTTTCAATATTCCCGAAGGGCACCTACCCTTCGGGAAGGCACAGGACCAAAATCAGAACCTTAGCAAAAAGTCCGGGTGTCCTACAATTATTCTGAAGGGCACAAAGGGAGAGCTAAATGCCCTTGCAGAGGGAACTTGGTCGGCGGAAGGGACCATGGCAAATTTCCCGAAGGACACTTTTCAAAGGCCACAAGGCACATTCGGAAGCAAAGGCAAAGGCAGATATCCTTCGGACTTTTTGTCCGAAGGAATTCGGAAGACACAAGGAGGGACCAAAAGAAGAGAAAGAACAAGAAAATGAATTCTTTCGGACTTTTGTCCGAAGGAATTCCTTTGGACAAAAAGTCCGAAGAAATTCGGACAAAAGCTCTCAAAATAAACCCGACGGAAGATAGTCCGAAGAAATTCGGAAAAGTTAAAAGGCGAAGGCAGATAATGAATTCTTTCGGACTTTTGTCCGAAGGCATTCCTTTGGACAAAAAGTCCGAAGAAATTCGGAAGGCCACGAAGCAAGGTCCAAAGAAAAGCAAGGAAAAACAAGCAGAGTAAGGAACAAAGAACAAAGAAAACCTTCGGACTTTTGTCCGAAGGAATTCCTTCGAACAAAAAGTCGGAAGAAATTCGGGGAAATGACCAAAGGAGAAGTTCGAAGGAATTTTGCGGAAATAAACCTGAAGAAAATACAGCCAAGCCGAAACACCCAAAAGTAACAGGAAATAAGGGAAGTCCAAAGGAAATTGCCAAATATAGAATCCCGCCAGAAATAGACACGAAGAGGCAAACCAGAATAGGACAGAATACATGCAAGCAGGAGCTATTTTCGAACATCGGTCAAAGCTTTAGTTGATTGATTATTAAAGACATGCTCATCCCCGGTTCAACTCGCGCATCCGAGAATCAACCGAAGTTCTAAATTCGAATGTCAAGTTGATTGTTCCGGATTTAAAATTGACTAGTTGTTAAGCGTTGCATTCACTAGGAGCTTTCCATGCGAGGGAAGTTGATCTCTTCATCCAACTCAACATAATCTCTTCGTTTAACTCAGCTTTCAAACACTACAACTCGGCATCAAGCAGCTCACGAAGAAGTTCTAAAATTGACATTTGCGTGGATTTCCATGCAAAAGGAGGCGGGCGGTTCATAACAAAGATAAGTTCACTTCATCAAACAAAGAAGCTTCATGCAAGGACAAAAAAGAAAATATATTTTATTGAAAGGCCAAGTAAACCCTGGAGTTAACACTAATGAATCCTTCTCTTCAAATTTTCAGCGCCAATCTTTGACCTCTTGTAATTTTCTATATAATGGCTTTTAGCCTTGTTTAAAAATGATCCAATCTCTCTTGGTTAGACCAAACTCTGCCATTGGTGAGTTGTGTAACCTCTTCAATCAATAAAGACTGTACTTTCAGATTTCAAGTTCTGGCATAGTGTATATTTCTTCAGCAATTTGCACAAGTGGTAGATTTCTCTCCCTTCCCAAATTCTGATTCATACCTAGTTGCTAGATTATCCTTATGCAGGTTATGTTAAGTGTTCTTTATTGTCTTTTGCTGAAGCTGTAAGTGGATGCTAGGTGGCCGTAAAGTGTCTTTTATCAGACCTCTCTCCATCGTTTTCCCTCAGGTTTAAGTCATTAGATCGAACCTCTTCATGAAATATTTATGCATAAGTGATTGATTGAAGTCTAAGGTCTTCCTTTACCCTTGATTGTTTAGTGTTCAAGGTTCCAAGTTGAGTGGATCAGACTTCTGATGTATCACCCCTTTTAGGTAGGATTTCCCCTTTAAGTTTCTTTCTCCCTTTTCCATGGTAGTCTGTAGCGTAGAGTAGGGATCTTCATTGATACATCATACAGGAACCAGCCTTCTCTAAAGGTTCTTCTCACCGTTGAGGCACCCACCCTCGTGAGAAGATCCCATTGTTTCAGTCGGATAGAGGACTGGCCGTTTCACGCACATCTTCGAATCAGGGCACAGCTCTAAGTTGACAACAATTTTTGACACGCCCGGTGGGACCTATTTTTAGCTGGTCTTGATGAAATTGCAGTTGTAGCAGTGTTCTTCAAAGTATTCGGTGATTCCAAGCTCAAGCAATTGCTTCTAACAGTTCAAGGACAGCTTCCATGTAAGTCTATTTTTATTGTATTATCGCGAATGAAGTTTGATGGCCGTGTATGAAGAGAATTCTTATGCTATATTTGCTTACCAGCCTAATGATGGATCATACCAACCTGGTCATGATACCTATGAGCCTCTTTATGAGTCTAATCAGCGTTATCAAGAGTATTATCAAAGCTATGTTGAGCCTTATCAAGTTTCTCATAATCAGCGTTATCAGGAGCATGAATCTTACCTTCTTGGTAAGCCATATCAGTCTCAGGATCAAATTTCATCTTTCCCACATGGGTATGATGTTGCATATGAGCAGTATTGCCTTCAAGAAAAAATGAATGAAATAGAGCTTAGGATACTAGCATATGCAAGAAAGGTTTGTTCTAACTCTCAGTATGAGAAAGTGAATGGTCTATTTCGAAATCTGTCCAATGATCCAGAAGAGATAAATGGACTATGTATTCTTGTATTGGAAAAGATAGAGGCTTGGGAAAGGCAGAAAATCAAGTTAAACCAGTTGTCTACAAAAGGCTATTGTGCTTCTTATTCTCATGAAGTTCTTAACCATGCCCAGTGTGTGCCAAGGGAGCTTCCTCATTGGATTCAAGAGCATATCCAAGAGGCTATTGAAGTGACTATTTATGAGACTAAACCTTCCTATAGTCCCCTTTCCTCACCAATCATCCCTCAAGCTCAGGTTGTCCAGGAAGACAAGCAAGTTCCAGATTTTGATGAGGTAAGGGCCAAGTGGAAGGGACAAAATACAGACGTCTTTAAGAGTTTCTCTTTCCCTCCCCTCCAAAACTGCCTAGATAATTCCATTGCCCTCAAGATTCCAAAATCTGATCATGATCAACCTCCCATGCTTTATTTTCCTCTCAAACAAATGAATTTCATCACCCTCCCGCCATTCTCCTTACTCAGGGGGAGCTTGCTCTTTGGAGGATTGAGAAAGAGGTTACAGCTATAGGTCAAGTTCTTGCAGAATGTGTAGAGGATGTTTCAGAAGTGTTTGAGGAAGAATTTCCTATTGATACTTCACTTGAGGTTGTAGTTGAGCATCCAATTATAGCTGAGAGTGAGAAAACTGATCTTGATGTAGAAGAACTTCAAGAGGAGCTGGTACAAATTGAAGTCATACATGAGTTACAGGTATCTCCTATTGAAGAGGATCCAAATAGCGTGACAGTTGATTCAGTTCAAATAGATCAAAATGAGGAACAAAAAGATGATTGGCAGCTGTACCTTGAATCTCTACAAGAGATTGAAGAGCTTTGTATGGATCTGATGGCTATTGAAGAGCATGTTTATAAGAAATTTGATCAAGAATCACCTATTCAAGATCCCAATACAGATTGGGTTGCCTACTCAAAGCTCCTCGAAGAGCTGGATGAACTTGCAGCAGTCAATAAGAAGGATGTGGTCACTCAAAAAACATGCATGGATGAAGTATCACTTGACATGGTGATAGATGACAAGCAATCTAAAAAAGATCAGGAAATACTTGGTGAGTTTGTCTTTGTTGGTGACTGGTTTGTTGTTGATGACCCATTTGAGAAGATGCTAATACAGTTGGTCGACAAGGCAAATGCCTCATCAAAGGTTATGACTAATAAACATCTTGCCTTGCAACTTGTACCATCTCTTGGACGGAGTAAATTCAATAATTGCCCATTTGATCCAGGCGGATCATGCTTCATCATGATTAGCTAAGTTATTTAGTTGTTTTTGCTTTCCTCCAAGTGATGTTCAAGCCCAGTAGTTTGCTTCAGTTTTGTTCAATAAGTGTTTGTTGCACATTTGCTTCTTAGTTAGTTTTTCTACTTTCGTGTGTTTCCCTTCTTATTTTGAAGGAGGAGGTTACTACAGCCATCATCAGAGCAGATTTTCAATCAGAAATCAGGTTTCACCATTTGGGAATTTAAATAGCGTCCATACATGCCCTAGGTTCTCAAGCATAGCAGGCACGTTGAGCGAGTTGAGTCGCCAAAAATGTTGACAATTCTTCCACAAGTCAAATTGTCTCTTGCTATTTGGAAAGTTCACATCTCTAGCCAAGAAAGAAAGAATACATTACTTTTTTGGTAAGGGCCTTTACGACAAAAGGATGAATTCCTTCGGACTTTTTGTCCGAAGGAATGGTTCATCAAAGTAGGCAAAGCCAAGGAAATAACAAATCAGCAGAAGAGCCTAAAACAAATGAAAACCTTCGGGCTTTTTGTCCAAAGCAATTCCTTCGGACAAAAAGTCCGAAGAAATTTAGAAGACAACAGAGACAAAGAAAGTCCGCACAAAAGGCAAGGAAAAGCCAAGGATAAATTCAGAAGGGGGCATTTTCAAGAATTCCGAAGGGCAGGGTATCTTTCGGAAGGGTAACTTTCAATATTCCCGAAGGGCACCTACCCTTTGGGAAGGCACAGGACCAAAATCAGAACCTTAGCAAAAAGTCCGGGTGTCCTACAATTTTTCCGAAGGGCACAAAGGGAGAGCTAAATGCTCTTGCAGAGGGCACTTGGTCGGCGGAAGGGACCATGGCAAATTTCTTGAAGGGCACTTTTCAAAGGCCGAAGGGCACATTCGGAGGCAAACGCAAAGGCACATATCCTTCAGAATTTTTGTCCGAAGGAATTCGGAAGACACAAGGAGGGACCACAAGAAAAGAAAGGACAAGAAAATGAATTTCTTTGGACTTTTGTTCGAAGGAATTCCTTCGGACCAAAAGTCCGAAGAAATTCGGACAAAAGCCCGCAAAATAAACCCGACGGAAGATAGTCCGAAGAAATTTGGAAAAGTTAAAAGGCAAAGGCAGTGTTGACCATTTTGGTCCTGCAGGCCAAAATCGGTCCCCCCTTTTTTCCCCTGTTGTTCTGAGCTAGTCCAAAATTTGATTTTTTGCACAAGTCTTGATTTCTACGGACTTTGCTGGCATTTCTAAGGACTCTGCAAGGATTTCTACGGACTCTGCAGGGTTTTCTACGGACTTTGCATGCTATTTCTACGGACTCCAAAAGGACCTTTGCAACTTTTGTGGAGGGCAGTTTTAGAGGCCAAACAGCCCTTGCGGAGGGCAGGAAAGCTTTTTCAAAGAGAGGCCCGAAAGGGTAAGTTTTCCTTCGAAAAAATGTACAAGGCAAGTTGGAATTCCTTCGGAAAAGTGAACAAGAGAATTTCTTCGGACAAGATGCCCGAAGGAATTCCTTCGGACATTTTGTCCGAAGAAATTTATACGGCAAAGGAAGTATCCTTCGGAAGGGTCGTTTTCAACATTCCCGAAGGGCACCTACCCTTCGAGAAGGTACAGGAACGAATTCGGGACATTTTCGTAGCACCCGGGTGCCCTCCAATTTTCCCGAAGGGCACTTTTCAAAAGCAGACGAAGGAAAAGACAAGGACATAATTCCTTCGGACTTTTGTCCGAAAGAATTCCTTCGGACAAAAGGTCCGAAGAAATTCGGGAAAAGCCACGGGAAAAAACCCGAGAAAAAACTCCGAAGGAAAGGAAGCAAGCGAGAAAATTCTTGCGGACATTTTGTCCGCGGGAAAAATGGCCGAAACAAAAGCCCGACCAAAGCAAAAAGCCGAAGGAAAGGAAAAGGCCGAAGAAATTCCAAGGGGTGACGGGCCCGAAGACGTCAAAATCAAGCATGACGAACTAGCCGTTGGAAGTTCAAACGCCCAGTGACGGGTGCACAGACGTCAAATTTAAGGCGGCGAAATAGCTGCTGATTTTGAAGAAACTTAAGGACAGGTCGCGAGTGAACTCAGCGACCCACCAAGAAGATAGCCCCGAGGGTCGAAAGAGCTAGAAATAGACAAAGCCAAGGAGAGACAAAGTACAAAAACGGACAAAACGGCCCAAGTGGCAAAGGGGAGGCGAGTTATTCCTACAGTTGGAAAAGTGCCTGCCAAGTGGTCATCAAGCGGCACGAATAGTGAATGGCGCGTCCTGTTTTCTCCACTTTGCATTTATGAGCAGACAAACTGCGTGAATGCCTTCAAAGAGTAGTCTTGTTTGCAGAAAAAGAGGCGCGGCCCATGCTTTCACATTAATGTTTGAACGCCAAAGTCAAGACCGGCAATTACATAGTATGGTTCTAGCAGGTCTCTTCTAGAAAGATGATATCAGCAACAGCGACTTCCTCTTCCCGATGCTTTCAACGCACATGGGCCAGCTTGTAAAAAGGCGCCAAAGTCTTTTCAAAAGGGGCGCCTTTACTTCTTCTCTTTCTATATATTGTAAAATCTTCTCATTTGAGGCATATCTCTTAGCCTGTAAGACAAAGCTCTGCCAAAAAATCTCTGGGTTTGTAGGGCAGAACTCTGCCAAATTACCTTGAATCAAGACAGGATTTTTACCTCCATTCTGAGTTTGCACTTTCGTATGTGTCTATGCCTTTGTTCTGTGTTAAGTCATTTTCTTTTCGCTTTCGCAAGATGATTTCAGCATGTCTAGTGCATTGTGAGCTTTTCTTTTGCAGGTTTGCTAGAAGTGTCCCTAGAGGAGTATAGGTGCTTGTGAATAGACTGCCATAGTGTGTCTTAAAACGCCTCTGATAGTTCTTCCTCCCTGTATATCCACGAACCCCTAGCTTACTGATGCAGAAGGATTTCTTGTGTCAAATGAAGTGTATGGGAGCTTGTTCTTGGTGAAGAGTGTATGTTCGGGCTGAGTGGATCAACTTTTTTGGTGTATCACCTTTTTAGTTTAGGTTTAGGTTCTGTTTTCAGCATCTTTCTCCCTTTTCAACCCCCCCTTTTTTCATTTATTTGTTAGCAGTAAGAAATCCAGGACCTAAAAGATACATCAAAGAGAGCTAGCCCTTATCTAGAGACTCTCCCCCCAGTTTTGTCGTACCCACAGGCAAGAGGGGAGTTTCCATTTTGACGCGTGGAAGACAAGAGCTCCATCTCCTGTCAAGGGTGCAATCCATTGCGTCAACAGTTTTTTAAACGCCCGGTGGGACCAACTAGGACAAGTTTTGTCCAAAGAGTTGAAAATTTTTTGGTGTGTTCTTCAACCAACCAGCGTTTGGAAGCTTTTTCATCAAAACCAATGGCGACTCCGAGTTGAATCAGCTGGTTAAGCAGTTCTAGTGCCATCAAGAAATCTTATTTTTGTATGTATAACTTTGCTCAGCATAATGGGCCCCTTTTTCCTTCATATATCTTTGTCAAGCTCAAAATGTTCATGCAATCCCCTCAAGCAACTCTCCTAGTTGCCTTACAACCATAAGGGAAGTAGCGCTGGAGTTTGAGAAGCAGGTAATGGAAATTGACAGACTGAATGAGCAGTATAGATATCAGTAGGAGCTGATGTATAAAGAGGAATGTTTGTTCAGGCAAGCTCAGGCCTTGCAATCCATGGAGGAGGAGGTAGCAAAATGGAAGAATCCATTCATGCAAGGCCGTCAGCTTTGCACGCCCCCTCCTATTCTAAAGAAAGCCCCCTCTTGTGCACCAAATCCTTTCTATCAGATGCCTCTCTTCAAGCAGCTCTTCCTGTACATGAGTAGACCCTCCCAAATCTTCCCCAACCTCCTCAAGTCTTTCAGCATGATCTCCAAATTCCAAGTTGGAAGAAGGAAAATCATGAACTAGCTCAGGGCCTTGAGGAAGACAAAGTTGTTGCTTCTTCCCAAGGGAAAAGTTCCAATCCCAAGGTCATGAGCTAGAAGCAAACAATGGAATCATGGGGCAAGAAGGAGGAGAAAGGTTTTGCTCAAAACCTTGAAGAAGATGAAGCTGCTCCTATTCATCGTGATGATGATTGTGACCTCCAAGAAAGGCTCTTTCAAGAAGATATAGCCAGGAGAATTGCAGAGTTGGAATCCAGAGCAAGATTCCTCAGCGAATGTGTGATGGACGGTTCAGACCAAACAGCAAATTCCATGTCTGAACACACCCCATCTACACACCTCCAAGAGAGTTATCAGGCCACAACTGATATAGATGAAGTGCTAGCAAATGAAAAGAGAAGAATCATTCGATTCTAGCTCAAAGACTGCCTCCTCTTCCACATGGTTTTTCCACTTCATCCCTTCTCAAAGAGGACCCTGTTTTGCAGGAGGCGAGTGAGGAGCAGAAGATCCAATCTGCAGCTTCCCAGGAGGTTACCATGAGCGACAATGAAGAGGAAATCATCATGGATACCCCCTCTGAAGACATCATCAGCAATGGAGAAGACGCGGGTCATGCATACATGCAAATGTTCCAGTAATACGAAGAGGAACGTAAGCATGGTGACCTCTTTCCTCCCTTATTTGATGAACTTCCTTGTTGCTTTGATGAGGAGGATGGCTATGCCGAGGAGCCTGAGTTGGAGGAGGATCAGATGGATGTCTTTGAACAACCAAAGACTCTGATCCTTGACCAGGAAAAGGAGAGGCTAGTCCATCTTGAGGCAAGCTTTGAAGAAGAGAACCTTCAACAAGAAGGTGATGTTCTGTGGGATGAGCAATCAGTTTGTGATTCCATTTCAGACATCACAATAGTCACCCTTCTTCAAGAAAGCCATGAAGGAGCAGGGGATGAGTTTGACAGGGTCTTCAATGAAGTAGAAGGGAACAAGTCAAACCATGGTGCGCTGCAAAGGGACTATGCACATCAAAGAGCTTATGGTGATGAGCCAGCAGCCATTGATTTCTTGTTGAAACGCACCAGCATGAAGGACCAACATTCGACAAGCTTCCAAGAACAAGAAAAGTACATATATGTTGGGAGCATGTTTGATTCTGATCCACTCGGATGCAAGCCAATCGAGATGGCAGGCAAGAGGAGCAGGTCACCAAGTCTCCATTCCATTCAGCGACTTGTCTAGCACCATAAGTTTCCTAGCCAGGAAGGGGATTTAAAAAAATTTCCCTTTGATTCAGGAGGGAGACAAATATACCTGGTTAGCTGTACATAGTAGTTTGTTTTCAATTTTCTTTCCTGTTTTCCCTAAGTGTTGTTTGCACAGGTAGTGTTTTTAGCCTTGTGTGTGTTTTCCTTTGTGTTTGGGGTAAAAACTTCATGATTGATTCTTGAATCTATCGAGGCTGTTGCTAACCTTTTAAGTTGCGTTCTGACTCCGTGTCCAATGGATTATAAGGCATTGGCTTCTAAGCATAGCAGGCATGCTTCCCCTGGGAGTCGCCAATTTGTTGACCATTTTGGTCCTGCAGCCCAAAATCGGTCCCCTCTTTTTTCCCCTGTTGTTCTGAGCCAGTCCAAAATTTGATTTTTTGCACAATACCTGATTTCTACGAACTCTACAGGCTTTTCTACAGACTCTGCAGGCTGTTTCTACGGACTCCAAAATGACCTTTGCAACATTTTGTCCGAAGGAATTTATAAGGCAAAGGAAGTATCCTTCGGAAGGGTCGTTTTCAACATTCCCGAAGGGCACCTACCCTTCGGGAATGTACAAGAACGAATTCGAGACATTTTTGTAGCACCCAGGTGCCCTCCAATTTTCCCGAAGGGCACTTTTCGAAGGCAGTCGAAGGAAAAGATAAGGACAATTCTTGCGGACATTTTGTCCACAGGGAAAATGGCCGAAACAAAAGCCCGACCAAAGCAAAAAGCCGAAGGAAAGGAAAACGCTGAAGAAATTCCAGGGGGTGACGGGCCCGAAGACGTCAAAATCAAGCACGACGAACTAGCCATCGAAAGTTCAAATGCCTAGTGACGGGTGCACAAACATCAAATTTAAGGCAGTGAAATTGCCGTTGATTTTGAAAAAATTTAAGGACAGGCAGCAAGTGAACTTAGCGACCCGCCAAGAAGATAGCCCCGAGGGTCAAAGGAGCCAGAAAGAGACAAAGCCAAGAAGAGAGTACAAAAACGGACAAAACGGCCCAGGTGGCAAAGGAGAGGCGAGTTATTCCTGCAGCTGGAATAGTGCCTGCCAAGTGGTCATCAAGCAGCGCGAACAATGAACGGCGCGTCTATTTTCTCCACCTTGCATTTATGAGCAGACAAACTGCGTGAATGTCTTCAAGGAGCAGTCTTGTTTGCAAGAAAAGAGGCGCGGCCCATGCTTCCACATTAATGTTTGAACGCCAAAGTCAAGACCGGCGATTACACAGCATGGTTCTAGCAGGCCTCTTCTAGAAAGATGATATCAACAACAGCGACTTCCTCTTCTTGATGCTCTCAACGCACATGGGCTAGCTTGTAAAAAGGCACCAAAGTCTTTTCCAAAGGGGCGCCTTTACTTCTTCTCTTTCTATATATTGTAAAATCTTCTCATTTGAGGCATATCTCTTACTCTGTAAGGCAAAGCTCTGCCCAAAGGTTTGTAAGGCAGAACTCTGCCGGATTTTACCTTGAATCAAGACATAGCATTTTTACCTCCATTCTGAGTTTGCACTTTCGTATGTGTCTATGCCTTTGTTCTGTGTTAAGTCATTTTCCTTTATGCTTTCGCAGGATGATTTCAGCATGTCTAGTGCATTGTGAGCTTTTCTTTTGCAGGTTTGCCAGAAGTGTCCCTAGAGGAGTATAGGTGCCTGTGAATAGACTGCCATAGTGTCTTAGAACGCCTCTGGTAGTTCTTCCTCCCTGTATATCCACGGACCCCTAGCTCACTGATGCAGAAGGATTTCTTGTGTCAAATGAAGTGTATAGGAGCTTCTTCTTGGTGAAGAGTGTATGTTCGGGCTGAGTGGATCAACTTTTTTGGTGTATCAGCTTTTTAGTTTAGGTTTAGGTTCTGTTTTCAGCATCTTTCTCCCTTTTCAACCCCTTTCTTTTCATTTATTTGTTAGCAGTAGGAAATCTAGGACCTAAAAGATACATCAAAGGGAACTAGCCCTTATCTAGAGACTCTCCCCTCAGTTTTGCCGTACCCACAGGCAAGAGGGGAGTTCCCATTTTGACACATGGAAGACAAGAGCTTTGTCTCTTGTCAAGGGTGCAATCCACTGCGTCAACAGGCAGATAATGAATTCTTTCGGACTTTTGTCCGAAGGAATTCCTTCGGACAAAAAGTCCGAAGAAATTCGGAAGGCCACGAAACAAGGTCCGAAGAAAAGCAAGGAAAAACAAGAAGACTAAGGAACGAAGAACAAAGAAAACCTTGGGACTTTTGTCCGAAGAAATTCGAGGAAATGACCAAAGGAGAAGTCCTAAGGAATTCTGCAGAAATAAACCCGAAGAAAATACAGCCAAGCCGAGACACCCAAAAGTAATAGGAAATAAGGTAAGTCCAAAGGAAATTGCCAAATATAGAATCCCGCCAGAAATAGACGCAAACACGCAGACCAGAATAGGACAAAATACATGCAAGCAGGAGCTATTTTCGAACATCGGTCAAAGCTTCCGCTGACTGATTATTAAAGACATGCTCATCCCCGGTTCAACTCGCGCATCCGAGAATCAACCGAAGTTCTAAATTCGAATGTCAAGTTGACTGTTCCAGATTTAGAATTGACTAATTGTTAAGCACTGCATTCACTAGGAGCTTTCCATGCGAGGGAAGTTGATCTCTTCGTCCAACTCAGCATAATCTCTTCGTTTAACTAAGGTTTCAAACACTACAACTCGGCATCAAGCAGCTCACGAAGAAGTTCTAAAATTGACATTTGCGTGGATTTCCATGCAAAAGGAGGCAGGCGGTTTATAACAAAGATAAATTCACTTCATCAAACGAAGAAGCTTCATGCAAGGACAAAAAGGAAAATATATTTTATTGAAAGGCCAAGTAAACCCTGGAGTTAACACTAGTGAATCCTTCTCTTCAAATTTTCAGCGCCAATCTTTGACCTCTTGTAATTTTCTATATAATGGCTTAAAGCGTTGTTTGAAAATGATCCAATCTCTCTTGGTTAGACTAGACTCTGCAATTGGTGAGTTGTGTAAGCTCTTCAATCAATAAGGACTGTACTTTTAGATTTCAAGTTCTGGCATTGTGTATATTTCTTCAGCAATTTGCACAAGTGGTAGATTTCTCTCCCTTCCCAAATTCTGATTCATACCTAGTTGCTAGATTATCCTTATGCAGGTTATGTTAAGTGTTCTTTATTGTCTTTTGCTGAAGCTGTAAGTGGATACTAGCTGGCCGTAAAGTGTCTTTTATCAGACCTCTCTCCATCGTTTTCCCTCAGGTTTAAGTCATTAGATCGAACCTCTTCATGAAATATTTATGTGATTGATTGAAGTCTAAGGTCTTCCTTTTCCCTTGATTGTTCAGTGTTCAAGGTTCCAAGTTGAGTGGATCAGACTTCTGGTGTATCACCCCTTTTAGGTAGGATTTCCCCTTTAAGTTTCTTTCTCCCTTTTCCATGGTAGTCCGCAGCATAGAGTAGGGATCTTCATTGATACATCATACAGGAACCAGCCTTCTCTGGAGGTTCTTCTCATCGTTGAGGCACCCACCCTCGTGAGAAGATCCCATTGTTTCAGCCGGATAGAAGACTGGCCGTTTCACGCACGTCTTCGAATCAAAGCGCAGCTCCAGGTTGACAACAGTAACCTTAGTACCATACCTTGTTCTGAAAAACAAATATAACCAATTTGAAGATAAGTTCCCTCCAATCTTCGTTGTGAAGCCTCTTGACAAGCATACTGCAAAATAAGGTGGCAAATCAACTACCACAACATCTTGAAGAATAGAAAGACTTAGGCAAGCATGCAAAGTCAACTACAAACCTTTGATTACTACCATTGTCTTGGTAATTGTCCCATCTAATTGCAACACTCCTTTTGTGTTTGGCTCATATTTCAAGCCAAGCTAATCAAATATTTGCTTTGGTATAATTGTGCTACTAGAACTACTATCAACCATACAATTGTGAATTAGATTGTCACCATTTATCAAAGAAAAGTAGAAGGGATATGGTTTACCATCTTTACTTGGTGTTGACCATTTTTGGTCCAACAGGCCAAAATCGGTCCCCTTCTTTCCCTATTGTCCTGAGCCAGTTCATTTTTTTATTTTGCACAAATCTGGAATCTCTACGGACTCTGTAGAGAATTTCTACGGACTTTGCAGGCCCATCTCTACGGACTCTGAAGAGAATTCCTACGGACTCCACAGATGTTTCTACGGACTTTGCAGGCATGTTTTCTATGGACTCTGCAGAGAATAAATGGGTTCCCAACACTTAAGCGCAAAATGGACAAGTGCTTGGTTCAATAGTCTGGTTCAGTCATTTTGGTTCAAGTGTTTGGTTCATCGCTTTCGTGCAACGGCAAAGCTCATCGTCAAAGTTCAACAGTCGGTTCAACAGTTTGGTTCAAAGGAACGATTCAATAGTCTCTCGAAGGACAAGTGCCCTTGTGGAGGGCACTTGGTCGGCGTAAGTACCGAAGCAGATTTCCCGAAGGGCACCTTTCGAAGGTAGTTGAAGGAAAAGACAAGGACATAATTCCTTCGGACAAAAGTTCCGAAGAAATTCGGAAGGACTATGAACGAAAAAATCCTGCGAAAAAGGACTTAAGGCAAAGGCAAAGGCAAAGCATAAACGGATTTCTTTCGGACTTTTGTCCGAAGGAATTCTTTCGAACAAAATGTTCGAAGAAATTCGGGGAAAAGTCCACGGGGAGAAAACCCAAAGGAATGCCGAAGGGTAAAGCAAAATGGTCGAGAAAATTCTCGCGGACTTTTGTCTGCAGGAAAAAACCCGAGGAAAAGCTCCGAAGGATTTCAAGACCAAGGGAGCCAAAGGACCCCAAAGGGCAGGGGCCCTTATGGGGGACTCTCAGCCAAAAAGAAAAGCACTTCTCCAAAGCTGAAGGGACACCTTCCCTTCGGAAGTGTCCAAAACAAGAAGCCCGAAGGAAAGGGAAGTGACAAAAAGGCCGAAGCAAAGAATAAGGCCGAAAGAATTCCAAGGGGTGACAGGCCCGAAGACGTCAAAATCGAGCACGGCGAACTAGCCGTTGGAAGTTCAAACGCCCAGTGACGGGTGCGTAGACGTCAAGTTTAATGCGGTGAAATAGCCGTCGATTTTGAAAAAAGTTTAAGGACAGGGCGCGAGTGAACTCAACGACCCGCCAAGAAGATAGCCCCGAGAGCCGAAGCAGCCAGAAAGAGACAAAGCTAGGAAGAGACAAAGTGCGAAAACAGACAAAACGATCTAGGTGGCAAAGGGGAGGCGAGTTATTCTTGCAGTTGGAACAGTGCTTGCCAAGTGGTCATCAGACGGCGCAAATAGTAAGCGGCGCGCCCTGTTTTCTCCACTTTACATTAATGAGCAGACAAACCGCGTGGATGCCTTCAAGGAGCAGTCTTGTTTGTGGAGAAACGGCGCGGCCTATGTTTTTAAACCCCTGAAGTCAAAATCGGAGCCGACACAACACTTATATTTCAGCGGCTTTCTCTTCCCAACGCCCTCAAGACGTGTTGGTCCCCAAAAATGTCACTCATTTTTGGAACATATGAGCTATCTTGGTCCTACAGGTCCAAAATTTCTCTCTTCCCTTCTCAAAATTTGATCTGAGCTTTCAAATTTCTCTTTTTTTTCAAGCTTTCTAGAAATCTACGGACTCTACAGGCTTGAATCTATGGACTCTGCAAGCCAAGTTCTGCGGGCTTCACAGGTTGATTTCTACGGACTTTGCAGATATGTTTCTACAGACTCAACATGCTTGAAATTAGCAGGTTCAACAGACTCAAAAGCTTCTGCAGGGGAGTTCAGTCAAAAGAACAAGCTTCTAACACTTAGTCGTTTCCACGATCGGTTCAGCGCCTCGGTTCAATCAAAAGAGTTCAATCGGCAAATGATAAAGGACAAAGGCTTGAACCATTGAACTTTGAACCACTTTGGTTCAAAGGTTCAATAGATTCAACGACCAAGTGGGTTCAACGTGCTTGGTGCAAAAGATCGAAAGGACTTGGCCAAATAACGAAGGATGAGCCTATTGAACCATTGAACCGTTGAAACAAAGTTGGTTCAATTGGTTGGTTCAATCAGCAGGTTCAAGGGGCTGCCCCAAAGTGAAAAAGGCAAGTGCCCTTGCGGAGGCCAGGCAGCATTGGTTCGAATGTCAAAGAAAAGACAGAATTCCTTTGGATTTGTTCAAAAGCCCCAAAAGGAACAATTCTTTCGGACTTTTTGTCTGATGGAAATGGTAAAGTAAAAGAAGCCGAAAGAATTCTTTTGGGAAGACTTTTCTCGGAAAAACGTCAAGGCAAAATTCCTTCGAACTTTTTGTCCGAAGGAATTCTTTCGGGCTTTTTGTCCGAAGGAAAAGCCAGACGGAAAAAGCCCGAGAACCAAAAGCCTGCCGAAGAAGCAAGAACCCGTCGGGAAAGTTGAAGCCTGAAGTCCGCCCAAAAGATCCCGAAGGGTAGATACCCTTGCGGGGGACACTTGACGTCAAAAAAAGGACCTTTTTCAAGGACCCGAAGGAACACCTTCCCTTCGGGACGTTCCAAAGGCTGAACAAAGACGCAGAAAGGAATCTTAGAAGACTTGGACAAAAAGGACTTCATAGGATGAACTGAATGAACCGAATGAACCATTGAACCAAAAGGTTCAACGGGTTCAAGGTTCAAAGGTTCAACCAAGAGCTTAGAAAGATGAAGCAATGATTGAGCGAGACACAGAATGAACCATTGAACCAAAAGGTTCAACGTGTTCCAGGTTCAAAGGTTCAACCAAGAGCTTAGAAAGATAAAGCAATGATTGAGCGAGACACAGAATGAACCAATGAACCGATTGAACTTTGAACCGAAAAAGTTCAAAGTTCAATGGTTCATAGGTTCAAAAGTTCAAAGGCGGCCTCAGTCAAGAGAGAAGCAACAAACAAGTGGTTCAACCAATGAGCGAAGAAGCGATTGAACCAAGGAGCGATAGAACAAAAGAGACAGAATGAACCAATGAACCGATGAACTTTCAGTGGTTCAACGAGTTCAAGGTTCAACATGGTTCAAGCAGCTGGCGACCATTGACGACCTCTCAGACGTCAAATTTAAAGTAAGGGAAAATCCATGGAAATTCAAATAGAGCGCGGAACTTAAAGGAAGAACCAAGTGATTGAATGAAAAGAGAGCCCAAAGATTTAAATTGCTATAGGGAAGAGAAGATCAACGCAAAGGACCAGACAGTCCATACCAAAGAAAATACATATTAGATGAAGGGACACGCCATAGTTATGGCAGCGCACTGTTCTCAACATGGTCTCTCCAAACAGGACTGAAGGCGCATTGAAGACGTTGACTGCAGCATGGGCCGTCCCATGGAAAAAAGCGTCAATCCTTGCGTAGTTGCTATAAGATTGTAATATCTCTCATTTGTAAAGGAGACTTTCATTTTACAATAGCGAAACTCTGCCCATTTTAAAAGAAGACTGAGACTTTGAGCTTAGGTTGTAATTTCATTTTCATTTTTATCTGAATGAGAAAGCAGGTCGTTTACACACTTTGTGATGTTCTGGCTTGTATCATTTTAAGAAGATCATTCTTACGTCTGTCTTCTGAAGGTGTTCTTATTCATTTAATTTGGTAAGCAGAATTAGTGAAGGTAATAGGGAAGTGCCCTGAAACCAACTGTGGGAAGACTTTGTGCTTTCACAATTGCTTTCAATCTGTGTTTTTCTTTTCTTTGTGTTGAGGATTCTGGGGCGACTTTGTGCCCCCATTATCCTTTGTGATATACTCTTTGGGCAGTTGAGGTGGAAACTTTGCGTTCTGCTTCATCTTGTTGTTACTATGCCCCTTTTGATTACTAGCTACTTTACTATTTAAAAGAAACTCCTGTTGCTTCCTGCAAGAACATTTCCGAAAGAATAGAAGAGCCTTCAATGTTTAAACCAAGATTTTTTCCTTTGTCTGTGTGCATCATCTCTGAAAGAAGAGAGATCGATGATGTATTCTGCCCCCATGTGTTATTTTTTGCTTATTTATTTTGTATATAGCTCCTACGTATCTATAGGGAACCTCCCCTTGATGAGAGGAGAGATTTGTCTCTGATTGATGTAGTAAAGCTGCACACCTGGCCGACCAATCTTCTTGCTGTGGTTGATCAGACTTATTTTGTTGATCAGTACGCTGATTGACAAAATATTCACCCAACAATTTTTGGTGACTTCGCTGGGGATGAACGTGCACTCTGAAGCCTCAAGTTTCAGATTGAAGCAGTTCCTTCTCTTATCTATTATATTAAAGACTCTGACGACTCCGTTCCATGTCTTACCCATTATCATTATAGCCTTACCATCTTTCTCCATCTCCGTTATATTATCTAGTCTGCAAAACCAGAGCCACTAGGAGGAGCACGCAGTTTGAAGGCTCAAGCTTCAAGCTGAAGCAGAGCCTGTTCTTTTCCATTTTTGATTCACAATCTGGCCACTCCACCCAGATTTGTTATCCCTATTTTACATAATTAAATCATGGCAGTTCGAGGCCCCTGGGGTAACTCTTTTGGCCCACTCAACTTAACTCCACCTTTGCATGAACTCTCACGTAGTTCAAGAAAGAATTTTCCCAAATTCTTTGGTGATGGGATAGTTCACACTGATGAACACATTGCAGCCTTCAGCATAGCTAGTGGTGTTATAGGGGTGGAATTTGAAGACATGGCAGTCAAGCTTTTTGTGGAGACACTACAAGGTGCTGCTGCAAATTGGTTCTACCATCTGCAAGCTTGATCAGTGACTGACTGGGATACACAAAAAGCCAAGTTTGAAGCCAGGTTCAAGCTTGCAGAAGATGCACATGCCTTGCTAGCACAACTCACACAGATGAAGGAGCCCCATGAACCTATGAGGGACTTCATTGCCAGGTTCAACAAGCTGAGGCACAGGATTCCCATGATCGCCTAGACAACACTTCAAAATCTCATGTGTTTCTTCATCAACTCGCAGCTGCTTGAAGTGAGTTTTCTGTTGAGACGGGCTAGACATATAGACTTTGAGGCTGCTCAAGACTTGGCTACTAAGCTAGAAGATGACCTTATCTTGGCAGGAAAAATAAGGAGAGACCCAAACAGAGGTAAACCCTCTTCATCTTCTGAATACTCACCCACAGCCACCATTGACCCAATGGTACAAAAGCTGGTAAATGAACTGCTAGCGTTGAAAAGACAAGTGGCACAAGGTAAGTCATCTGCTCCTTCATACAGAGATGTACCAAGGACATTCCCCAATCAGCCATATCAAGGCAACGCTGCCAGAAGTCAAGGGCAACCAAATCGTCTTCCTCCCCCACAGAGGAACCTTGCCCTTGAAGCACCTCCAACCAACTCAGCAGTGGGATATCTGGAAACAGAACATGTTTCCTATCTCCAACCTGAATTTGAGCAAGAAAATGATGTTGGTCTCTTCATGGAGGATCAAGAAGAATCAGCTGGCGACTCCCACATTGGTTACCTGAATTACCAGGATGAACCCAGAAGTGAAGGTGAAGCAGATGAGGAATCATACGTAGTATTCAACCGGTCTGAGAATCAGTCAGCCCAACAAGCTGATAAAGAAAGAACAGAGGAACGAACTCAGCCTGCAATTCCAATTGCTAAGTAGGGAACCACTCTGCCTTTCAGTCAAAGGACCCAATGATTGCCAAGAAGGTTAGTACATCAAACATCTCTGTGCCTTCTACTTCAACTTCACAAATCAGTCCTCCCCCTCCCAAAAACCAAAAAGATGAACTCCCATCCTCTCTTCCAAGTCCATCTCAGTCATTTGACATGATTGATCATGTCAAAAAATTCGATATTCAAATGTCTGAGTTTGAATCCCTGCAAGTCAATTATGAGCAGTTAAACATTGGTGAAGAGCTAGGTGTGGACCCGTCTAAGGCAAAGATTGTGGTCACCCAAATGTCAGCCCCTGCTGCTCAAATTCTGTTTGAGCCTTCAGGCAGGAGTAATTACTCCTTGACCACAGAGGATGCTCATGTCTCAGCTGATCAAAGTCCCGTGGCTGGCAATCCAGGATTTGATCCAAATCAAGCATCAAAAGAATTGGTAGGGCGCAGTACAAATCAAGAAGGATCTTCCATCTTCGATGAAGAGAAATCTAATAAAAGATCAGCGTTTGATGATGCTTGGATCCTGGAATTCGATGGCAGCAATTCTTCCACTCATGCTGGATGCAGATCTCTGATGCTCGGATTGAAAACTGCTCAGGGTGAAGAGGTCAAACTCCTTCACACCAAAGGAGATGTTGAGCTGATGGTTTGTCAGGAGCTTGATGCTGACAATCAAAGCATGTGCTAGACTGAACCAGCAGAACAGCAAGTTATGATGGTGGACCATACTGCTATACTTTGAAATCAGCAAAATAAACCCTTCGCCAAGAGAGCAAGGAGTTATGGTTTTCAAATTAAAGACCACCTCCTGCCATGGGGCAAGAAGAAGAAAGAGCCAAGAGGAAGACGCAGAAAATTGGTTTCCTGGTGGAGAGCTCCATTCGCCCGTCACCGTTTCTGGGGACAGAATGGTTCCCTGCTGATTTATCAGGATGGCATCCCCTTTTCTTCGCCGCACAAGGAGCAGTGTCTTAAGTACATCAATTCTTGAAGTATTAGATGAGTTCACCTGTACGTATGTATATTTGTAGTCTTTAGTTCTATTTTGTTCTTTTCATTTTCGTTTTTGAAGACTTTCTTTTTGGGTAGCACGACTCCGTAGCCCAATGGCACACTTCAAGGCACTGGAGATTCTGGTTTCTACTCCCCTCAGCTGTGTTTCAAGTTTTCACTTGAAGGAAGTTCTCCAACTGGAGCCAGCTGATGGCCCCCAAAAATGTCACTCATTTTTGAAACAACATATGAGCTATCTTGGTCCTACAGGACCAAAATTTCTCTCTTCCCTTCTCAAAATTTGTTCTAAGCTTTCAAATTCCTCTTTTTTTTCAAGCTTTCTAGAAATCTACGGACTCTGCAGGCTTGAATCTACGGACTCTGCAAGCCAAGTTTTGCAAGCTTCACAGGTTGATTTCTACGGACTCTGTAGATATGTTTCTACAGACTCAACATGCTTGAAATTAGCAGGTTCAACAGACTCAAAAGCTTATGCAGGGGAGTTCAGTCAAAAGAACAAGCTTCTAACACTTAGTCGTTTCCACGATCGGTTCAGCACCTCAATTCAATCAAAAGAGTTCAATCGGCAAATGATAAAGGACAAAGGCTTGAACCATTGAACTTTGAACCACTTTGGTTCAAAGGTCAAAAGGTTCAACGACCAAGTGGGTTCAACGTGCTTGGTGCAAAAGATCAAAAGGACTTGGCCAAATAACGAAGGATGAGCCTATTGAACCATTGAAACGTTGAACCAAAGTTGGTTCAATCGGCAGGTTCAAGGGGCTGCCCCAAAGCGAAAAAGGCAAGTGCCCTTGCGACGGGTAGGCAGCATGGGTTTGAAGGTCAAAGAAAAGACAAAAATTCCTTCGGATTTGTTCAAAAGCCCCAAAAAGAACAATTCTTTCGGACTTTTTGTCCGATGGAAATGGTAAAGTAAAAGAAGCCGAAAGAATTCTTTCGGGAAGACTTTTCTCAGAAAAACGTTAAGGCAAAATTCCTTCGGACTTTTTGTCCGAAGGAATTCTTTCGGGCTTTTTGTCCGAAGGAAAAGCCAGACGGAAAAAGCCCGAGAGCCAAAAGCCTGCCGAAGAAGCAAGAACCCGTCGGGAAAGTTGAAGCCTGAAGTCCGCCCAAAAGATCCCGAAGGGTAGATACCCTTGCGGGGGACACTTGACGTCAGAAAAAGGACCTTTTTCAAGGACCCGAAGGGACACCTTCCCTTCGAGACGTTCCAAAGGCTGAACAAAGACGCAGAAAGGAATCTTAGAAGACTTGGACAAAAAGGACTTCATAGGATGAATTGAATGAACCGAATGAACCATTGAACCGTTGAACAAAAAGGTTCAACGGGTTCAAGGTTCAAAGGTTCAACCAAGAGCTTAGAAAGATGAAGCAATGATTGAGCGAGACACAGAATGAACCAATGAACCAATTGAACTTTGAACCAAAAGAGTTCAAAGTTCAATGGTTCATAGGTTCAAAAGTTCAAAGGCGGCCTCAGTCAAGAGAGAAGCAGCAAACAAGTGGTTCAACGGATGGTTCAACCAATGAGCGAAGAAGCGATTGAACCAATGAACGAAGAAGCGATAGAACAAAAGAGACAGAATGAACCAATGAACCGATGAACTTTCAGTGGTTCAACGGGTTCAAGGTTAAACATGGTTCAAGCAACTGGCGACCATTGACGGCCCCTCAGACGTCAAATTTAAAGTAAGGGAAAATCCATGGAAATTCAAATAGAGCGCGGAACTTAAAGGAAGAACCAAGCGATTAAATGAAAAGAGAGCCCGAAGATTTAAATTGCTACAGGGAAGAGAAGATCAACGCAAAGGACCAGACAGTCCATACCAAAGAAGAGACATATTAGATGAAGGGACACGCCATAGTTATGGCAGCGCACTGTTCTCAGCATGGTCTCTCCATAAAGCACTGAAGGCGCATTGAAGACGTTGACTGCAGCATGGGCCGTCCCATGGAAAAAAATGTCAATCCTTGCGTAGTTGCTATAAGATTGTAATATCTCTCATTTGTAAAGCAGACTTTCATTTTACAAGAGCAAAACTCTGCCCATTTTGAAAGAAGATTGAGACTTTGAGCTCAAGTTGTAATTTCATTTTTATTTTTATCTGAATGAGAAAGCAGGTCGTTTACAGACTTTGTGTTGTTCTAGCTTGTATCATTTTAAGAAGATCATTCTTACGTCTTTTTTCTGAAGTGTGTTCTTATTCATTTAATTTGGTAAGCAGAATTAGTGAAGGTAATAGGGAAGTGCCCTGAAACCAACTATGGGAAGACTTTGTGCTTTCACAATTGCTTTCAATCTGTGTTTTTCTTTTCTTTGTGTTGAGGATTCTGGGGCGACTTTGTGCCCTCATTATCCTTTGTGATATACTCTTTGCGCAGTTGAGGTGGAAACTTTGCGTTCTGCTTCATCCTGCTGTTACTACGCCTCTTTTGATTACTGGCTACTTTACTATTTAAAAGAAACTCCTGCTCTTTCCTGCAAGAACACTTCTGAAAGAAGAGAAGTGCCTTCAGTGTTTACACCAGGATTTTCTCCTTTGTCTGTGTGCATCATCTCTGAAAGAAGAGAGATCGATGATGTATTCTACCCCCATGTGTTATTTTCTGCTTATTTATTTTGTATATAGCTCCTACGTATCTATAGGGAACCTCCCCTTGATGAGAGGAGAGATTTGTCTCCGGTTGATGTAGTAAAGCTGCACACCTGGCCGACCAATCTTCCTGCTGTGGTTGATCAGACCTATTTTGTTGTTCAGTACGCTGATTGACAAAATATTCACCCAACAAGACACACATGGGCCACTTGTCAAAGGGCGCCAAAAGTCTTTTCCAAAAGGGCGCCTTTACTTATTCTCTTTCTATATATTGTAAACTTCTCATTTTGAAAAAAAATCTCTTAGCCCGTAAAGCAAAGCTCTACCCAAAAACCTCTGGGCTTCTAAGGCATAACTCTGTCGGATTTTACCTTAAATCGAGACAGCAGTTTTTATCTCCATTCTGAGTTTGCACTTTAATATGTGTCTATGCCTTTGTTCTGTGTTAGGTTATTTTTCTTTATGCTTTCGCCAGATGATTTCAGCATGTCTAGTGCATTGTGAGCTTTTCTTTTGCAAGTTTGCCAGAAGTGTCCTTAGAGGAGTATAGATGCCTGTGAATAGACTGTCATAGTGTGTCTGAGGACGCCTCTGGTATTTCTTCCTCCCTGTATATCCACGGACCCCTAGCTCACTGATGCAGAAGCATTTCTCGTGTCAAATGAAGTGTATGGGAGCTTGTTCTTGGTGAAAAGTGTATGTTCAGGCTGAGTGGATCAACTTTTTGGTGTATCACCTTTTAATTTAGGTTTAGGTTCTGTTTTCAGCATCTTTCTCCCTTTTCAACCCCCCCACTTTTTTCATTTATTTGTTAGCAGTAGGAATCCAGGACCTAAAAGATACATCAAAGGGAGCTAGCCCTTATCTAGAGACTCTCCCCCCAGTTTTGCCAGGCCCACAGGCAAGAGGGGAGTTTCCATTGTGACGTGTGGAAGGCAAGAGCTCAGCCTCCTGTCAATGGTGCAATCCACTGCGTCAATAGTTTTTGGCACGCCCGGTGGGACCAACTAGGACAAGTTGTGTACAAAGAGTTGAAGAATTTTTGGTGTGTTCTTCAACCACCCAGCCTTTGGAGGCTTTTTTATCAACACCAATGGCGACTCCGAGTTGAATCCGCTGGTTAAGCAGTCCTGGTGCCATCAAGAAATCACATTTTTATATGGTTTTGATCAAGCTCAGGTTGTCATGAAACCACCTCAAACTCCAGCATTACTTCCCTCATTGTTGAAAGGGTAACCAGGAGAGTTGTTTGAGGTGATTCCATGAACATTTTGAGCTTGATCGAAAAATATGAAGAAATACAAGGTACATGGTTCTAAGCAATGGATTATACATGCCAAAATGCGCTTTCATTTGAAACAGCTCTTCCTATGCATCAGCAGACCCTTCCTAGTCTTCCTCAACTCCCTCAGATCACTAATCATGATGGCAAGCTCCTGACTTGGAAGGAAATAGTGGAATCATGGGGCAAGAAAGAGGAGAAGAAAGGTTTTGCTCAAAACCTTGAAAAAGACGAAGCTGCTCCTACCCATCTTGATGATGCCTATGACCTCCAAGAAAGGCTCTTCCAGGAAGACATAGCCAGGAGAATTGCAGAGTTGGAATCCAAAGAGAGATTCCTCAGCGAATGTGTGATGGACGGTTCAGACCCAACAACACATTCCATGTCTGAACACACCCCATCTACACACCTCCCAGAGAGCTATCAGGCCACACTTGATATAGATGAAGTGCTGGCCAAATGGAAAGAGGAGAATCATTCAATTCTAGCTCAAGGAATACCTCCTCTTCCACATGGTTTTTTCACTTCACCCCTTCTCAAGGAGGAACCTATTATGCAGGAGGCGAGTGAGGAGCAGAAGATCCAATCTGCACTTTCTCAAGAGGCTATCATGGATGTCAAAGAAGATGAAATCATCATGGAGGCTTCTTTTGAAGACATCATCAGCAATGGAGAAGACTCAGGTCACGCATACATGCGGATGTTCTAGCAATATGAGGAGGAACATAAGCATTGTGAGCTCTCTCCCCCCTTGTTCGATGAACTTCCTTGTTGCTTCGATGAGGAGGATGACTATGCCGTGGAGCCAGAGTTGGAGGAGGATCAGGAGAATGTCTTTGAACAACTAGAGACTCTAATCCTTGAGCAGGAAAAGGAGAGGCTGGTCCATCTTGAGGAAAGCCTTGAAGAAGAGAGCTTTGAACAAAGTGATGTTCTGTGGGATGAGCAATCAGTTTGTGATTCCATTTCAGACATCACAACAGTCACCCTTCTTCAAGAAGGCCAAGAGAAAGCAGAGGATAAGTCTGACAGAGTCTTCAACGATGCAGAAGGAGATGAGCCAATTCATGATGCATTGCAAAGGGACCATGCACAACAAAGGGCTTATGGTGATAAGCCAACAACCATTGATTTTTGGATAAAATGCACTGGCATGAAGAGCCAGCATTCAACAAGCTTCAAAGAACAAGAAGAGTACATATATGTTGGAAGCATGTTCTATTCTGATCCACTTGGATACAAGCCAATCAAGGTGGCAGGCAAGAGGAGCAGGTCACCAAGTCTCCATTCCATTCAGCCACTTGTCTGGCACCATAAGTTTCCTTGCCAGGAAGGGGACTTAAGAAATTTTCCCTTTGATCCAGGAGGGAGGCAAATATACCTAGTTAGTTGTACGTAGTAGTTTGCTTTCAGTTTCTTTTCTTGTTTTCCCTAAGTGCAGTTTGCACAAGTAATGCTTTTAGCCTTGTGTGTGTTTTCCTTTGTGTTTGGGGTAAGAGCTTCACGTTTGATTCTTGGATCTATCAAGGCAGTTGCTAACTCTTTCAAAGCTGCATCTGACTCCGTGCCCCATGGACTTTAAGGCAACTGGTTTCTAAGCATAGCAGGGATGCTTCCCCTGGGAATCGCCAATTTGTTGACCATTTTTGGTCCAACAGGCCAAAATCGGTCCCCTTCTTTCCATGTTGTCCTGAGCCAGATCATTTTTTGATTTTGCACAAGTCTGGAATCTCTACGGACTCTGCAGGCCCATTTCTACGGACTCTGCAGAGAATTCCTACGGACTCCACAGGCGTTTCTATGGACTCTGCAGGCATGTTTTCTACGGACTCTGCAGAGAATAAATGGGTTCCCAACACTTAGGCGCAAAATGGACAAGTGCTTGGTTCAATAGTTCGGTTCAGTCGTTTTGGTTCATTGCTTTGGTGCAACGGCAAAGCTCATCATCAAAGTTCAACAGTCGGTTCAACAATTTGGTTCAAAGGAACGGTTCAATAGAGTCTCCCGAAGGACAAGTGCCCTTGCAGAGGGCACTTGGTCGGCGACAGTACCGAAGCAGATTTCCCGAAGGGCACCTTTCGAAGGCAGTTTAAAGAAAAGACAAGGACATAATTTCTTCGGACTTTTATCCGAAGGAATTCCTTCGGACAAAAGTTCCGAAGGACTATGAACGAAAAAATCCCGCGAGAAAGGACTTAAGGCAAAGGCAAAGCATAAACGGATTTCTTTCGGACTTTTGTCCGAAGGAATTCCTTCCGACAAAATGTCCGAAGAAATTCGGGGAAAAGTCCACGGGGAGACAACCCGAAGGAATGCCGAAGGGTAAAGCAAAATGGTCGAGACAATTCTTGCGGACTTTTGTCCGCGGGAAAAAAGTCCACAGGGAAAAAGTCCGCGGGAAAAACCTGAGGAAAAGCTCCGAAGGATTTCAAGACCAAGGGAGCTGAAGGACCCCGATGGGCAGGTGCCCTTGCGGGGGACTATCAGCCAAAAAGAAAAGCACTTCTCCAAAGCTGAAGGAACACCTTCCCTTCGGGAGGGTCCAAAACACGAAGCCCGAAGGAAAGGGAAGCGACAAAAAGGCCGAAGCAAAGGAAAAGGCCGAAAGAATTCCACGGGGTGACGGGCCCGAAGACGTCAAAATCGAGCACAGCGAACTAGCCATTGGAAGTTCCAACACCCAGTGACGGGTGCGCAAACGTCAAGTTTAATGCAGTGAAATAGCCGTTGATTTGAAAAAAGCTTAAGGACAGAGCGCGAGTGAACTCAGCGACCCGTTAAGAAGATAGCCCCGAGAGCCGAAGGAGCCAGAAAGAGACAAAGCCAGGAAGAGACAAAGTGCGAAAATAGACAAAACGGCCCAGGTGGCAAAGGGGAGGCGAGTTATTCCTGCAGTTGGAACAATGCTTGCCAAGTGGTCATCAGACGACACAAACAGTAAGCGAAGCGCCCTGTTTTCTCCACTTTAATGAGCAGACAAATCGCGTGGGTGCCTTCAAGGAGCAGTCTTGTTTGTGGAGAAACGGCACGGCCTATGTTTTTAAATGCCTAAAGTCAAAATCGGAGCCAACACAGCATTTATATTTCAGCGGCTTCCTCTTCCCAACGCCCTCGAGACGCACATGGGCCACTTGTCAAAGGGCGCCAAAAGTCTTTTCCAAAGGGGCACCTTTACTTCTTCTCTTTCTATATATTGTAAACTTCTCATTTTGAAAAAAAATCTCTTAGCCCGTAAGGCAAAGCTCTGCCCAAAAACCTCTGGGCTTGTAAGGCATACCTCTGCCGGATTTTACCTTGAATCGAGACAGCAGTTTTTACCTCCATTCTGAGTTTGCACTTTCGTATGTGTCTATGCCTTTGTTCTGTGTTAAGTCATTTTCATTTATGCTTTCGCAGGATGATTTTAGCATGTCTAGTGCATTGTGAGCTTTTCTTTTACGGGTTTGCCAGAAGTGTCCCTAGAGGAGTATAGGTCCCTGTGAATAGACTGCCATAGTGTGTCTGAGGACGCCTCTGGTATTTCTTCCTCCCTGTATATCCACGGACCCCTAGCTCACTGATGCAGAAGCATTTCTCTTGTCAAATGAAGTGTATGGGAGCTTGTTCTTGGTGAAAAGTGTATGTTCAGGTTGAGTGGATCAACTTTTTGGTGTATCACCTTTTAGTTTAGGTTTAGGTTCTGTTTTCAGCATCCTTCTCCCTTTTCAACCCCCCCTTTCATTTATTTGTTAGCAGTAGGAATCCATGACCTAAAAGATACATCAAAGGGAGCTAGCCCTTATCTAGAGACTCTCCCCCCAGTTTTGCCAGGGCCACAGGCAAAAGGGGAGTTTCCATTGTGACGTATGGAAGACAGGAGCTCAACCACCTGTCAAAGGTGCAATCCACTGCATGAACACTTGATTGTACTTCAACCTTGATTAGTTGTACCTTCTCTTTAATACGTTGTACCTCTTGCTTAACATGTTGCCCCGAAATAGTGAGAACCACACTTTCCTTCCTTATTGGTCCAACTAAGATATAGAGGTTAGAGAGCTCTTCTTGGAGCAAATCCTTTTGTCCCGGAATAGTTAAAGTGTCCCACATTGATACACTCACATGTGCATTCTTCGTTTGGTCTATGATGTTAAGACGAGTGTCGGTAACCCTTGCTTGCCCCTTCAGAACAATAGTTCTTTCTTGACTATGGGAAGTTTGAGATATTACATTGATTCCAACAATCTGATTTTTCTGATTTTCTTGTACCTTTGGGGCTACAAGAGGCTCATTAGTCTTTTTAGAAGATGAAGACGACAAATCAAAAGTTTTTGCTACCTCTTGTGCGTCATCTATTGGTCTCCTCTTAGCTCTTGTGAAAATTGTTTTGGGCTAACCACCCTGTTTGTATCCATTTGTTGATTCATGGCACAATGATCTCCTTCTTGCCAATTTACAAATGTGGTATTAGATTGCCCTTGACCATCATGTATCTCTCCTTGAGGTGGCATTTTAGTTTGTGATAGTTGAGACGTTGCTACACCTTGCATAACTAGAGATTGATTCAATACTACATTTGGGCAAGAGACTTCACTATGGGATTGATTACATGGATTACACCATTCTTGCTCTTGCATGAGGTTGTTTTGAATACGAATAATAGCTTTGGAAGAGGAGGGAGTACTTGCATCAACAATGTTATATGACCTAGATTGTGTAATGTCTAATATCCCTTTTCCATCTACAAATTAATCACTCTCAAATCATAGATCTCAAAGATAACTTGCATCCAACAACAGACATGGAGATCACATGTTATGAAGAAGCTTTGTAGCCAGCAATAAAGTCAGCCATGAAGGCAACAAATTGCAAGCCTTTCATAGAAAGCGCAAGGCTTAAAGGGGAGTTGCAGCCAGCAACAAAGGAAAAGGAGATCGCCAATGTTGGGGAGAAGCGCCAACATAAAATAAGAGAAATCACCTACAAATGTAGGTCTACAAAATGCAACACTAATAACAGCAACCATCATTAATCAATCAAATCGCAAGTCTATGGAGCGCAGCAGCTTTTAGTCACTAACTAATTAATTCATTCATTCATTTGTTATCAACTTCATTTGAATGAGGGGATGCCACCTTTAGAAGAGTCATATCTTTCAATAGAAAATTGAAGATATAAATAATCCATTATGGGAATGGAAGAAGGTATCGAATTCATGTATTTAACCATTTAATCTTGTACAAGCGTCATGCTTGCAATTACAATTAAGGACGGAAACCCTTAGTTGTGTAATTTGATCACAAGGATGAAAACCCTTGTCATCATAAAACCCAAGGACAAAACCCCTTGTGGATTAAATACTCTATTATTTGAAAATTTAGAATTAAAAATTCATTTTATTATATAAGTTTTTATTTCAAGTTTAAAATCAATAATTCTTTAAAACGAGATTTCCAAAGAATCCAAATTCTTGCATAATATTCTGATTTGGAATATTACAGTGGTATCAAAGCTTTCCATCCTGCCAGCCTGTGAAATAAAAATCATATGCAAGATAACAATAAGAATATTCTGTATTACCAGAAGGAGACATGGAAGATGATAGAAATATTGAGAGGATAGATAAACTTATCGAAGGCCAAGAACAATTGGCAAATACAGTGGCACAAATGACCCATACCATGAAAATGATGATGAATTTCAATACACAAAAGGTAGAACCTAGTTCATCCATCTCTGAGCTCAAATGTAAAACAAACACATCATCATATCGGCATTGCCAACCAACATTCATTCCAAGAAAAGAACCAAAGGAAGAAATTCCAAAATCATTTAATGATGATCTTATAATTTGATTTGAAGCATATCAATCACTTCCGGAGGGAATCCAAAGGGGAATTACCCTACAAACTTATATGGCAATGAGAAAAAATGAAGCTGCATCTCAGCCTGCAAATTCGGATGCTCGAGAATTTTGTGATAATCTTAAATCTGTGAGGCAAGTTGACCATAATCGGGAAGTTCCTTCCAGAAAAGATAGTGATGGGAATGAGATAGATAAATTCAGAAATACTAGTGATGTGAATGCGCTAAACTAAAAGGATCCAAACATGCATCTAAATGTATAGGAAAGTACAGCAAACTAGAGAAATCATTGTGAGAATAAACCAATGCAACTTTCGTGAGAAAACTTTTGCATGTCCCCTGGTTGTCATTTGGGTACTTAGTCACCTTCCACTGAGTGCAAAGAAAGTATATCAAAAATCTATACCAATAGCGAGCTATACAATGCTGAATATGAGAAAAGGAACTTGGCAGTTCTGAATATGAACGAGAAATCAAATTTACAATAGGTTTCGGAGGGGAATTCAAATTCCATGTGTCAAGAGTTAGCAAAGTCAAAAATGACGGTGCTTCTTTTACAAGCATTACCTTTGTTTAGGCAAGCTGATAAGAAAAAGATTAAATTGAGAATTGGTCAAGCTGCCTCTGGTAACTATGTCTTGGATCCATTAGATAACACCAGAATTCATCAGAAATTATATGAACTAGCCAAAAAAATGGCCGAGAATGTCTATTATGAAGATGTGGGGCATGATTTAGATGACAGAGATAACGAACAACAAGAGATGGCAATTGAACATGTCAAAATTCATTCACATTTGCTAAAGGTCCTTGATATTGATGAATATACTATAAGGATGGAACAACGATCAAACAATAAAAAACATGAAACCCTTGATAATGGAAAGGCTTAGGTGATTTCGGACAGCCTTGGAGTCATTGATGACTAGTATGAAGGTTCTGATTTTAGTATTCATCATAGCAGAGGTTCACTTTCTTCACATGAACATGATTGGAAGAATCAATTTGTGGTGATTGTTGATAACCCATTGTTTGAATGGGTGTTGGTATTGCATATGACAATCCACCTTTTGAGTTGGATGATGGGACTACTCCTGGTTGTAGCATTGCACTTGGTGAAAATAGCAAGGTATGGGATTTGGGAGAAGATTCAGAACTTTGAGTTGGAGTGTGGTTTTCAGCTTAATTTTGATTTAGGATCACATTATGAGGTGATTGGTTATCCTCCTAGGAGACCACCAGATATGAAATGTGTAATTGAGGAGACAAAATAAGATTTCATAGGAAGTTTTGTGACATTAGGAGATGTAGCATCTTCATGGGATGAATTGATTCATGGAGACTTCTTCATTTCTGATTTTGATGCTTGCTGGAAATTTCAGAACAGCAGCAAGGAAAGTTGTTGGTGCTTTCATGGATGGGCTACAAGGGATTACCAAAGAAGTCACAAATTTCCTTGACGTGCACGTTGATTTGGATGGCACTTGGAGTTATGTCGTGCACCTTTCTAGGCATGTTGGAGATCATTCTTGATTGGGTATCCATACTTGGGATCCTCAGCAAGGATTGATGAAGTTAATTGGGAATGGAAGGGAGGATCTTTGGAGGTATAAGGATGAAAATTTCAGAATTAATGATGTTGTTCCTTTCTTTACCAGCCATTTGGTGATTCTATTTGCTTATCTACAAATGGATTGGAGAGAGATTTTGAGTAAGGATTGGAGTAATGAACGAATGGTTACTTTTGGGAGTGTTACTTGGCAAACAAGGGATTAGAATTCCAGTGCTAAGCTTGTTTTTGGGTTGCAGTCACTTCACTTTTTGGTTTGCTCTCATTCAAGGGCGTTGGCACTTCTGTGATATCCCCATTTCCACATCATGAATAAACAGGGCTTGAATACTTTTGGTCTATTTTTTCATTAGACTAAAGGAACCATTTTTGGGGAATGTTATTTCATTAGTTATTTATTAATTGTCGAAATAATGATTGTTATCATAATGCAATTATTAATTAATTAATAGAATATTTAAAAATTAGTTTTTACCACCAAAGTGCTTAAATTAATTAATTATTAATTTATTTACTTTAAAGTGATTTTAATTACTATTTTAATTAAGGTCAATAATTAATATATTATTCAAAAAAGTAGATGTCGACATGGGAGCTAAAGAAAGGAAAAGGAAAGGTGTTTTATCTTCCCAAAGTGGTTCACCCTCTTTGGAAGTTATAAATACATGGCAAAGGCTACAATGGAGGACATGCTGAACTTTGATAAAATTGTTTTTCATGCTTGAAAAAAAAATATTTGGATGCATGTCCAATAAGTGTTCGCTACTGTTGGTGATTGATCAATCTAAAAGGTGTCTTTTGACACCACTATTGCTAATAGAAATCTTTTTTTTGCCTTAATGAGTAGGGCGAATTGCTTTGGAGGGTTTGTGTGCATGCTTTTGAGAGTTTCGTAGTCTTTTCCTTGCATCTTAAGTTTGTTAATTTATTATGCTAATTTTGCAAGTGGAGCAAACCACTTGGGGAGCTTTGATCTAGAGTTTAATTGGTCAAAAATTCACAAATTAAATAATCTGATTTTATTTAGTATTTTTCTAATTGTTCTTGTAAAGTTTTGGATGATTTGTGAAGGGTTTTGAAAGAAAAAAATTAAATAATAATTTGCAAATTATTATTTAATTATTTGACAGGTTTTCGAAGGATTTTCCACTTGCGAAAGGCAAAAATATTTTTACTATTTTTCTGCTATTTTTCCAAGCACTTTGGAAGTGGGGCGATTGACCTAGAAGGGCTATTTTGGCATTTTCCAAGCTCAAATAGGTCGCTGGAATTTTTTTGATATTTTTCGGAGGATCACAGTTATTTTTAGCAAAGGTTTGAAGAGGAATTTCACTCCAAATAGTAGCTGTAATTTTGATAATAAATCAGAAATTTCTGTGATCATTTTGTGGCATTTGAGCTTCAGAGAACGGATAAAAAATTTACTTATTTGAGCAAATTAAATTCTGAATTTTTTCTGCATATTTTTAGTTGTTTCGAATTAAGTTATTGGCTGGATTTTACCCACAAAACCCTATATTTTTGGTGCCTAGGGTTTCTAGGATTCATTAATGGTTTTGAGAACCTATTTGCACTCTAGGGTTTGTTGATTGCATTTTTAGATTTGAGGATTTTGGGGAAAACCCCTTTTGCACTAATTCATCCCATTTTGGGACATTACACCTTTGTCAAGAAAGTAATAGTTTTCAGTTGAAGATTGCTTGGAGGTGTTTCTCAACCACTTTTGAGTTATTTTGGTGCAACACAATGCTTTTCATGCATGCTTATACTTGGGAAATTCATTGGTGCTGTTGTTGTCCTTTGCATAGAGCACTAAAATTAGATTGTACTTCAACGATTTCAATTTTAAACAGTAGACATTATTCTTTACTTCAAACCTTCCTAACTCAGAGAGTTCATCTTATGAAGGTTTGTGATGTAAACTTTGATATTTTACTCGTGGTGTGGGTTCAGGATAGCGAACTTCTGCATGCTTTGGTTCATCATTCAGTGACCCTTGGAATTGGAACAGTAAGTGTTTTTGCTAGTCTTCATGGTTGTATCAGATTAGCACAGAGGAGACATGTTAGATCCATATGGTGTTATGTTGGTGACTTTGTTGAACTCTTGCAAAGGATTGCTTTTCTTTTTGCAAGAAGATTGGAGGAGTTCGCATATGCAATTATGACTTTGCACGACACCTTGAGGAGGTATATTGAGGAGTATGGTTTTGGGTTGAACAAATATTTCTTCCAATTGCCCAAGATCATGTTAGGTACAGGGATTGCACTTATGGACCTTATTGGGAAGATTCAACAGGAGATGTTTCATGGTATAGGTTTCAACACTTACAAACATCTCAGCTTGGGATTTGATGATGATTACCTTCCTAGGTTACAAGAGAGGAGTGTGTTGTGGCACAATGTTTTTACATTTTTTATTAGAGTGGCACAGCGTCAGCATGGTGGTTCTATTCTGAGATTGACTTGGGACCTTGGGATCATTTTTGGTTTCAATTTAGATCAGTCTAATGATTGTGGGGTTGTATTGACATTGCTTGAGGACAAGCAATCTTTGGGTAGAGCAGACTGTAATGTCCCCATTTTCGGCTTCTCTTGCATTTCAGTTGGCACTGACCTTCTAGGTGTGTGTCAGGGTTATCAAAGGAGTCATTTGATGTTTCTAGTGAGCTCAAGTGGTCTGGAGGACTCATATGCCACTTTTAGATGTGATTTTTGGCTTTCGATATGGTCTCCAACATTTTTGGAGGGAGCGTCTATTTTTAGTCACCCTATTGAGTCCATTTATCATCTTTCATCATTGGGATCACTCCTATGAAGTCAGTTTTCAGTTCCGATGCATTTCGACTATTTTCGCTAATTGAGTGTAAGATTGAGCTATATTTAATTAATTTTACTAAGGTTGCCATTTTAATTAAAATATTTAATTGGGTACCTCAATATTATAGTTCGTTGAAAAGAGAACAAAAAGATTTAAATGATGAGATGCTAAAAAGTGACTTTCGATACCAAAAAATGTTTTAAACCTACGTTATCGGATACTGCAGGGGAGGGTCCTGGATATGTTGGGAAATGCGGATACGGCGATCTGCGTCCGATCCACGGGGGATACGGCCAGGGCACGTCTTGCCCCCTGCGAATACGACCGGATCGGACACGGATCGTACCGTATCCGCATCATGGACGTATCCAGCCGTATTCGCAAGGGGTAAGACGTGCCCTAGCCGTATCCCCCGCAGATCGGACGAATAAAAAAATATTTTAATTTTTTTTCACTTTATAGAAAAAAAGTCAAATGCAAACGCATTAGTCAAACCCTAATATAACTGCATTTGCTGCATTTTAAAATTTATTTTATCATTCACTGCATGACTCCCTGGGACTCCCGTCCCTGCGCGACTACCCGCAACTCCCGTGACTACGTGACTGCGTGCTGCGTCCCTGCGTCCCTTCGTGTTGCTACGTTCGCTGGTTTGGTTTTTATTTTTTAAACTTCAATCTTTTTAATTTTTTTTCCTAAACTCTAAACTGTAGGTTTAGGGTTTTATAAATTATAAACTAAATTTATATTATATAGTTTAGTTTTTTAAATTTATTTCTTTTAACTTTTTAAATTGAAATTTTAATAAATATTAAATAATGTTAAAATTTAGACTTATAGTTTGTGTAATTGTATTTAATATTTATAAATATAAAATATATAGTTTATAAATTATGTTAAAAATTTAAAATATGTTTGTTTTTAAATTTTAGATATATATTAAGTATTAAATTTTAATTTTAAATTATTAATTAGTTTAAAATTTTAAATATAAAGTATAGTATTAAATTTTAGATTATTAATTAGTTTAAAATTTTTAATATAAAGTATAGTATTAAATTTTAAATTATTAATTAGTTTAAAATTTATATTTATAATTAAATTTTAATAGCAATTTTTTGTGTTACCAGGGGTCCAGGAGCTATAACCCTATAGGGATTTGTCAGAAATTAGAATGTCTCAAGTTGCAAGTGCTAGTTCAGTGGGGCAAGGGATAACCTCCAAATATGATTCGCGAACACCCCTTTGAAAATATGTGACAATATTAGAACAGATGCCTAGTGGAGGGTGTTTTCATTGACTTTGCTCAGAGTGTAACGGTAAATTCAAGAGCTCGTATAGTCGAGTGAAAGCTCATTTATGTGCAATTTCTAGCATTGGAATCAGAGTTTGTGGTGGGCCAAGAAACCCTGAGAAGGGCTTGCCACAAGCAAAGATCCTTGCATACATCAAAGAGCAAGAAGACGTAGATGCCGTTGTGGGGCAAAAATCAAAACATCCTTTGAAAAATAAAGGATCACCACTTGTTGATCCATCTTGTGTTAATGTGGTGACCCCATCACACCCCTTTCTTGCTGCACCCATTGCGGCCGAAGAGGAAGAGGATTTGCCTCTTGGTTGCAAGAGAACAAAAGATGTAGGCCCATTGGAGAGGGCATTCCAAAATGACACCAGAGAGATAGCGGAGTAGAGCATCGCACGTATTTACGCATGTGGGTTGTCATTTAATACTGTTAGATCACCATACTGACAGGAAATGGTGAGATCTATCAATGCTGCCCCTAAAAGGTTTGTCACCCCAGGGTATGAAAATGTGCGCACCAACTTATTGACAAAAGAAAGAAAACACATTGAACATGCTTTGAAGCCCATCAAGGATTCATGGATCGAAACAGGTTGTCCATCATTTATGATGGATGAAAAGATACAGCGAATAGGCCATTGATTAATATGATTGCAGTGAGCCCTAAAGGGGCAATGTTTTTGAAGGCCGTTGATTGTGAGGGGCAAGTGAAGGATGCAAAATTCATTGCTAACATCCTCATAGAGTCCATTGAGGCAATGGGGCCTCAAAACGTTGTTAAAGTTGTAACGGACAATGCTAAAAATTGTAGAGCTATAGGCATGTTGGTTGAGGCAAGGTACGAGCATATATTTTGGACACCTTGTGCCATTCATTCCCTCAATCTTATGTTGCAAAAGTTGGAGACAAAAATTGATTTGATCAAACAAGTCTATGAGGAGGCGAATGAGATCCAAATGTTCATAACCAACCATCACATGTCCCAAGCCATCTTTAAGACTTTCTCAAAATTACAATTGTTGAAGGTAACTCTTAATTTAATTTTATAAGTTTGTAATTTGTAGTGTTTTTTATTTTTGAACAATTTTAAGTTTATTAATTATTTGTTTTGATTTTGTATAATTGTATTAGGTTGCTGAGACTCGATTTGCCTCACACACCATCGTCTTGAGACGACTTGTTAAGGTGCGTGAAGCATTGAGTAGCATGGTCATCAACAACCTTTGGGGTGTATGGAGGCAGGCAAATAGTGAGGGCCACAAAGGTGAAAGGGTGGATTCTTGATGATGCGTGGTGGGAATGGGTGGAGTATTTGCTGATTTTTACTAATCCCATTGTCAGCATGTTGAGATATGTGGACATGGATCATCCATGTTTGGGTGAGATTTATGATAGAATTGACTCAATGATTGAGAACATTAAATCCATCATAAATGCCAAATAGCAACATCCCACAGAGAGGTTCTTCAAGGAAGTGCAGTCGCATCTCATTGAAAGGTGGAACAAAATGACCACCCCATTACATCTTCGTGCTTTTGCCTTGACACCCAAATACTACAGTACAGAGATTCTTTCTTTGCCTAAGAGGGTTGCACCATATAGGGATGTTGAGGTTGCCGAATGATATAAGGCAACATTCTCTAAAATCTTTCTCGATCCAGAGGTAGAAGACCAAGTCAGAGAAGAGTTTGTGCATTTCATATCCTCAATGGGTCATTCCCTTGACGTTATCCGTGACAAGTACAAGATGGACGCTCACTTTTGGTGGTACCTCCATGGGCAAACATCCACCCACCTTCAACCACTTGCAATAAAAGTTCTATCACAAGTAAGATTTTAATTTTTTTACTCTACCCTTCTTTTGACCTTTTCGATGTTTTGTTTTAAGTTTTAACTTTTAGTCTTTTAATTTTTATAAATTTTAATTCATTTTGTGGCTTCAATAGGTTGCAAGCTCCTCTTCAGCTGAACGGAGTTGAGGCAGCTATGGCTTTATCCACTCAGTTAAACGCAACAAATTGGCTACAAAAAAAGCAGAGGATTTGGTTTATGTGCATTCCACCTTACGTCTTTTCTCACATAAACAACCTCAATACAAGGAAAGGCCAACAAAGTTGTGGGATGTGAATCCAGAGACTGCTGATTTAGATGCCTCCCTTGCATACTTTTTTTTATTTGACACGGAGCTAAACGTGCTTCACATGACTTGCATAGTGGAGCTAATGGGAGTGGCACTATTACTGCTTGTAGTTCTAATGAACCACATGATGATGAAGACATTGCAGGCGAAGAAGAATATATTATATAGTGAACAATGAGAATGCTGATTTGTCTCTATTTTTGTCCATACATTGTAACATTTGCACCATGTACCTGTTATAATTTATAAAACTAATATAACTTCGACTATTGAATATTATGATATTTGGCATTGAATTATGAGTACATATTTTGTGGTTATCTAGCTTATTTGAAGTTATAACTTATTTTGTTTCCTCTATGCATATTATGTTGTTAATTTTGCTTATATGGCTATATTTTTATATTTTAAATTTTTTATATATATTTTTGTACGGCCGTATCCAAACCACCAAAAAAACATCGACGTATCCCCGTATCCGATACTCGTACCCGTATCCGTATCGGCAACTTAGTTTTAAACGTAAAATAAATCACTTTTTGGAGTTAAAAGACTTAATAAATTAATAAAGTGATTTTAAAAGGGAGTTTCTAGAAAGTTCCCTAAAAAACTTATAAAAAATGAAATTGAATGCTCATTTGGATTATTGAGTTTATTCTATTTCTCTGATTGAAACCCTTATGGTTTTGGAGATTGAACTTGGTTCATCTCAGCCTTCTTGAAGACGAAAACCCTCTTAAAGAAGATCAACTCCGGTGGAGAAATACCCTCCTAAATTGATTGTTGGTAAACTTATTTAGAGTTTACGCACTGTGCTTCAATGCAGGTATTTGCATGACATTGGAGTTACAAAGGCATATCATTTTCTGTAGGTTTATGACAGCTAGGGTTTGAAGGACAAATTGACAAGATTTGTGTCAAATTGTCAATTTGTTATGATGGAGATTGAAAGATATTTGATTGCAGGTCATTGGTGATTGAAATGGCATTGATATTGTATGATTTTGTAATAGAATCGTTGGGTTATTGAAGGCAAATATGAATATGACCATTGCTGACCACTAGGGTTTAGATAACAATTCATATCATAATTATTTATTTCGCAGATTTGAGCACATATAATTGTAGATTGAGGGTTTGTTGAAGGTGAAATATCATCTTTATTGATCGTCTAAGGTTTGAGCTTGCTTGGTAGAGTTGGTGCAACCTTTGAAGTGATTGTTCCATATCATTTTTGTAATCAGATTGCATATCAATCCTCTACAGTTATAATAGGTTGGTAGATTAGGGGTTTGAACAACATTTCAACATCCATTTGATACCTATCATCCACTTAAGGTTGACGGCTACTTGGAGGATCCATTGCCCTACCATTGGAGGAGATTTGAGGTCAATTTTGGATCTGATTTAGCATTATCATTATCTACAAATTCATATTAGACTTCATTGTGGACAGCAGCCATCAAATCAGTCATCTATTTGTCATCTATTGTCATGTATGATCTAATATTGTACTAAAAAGTGTGATCAAATCAGATATGTTGTAGACAATTTCATTGTTTCAAATATTTAATTTGAAATAAAATGATTTGTTGTTCTAATCTATATCAAACATCTGATTGTGTTTTCAATTCATTTATTTGTCATTATTTCATGTATCAAATGGTTCTATACTGATATCATAACATGACAAATGCATTCACACGTTGAAAACTCATTAAAACCATTGAAAACGAACAAGAAACAAAATCAAAAAATTCAGAAAATTGGATTAGATTGAGCAAGGGTTCTTACATTCCACTTAACAGGGACAAAGGCAAGACTTTTTGAGCACTACAGCAAGTTTTACCACTTGGACATGATAATTGGGCATATGAGCTTGCATTTGTTTAAGGACAAGCAAATTTGGGAAGGGAGGACTGTAATGTCTCATTTTTATATAAAATTAGTAATTAATAAAATTCCCCGAATAGTGATTTTAATCATTCAAAAATACAAGGCAATTTAATTAATTATTAAAATAAAACTATCTTGGATAATTATTAGAATTACTGGAAAAGTGGTTTTAACCATTTGGAAAATTAAGGTAATTTTAATGATTATTCTAAAGGGTTTTATAATATTAATAAATTGCTTGAAAAATAATTTTTATCACTTTAATTATTAGAGTAATTTAATTAATTATTTTAGCAAAGACCTAATATAAAATAGTTATTTAATTTGCCAAAAAGTAATTTTAATTATTAGTTTATTAAGGCAAGTTATTTAATTAATTCAAAAAAATATAAAGTGAAATTAAAAGGAATGTCGACTTGGGAGCTAAAGTAAAGAAAAGAAAAATATATCCTATAAGTTGGCAAGAGAGGGTTATAAGGGATTTTACCTCAAGGTTGTTCACCCCCTTTTAGAAGGTACAAATATAAAGTGAAGATCACAATTGAAGATATGCTGAAAATTGTTATTGTTTCTTCTGTAATGTCCCTTTTTTGAGCGAGCATCAGAGTTTGGTGGTTTAGCCTATCATCAGGTCCTCGTAAGCTAATCAGGGGTGATTAAAGGGCCTAGTGTTGGAGTTTGTTAGTTCTCCAGTTGGCAGTTGGCAATGTTTTCATCCCCTGATCCTTGACGTATTTTGAAGCGATCTTATTTAGGGTGTTCTAGCTACGTTTTTATATATTTACTATTTATAGTAAGTTAGTTGGATGTTAGAGGCCAACCTTACTATTTTTAGTGAGGCACCCTGGTGAGCAGTGAATGCAGTGGGCTTCATCTAGGCACAGACGGAATTCATAAATAATATTTATTTATGGAGTTATGAAGTTTTGATTATTAATAAAGTGAACCTTTAATAATAATTAATTATAAAGTGCACATCATTTAAATAGATAATTGACTTTATTATGAGGGGATTATTTAATGATTATAAATTCAATTATATAATGTGCATTTAAGTCAAATTATAAAATGTTTTATGATGGGCACCCATTTTGAGGGATTAAATAAAGTGCAAAGTAAATATATTTTTATATGTTTTAAATGATTAAATGCCTCTATGAGATCGACCTCTTTAGGAGAAGATATAAAAAGGCATTTGAAAGGGATTTCATTCAATTCTGGATCATTTTTGTCAACTTGGCTTTGTGCTTTGCAAATTGGAGGTGGAGATCCATGGTTTTCAGCTGCAACGATCTTGGAGAGCGTAGTTTCTTCATGAATCGAGCTTTCCAAGGGTGTGAAAGATCATCTGAGGTTTGCTAATTGGTGGCTTCACACAGAGGTCACGGTTGTGCTTATTTGGAGAGCTATTAATAGATTTCTTAAAAGTTTGATCAGAAGTTTGAAGGCAAATCATTGAAGATCATCTTATTGTTGCTTACACACTAATTCCTAGCATGTGGGAATCTTGTTGTGTACATTTGAAGTATTTATCTATAAAAATTGCAAGGGTTTGTTTCAGAAGTCTCAGATTATCAAAGAAGATTCATTGGAGGACTATCATTTGTGCTGACAATTCATCCTTCATAGCCACATGGGGGTTTCAAAGTTGAACTATTCGTTATCAGCTAGCCGTACAAATTCTTCTTGGCTAGGCGTGTGGATTCAAGAGTTCAACGATTCACTTTAGGATGTCATTCCTTCATTATTTGGGTTGAATCCCTCATGGCAGCCTCTTTGCATTATACCTAAGGTGGAGAAATGGTATTGTTGGATGAAGGCGTTGGAACTCTATGGTGCAACAACTGCTGATCAATTTATTTTCAGACCTACAAGTATTCATTTTTCTTTTCGAGTATGATGTTAATGTTATTTCTCAAGCATTGTACAAATCTGAACTGAGTATATTGTATTTGCAAATCAGTAATAAATCAGATTTGAAATCATTCCAATTTTTGTTTCAGTACTTTGTTATTATATTTAATCTATACAATTTCATACTTTCCCTGGCAAAAACTTCATCAAAATCCCAAACAAGCAAACAAACTTGAAAATCATAAGCAAACCCATAGGTAGATTTTAGTTAGTGGATATCTCACCAAGGGTGGGATATTTCATCTTCATGCTTGAAGAAGATGGTGGGATGTATGCCCAATAAGTGTTCGCAGATTTAGAGCCGATTATTCTATAAAAGGTATATTTTGACACCACTTATTGCTAAGGAAGATTTGTTACTTACCTTAGAGTGGGGCGATTTGCATTGTGTGCTTGTTGAGAGGGTTTGGTGGACAATTTGATGTCCAATTAGAGTATGATAATTTTGATTATTATTTATATTCATTTTCCAAGTGTGGCAACTTGTTTGGGAAAGAGGTAAATTCTAAAAACTAGGTTTTTTAAAATTTTAAAGTGAGTTTTGGTGATTTTCTCATGGAAAGAAAATTTTGAAATTATTTTTATTTGATAATCATTAATTTTATGATCAGTTTGTTGAGCTCTTATTTGCATCATAATTTCAAATATTGAGGGAGTTATGAATTTTTGAAATTTCAGCTGTTCGTAGGAAATAATATTTCTTGAGGGCAGATTTACAAGGGTTTTGGTGACCTTTTTGAGGATCAAATAATATCATAATTATTGGTGGATTTTTTGGCATATTATTTCTAGGGTTTTGACGTTTGGGGGTGAATTCAAGACATAAATTCTGATTTAATTATTACAATAATTTTTTAATATTGGCGATTGGATTGAATTAAGGTTTGATAACTTTGGAACCCTAACCATTGATGATTCATGGATGATATGACATCTGTGATTTTTGTATGATTTTGTCTACAATTTGTGAAAACTTGAGCAGGGTTTAGAGTGGGAAAGAAGGACGTCAAGTCAGCTAGTGTGGCACTAGAGTTTGGAGGATTGAAACATACATTTCAAGCTCTTTCTTCTTTGCGGCAAGAGCTTTTGGTGGCCAAAATGACAAGGTATTTATTTGTCATTTATTTCAAGGTGAATTGGAGTTAATTTTCAGTTTGGAGGTGAAATTACAGCAGCTAGAGTTTGCTGATTTTACTAAATTCATAATTCAAAAATTGTGGATTTTAGGGGAAACCCCTTTTTGGTTGAATTGTACCATTTGGGGACATTACAATCTAGGCTTAGTTGTGGCAAAACACAATGAAAAAGGTAAGGTAAACCATGACAAGAGAAGGAGAATTAGGAACCCCAGTTGACCATTGATGTCATTAATTGCATACATATTTTTTGAGTCATTTAGTCATTCTCATACCACGTAATGCTATGCTCATATGGTTTTAGTCACAATTGATATTAACTGCAATACTAAGATCAATAGATTGCGCTAAACATAAGTGTTGTGGCAAACACAACACTATTAATCCAGCCTAGGCAATTTTTGTTTTATATCTTCCTATAAAAGCTTTGAGTTGAAATTTGAATGCCAGTTGAATAGACCAAGGTTGCTATTAAAGTTAAACACAGCAAAGGAACAAATCCACCTTGCACCACCTTGAGTTCGGAACTTTTCTAGTAATCGGTTTAGTGACTAAAGTCGCAAAGCAAAGCTGTTGTAGTAAAAAGGGGACTTGGGTTTTCATACAAAACAATATCTTTGGGTCATTAATATGATAATGGATTGCTTTCTATATATCATTTATGAGGTTAGATATTGAGTCTGCCAAAAAAAGGGTATTCATACCTTCTTTAGTTTTTGGATCGACTACAAAAAAGCAACGATTTCCTGTCTATTATAATAATATTCAAAAACCTGGTGTAATAAGGAATACAACGATTAAGTCCAACATCTAAAAGTGGAATTATAAACATAATAACAACCATACAAAAACTGAAACAGAGCTTACAATCTTCAAATACCATCAAGCCAAAGGGTTGTTGCTCCTTAAAGGAGCTAGAGACCACCACAGTAGGATTGTCATTGCGAACTTCCTCCTCCAGAATTAAAACCATCACGTATTCTGCCAACTAGTAGTTTTCAAAGCTGGCGGAAAGGATGCCAAGTTTGGCACATATGGCATCAAGATTGCATCCCTGCAAGATATTTTCAATAGTCAAAGCTTTCATCAATTCCCAAATTTGATCAAGCATGTTCCCAAGTTCAAACCCAAGATGCTCAACATCTTCATGGACCACCAAAGAATTACTTGCAGCAAAGAGAACCTTTTGGACCCCAATAAGTTGTGCAACCTTCAGGGTGTCCAATCTAGGGGTAGATTGACCGGGTTCAGCCATGGCCTGAATTGCAGAATCAACAGAAGCTCCTTCACCAAGCAGGGCTGAAAACTTTGCATGAAAGAGATTTGTGGCCATCCACTTCAGCAATCTCTCATCCTTGACACCCTCAATTAAAGTGTTCTGCCAAAAAAGGAGTGTTTCTTTTGTAGTGATGCGAAAACCTTTGTCCAGGGGTTCCCAGCGTTGAGGAGCTTTCTCAACTTAAGGTTGTGAACTAAACCCAAAAAGGAATTATGCACATATTCCAATGAGTTCCTTTGAGCCATATCATTATTCATTTCATACACAATATTTATTGTCGTTTTTTTGCCCTTGCATTGTTGTTCTTCTTGAAGGATCAAACCTACCACTGTTGTCTGTCATAGATGCAAAAACATCCAAGCTAGGTAGCTGAATAAATGGAAGCCCTGTGAGAAAGAAGCAAGGGTAAAGAGAAGGGCTTACTTCTGGGATGCGAAGGAGTTCACCATGTCGCGCTCTACTTGTCAAAAATGACAATTGCAGAGTTTGGTGGTGGGCTTTAAGGCACCCCACACGTGCTCGACATCCCTTCCCCCATCAAAACAAGCAAACTAAGGAAATGGTTCCGAAGAGCCGCTTAGCCCAATGAATTGAACTTGCATCCCCAAGTGAATTCATCATTGATGAATTAAATGTCATCATCATGGTCATTAAAGGAATGTTTCAAGTCATGATCAAGGAGAGCCTTGATTTGGCTGCCAACAAAAGTGGGGGTCATCAATTTTAAATGGGACTACTGAGAATCAAAACCTGCCCCCATATTGGTGAAGTGATTTGTAACACGGTTTCCATTTCAGCTGATGTGACTGATCTTATGAATGTTAAAGTTGACAAGAAGCAAATTGCAATCCAGCAATATGGTGGACCACTGCGAGTTATCAATGTGACCCTTTCTTAAAGAATCCAATATGACTGTTGAATCCCCTTTGACATCAAAGTTGATCCAATTGTTATCAAGGGCAAGCTTCAAACCTCCCCGAAGAGCTTTTACCTCAGCAAAATTGTTGGTGCAAGCCCCCGAAGCCTATGAAAAGCCCAAAATTGGGGAACCATTTTTATCACAAAACACACCACCAGTGCCAGCCCAACCAGGGTGCCCTTAGCAGCCCCATGGAAATTAAGCTTTATAGATATTCCTTGTGGAGGACACCAGCTGTCAGTGGGGGAGCTTTTGCTAATTCTTCCAACCCCTTCCAGTTATTTATGTTTTGGCCAATGTTTTCTTATAATTTTTCTTTTTTTACTTTTTATTTATATTAAGATTTTGGATGATGTTTCCATTTGTTGCTAATATTCCATCCATTATCTCTTTTTCTTTTTATTTTTAACAAAAGGTAATGTTGACAATTCTTCCACAAGTCAGATTGTCTCTTCCTATTTAGAAAGTTCACATCTCTAGCCAAGGAAGGAAGAATACATTGTTTACCTTGGTAAGGGGCCCTTTGCTACAACTGGAGAATTCCGAAGGAATGGTTCATCAAAAGGGTTTTACTTCGGAAAAGAGCCTTCGGAAAAGTGCTAAGAAAAGTCCGCAAGGCAAAAAACAAAGTAATTCCTTCGGACTTTTTGTCCAAAGGAATACTTCGGAGAATTTATAAGGGAACACCCGCAGCCAAACAGGGAGAATCCAAAAGTCCACCAAAGTCAACAAAGGAAAAGCCAAGACCCTTCAGAAGGGTCATTTACAACAATCCCGAAGGGCACCTACCCTTCAAGAAGGTACAGGAGCAAATTCAAAACCATTGAAAAAAGCCCGGGTCCCCTGCAATTTTTTCGAAGGGCATAGATGAGAGACACGAGCCCTTGCGGAGGGCACTTGGTCGGCGGCAGGACCATTGCAAATTTTCCGAAGGGCAATTTTTCAGAAGGCAGTCGAAGGCAAAAGCGAAGGACTAATTCCTTCGGGCTTTTTTCTGAAAGAATTCCTTAGGACAAAAAGTCCGAAGAAATTCGGAGAAATGGCCGCGAAAAAGTCCATTTCATAATCCCGAAGGGCAGGAAGGACCACTATGACTTTTCCCGAAGGGCATTTCGCAGGAAAAGAGCAAAGGGATCATTTCTTCAAACTTTTTGTCCAAAGGAATTCCGAAAATCCGAAAAAATTCGGAAAATCGCAGAAGACAGCAAAGTCCGAAGGAATGGTTTAAGCTGAAAGTCCGAAGAAAAACAGAGGAACAACAGGCAAAAGCGAAGGAATTCGGGGAAATTACAAGAGGCCCTTGCAAAAAGCCGACGGGAAAATCCGTTGAAACAAAGACATAGACGGAGAATGAATACCTTCGGGCTTTTTGTCTGAAAGAATTCCTTCGAACAAAAAGTCCGAAGAAATTCAGACAAGGCCCCTTCCATAAAATCCGAAGGAATTAAGCCGAGACACTCAAAAGTAATAGTTTTTGGACTGTGCAAAAGAAGAAATAAGAGAAGTCCAAAGGAAATTGCCAAACAGAGAATCCCGAAGGAATAAATGCCAAAGGGTGACGTCCCACTAGCCGTCAAATTCTAACCGCGGGAAGTAACCATTGAAACAGGGGTAAAACTAGAATTCCGAAAGCAAAGCCCAATGGAGAAAATATAGACCGGATATAATTATAAAAATACATCCAAATATAGAATCCCGCCAGAAATAGACATGAACAGGCAGACCAGAATAGGACAAAATACATGTAAGCAGGGGCTATTTTCGAACACCGGTCAAAGCTTCAGTTGACTGGTTATTGAAGTCCCGCTCATCTCCGGGTCAACTCCACGCATCCAAGAGTCCAACCGAAGTTCCAAATTCGAATGTCAAGTTGACTGTTCTAGATTTAGAGTTGAATAATTGTTAAACGCCGCATCCACTAGGAGCTTTCCAATTCGAAGGAGAATGATCTCTTCGTCCACCTCAACTTACCAAACGGTTAACTCAGCTTTCAAACGTTCCAACTCGGCATCAAGCAACTCACATAGAAGTTCTAAAATTGACATTGGCGTGGATTTCCATGCAAAGAGAGGTGGGCGGTTCAGAACAAAAGCAAGTTCACTTTCCCAAGAGCAAGGAGCTTCATGCAAAAACAAAAAAAAAACATATTTTATTGAAAGGCCAAGTCAGCCTTGAGTTAGCCTAAGTTAATCCTTCTCTTCAAATTTTCAACGCCAATCTTTGGCCTCTTGTAATTTTTTATAAATTGGCTTTGAGCCTTGATTAAAAAAATCCAATCTCTCTTGGTTAGACCAGACTCTGCCATTGGTGAGTTGTGTAACCTCTTCGATCAATAGGACTATACTTTCAAATTTCAAGCGTTGGCATAGTGTATATTTCTTCAGCAATTTGCATAAGTGGTAGATTTCTCTCCCTTCCCAAATTCTGTTTCATACCTAGTTGCTATGTTATCTTTGTGCAGGTCATGTTAAAGTGTTCTTTATTGTCTTTTGTTGAAACTGTAAGTGGATGTTAGGTGGCCGCAAAGTGTCTTTTATCAAACCTCTCTCCATCGTTTTTCCTCAAATTTTAGTTATTGGATCGAACCTCTGCATGAAATACTTATGCATAAGTGATTAATTGAAGTCTAAGGTCTTCCTTCTCCCTTGTTCGTTCAATGTTCAAGGTTCCAAGTTGAGTGGATCGAACTTCTGGTGTATCACCACTTTTAGGTAGGATTTCCCCTTTAAGTTTCTTTCTCCCTTTTCCATGGTAGTCCACAGCGTAGAGTAGGGATCTTCATCAATACATCATACAGGAACCAGCGTTCTCTGGAGGTTCTTCTCACTGTTGAGGCACCCACCCTCGTGAGAAGATCCCATTGTTTCAGCTGGATAGAGGACTGGTTGTTTCACGCACGTCTTCGAATCAAGGCGCAGCTCCAGGTTGACAACAGGTAAAAAGCTTCTATTAAAGATATATATTTAAACAAAGGATGCCCTTATGAAAATAGGTCATCCAAGCTTTTCCAAGAGGATAAGGTTTACCAAAGATTACTAAAGAAAGAAAGCTATCACTGCAAAGCTTCCACTAGATGCAAATTTACATGTTCATCGCCAAAAAAAGACACTAGCATTATAGCAAAGAAGATTTTAGTCATCGCGTGCAATATCTTTATTAATCTATTATTATGTTGTACAATTTCAACAGTCTCCTTTAAATATCATTTTATCTAGTGATCTTCTTTGGCTAATACCTTCGCCTTATCAATGCAAATGTCATGTTTTGTTGAGAGTGAATGCTCTGCCAAAGCCAATTTCCAACCCTATCATATTTGTTATCCCTATCATGCTCTTTAATCATCATTTGGATCAATCTTCCTGTTTCACCAATGTATGGGATACCAAAACAACATTCTATCATATACACCCCATTGTTTTGCTTAGGGTCAAGCTTGTCTTTTGTGGATCCCAACTTGTTCTTTAGGATATTGATCAGTAAGAAAGATGCTTCAATTCCTTTTCTTTTCAGGGTCTTCGATATCTTATCAATCATGTTTTCTAAGTATGATAAAAAGGCCTTTGTCTTTGTTCAAATTGCTCATTTTCATTTTCATTTCTTGGTCTGAAATATCCCTTTCAGGGTAAAATACTGAATTCTGGTTTTTTCTCTTTTTTTTTTACTCTTATCAAAACCAAAATTTCACAAACAATGATAACCCAATTTTCAAAAATTAAACAATTGACCAAATTAATTCCTTTATTCAATGGTTGAAGATGCAAAAGACGACAAACTGAAATATTTAAATTTTTATCTGATTTTTCCCAAACCCTAACCTGGTTTGGATCCATGAGTTGCCTTTGTTATGGTACGGCAGGCTGCAGCAGACTAGCACTAGCGTTTCTAGTGGTACAACAGCCTATCTGAGTGGTACAACCACCCTAATTGCAACACTCAACTTGGTTTAGAACTCTGTCGACCCTTAGATATCAGAGAACAAGTCTTTGATGGCAGTAGTTGCTGGTTAGGTGCTGGAAATAACCTTAAGGTGCTGCACTAGCCTCCCAACAGCTACAATTTGCTCTTGAAGGGTCACGGATACCCCTGAGTGCATGACGCCCCTACTGAATGGGCATCCAAAGCTGATTTTCCCTTGAAATTGGTAACACAAATGTAATTCCCGGATGGAATCCTCAACTGGGTATGAAGGATTTCGTCCTCTACCTACAAATCTGAGGGTCTTCGTCCTTGGATATATAGCTAAAGTTGCAAGCTTTTCCTCTAGAAAAAGGGTGTTGGTTTTTATTTAGGTGTTTGAATAATAATTTCTTTTTCACACTATTATTTTATTATTCACTTTTCCATTCCAACTCTAAAAGAAATTAATATTTTTTTAAATTGAATATTCACATTTTTCTAACTTATGAATATTAATTACTTTTTGGTCATGTATCTAATATTTACTTTTGATGCTATTCAATAATAATAAATTAAGTGTCATTTTCCTAAGTTATAACTTAAAGTACCTTTTTGGACAACTTAATAAATTATTAATAAATTATTTCCCTTTTAAATCCCCCTTTTAGCCTACGGGAAATAAATATAGGCTAAGGGTCCTTTGATTTCATTAATTTGAGGAAGGGGGCATTACATTGTCAAGGTTCCTTTTTTGGATTTTGAAATGCTTTGCTTATTTGTTTGTTTTTTGTAGACGTTTTTATGAACCATTGTAAGGTATTCCCTATATGTAGGGCGACTACGGTCCATAATATAAATTTCCTATAATATAGGGGGGAAAAAATCATACTAGATCCAACATACATACAATATGTCGTAACACAAAGCAGGGCAGGGTTGTAAGCAAGAGTTGTTTGTGATAAAGATATCAAGGATATAATAAAGAAGTCTATGCAAGGAACTGACGAACAAAGACTCGCCTAGATCCAAGATGTAAAAGGGGTAAACTAAAAAAATAGAAAGCCATTAGGCAGTAACCAAGAGGTATCTAAATTAAGGATTGGAACCAAAAGGCATAGTTATCAAATTTGGCTGGATCTACACAAAATCTGACCAGAGCCGAATGTTTTAGCCTGCCCAGACAAGTTCGTCTCTAGGTCAGCGTTGATTTTTTTTAAAAATTAATTTTTTTAATTTTTAACTTTTTTTAAGTTTTTTGTGGAAAAAAAAGACCCAACAACCATAAACAATATATAATATTAACATTTTATATTACTTCATTAATGTTTTTTATTGTATTTGTCAATTTTGCATATTTATAAAACTATCTGCACATATATATGTAGATATTTTGGATCAGATTTTTTTGAACTTTTTCCAAGATTTCAAATTCCCAGATTTTTTGCCCTCTCGAACCGATCCGTATTTTTGGATTTTTTTGCCCTCTCGAACCGATCCGTATTTTTGGATTTTTTTGCCCTCCCGAACCCATTCGAATTTCCAAACTTGGTAACTATGCCAAAAGGTAACTAACCAGGGATTGTAAAGCATACGAAGATAACATATGATAACAAGCATAAACTAATCTAAGCATGGAAGATAACAACATACCAATATACCATATACACACATACAAATATATATACCAATATGGGATTAGGATACTTACCTTGTGTTCAATTGTCAGCGCATCAATCTCCCCCTTGACTCAAGTGGAAATATGTGAGAAATGTCGGTGAAGATCAATATGTAAGGAAGAAGACCTAAGTATCCTTAGTTTGGGGCTCCAAAGACTAGTTGTAGCTTGTTGGTTCAGCTTCTCGTCTTATGACCTTCAAAGACCTTGTGCAAACTAGACCTCCAAGTATAAGCTCCTAAACCCTAATTCATCTTCTTCTTCTAAGGGTGGAATTGCGTGCTCAAGCAGAGTGAATCAGATGTCTCCTTATTAAATTTGATATTTGGGAACCCTATAGATATGAATCCAATCCCTAAAAGTCACGTATCTCAAGAGCCAACCGACTCAACCCGACCAAGTCAGTAGAAATGAAAATAGGTCAAAAACTACTACATCAACCCAACCGAGTTTGTACAAAAAGAGATGGCAAAGATAAGACTGACTCGGCAACGTAGAGTTAGTCAGGTTATACACGGGATGCTACAAAACTAACTTGACAGCGCTGAGTTGGTAGGAAAATGCTGCAAAATTAACTGAGCAAGGCTGAGTTAGTAAAAAGGCACACAAATGAGCTAAGCGGAAGCAGATTGAACAAGCCTAAATTAGCCATAATATATAAAAAAAATAAACATCTAAGTTTTATACTTTCAGGATGTTTGAGAGTGGCTTCAAACCTCTAGGAGTTATAATGTAAACTCTAGGTTTTGGAGGATCCATCAAATTTCAAGGCTTCGGGATTTTAGGGTTTCAAGAAGACATCATACAAGGCATGAAGGTAGCATGAAGGAATAGATGATCATTTGGAATCTCTTACAAAACCACGAACTAGCCCACCTCGATCTCAATGCACTCCTTAAGACGTGCACTCATGGAGATTGATGTGTTGATGAGTCATGCAATAGAAATCATCAGTAAGTTAAAAATATAGGTGTATACACTCCCTCTCTTGTTTGAAATGTTCTTCATCTAATAGTCTTGAGGCTCTGGTAACCAGTGTTTTCAGCACACCGGCTTTTTCTTGTTGGGTGATTATGGATGTCTTCCTATAGGTAAAGATCTGTGTGTGCTTTCTTTCTATAAACTTGGTGTGTAGAAGTCCCATCTTCTTTCCTTCTTAACTGAAACAAGAAATGGGATATAACCATCCACCTCCAACTCCTTTGTGAATTTTATATGTTGTGGAACACTATTGAGGTGTTTAAGGAAGACTTCAATCCTATCTTTTCCATGATGCTAGTACACATTCATATCATCCAGATCTCTTTCACCAATCTAGTTTTATTGGGTATGTTTCAATCTCTTTCTTCTCAAAATCTTCCATGAACAAGTTTTTACAATTCATGATAGGAGGGATCCCATTGTTATACATTTTGTTTGCTCATGGATCTCCCCTTCAAAGTTGAATAAGGTTGATCTTAGGCATAATTCCACTAATATCGTCACACCACCTATGACGTGACTCATGAATTCAATAGCTTCATCAATTGGGATCCTGGTGAAGAGTGACACCATGTTGAAGCTAAATAATTGTTCCTTTATTTTCAACCTTTTTCCCTTTTATGAACTCGACAAAAGATGATGAACCATTTATGTATGAAGCAATGTTTCCCACCACTAGTTTTAATTGATCCTCAAGGAAGGCAGCAAGTTAATACATAGGGGAATTTATGGTATTGAAAATAGGTCTAACATTCTTATGGTAGACCATACATTGATGAAGCGGGAAGATCAATCCAAACAAGGATTAAAGAACACGATAGGGTTGAGAAATCGTCATTGGCAAAACAATCATTCATAACAAAACATAGCATTTGCATTGATAAGGTGAAGGTTTTAGCCAAAAATCATCACTATATAAAACAACATTTAAGGAAGGCTATTGAAATTGTACAACATAATAATATTGATCGAGATTATGAATGGAACATAACCAACAAATCAAAACTTATCATCCAAAACCTTAATACAAATTAAAAATAATAAAACAAAATTTGCCATAACATAAATAAATATAAATGATGATTTATACTTGCATCGACTCAATATCTAACCTCATAAATTATATATATATATATATATATATATATATATATATATATATATATAAGTGAAAGAAATCCATATACCCATCAAGGATCCAAAAATCCCTGAAAAGGGGGATTTATTGTGTGTGGGGGGGGATATATATATATGTGATTTAAATTTGCACCGACTCAATATCTAACCTCATGTGTGTGTGTGTGTGTGTGTGTGTGAAAGAAATCCATATACCCATCAAGGATCCAAAAAACCCTGAAGCGGTGGGTGTGTGTGTGTGTGTGTGTATTAAGTGTAATAAATCCACATACCTATAAAGGATCCAAAACTCCCTGAAAAGGTGTCTAGAAGTTAACCCAAAATGTCAAAAGAAAAAAGACAGAACACAACCACATCGAAATATAGACGATAATTGCAAATCTCAAATAGATGAATATATACTAAGTAGTACAAAGAACTATCAAAGGTACACCCACTTTAGTTGAAATTGTAAAAAAATTAAAAATTAAAAATTAAAACAAAACAAGAATCTATGGTACATCAAAGAAGAGGGAGAGAATTAGCTTTCACCTAAAAAACACAACGGTAATAATTGCATCAAATAGAACAAAGATAGTTTATGTTCTTGGAGAGAAGGTAGCAATTGATAATCATGTCAAATATAAAACTATGGGATCCACTAATGCATATTGAAGCACAACATAAGCCAAAAGCCCAAAGGAAGAACAGGAAAAATAAAGCAAAAGAACATTAAATAGTTATATTTTTGAAAAAAGAATCTTTCAAAGAGGTCGAATAGAACAACAAACAACAAATAATATTGAGTCCCATATATTTTAGGTACCTACAAGACAAATTTGTTATATTCAGAGATTAGATAACAGTACAGCGCCCCTAGCATACAGTAAATTTTTGAAATTTACATGCTACACTATCTACCTCTATCAAGGATGATACAATCATTGTAGTAGATATCATAACGTGTCAGCCATCCGCCAGTCCCATGGCCACCAAATACTAACAGCTGCATGAAAATTATTGTTATGATTAAAACCCAGTCAAAGAGTGCTTTAGAATCACATCCAAATGCTTTATTGCATAACAGCTATGACCTTTAAAGGGTACACCTTGCCTTAGCAATGAATTAACCCACAACTACAGAGGTTTTCAAAACAATTGCCTTCATTGAAAATTTATGAGTCAAGGATCAAACTGCCATAAACAACCTTTTTAAAGAGTAAGAGCATTATCTATACACCACCTTATAATACAGTTTTGACTTCCCAGCAAACCATGTATAGTAAAACTAATGTGATTTCCAAGAAACAAATTTGTTTTTAAGCATCTTAAATGCCTATCATATCCACATAGATATGAAATTTCCCATCCAAAGATTTCTACAATAGCAACATCAGATGTGCCTTCTATGTCTTTTATACAGCGGTTAATAAGAAAGTTGGATAATAGAATGTCAACTATTGACCCTCGCAATCTTTTGTTCAAGAAGATAAATGTTATCAGAATTATACATAACAACCAAATATTTCCTACCTGCAATGGAAATAAAATATAGACACATTGCTTGCACGCTACAGGTGTTAAATGAACCAAGAAAATTTCAACCATAATTTTACATCCAGTAGGTCTTCTTGGCATTCTCCTCCTTTCACATGGGTTAGATTTCTAGTAAATTGCATAGGTGCAGTTAATTTTCCAATCTGAACTCATTTGGAGGCATTATTTTCCTATTTTCAATTGGTGAAAGAAGATGAAATTGCACAGAAGCATTCAGTCGAGAGGAATCTATTTTCGAAACAACAATCTGAAAATAGCTTGTGTAAAGATGCCATATGAAAACAGCACTATAATATCCTTTTTCAAGGAGAAATAAGTTCACATAATGAAATCCAGGGTTTTCAAAAATCAGCATTAGGAGTGCAGTACCGAGAGGACAGCATGCTTATGAATTGGTTGACAAAAGTACACAAGTTGTGGAAAAGGTATTTTGACCAGAATCACATCGCGCCATAAGAACCCAAAGGAAGTAAGTCCTATGAATGAGAAGAAGACTCTAAGAGCAGGCTAGGTGGCAATTGTTCGGCGAATTGTCACAATTACCAATCCAGCACTTTACACACTAATTGTTTGGCAAAATGTTAAACTAAGATCGTTAGTATGAAATACAACCACTCAAGGAGGAAGACAAAGAAAAAATTTGGAGCTCATATACCCGAGAATCACTGTTTCTTGGAAATCAGCGTTTTTAAAGGAGGGAGGACTCTTCCATTTACACCTGCAAAGGAGAAGTTCCATTATATTGCAGAGTAAACCTTTCAGTGGCACCCACAAGTTGGCATCACAAATAAGAAGTTTTGCAGGAAGAGTGCTCAAAGGAGAGTCTAGCATGCATAGAGGACTTTGAATACCTTGGTGCTGTTTAGGAGGCAACCATGACGAAAAAGTTCCTACCTTCCATTGCCCAAGAGAATGGGAAGACACCCATGACTAGTAACAATTTAGGGGGTATGCATGTCCTGACCATGGGAGAAGCCATCTGTAACTCCTTGGAGGAGCAGAAGCACCAGTCTACACCTCCATGAGCAAGTAATCAGGCTCAGTAGAAAAAAAAGAGGCCAAGAAAGAAGGGAAACCAAGAGAAAACAAGGAGTAAAGCCAAGACACCCCTAGAAGAAATACAATTGTACCTCTCCTCCAAGAATCACATATATCAATGGTGGAGGGCAAACTCAAAGCTCATCATGGAAGAGTGTCTCAGAGTGGCAAGGGTCTATCACGTGGCCCAAATGCCAATATAATAGTAGTGCATTTCATAAGGATCTTCTCATAGAAATCCTTATGAAAATTAATTTGATCTGCTAAAACAAATTTCATGGTCAAAATTTATAGCGTGGAGGCATCATTCAAACCTAAGGGCAGTTTCAGGACTACCTTGCACTAAGCATAAAGTGAAAAACAAAAAGGTTACCAAGGAAGAGAAGAAACATTTTATTTATGTGTGCAAGGAGGATAATGTCCCAAGGGATGTACAGGATGATAACTAGGAGAAAGTAGGTAAAGAGACAAGTACAATCAAGAAAGGTTGAAGAAGGTCCAACCAATACAAAAGATCGGAGACATATAGATAGTCCATATGAACAACATTGCATTGAAGCCTCCAAGACCTCATTTGTTGCAGACTGGTAAATGAGACAAGGAACTTTGACCTTTTGATATAGGTTAGTCCATATATATAGGGGTTAGCAAATAGATAAATTTATATAGGTCAAAGTACTTTTCGGTGCAAATCAAGGATAAACTCACTCATGACTCGAAGCGTTTTTACATGACTCTTCATGCCCTTTCCTTAATATGCAATGCTATCTATATAGAAGGCATTACATTGTTAGGAGGAAACACCCAATGTTTCTTGAAGCAATTAATGGAGCTTGGAATTTATTCAATCCATCGAAAGATTTAGGGGATGGATGTATCCAACTTCCAGCATAGGAGAATCCACCTATGAAAATGAAGAAGAAACGGCTTCAAGATTAGCATAGAAAGAAATAAATGCACTGTACGAGGCTGGCCCACAACACACTCACACTGAGTGGATCATAGACTAGGTAGGAGAGAAATCATAGGCACAAAAGAGGGACTCAAAGGTAAGAGTCCAGTGATAAACCCCAAGCAACCTCTTCACATAGCTAGAGACACAAAGGAGGCCCAACATGATACACTTCCTAGAGAGGAGTGAGGGTTTCCAAAGAGGGAGTCGAGCGCAAGATCCTCGAATGAGGAACATGATTTTGATGAGACCTATGAGGAGAGGTCCAAGGAGTATGATGAGGAGAGTGGTGGCAGGGGAGATGCACATGATGATGAGGATAACACTAATGATCCCTCAACAGAGGATACAGTGTTGTGCATCCCCATGATCAAGTTTGGTGGGAGCACCTTGGCCCAAGCTTCTTTGGTGCCCAAGGAGATTGCAGTAGTATTAATATTGCCTCCAATCATCCCCATGACTCATTTGCTTGTGCGGACCACTCTTACTGGATGTTTGACTCAATTGTTTGTGTGAACCACTACAACACCTAGTCCAACAAAAGTATTTTCTCCGGAGGATGACTATCATAGTCTTGAGAGGAAATACTTTGGAGAGGATGTTGCAATGGATTTGGGAAAGACATAGTGGGAGTAGACCGCAAAGGGAGAGAGTGACAATGCAGAGCTAAGAAGTGTAAAACATGACATACAACATGTAGAGATGGACACAGGGGTTCGTTGGACTCCCATCCGAGAAACTAAGAGGACATGATAGATGCGGACACAAACCCCAAAGATGGTACTAGAGTAAAAGGTCACTAAAAGGAGGTGTTATTCAGAGGAGGTGTCAGTGCACTCATGAGCACCAATGAGGTGAGACATCCATGGCACAAGCCTAAGAAATGCAATGACTAGGAAAACCATTACTCAAAATAATAAGATTGATCACGTGGAGAGAAGGCAGCAAATGCTACTAGCTTCAACCTTTTTTTACAAGAGGAAATTGGACAAGCCAAATATTAGGGCATGTACAAGGATCCATGAGCAACTGATCCATCTGTATACATGGATGCCGAGGAGCTCAAAGTCTCTGACTATGTGCAATGAGAGCCATGATCGTGCCCTTTGATGTCCAAGATCTTTGAGACCTACAAAAAGGCAATGTCCAAGAACCACTCATACAAGATGGTATGCCACTATGAGCGATATATAGCACTATGGAGAGATTTATATTAGTAGGAGCTTTGTAGGGGAAAAGTATCTACAGATTCAATTGAGGATGCAGTCTCTAACCTACAATTGACAAGTTAGCCCATAAGAGCAAACACTTTGATTGGCATTTGTCCAAGGCATACATATAAACCACAGAGAATCAGAGAAGGAAACTAGAGGAAGAACATCATAGTTTTACGACACAACATGCTTTGGATGAAGTAGTGCATTAACAGACTCAAGAGACACCTAAAACTCAATGTGGAATTTTATAGTTCGAAAATGAAGCCATGGAGTGCAAAAAGACAAAAGTGGAATGTGAAAACCAGTTACATATCAAGGAACTAGAGGTGAAGAGTGTTAGAGAACAGGGAAAGAAAGCTAACAAGAAGCTTGGTGAAGCCCGAAGAAAAGCTTATATGCTAGAGTTAGAGTTGGAGAAGGAGAATAACAAGGAGGCATAACAAGGGATGCAAATGAAAGCAAAGCAAGCAAATTGGGAAGCTAAGTACACAAAGAAATACAATAATGCCAATATAATTGCGGCCCAAGCATTGAAGCTAAAGGAGGAGCTGAAGCAACTTGGGGGAAAGAGCACTTCCCCTTCTTCCTCTTAAACATTCAGAGCACCACAGCCCCTTGCCTCTCCTAGTGTTGCTATGATGCCTACCTCCACTATGACTCCAACATCTCCAGCATTCCTAACTTCATCCCAAGAAAGCAAAGCAGTTCAAGACAAGTATCTTATTCCAAGAAATTGCAAAGGGTGATGACCTTATTTTAATTTGTAGGGATAAATATGAACCAATATTGAAAAAAGAGTTCACATAAAAGAATAAAATAGTGTTATGTTATGATTGTTCGAGAGTAGTGTTGACAATTCTTCCACAGGTCAGATTGTCTCTTGCCATTCAGAAAGTTCACGTCTCTAGCCAAGGAAGAAAGAATACATTCGGGAAGAAAGAAGGCTTGATTTTACATAGCTTCAAAAAAGTTCGAAGGACCATTGCGAAATTTTGAAGGGACACTAAAGAAATCCGAAGGGTATGTTATCCTTCGAAAAAGGTTCTCTGCAAGAAATCCGAAGGAATGAGCTTTGCAATAATGCTGCAGGAAATTAGCCAAGAATAAAGAGAAGACAACAGATATCCTTCAAACTTTTTGTCCGAAGGAATTCCTTTAGACTTTTGTCCGAAGGAATACTTAGGAGAATTTGAAAAGACAAGGTCCGCAGCCTCCAAAAAAGTCCGCAGGAACATAAAGACAAAGTAATAAGGACACCTGCAAAAAACCCGGGTACCCTACAAAAAGCCCGAGTGCCCTACAATTTTTTTGAAAAGCCATAGAGAAAGGACAGAAGCCCTTGCAGAGGGCACTTGGTCGGTGACAGGACCATTCCAACTTTCCCGAAGGGCACAGAGGAAGGACGCAAGCCCTTGCGAAGGGCACTTGGTCGGTGGCAAGACCTTTGCAATTTTTTCGAAGGGATTTCTGCCGGTGGTTAAGACAAAGACAAAGGATTAATTCCTTCGAACTTTTTGTCCGAAGGAATTCAGAGAATTTACAAAGAGAAACCTGACAGAAAAAATACACAAAGGCAAAAAGAGCAAACAATTTAATTGACGGATATCCTTCGGACTTTTTGTCCGAAGGATTAATTCAGAAAAGTGAGAAGCAAAAAGTCCGCGGAAATTCAAAAGACAAAAGGCCTACAGGAAAAAGAAAGAGAAATTCAAAGGATACAAAGCCCGCGGGAAAAGTGACAAGGACAATGCAAGCAGAATAATTGTCTGAAGGAAATCCTTCGGAGGGTTTGAAAAGGCAAGGTCCGAGCACAGATAAGCCAAGGAACAAATAAAGACAATTCCCGTGGGACATTTTGTCCGTGGGAAATTGAAGTGCAAATAAGCCGAGACAAAATACATGCAAAGGGAAAGTCCATGATATAGCATAGACCAAGCAAAAGACATTGACAAAGACCAAGGAAGTAATTCCTTCGGGCAGATTGTCCGAAGGAATTCCTTCGGAAGATTTGCCGTGGGAAAGTGAAAAAAACCAAAGCCCGAGGCAAATACATAACATGGGCAGAAAATAATCCAAAGCAAAGGACCAAACAGGAAAAGACCATAGAGTAGACAGATCTAAAGAAATAAAATGACAAAGGGAAAACCAAGGGAAAACAGCGAATGAACGCATTCTACAACTTGCAAACTGCCATAAAAAAACTTAGACACATCCGAGGCACGCGTGAACATGCCAAAAAACAAATAAGAATATTGTTTTTTATCTATAGTTGACCTATAGTCAAAGACTGCCGTAAAAGGCATGAAAAATAATAAACACGGGGGGTTAAATCATTCAAAAGGCATGTGGCGGCTTCCAAATGTTCCAACTCAGCGTCCAACGATTCAAGTCGGAGTGCTAATTTTAGTCTTCGTGGATTCCATGCAAGCAAGGGTTGTTTATAGTGGACTGGTCAAAGCTTCAGTTGATTGTTTGTTGCAGTCACACTTCTTTGTGGATTTCATGCAAAGGGAGATTTTCAAACTTTCCAACACCTTAAGTGGAGTTCCATTTTTGGAGGTGCGTGTAGCATGATGCATGTTGAAGAACAGCTCAAACTAAAGACCACCGTCCATATTTCAATGCCAAATGGTTCTTCATGCAAGACAAGACAAGAAAGGACATATTTAGAACGTTGTGATAACACAAATTAAACTTAGGCTAATGAAAGAGTGGACTTCTCTTCTATTTTTAGCGCCACCTCTTGGCTTGTTTTTTTTTCTATAAGTTGGCTTTCAGCGTTGATTAAATTATCGCTCTCTTGGCAAGACCAGACTCTACCATTGGTGAGTTGTGTAACCTCTTCAATCAATAGGATTGTACTTTTAGACTTCAAGTGCTGGCATAGTGTATATTCATTCAACAATTTGCATATGTGGTAGATTTCTCTCCCTTCCCAAATTCTGAATCGTACCTAGTTGCTAGCTTATCATATTATCCAGGTCATGTTAAGTGTTCTTTATGTCTTTTGCTAAAGTTGTAAGTGGATGTTAGGTGGCTGCAAAGTGTCTTGTATCAGACCTCTCTCCATCGTTTTCCCTCATGTTTTGGTCATTGGATCGAACCTTCTCATGAAATACTTATGCATAGTGGTCGATTAAAATTGAAGGTCTTCTTTTTCCCTTGTTTGTTCAGTGTTCAAGGTTCCAAGTAGAGTGGATCAATCTTTTGGTGTATCACCGTTATTAGGTAGGATTTCCCCTTAAAGTTTCCTTCTCCCTTTTTCATGGTAGTTCGCAACACAAAGTAGAGATCCTCATTGATACATCTTACAGGAACCAGCCTTCTCTGGACGTTCTTCTCACCATTGAGGCACCCACCCTCGTGAGAAGATCCCATTGTTTCAACTAGATAGAGGATTGACCATTTCATGCACGTCTTCGATTCAGGGCGCAGCTCGAGGTTGACAAGTAGTATTAGGAGTATGCTTTAATTTTTGTTTAGACAAGTTGTTCCAATGGGTTTTGCCACCCCAATTGTTGCACCCATTCCTCCTGGACTCCTATTTGTATTGTATCACTACTAGGGATCAGGACATCTCATAGCATTATCATTGTAGCATCTGATATATGTTCTATGAGCAACTCTCATGAATATATCATTAAGTATATCATGTGTGTTGTATATTGCATCTGATGAATAAATAGCTCTTCCTATTTTGACATGATGTGTGTTTCCTATGCTACAATCTGTTCAATGGGTGATGTTCTCATGGGATTGTTAGAGTTCCTGTGATGTTTCCACCATAAAATGACAATTGAAAATCTAATGTCAAGATCAAAGGAGATCTTTCAGCATCAACTGGTGACATCCACATCCTCCAAGGCAACCTAGAGTTCGAGTTTAGTTTTTCTTCGACTCAAACACCATTTATGTTGTCTTGGAGATGTCGTTTTTCCATCAATTGTCACTCCACTAGTGAATCATAACTGCCAAGTCAAACATTTTTTTCCATATTTTTGGTTTTAACAGAATCAGGGTTCAACTCTGCATTGATGTGGATGCATCGACACTAGGTACAACCCAAGATCTGGAAAACCCCAATTCATAAACAGATCACATCCTCAAAGTTCATTCAAGCACAAAAGCTAGCAAAATTCATGCAAGTGTGTTATGTAAACTCCTAAAGAAAATGCCTTGTTGGAAATCAAATGCAAATTTGTTTCTATCCATGCTGCAACTACTTGAATTTATCAAATGGCAGTGGTCTTAGAATGATAGCGTATGCATTAGACAGGGTAGAATGTAATATCCCCAATGGGATTGAAATATTTAAATTTGGATTTTTCCTTAATCCTATTTACTAGAAACTATATCATTGATATTTCACCAATATTTTATGAACTTACAAAAATAAATCAAATATAACAAATTTCTGATTTCAAAACTGAATTCTTGATTTTTGTCTTAGACTAATATTATGAATAACAATAGTCAAATAATCAAAGTGAAGCACAAGTGTAACTCCTAAATGAAGTTACCACAATAGACTTCAAGGGTTTTCATCCTTGAGTCTAATTGCAAATGAGGATTTTCATCCTCAAATGCATTATCAGAGCTGCTGCCCAAATATGAATATTTATTGAATAAAATCTGATAATGCTCTTTCTCCACCTACTTCCCATCATAAATACCCTTCAAGTGGCTTTTCCCAAATGGTGTGACTTCCCAAGGAGTGGCATCCCTTGAAACCTCACATGTGCCGACTTGCTTTGGGTGTTGTTTCTTCATTGTGGCACCCCATTCATGAGAGACGACTTCATCCTTTGCACTTTATTTTTAGAAAGGGACATTACAGTCCCCCCTCCCCAAAATTGCTTGTTCTCAAGCAATTGTAAGTTGGGGTGCTATAAAATGGTCACTCCTTCCCAGGTGACATCCTCAATAGTTGAATCTTCCAACGGATCAAGCATTCTTTGATGCTTTTGTTTCTTAACCTCTTTCATAATTTCAAAACTGCAATGATCTTTCAAACTACAGGAGGGCCATTGTAGGTAACATGATCCTTTTTGTCCATTCTCTATAATAGTATTCCTTTCAGAATATGTTCCAGCAATGACATCAGTTGAAACAAGAAACCCATCCCTATGTAAGAGTCGTGGCATGTTTCCCATAAAAGTAGTCGAATCACAGATCTGAATATAAAACTAAAAAAAATTGTGATCCTTCTCCTGCAGACAAGCTAGCAAATGTAATGTCCCCTTTTGAGCCATTGTTGCGAAATGACCTAGATCACCTAGATATTTGGAAAATTGGAAATAACTATTTTTCCTTGGCAAAACGAAGTTGGATTATGACTTGGAGTAATTTTGTGGTAATTATGGTGAAGTCAAATTTAATTAAATAATTTGCCTTGGAGTGAAGCGACCCACTTGGAGGATGGAATGTGGGAAAAATAAAGAGAAAATAAAATATAATGACAAATTTAAAAATAATATTTTAATGCCAAGGGTGGTGTCCCACTCGGAAAAGTGAAAAATAAAATAATATTTTATTCCTTGATTTGGACGTCACACTTGGAGATGGCAAAATTAAAATAAAATATTATTTTATTATGGAGGTGGACATGAAAGCAAAATAAATTATGGCAAATTTGGGTGCCCAACTTGTGGATTATAAAAAGGGCATTTGGAGGTCATTTTCCATCATTGTGAATTTGTCATTTGATATTGGAGTTTTTTTTTTGAGCTGCAACTTTGTTTTAGCATATTTTATGAAGACGAAAACCCTTAGAAAATTAGTGGTTTGGATGAAAACCCACTCTACTTTGAGAGGTGAATCTATACGGGGTTTACCATTGGACATATTTGCAGATCTGGGCGCATATAATTGCAGGTTGAGGACTTCATGATTCAAATATGAAGGTTATTTTGATATATTTTTATCATAACATGTATGGCTAGGGTTTGGAATTGGAGTGCAATATGTTGGAGGGATTTTTGGTGATAGATTTCATGTATTTGCATTCAGATTTTTATATCAGACATCAGCAAATTCATATCAATTTGCAGATCGGAGGTTTGAAGACAATATTCGGCATTGTGATGCATTATTCTCCATCAAGGAACTTATCGCTCCATCATAGGGTAAGTCGCTGTCATTTTTTAGGAGTTTGGAGGCATGGAAGGGTGTATTTCAGTCACCTAGGGTTTTGTATCAGACTGCTGCATATATTTTCAGGTTGGTGGTAAAAGCAATTGCATCTTCTTTTGACATTTGTCATCATCCAAGTCTAGGCGGCTTCCTTGAGAATCCATCGCTTCATTTTGGAGGTGGAATTTGGCATGTTTCATCATTGTATACACTCAAAAATTCATATCAGCAACTCAGAATTTTACAACAGCAAGGTACAATCAGATCTGGGCCTTAATTCAGACCTCTAGACATCTCTATTTGACATCTAAATTGTACCCATGTGTGGAGAACTCAATCGGGTATGTTTGTGCAACAATTGATTGATGTAATCATTTCAAATATTTAATTTGAAATAAAATATCTTGTTGTTCTGAGTGAAATCAGATCTCTGATATATGTTTTCAGTTCCTTAGTTTGTTGATATTTTATTTCAAAATAGTTCTATGTTTTTATCATTATATGGCAAATGCATCCTTTAATTGAAAACTCATAAAACCACTCAAAACAATCAAGAAACCGTAATCAGAAATTCAGATCAACATTGAGAAAAACAGGGCAGAATTGGTAAGGGTTCTTACAGCAAACCTAAGCAATCGATCTCAGTTTTAGTTTCAATCTGAGTCCTCCTAGCAAGAACAACCTTTGAAACACTTGAGTCAGTCATCTTTGATAATTTCTGAATAGCACCTTCCCAACAAGGCTTATCTGGGACATGATACTTTTTAATCCCTGAAGAATGAAGCATTTTTCCAGTTTCCATCACTTGACAAGAGACCTGTTGCAAAGATATTTCAAGCATGTAAATTGAATCTTTGATGGTCCATAAGAGAGAATGGTCACTTGCAACGGTTGCTACTACAACAAAATAGTTCTCAAATTCATCCAATTCAATTTGTGAAAGAACAAAATAGGAGGAGCCAAATTCCAACCCCTCAAGTGATGGCTCTGTTTCAGAATTGAAGCAAATGGATCCATACACTCTTATGAGAAGAGATCCCACTGAAAGAAACCTCCTTATTACCTTCCAATCTTTGATGGAGAAATGGTGGAAATTTTTAAAGAGTATTGTCAATCCAACTCCTGTGATGCCTCTTACAATGTTCTTATCCAGTTGGTCCATGTCCTTAGCAAGTCCGTTGATGCTGACTCAACAATACCACATTCATAGAATTTTAAGAAAAGTTGATATCTCTGACAATAATATTTTTTAGTGTTTGCACCCCTTTCTTCCACAGTTCCAGGCAAGAGGAGTTTCCTTGAAGGTTCTCCATCCTTATCAATAGATGATAGCCTTTGCGGCGTTGTTCTCTTCTTTTTCTTCTGCCTTTTGTCTGTTAAAGGTGCTGCATGAATTAAATGGTTTTGAAAATATTTCCATCCCTAAGAGAGAATTGTCTTTACCCTCTGCTTTGTTACCATCCCCATTGCTATCCAGTTGTACTGGCATGATCTTCTTCGGTCTCAAAAGATCACCCAGATCCCACATGTGAAAACAAATATGAACTTGAATCAAATAACCTATATGTCCTATGCTTGGGTTGTCATCGAAATGTTCGCCTTTTGGAAGTTTGAAGGATAGTGCAAGATTTGGTGCAACTTCCTTCACCTTGAACTCTTCATCCAACAAGTGATGCCCTTTCTGCCTTGACTTCATCAATATCTTGTTGGCATATGCAATCATTATAAGTTAATAAAATATCTTTCACTACCCAAGGATCCTTACCTTCAACTTGCATGTGGAGTTTCTTTTGCTCCTCGTCAGGGTTTTGAGGTTAGGATCTTGACTTGTTTGTTTTACCTGATCACACTTCCTCATAGTGCCCTGTTCCATTCCATGACTCACTCAACTCCATAAAGTCTGAAAAAGAGATTTATTTTCGAATCTCCGCTGAAAGAGTTTTGTATTGATCAAAATTGGCCACAATATTCTTGTGTAGTGACCCCATGATTCACAAGCTGGCAAGAAAACAGCTCTGATACCACTATAATATCCCCAATGGGATCGAAATACTTAAAATTTGGATTTTTCCTTAATCTTATTTAATGGAAACTATATCATTGATATTTTCACCAATTTTTTATGAACTTATAAAAATAAATCAAATATAACAAATTTCTGATTTCAAATACTTAACTTTTGATTTTTGTCTTAGACTAATATTCCGAATAAGAATAATCAAATAATCAAAGTGAAGCACAAGTGTAACCCCTGAATGAAGTTACCACAATAGACTTCAAAGGTTTTTGTCCGTGAGTCTAATTACAAATGAGGGTTTTCATCCTCAAATGCATTATCGGAGTTGCTGCCCAAATATGAATATTAATTGAATAAAATCTGATCATGATATTTCTCCATGAACTGCCTATCATAAATACCCTTCAAGTGGCTTTTCCTAAATGGTGTGACTTCCCAAGGAGTGTCGTCCCTCGAAACGTCACATGGGTCGACTTGCTTTGCGTGTTGTTCCTTCATTGCGGTGCCCCATTTATGAGGGACGACTTCATCCTTTGCACTTTCTTTATTTTTAAAAAGGGACATTACATAGAATTACTTGCAAACCATACACAACTAAAAAGGAGTGGAAACAAACACACAACATAAAGGATTTTGGCCTGGAAACCCTAATATGGGTAAACCCCACTAGAAGTGGCAATTGCACATCTTCGTCTTCTTCCCTTCAAAGAAATGGGCCGATACAGAGTTCATAGCACATACAAATCGCACTCTCTATTGTCTCCTATCTTCCTATTATTGTGATGAAAGAGTTACAAAAGCATAGAATAGTTTCAACCATATCAGTTGACTACTTATTGCTACTCTCTCATACAATCAATCTCCCACACTCCCATAGATCATAGATCCAAGATCACTAATCACCGGTTCAAATTGCTTAGTTCACGACCCTTATGCATTTTTGTAGATGTCCCTTCAAAGAAACAAGCTTCTGAATTTCCCCAGAAATAAGATGACCAACCAATTCAAAATCTTACTCTTACTATTCAATTGATGCAGGGGAAATCGCAGCTTAATGTAGACCAGCAGTTGTGAAATCACCCTATCAGTTGTGAAACCACCCCAAAGATTGTGAAACCACCCCAACAATTGTGAAATTTCCCCTGAGGGTCGCAAAACCTTCTTGGCAGTTATGAAACCGCCACTTAATGCAACCCGATGGTTTTGTCACTGCAAAAAGTCCTTCAACTTCTAGAGGCCATAACTTCTACATACGAAGTCAAAATTAAGTGCCTTTTTTTTCAAAATTGTATAATTTTTCGAGAGGAATCCATTTATGGAATCAAATTTGACTTTTGATAAAGAATACTATTAGTTTCATCTTGATGATGTAAACAGTATCTTTGTTAGGACTGGCAATGTAAAACCATGCCACTCATCAACTTTCCTTCATTTTCTTGATCCTAGGATTTGTTGACAATTCTTCCACAAGTCAGATTGTCTCTTGCCATTCAGAAAGTTCACGTCTCTAGCCAAGGAAGAAAGAATACATTGGGTAGATGTAGACCAATTGAAATACTCATTTGCAAAGGCCTTGGCTACAACAGGGTTTCCTTCAGACAAAGAAGGCTTGATTTTACATAGCTTTAGAAAAGTTCAAAGGACCGTTGCAAAATTTTGAATGGACACTCAAGAAATCTGAAGGGTATGTTACCCTTCGGAAAAAGTTCTCTGCAGGAAATCTGAAGGAATGAGCTTTGCAATAAGTCCGCAAGAAATTAGCCAAGAATAAAGACCGAGGAGCCGAAAAATCCGAGAGAGGAGAAGTCAGGAAAACAGAAAGTCCGAAGGAATAAGGACACCTACAAAAAACCCGAGTGCCCTACAAAAAGCCCGAGTGCCCTACAAAAAGCCTGGGTGCCCTACAATTTTTCCAAAAAGCCACAGAGGAAGGGCAAAATCCATTGCGGAGGGCACTTGGTCGGTGACAGGACCTTTCCAACTTTCCTGAAGGGCACAGAGGAAGGACACAAGCCCTTGCTGAGGGCACTTGGTTGGTGGCAAGATCTTTGCAATTTTTCTGAAGGGCATTCTGCTGGTGGTAAGACAAAGACAAAGGACTAATTCCTTCGGATTTTATGTCTGAAGGAATTCCTTTGGACAAAAAGTCTGAAGAAATTTGGAGAATTTACAAAGAAAAAACCCGACAGAAAAAATACACAAAGGCAAAAAGAGCAAACAAAATTGACGGATTTCCTTCGAACAAAAGTCCGAAGGAATTCCTTCAAACGTTTTGTCCGAAGGATTAATTCGGAAAAGTGAGAAGCAAAAAATCCACAGAAATTCAAAGGATTAAGCCACGGAAAAATTGGCAAACAAAAGTCCGCAGAAATTCAAAGGATTAAGCCACAGAAAAATTGGCAAACAAAAATCAGCAAAAATTCAAAGGATTAAGCCGCGGAAAAATTGGCAAACAAAAGTCTGCAAAAATTCACAGGATTAAGCCGCAGAAAAATTGGCAAACAAAAATCCGCAAAAATTCAAAGGATTAAGCTGCAGAAAATTTGGCAAACAAAAGTCTGCAGAAATTCAAGCCGCGGAAAAATTGGCAAACAAAAATCCGAAGAAATTCAAAGGATTAAGCCGCGGAAAAATTGGCAAACAAAAGTTCGTAGAAATTCAAAGGATTAAGCCGCAGAAAAATTGGCAAACAAAAGTCCGCAAAAAATTCAAAGGACACAAAGCCCGCAGGAAAAAGTCCGAGAAAATCAAAGGGAGATAAGACCAAAGCACAAAACATAATTCCAAAGCAAAAAGTCCGCAAAAAACCAAGGGGAAGCCAAAAAGTCCGAAAGAAATGGATATCCTTCGGACAAATTGTCCAAAGGATTCCTTCGGAAAGCTTGGTCAAAGAAAGGGAAGTCTGAGGGCAGAGAGAGACAAAAGCAAAGTCTGAAAGGAATGAACACAAAGGGAAAATGACTTAGAAAATAGCCCAATGGATTATCCGAAGAAATAAAACAAAAGGGAGAAGTCCGAGATAATAAAGACCCGAAGAGAATGAACATCAGGCCGAAGGAATAAGTAAGAAGGGAAAGCCTGTGGAAAGACATACAAACAAAGGTCAAGAAGAAGAATTCTAGATTTAGCCAAGAGAAATCACGAACAGTTGGGCCGAGAGAAACCCATGCACAAACAAGAGACAGAGTCAACATAGAATTCCATGCAAGCAAAAGCTAATTACGGTTGACTAGTCAAGGCTTCAATTGACTAGTTGTTGAAGTCAAATTTATCTCCAAAGTCAACTCAGCCTTTCAAATGTTCCAACTCGGCTTCCAACAGATCAAGTTAGAGTTCTAAAATTGACATTGGCGTTGGATTTCATGCATGCTATTGTCATCTCATACTTTCAAACGTTCCAGTAGCTCATGAAGAAGCTAAATTTAGAGGTGAGCGTAGATTTCCATGCAAAGAGAGGTGGGCGTTTCAATAAACCCAGCCGTCCACTTCCTCTAACGCCAAGGAGCTTCATGCAAAGACAAAGGGAAAATATATTTTATTGGAAGGCAAAGTTGGTCTTGAGTTAATCTAAGTTGATCTTCCTCTTCTATTTTTCAACGCCAATCTCTTGGCTTTTGTAATCTTCTATATTAATGGCTTTTCAGCGTTAGATTTTTTCATCCCTCTTAGCAAGACCAAACTCTGCCATTGGTGAGTTGTGTAACCTTTTCAATCAATAGGACTGTACTTTCAGATTTCAAGTGCTGGCATAATGTATATTCAATTAGCAATTTGCATATGTGGTAGATTTCTCTCCCTTCCCAAATTTTGATTCGTACCTAGTTGCTAGCTTATCATATTATGCACGGCATGTTCAGTGTTCTTATGTCTTTTGCTGAAGCTGTAAGTGGATTTAGGTGGCTGGAAAGTGTCTTCTATCAGACCTCTCTCCATCGTTTTCCCTCATGTTTTGGTCATTGGATCAAACCTTCTCATGAAATATTTATGCATAGTGATCAATTGAAATCAAAGGTCTTCATTTTCCCTTGTTTGATTCAATGTTCAGGGTTCCAAGTAGAGTGGATCAACGTTTTGGTGTATCACCGTTATTAGGTAGGATTTTCCTTTCAAGTTTTCTTTCTCCCTTTTCCATGGTAGATTCGTAGCACAGAGTAGAGATACATTGATACATCTTATAGGAACCAGCCTTCTCTGGAGGTTCTTCTCACCATTGAGGCACCCACCCTCGTGAAAAGATCCCATTGTTTCAACCGGATAGAGGATTGGCCATTTCAGCACATCTTTGATTCAGGGTGCAGGATCCAGGTTGACAACAGGATTGTCCTTGGATTCCAACGGAGTTCTTGATGATTTCCATGGATCCCTAAAGATCATACCTCCCCTTTTTAGGTGGTTTTTAGTCCCACAAAAGTTTACTTGATCACGAAATATAAACAGATCTTTCCCTCTACCTTTGTGGAGCTTCTATGTAGTTGTTGGTGTTTGGCCTTGATCCCAACCTGTCAATTTGCTTGAACCTTTATTGTAGTTCACCTGCATTTTCCTACATAACATCTTCCCCACACCTTCCTTGTTCATCAAAAGGTGATGTTTCCCGTTTTGCTTGTACATTCCAAGGCAAATTATCCAAGTTGGAAGGTAGTAATGCAATATTCCTTCGCATGCGACATGTAAGGCTCCCAAGGATATGCCCATCCTCAATAAAACATGCTTGAAACCTATAATCTTCACCTTCATACTCCTCTGAACAAGTGGTAGCCAATTCCTCCTCAAGCAACATGGAAGAGTGAATTGATTTGCCTCTCATAAAGTTGGTTGTTCTAACCTCTTGCTCTATTGCAATCAAATTGGTTTGTGGTTCCACCATGATTTTCCATCAATGGTGTCCACTCATGGTTGTCCCATGATGATCTCTTACTGTGGATTTGTTTCCCCAGTGATGTCCCTATGGTGGTGGATATGATCATACATCTTCCTCCTCCTCAATATAAGTAAGGCTCTTCACTTTTTGCCTTTCCTCTTATCCATGAAGAGTAAGCCACGTGTGATGTTGTTACAACTCATTTGTTAGCTGAAACATACATGTTACAACCTCCTTGTGATGCCAAAACAAGCTACAATGACTGCCATGTTCAATTTGCATCCATTCTTCCTAATAAAACACAATGCTATAGAGGAAACATACAATGTACAATACCTAGTCACTATCAATGTTATCAATATGTGCACACTACAATGCTTCCATATCAAAATCAGATTGGAAACCAATTGCAACCATGTCCAATGTGCATACAGCAACTAAAATCTCCATTCTCCATCTAGCCATATCTACCGCATCTCCTTATGTATATAGTAGTATACTATGCATATTACATACATGTTGACAATAGCCTTCAACAATTATTGTGATGCCCATATACACATTACAACAACTGTACGATGCATCTAGTGTTCTAGTGGCAATCCAGGCTCATCGAAATCAACAATTTCTTGTAACGCATCTTTGCCAAAATATGTCATGCGTAAGATTGTGTTAGGAGTTCCAAAAGTGTTTTGGAGGGGTCCTAATAGAGTTAGTTTGGGTTCTAGAAAATAGTTAGTCCATAAAATAAGATTTTTGGGCTCAAAGTGAGTAGGGGAAGGGGTGCAAGTTTTCGTAAGTGCGTAGATAGGAAGACCCAGGTTGGCCAAGGTGTGTGTAGTAAGTCAGCCTGCAAGTTATGGACAGCCAAGTGTGAGAGTATTTTGAATGTAATGTCTCCATATTCTGAAGAATGAATGGATGTAATGTTTTTATGTATCTACCTGTGTTTGCCACGATGAGATGCATGCTTTGATATTGTTGGGACTTATCAATCATTCATTAGACCCACAACCCACTTCACCATCACATGGCTGAAACTACTTGTGTTTGGTATAAGTTGTTGTCAAATGGTTGTCCAACCAACAAACCCTCTTGACCGTCTTCTATATATTTCATGATTGAACTCAAGTTCATGGAGCTCTCTTATTATTCTCCTTGATTGTCACTTGTCCCTATTTTGAAGAATCTATATTGTACATTCTATGCTTATTTTGCTATTTGAATAAAGTGCCAAGTTCTAATCAATTTTGTGCATCTTGTGTATACTTTAGTTGGTATGGTTATGAATACTCAATTGTTGTACTACATTCCCTTCACCTTCTCCTCCACCCTTTGCTTCTAATATGTGTTGTAATTAATAGTTGTTGTTGAGAAAGACTCCACTAGTGGTGTCATCACATGAAAAACTCCACTAGTGCTGTCATCTCTCGATCAATGTGTTTTCCAAAGTTGATAGGTTGAAGATGGAACTAGTGGTGTTGTCACGAGAAATACTACACTAGTGGTGTCATCACTCGATCAATGTGTTATCCACAATTGATTGTTTGAAGATGGATTGCTTTCCAAACGATGAGCATGACACTGCTAGTTCTTGTATTGAACCTCAAACTATGGACATCAGCTTCAATGTCAACAAGTATCCTAGAATCCACCACACAAGTTTGGCATAGGCCCCCACAAGCAAAGTTTAAAGAAGCCATAGAGTTCCAAGCCTTACAAAAAACCCATAGGGGATCATGAGCGACCAATAGATATTCATAATCATTGTCAACTTAATCATTGTACACCTCATAGACAACAATAGTGTGTGTAGACTTATAAACCTATGTTGTCACAAACACATGGAAATGGTTGAGGTTGGCAGCAAGTCATAGAAACTAGCATTAGTTTTTTCCTCGATTGGAAAGAAGTAGACACCTAGAAATTTGGATTCCATGCACATCTAGTTAGTTGATTTTTATATGAGGATGGAAAGGGAATTTCATGACTCAGACATGTCAGAGTAGTAGTGCAAGACTACTCTCTTTATGGGAAAAATATGAGTCTTGTACATTTGCACAACAAAGGGAGGAGCACCTCAATCAAGAATACTTCAAGAAATAATAGTATTGGCATGGGACTTCGCAGAAGAAATTGCAATCAGACAACATAAGAGGTGACAATATATAAAATGATGTGGTGCAGATAGCTATTAATTAGCTGGCCTTCCAAGAGACGGAAGCACTTTAGTATTATATCATGGCTAAGTTGAATTAGAATGAAACAAAGAGGTTTATCGAACAGTTCTAGGACATGCAGCATAAATATGAGCCAGAACACTTATTGCATACGGCGGCCAAGTCAAGGGCATGTGAAATGGATCAAGACAATACAATTTTGTTTTTTTTTTTTAAATTATATTAAAACAAATTCAAAGAGTACATATTCGAATAAGCCAAGCTTGAAAACTAAGAGTCCAAGCTTGGGCAGTAACACAAATGATAACCAATAATCATTCATCGATGTAAATCCAGCTCTAGAATCTTTGTCAAATCTTCTTGCAATTTGCTTGACCACCAAATTGGAGGCCCACCATAGCAAAGGATATTCTGATTATCCAATGCCCAATTAGCCAAAGTATCTACCACTTTATTGCTTGCTCTAGGAACATGACAAAAATAAGTCTCTTGAAATTATCTTGCAAAGTACGATTTTTTCCCATTTCTCTAGCTATTTGCCAATTTCTACTAGGGTCTCCTTCAGGGTTCGATAACAATCCTACAATCACCTTAGAGTCTGACTCAATTTGCACTTTTTGCCAACCAATTTTTAAAGCTTCTTGCATCCTTCTATAAATAGCTTTGATCTCCACCATATTGATGGTAGTATATCCTAGCTTTTATGCAAAAAGAAAGGCAATAGATCCATCCGATATTCTACCAATACCTCCAACACTAGCTTGTCCCAAATTTCCTCATGAAGCACCATTTGTATTAAGCTTCCCAAATTTCCTCATGAAGCACCATTTGTATTAAGCTTCCCATACCCATAAGGGGGTGTTGTCCAATGACTTTCCTACTGGGCTTTCTTTTTCTAATTGAAAGCATGCCTTGAAGAGATAGAAGGTTGCATTGGGAGTTGGCTACAGAAGTGTTCCCATTCTGGTGTTAGGGGATGTAGTAAACTAATCTTATGTTTTATAGATTCAGCAATATTAATTTTGACCACTTCCCAAACCAAATTGATATCTCTACTTTTCTGGGAAAAGATCCTCTGATTGCATTCTTTCCAAATATTCCATAGTAGAAGGGATATGTCAAACCACATAGTCGGAAGAAGATTTTGGCCTTTAGCTAGTTGCCATTGCCATTCTCTACTTATGTGTTCTAATGACTAAATAGGATTCCAAGTAAGATTCAACATTTGGGCTAAGAGCTTACACAAATGAATCCCATAGGGCACTAGAAGAAGAGATGAGATATAGTCACTTCATTGTCCAAACACATAACACATCGAAAGGGACCATGTATGCCTCGCCTCATGAGGTTTTCTCTTGTTAAGACTCTTTTCTTCAAAAGTTGTCATAGAAAGAAACTTACCTTGGGCCATAAAGCAAGCTGCCAAATTTGGTTGAAGATACCCTTAAGAGGATGAGGCTCATGCCTAGTAAGAGAATCATATCCTGAGGAAACTATATGATCTCCTGTAGAACTATTCCCCCATGCTAAAGCATCAGGGTTTGATAGTGTTGAAAGGGGACGAACTAAGATCATCTTACTAATCCATGACTTTTGGTCGTTTGGTATTTGAATTGGCCACTCATTAGGAGGAATCCAACATCTTCCACTCTCCCAAGGCTAAGTATTATCTCTAGAATACTGAGCAATCTTAATCCATCCCTTTCATATAACCGGTCCATCATATTCTTAAGTTTTGGATATTGAGAAATAATTGATGGGTAAGCATCCCACGAATCATTCCAAAAGTTGGCTTTTTGGCCATCATTCACAATCCAAAACAAATTCTTTTTAATCAGGTCCTCGCCTGCTTTAAGGACAGCAAGAATAGGTGACCCTTTAGGAGGAAGATATAATCTAATCATTCTCTCTGGAAGATTGTTTTCTGTATATTTAGCTCTAATGTTAATAGCCCACAAATCATTTGGGTGCATAAGCAATCTCCAATAAAGTTTGGCTGCCAAAACCTTGTGGTGCTTAGAAGAGGAATGAAATACTAAGCTTCCTTCCATTTTGGATAGGCACATACTATCCCATTTCACAAGAGACATTTTCTTTTCTGCTACAAACCACTCCAAATAAATTTTTGACAAATAGAATCCAATTGCTTCAGAATTTTACTTGGAATATTCAAAATAGAGGAAGCATAAATAACCAAGGCCTGAAGAACTGCCTTGACCAAAACCATTCTTCCTCCTGTCGATAGCCATTTATTAGTTCACTTCCGAAATTTCAGTTCCACTTTAGTAGTAAGCCACTACCAATATTTAATTTGTTTAGTTGCAAGAGGTACCCCCAAATATCTAATGGGAAGAGATCCTTTCTAGAATTGGAAGATGCTCAGAATCTGTTCCTCTTGTCTACTAGAACAATGAAAAAATATGATGCTAGATTTATCTTTATTGATTAGCTGACCAATGGCTCTGGAAAAAAGTTGAAGAATTTGTTGCATCTATTGAGCTTCAGACCATGTGGCTTTACCCACTAGCGGGGAATCATCCACAGATTGTAAATGGGTAAGAGGTCGAGCTCCTGTAGCTAATTTAATACCATTGATCTTGTGTTCCTAACAATCCTTAGTAACCACTCTACCAAGGCATTTTGCCAAGATAATAAATAAAAAGGGGGATAAAGGATCCCCTTGTCGAATCCCTCTAGAGGCCAAAGCTATCTAGGAAGGAGTGCCATTAACCAAAATAGAAAAGGAAACTGATGATAGACAAGCTCTAACCCACCCAATCCAATCTTGTGAAAAGCCAAACTTAGACAAAACTTGACATAAAAATTCCCAATCCACTCGATCATAAGCCTTGGACAAATCAAGTCTAATAAACATCGAGGGAGATTTTTGACTATCCATGGAATGAAAAGCTTCCTGTGCTAAAACAATATCATCAAGAATTTGACGTCCTGGTACAAAACCTCCTTGTTCCAGGGAGATAATCTTATGGAGCAAAGGTTTCAACCTTTCTGCCATAACTTTTGTGATTATTTTGTATAAAACATTACATAAAGCGATAGGTCTAAACCCAAATATTTCATTTACTTCCTTAGACTTGGGAATTAGAGATATAAAGGTTTTGCTTATTTCCTTTAGCATTGTTTTAGCTTCCCTCACTTCTTCCACAACCTTAAGATCTCCTTTGATAATATCCCAAAACTTTTGATAAAATTGAATAGGAAAACCATATGGCCCTAGAGTTTTCCCCTTCATCTCAAATAGCACTCACTCCAATTCCTTTTTTGTGACTGGGTTGGTTAGTTGCTCATTATCCTAATGAGAAATAAGTTTGGGCAATGTATTTAGCAGTTTTTGTTGAGCACTTTCATCCAAAGGTTGAGTAGTAAAGAGTTTCTGAAAAAACTGGGTTGCTAAGTGTTGCATACCCTCCAAGGAAAATTATTTCTTCCCATCTTCCTTATTCTTGGATACTCTATGATTATGACGTCTTCTAGCAAGCAAGGATTTATGAACGAAGGCATAATTTTTATCTCCCTCTTTTAACCATTGTCGTCTAGATTTTTGCTGCCACATAATCACTTCTTGTGTTTCCCACTCATGGAGCCTGGATTTCAGAATTCTTGCTTAAGGAGATCTTCATTGCTACCCACAAATCTAATATTTGCATTAAGCTGTTCTAATTGTTGAGTAATATGTTGCTTTTTTTCTTTAACATCTCCAAACTCATTCCAATTCCGTTTATTCAATTTGGCCTTTATATAATTCAACCCTTTTGTAAAGGAAACATCTGAGTCCCATTACTTGGCTTTCCTTCTACCCACCATTTTTTGATGAGGTTGTCAATATTTTCATGCCTGAGCCACACCAATTGAAAACGGAAAGAAGCATGACAAGGCACTGATTTACCCACCTCAAGAGACATTGGCCAGTGGTCAGAACCAATATTATCTAAAATGTTGGCCTTAGGAATATATTCTTTTAACCACCAATTTCAAATAAAAGAAAACGATCCAGTCTTTCCAAAATACAATCTTGACCTTGCCTTTTATTACACCAGGTCGTTAACCCATTTCCAGTCTAAACATCAACCAACTTTAGGGATTGTAAATATTTGGCCATATGTGAGGAACTAGAATCCAAGTGTGGAAGTCCTCCCTATTTTTCCTGCAAATTAAGGATAGTATTAAAATCTCCCCCTAAAATAATTGGAACATTCGGATAAGACTTGATCATAGCTTCTATACATTGCCATTGCAGCAATTTGTCTTCTATAGTATTGGGTGCATAGACATTTATGAGTAAATATTGTTGGGCATCCAACTTAGAACACACATGCATCATCAACACTCCTCAACTGCCACAAGATTTTAAAACTGTGATTATCTTTGGATCCCAAATACTCAAAACTCCTTCAGATGCCCCTTGTGCACCAAGTGCTATCAACCGAGCCTTAGGCCATATTCTTTCTGCCAACACAGTTATAAGCTCAATGAAAGCTTTAGTCTCTTGCAAAAACACTATATGTGGATGATTAGTGTGAATCAATCTTTTAATTTCCAGTATTTTAGATGGACTGCCTTTCAGCCCTCTTACATTCCAGGTGATTACCTTCAATGGGAGGAATGATTAAGAATTCGAGTCAAATCTCGAACTGTTCCTAATTGACTTAGTTTATGGCCTTCCATCTGGATATGATTCTGATTTGATTTACAGCCTGCCTTAGTATTAGTATCTGCTTTTAATTTTTTACTTTTTCCCTGTACCATTCCCAAGGGTAAATCTTCTTGTGGTTCTTGCATTGTATTAGCCATTAATAGTAATGGTTGATCTCTCTGTTCAATCTCTTCTATCTGCTGACTTTGGTTCTCAAATTGTTCATGAAACTGAGTTGTCCGTGGATAGCTTTTCATTGTGCGAATCTCATCCTGCTTCTTTGGGCCGTTATAAATAGTGATCTGTTTATGGGCTTCCCCTTCAAATTGAACTACTGCCATATCCTATACCTCCATAGGTGTTGCTGCAACTTGAGATTCCATAGGATCTTCATGATCTTTAGGTTCATGATCTTGTTTCGAAATGGCATAGCTATTACTCTTTTGAATATCCAATTTCTCCTGATCATTTTTCTTAGCTATTTTCTTTCTTTTCGGTGCAATAAAATCCTCGAGGTTTGACTTCACCAGAAGGTTTTGGAACCTTAAGCGGACAATCCTTGAAGAGGTGCCCATATTCATGACAGATTCAACACCAGAATGGGATGTTTTCGTAATCAACCACTTGTTCCCACTATCATCCTCCACATCAAGGGAGATCTTAGTAGGCAGAGGTTTATTCGAGTCCATCAGCACACAAATACGAGCATAAATCATTTGTTCCAACTATAGAGATGCTTCAGCCGTCATCATATAATTTCCAAGTGCATTTCTAATTGCCATAAAAACATTATTAGTCCAGTATTCTACAGGGAATCCAAACAAACGAACCTAGACTGGAGCCACTAATGAAGCTCTTCATCTACTTTGAACATAGGATGCCAGGGTTTCATAAAAAGTCCCACTCGACCAAAAAACCACAGCCCACCCTGGTATATAAATTCTCGATCTTCTGCAGATGCAAAAAAAACAATAAATATCCATTAGGGTAAACAGAGATCGAGAACTCACCTTTAGTATGCCAGTATTTTCGAGTCCATTCTTTCAGCGCTACCAGTGAAGGATGAAAGCCCAAAAACCTAATAATCAAACCTCTATTCTCGAGGACCTCAATTTCCTTTTGCACATTAGCTTTTTAAAGATTTATCACTAGTGTACCCTCCGCAGCCTTCATACATCCATTATCATTTTTACTTGGATCAATTTTTGGCATCCGGAGAGGTTTTTTTTGAAGATTTCTACCATGCATCTATAAACTTGAATCTCCCCAAAGCGTTTTGGATTCCCCTCGAACCGCAGTAGCAAAGGACGTCCTAAAGGAATACCCTTTACCAATTATAAAATCTAGATGCATATCATTAAATTCGCTTTTGGCCTGAGCATCCTTAGACAAGAACCTCGAAGATTCCCCCCTCTGCCATACCAGCAAAAACCCTCCTTCTGAAAGAAACTATTGCCCCGAAGGACTCACTCAAAACCCACCAGCAGAGGCAAATAGAACAGCAAAAGCGGACAGACCAACTAAAGCGGACAAACCAGCTAATACAAACAAAATAACAAAAGCGGACAAAACAGCAGATGCAAATAAAAACGATAAAGACAGAAACGCTTAAGGAAAAGATAAAAAAATAAACAAAACTTCACGAAGGACAAACGGCGGCAGAAGCAAAAAGGGACAGGAAGTATCACGATGCCCAGCTTCGCGATTCCATCCCAGCAAAGATCCCAGTCATCGCAATAGCAGCCTCCCTTTCGAGCATAAGTGAATCAAAGACAATACAATATTAGAAAAACAGATGGATTCAACTCAGTTAGTTGCCTAAACTAAATATGATGCCACCTTGCATGATAGGAAGTCCAATACCATGTCATTCGAGATAGATGCAGCCAAATTGCTAAAAAAAAGAGGTAGAATGGCAACAAGAAAAATCAGAAATTGAGGGCGAAAAAACAAACTTGGAGACACTGAAGGTGAACTCAACAAAGCCAGGAATGCCACTGAAGAGGCAGTATGTGTTATTGTGCAATTGAAATGGATGTATAAAAGATTAAAGACGGATTATGACCAATTGAAATGATAATTTTCAGTTACACCATCAGCCATTACTTCGGCCTTAGTTTGGCTTAATGTTTTAACCTGGACTCTTTTTTTTTTTTTTTAAAATTGAAAAGCGCCTTTTTTAATCATAAAATAAAATACACCACTAATCATACAAAAAAATGGGTGGAATGGAACCACACCCCAAGAGAAGACATCACAGTGATCACATAGATCAAGAAAAACATTCCAAAATATCCTTAAATAACCATAGTTCTAATTAACACACTTAGATTAAAGTTAATTACAGTCACCTAACATAATACCCCTTGATAAAAACTTTTCAATCAAGAAAGGGAAGAGTATCAAGAATAGCATAAAAAGGCCCCCCGGGCATCCAAAACATAACACACAAGGCCATTAAGCAGCATAAGCAATCGAAGTAGTCGGAGGTGGAAGAGGATCATCCACCTTGTCACCCCAGCCACCACCACCAAGAGGATCCGCCATATCCGGAACTGGCTCCCACCTTCCATTGCTGGTTGATTTTTCTTTTCCTCCTTGACATCTTGTCTAGTAGGGGAGATAGCAAGGGCCAGCCAAGGAAACTTTCCTTGCAGCGATGCTGCCCACCCACTAGACTCGAGAACCATGTGCCCAAAACACCACCTTTGCTACAATGGCTAGGTGAAGGCCACCAAAAAAGTGGCAAGAAACTCCGTTAGCTTTGCAAGCGGCCCCTGACACAGCCCCCATGACCATGGACTTGTGAAGGAGACCGTTGGCAGGGAGAGTTAGATGGCAGCAGGCTTACAACACATGAGGCACTCCCTCAATGATCCAATAGGATTTACCCATGCTCCACCTCCTGTTTTAATTTTTCAGCTTCAACATGGATCTAAAGGATGACATTAGAAATAACCATCACCTTGTTAGTAATTGATCAATAGGAACATGATTAAAGATTGCATTGTTTATTTCTTTCCATAGCTAAAATAATATCTTTGAGCAAAAAAATGCTAAATCTGATTGTATTGTGTAGGTAACATAGCTGAATCCCACAGAGGAATTATTTTCCATTAAAAGAAGTAATGAATAAATGGTTGAGAGAGGGTGTGAATCCATCTCCAAGCTGACTGAGCATGACGACAAAACCAAAATAGGTGTCTAAATGTCTCGGGTTGATGGCAAGTGTAAAATAGAGGGTGAAAAACTCCCATGTGCAAAAGTTGATCTCCTACAGGGAAACATAGATAAAGGATGCTCTTAAATTTCTAAATTCAGCACCCATTATCAGATCATCACAATGGGAAATCCTGCTATGTGAGACCTAAAAATAGAAATGACCTTATGGGTGCAAAGGCAGGCTCCTTATCCATCCTAATGATAACACTAGTGATTTTCAAAGAAAAGGGAGGGAAGAAAGTAAAACAATTGTTTGAAATAAAGGGGAGGCGATGCACCAAGTTAGATGACTGGGTTTTATCCTTTAACTTGAGATTCGACACAAAGTACTCACAGTTGTATACTTTAATAGTCTTACACACAATAGATGAATGATGCAAAAGGTACGAATTCAATAGTATAGTACACTGAGCAACAGCAATCTTTTAGAGACAAAGGGAGAGAATCACCGCAGTATCTTTTATTGAATGGTTGGAAAATTTCACAATTGCATAATATCTTTTTAAAGGTATTTTGATAGTAATATAACAACTAGCAAACACTAAGGATATGTCTACACAATTTTGCAAAATGAATAATTCTAACTATAGGAAAAATTGTTGATCCTTTGCTCAAACGAGCTTATTACATTTATAGCAAAGAAGCATGAGACAGAAATTGTTGCTAGGCCACCTGAGTCGATTTCACCTCACCTACAGAGCACAAACGGTTTTGGACTGCTACAATATTTGTGGTAGGGTGTAAATGCCAATACTGAGCATCATTCATGTTGTGGTTTTCCATCATGTCGGTGCCTGGATCTGTGTTGTGTGCTCAATTCTATACCCTTATGGTTGATTAGTTTTGTTAATTGTGCCCAAAAATATCATGGGTCTGTCATCTAGTTGAATGTTTTAATTCATTATAGGCAATCAAGGCTGTTTTTGTGAATTAGTATAACCTTTGTTTCCTTTGAAGAGACGTGTGTCATTGGATCTGATAAATCAATGAATCACGCTATTCTGGAACCCAGTCAGCAATGGAAGGTGCCAAAATGTGTGCCATTGGTTGATTCAGTTAGTGGGTCCTTTGTACGTTTCCTTTCATCCAATGATGCAACACTTAGACTGACACCTTGATGACTAGGACTTGTTGCAGTGCTATTGGTTCACATTGACATAGTGGACTCCATGTCCCCCTTTCTTATCCAATGGCATGACTCTTAATTGAGACCAGGTTGAGTCCACCTTGGGGCTGTGCTATTGGTTAACTTTATCAACCTGGCAGAACCCAATTCAATTAAGCTTTGTCCAATAGCTCGTTCTTATTCTGACCAGCTTGGTGAGTCAGACTCGCTGATGTGTCATTGGTCTATTCCACTCTAGTGGGTTCCACCTCCATTCTCCTTCGACCAATGGCACGTCTTCTTAACTGAGAACTTGTTGAGTCACCTTCATTGATTTTGGCTCAATGAGTGGGGTCTACACTCTTTCCTTTGTCAATAATGCAGTAGTGCACTAATAGGGTTTCTGAGTGGATCTTAGGACTGTGCTATTAGTTGACCCAACCTGCTGCTTTAATCCATAGTTAAATCAGACCAAGATCAACGACTCATGCATATCCACAACACAATCAACAATGGCAGGTGTAGATACTAAAATCTGGAATTAGACACTTGACAATGTCAGTTTTGACCTATCTTCACCCTATTTGACTTGCATGTACATATATGCCTCTAATTCGCCATTCTCTCACATCCACATGCTAGCTGTGGGTCCAATCCTTCTAAGTTGCTGTCCGTCACCTACAGGAACTCCCTCTATGCCACTCGTACTCAATTCCCGCATACAATCAGTTGCATTTAATGCTCAGATAATTAAATACAAAGAAGAGTTAATGATCTAATTGTTCATAGATCTGATCATATTTACTTGAACAATCAATATTCAATGCATGATAATAAGACAACGTCTAATTTAAGACTAAACTACAAGCTTTATCTTCCATAATTAATCAATGCAAAATGACCAAGTGCATACCTGCAGATGATTGCATCTGCAAGTATGAACTTAGTCGATCACCATGTAGCTTGCCAATAACAAGAACACTCAAATGAGTAACAGCAAAAAGGAAGGTACAACATAACAGAGCATCTGATTCAATGCAATAAACCTCCTTCATGTTGTTCAACTTGCTCATTTACTTAGAACAATCCATCCCAAGCAATATATGTCATAATCAAGAAGGCAATTAACTAAGTTAAGTACTTCCAGATAAGACGAGATTGTATTACATGCAATTTCAACCTTTCTTGTTTAATACTGCATACATATCATACAGAAAACCAGATTGAATCATTGCTTGCAAACAGAATAACAAAAATGCAAGCCACGTTTACTCAACAAATTAACTTACTTCTTATTACCACCATGCAAACAAGAATGGGTACTCAAACCCAAGTATAATAGCATCTGCAACTTATCAATAAATGCAGGTTTAAGTCATTTTATTTTTAAGACTTCGTATACCAACACTAAGTATTCCTGATTTTCTTTCTTACGATTCAATAATGAAAATGACAATAACTCAGCCATGATGAACTTCAAACATCAAGTACAAAAATAACTCAGCCATGGAATCAAATGCAATAATAACTCAGCCATGAATCCAAATATCAGAATAACTCAACTGTGATAATTTTTAATGTGTCAAAATAAGCATAACCCAGCCAAGGTAACAAGTCAAATGCATCAAATACATGAATAACTCAGCTGTAATAAATTTAATGCATCATAGCTCAGCCAAGATAACGAACCAAATGCATCAAATACATGAATAACTCAGCTGTAATAAATTTAATGCATCATAACCCAGCCGAGGTAATGAACCAAATGCATCAAATACATGAATAACTCAGCTGTAATAAATTTAATGCATCATAATCCAGCCAATGTTTCGAACCGAAGGCATCAAATACATGAATAACTTAGTTGTAATAAATATAATAAATCACAACCCAACCAAGGTATCAAACCAAATGCGTCAAATACATAAATAACTCAGCTGCAATCAATTTAATGCACCATAACCCAGCCAAGATTTCGAACCAAATGCATCAAATACAAGCATAGTTCAGTGAAAGTAGAACTAAACTAATGAATGTATGCAGATCTAAATATTTGCATAAACAACTTAGTAACTGTTGACAATTCTTCCACAGGCCAAAAAATTGTCAACCTTACTATTCGGAAGATGGTCTTATGGTACCAGTTTGTCTTGTAAATCAGTTTTTTGGGGTCCTTAAATAGCCATCTACAGCCTTCATATAAAGCATGGGATGATCTACTTGAGGATGTTACAGGCACCCTGGGTTGCAACTGAAGATACATATGTTCTACTTGTTGAGACATACTGCATATCTGGACTGTTTGAAAAGGCAGAGGTTGTTTTGCATACGATGCGCAAACATGGTTATTCTTATAGGGTTACTGCATACAATACATTAATTAATGCCTTAGGCAAGGTTAGAAATTTGCACGAAGCAAAGGAAATTAAAAGGAAGGAAGATATCCTTTGGACAAAAGTCCGAAGGAATACTTCCGAGAATTTGCAAACAAAAAACCTGCAGCCAACAAGGAAAGAAAAGACAAAGGAGAGGCCAACAAAGTCTGCGGCCTCCAAAAAGTCCACAGAAAATCCAAAGTTGTGGAAAACATAAAGTCCGAAGGAATAAGGACACCTACAAAAAGCCCAGGTGCCCTACAACTTTTCCCGAAAAGCCAATTTCGAGAGACAAAAGCCCTTGCGGAGGGCACTTGGTTGGTGATAGGACCTTTCAAACTTTCCCGAAGGCACAGAGGAAGGACACAAGCCCTTGCGGAGGGCACTTGGTCGGTGGCAAAACCTTTCCAATTTTCCTGAAGGGCATTCTACCGGTGGCCAAATAAAGACAAAGGAGTAATTCCTTTGGACTTTTTGTCTGAAGGAATTCATTCAGACAAAAAGTCCGAAGAAATTCGGGACAAAAAGAAAAACCCGATGGAAAGTACACAAAGGCAAAAGAGAACAAATCGGAGGAAGGATATCCTTCGGACAAAAAGTTCGAAGGAATTCCTTCGGACTTTTTGTCCGAAGGATTAATTCGGAAAAATGCAAATAGACAAAGCCCGCAGGAAAGTGAGAAGACAGAAATCCAAAGGACACAAAGCCCGCGGGAAAGTGAGAAAACATAAGTCCAAAGGAAATGCAGCCAAGAATAAATTCGGGAAAATTGGCAAGGAAAAAGTCTAAGGAAATCAAGATGAAGCCAAGACAGAAATCTGACGGAAATTAAAGCCAAGGGCAGACAATTTTTCCGCAGGAAATTCGCAAATAACAAGAAGCCCAAGAGAATATAGCCCGAGGAAACACAACCAAGGTAAGGCGAAGGAAATCCAAAAGGGCCGCAGAAAATAAAAGACCAAGGTGAAGTCAATGAAAAGCCAAGAAATAGAAAAAACATGAACAGGCAAGAGAAATGCATGCACAAGAAATAAGGAAACCGAGAACGGAAAGTCGGCAAACGATTCAATCTAAATGTGTCTCACTCATGCAAGCAAGGGCTATTTTTGGCAAATTGATAAGTTTCAATTGACTATTTGTTTTGTTCATGGTTTGACTAGTCATTCTCATGCATCCGAAGGTCCAACTCAGCTTTAAGCCGAGTTTCTCAGTCTAAGTTTGGTGTCGTTTTCAGGCAAAATGATTGTTTTCTCGATCTCACAGCTCAAGAGGAGTCTATTTTTGACAATTGGCATAATCTTCCATGCAAAGGAGAAGTTGACTTTCAACAAACCCACTGTCCATTTCTCAAATGCCAAGGAGCTCATGCAAAGACAAAGGAAAAATATATTTTATTGGATGGCAAAGTTGGTCTTGAGTTAATCTAAGTTGATCTTCCTCTTCTATTTTTCAACGCCAATCTCTTGGCTTTTGTAATTTTCTATATTAATGGTTTTTCAGCCTTAGATTTTTTCATCCCTCTCTTGGCAAGACCAGACTCTGCCATTGGTGAGTTGTGTAACCTCTTCAATCAATAGGATTGTACTTTCAGATTTCAAGTGCTGGCATAGTGTATATTCATTCAGCAATTTGCATGTGGTAGATTTCTCTCCCTTCCCAAATTCTGATTCATACCTAGTTGCTAGCTTATCATATTATGCAGGTCACGTTCAGTGTTCTATATGTCTTTTGTTAAAGCTGTAAGTAGATGTTAGGTGGCTGCAAAGTGTCTTCTATCAGACCTCTCTCCATCGTTTTCCCTCATGTTTTGGTCATTGGATCGAACCTTCTCATGAAATACTTATGCATAATGATCGATTGAAATCAAAGGTCTTCTTTTTCCCTTGTTTGATTTAGTGTTCAGGGTTCCAAGTAGAGTGGATCAACGTTTTGGTGTATCACCATTATTAGGTAGAATTTCCCTTTCAAGTTTCTTTCTCCCTTTTCCATGGTAGATTCGCAGCACAGAGTAGAGATCCATTGATACATCTTACAGGAACCAGCCTTCTCTGGAGGTTCTTCTCACAATTGAGGCACCCACCCTCGTGAGAAGATCCCATTGTTTCAACCGGATAGAGGACTGGCCATTTCAGCACGTCTTCGATTCAGGGTGCAACTCCAGGTTGACAATAGTAACCCCAACATGCACAAAGTCCTTTGATAAGTTGTATTTAAATCCAATGTACTAAGTATATGCAGAACCCTTTCCATTTATTCAAGACATGTCCCAAATATGTGTGCGTGTGTGTGTGTGTGCAGGGCCAAGCCAGGGTTTGTAAATAGCATTCTTGCCTTTTAAATAAAACTCATTTTGAAAACTTTTAGGGAAGGAACTTGCCTGAAAAGAGAGCTGAAACCTTGAAGTAGTGGTGAGATCAAACCTTGCAGCCATGAAACCACTTACAACCACTTAATCTCCAACCCTTCTCTCTCAAAAACCTCCAACATCCAACCACGACAACCAACCCCGTTTCTTTTTTTCATGGCTGTGGGCCCAAATAGGCCCATGGTCGCTTCCATCTCCCACATTCACAGCTCACAAGACCAGTTCAACACAAAATTTAGTTTCCATTCAAAAACAATGCTCACAACTGAACTATAGTTCTATAAATGAAAACCCATTACGCCTTTGCATGGAACTGCATGTTCCTCATTCAAATAATCATCAAAATGATATCATACAACCAATCAAAAACTAAACTCTCCATTTATCCATGCACGGGTGGCTTGAAAAACTGACAGGGTTTCACCCAGACCATGTCAACCATGATTAGAAAAATGATAGTTGAGGTCAACAAAAGTCATTTTGGCTCTCAAACCCTAACTTTCCAAGTTCAAACTCTAACTCGAGTTGGGTTGAATGCCCAAAAACCTTCTACAAAGCGTATTCCCAAATTTATAAACTCTATTGCTTAATTGGCCCAGTCCAAGTTTAAGGTGTGGCAAATGCCACCAAAAATGAAGTTTAATCTTTGTTCAAAATACACATTTGTCAATGCCATATGGGGACATGGTCCCTAGGCTCTTATGCTAAGTATTGTAGCTTTGATCACTTTGTGTATTTATTTTCTTTTTAAATAACAGTGCTAATTATTAAACATTACCTCCATGCCAATGCACATGCCTCTTTAGGCATTTAAACCATCTTTATTTTCTCTAAATCATGTTCTTACCTTTTTATTGCCCCCCCAAGGGGTTCAAACTTCATGGTGCTTGTTGACAATTTTGCCCCCACAGGGCAAATTGTCACCCCTACACTTCGGAACTTTGCTATGGTGCCAAATTTGTCTTGTGAATCAGTTTTGGGGTCCTTAAATGAGCATTTACAGCCACCCAAGTGGCCATCTACAGCCAAGGGAATTTTAGTCATTCAGAGGTTTCCAAGGAGCTTGCTTGATTAGAGCCAAATGTGCAAATACAGCCAAGATATACAAGCTTTAAGTTTATTTATTGTCTTCCCAAGGAATTTTTCAGGTATAAGAGGTGGACTATTTCTTCGGACATTTTGTCCGAGAGAAAGAGCTTTCAAAGGACTGTGTAAAAGTCCAAAAAAATGACTAAGTGGCAGTCATTCAAGGCTTTTTTCTTTGGGTTTTTTTGTCCGAAAGAAGGGAGAAAAGCACAGTTGAGAAGACCGGTTTTCAAGTCAAGACAAAAAGTCTGAGGAATAAGGACAGTTACAAAAAGCCCGGGTGCCCTACAAAAAGCCCGAGTGCCCTACAATTCTTCAGAAGGTCACTTTTGAAGGTAGACATGCCCTTGCGGAGGGCACTTGGTCGGTGAAGTGGACCTTTTCAATTCTTCCGAAGGGCACTCCTGGAAGACAGCCCTTGCGGAGGACATCTGGGCATCGCGTAGGGACATTTACAATTTCCCCGAAGGGTTGTGCCCTTGCAGGGGACACTTCAAGCATGAAGAAGACCTTAGCAAAATTCCGAAGGACAAAATTCATTTTTTTCGACGGACACCTACCCTTGTGAAGGGCACTTGGTCGGTGGCAAGACCCTTTCAAAAGTTCCGAAGGGCATTATTGGGAAGCAAAAGCCCTTGCGGAGGGCAGAGACATAAGCAAAGGACAAAAGCAAAGTTCCCGAAAGGCACTTGCCCTTCAAGGAAAAGATAGCCAAAGGAAACGAATTCCTTCGGACAAAAAGTTCGAATAAATTCGGGAGGATAAAAAACTCGAGTAAAATAAGAAAACAAAGGCAAAGAAGGAGATCCTTCGGAATAATTGTCAAACAGGAAATCCGCAAGAATTTGAAGTCAGCAAAAGTTCGAAGAAAATCAAAGGCAAGACATAAGAGCCTAAAAGGAATAAATTTGGGAAAATTGGCAAGGAAACGAATTCCTTCAGACTTTTGTCCGAAGGAATTCCTTCAGGCAAAAGTCTGAAGGAATAAGGACAGTTTCAAAAAACCCAATAGAAAAGACAAGGGCGTAAGCCAAAGCCAAAAAAGAGAAGGAAATGCCAAGCCTAGGAAAGAGAAGAGACAGAGAGTCCATCAGCCATTTTATTCGAAGGACGAAAGCTAAAATAAAGCCCGATTAGCGAATTAAAGCAGACCACGGGAAAAGCCAGAGAAAACATGGAGTGAACTGAGCATGATCAATAGCATGAATAGAGATGTAAGCACAAACAAGACTGAGACAGAACTGAACAAGAAGACAAATGCAAAAATAGAGGCATGAGCAAAGATTAAAGCAGAACTGAACATGGACATAAGCATGAACAGTGAATAAAACAAACGCAGAATAAATACAAAGGCGGGATAAACAAATATCATGCATAGACTAACGTGAGTGACTAATAAAGTGACCGCATTTAAGAAAGCAAGCACACTTCAATTCTGAAAATATAGTCATCTTGCATGATGAACAGGCAAAGCGTTGAACGTTTCAAACAGCCAAAAATTCCATGCACGCACTCTCGTTTGCTCAAAACATTCCAGCGGTTCAAACACAATTCTTAATTTGGCATTTGCATTGATTTCATGCAAAGGGGAGACTTTCAAACGTTCCAGCAGTTCGAGTGAATTTGACTACTCTTGTTTTGAAGTTAACTAGTTTTCAAGTCAAGACATCTATTCGTAGGTGTCATGCATCCAAAGCTTGTCTTCTTTTTTCAATGCAAGGAATTTTCATGCAAAACAAAATAGACTTTTGTAAAGGCTGAGTTGGTTTGAGTTTACTCCCTCTCTATTTTCAACGCCAATCTCTTGGCTTGTAAATTTCTATATTAATGGCTTTTCAACCTTGTAAAATCCATCCCTCTCTTGGTAAGACCAAACTCTATCATTGGTGAGTTGTGTAACCTCTTCAATCAATAGAAGGACTGTACTTTCAAATTTTAGGTGCTGGCATAGTGTACATTCATTCAGCAATTTGCATACGTGGTAGATTTCTCTCCCTTCCCAAATTTTGATTCATACCGAGTTGCTAGCTCATCATGTTATGCAAGTCGTGTTCAGTGTTCTATGTCTTTTACTGACGCTGTAAGTTAATGTTAGGTGGCTGCAAAGTGTCTTGTATCAGACCTCTCTCCATCGTTTTCCCTCAAGTTTTTTGTCATTGGATCAAACCTTCTCATGAAATATTTATGCATAGTGATCAATTGAAATCAAAGGTCTTCCTTTTTTCCCTTGTTTGATTCAGTGTTCAAGGTTACAAGTAGAGTGGATCAGCATTTTGGTGTATCACCATCATTAGATAGGATTTCCCTTTCAAGTTTTTTTCTCCCTTTTCCATGGTAGATTCGCAACATAGAGTAGAGATCCATTGATACATCTTACAGGAACCAGCCTTCTCTAGAGGTTTTTCTCACCATTGAGACACCCACCCTCGTGAGAAGATCCCATTGTTTCAACCGGAGAGAGGATTAGCCATTTCAACACGTCTTAGATTTAGGATGCAACTCCAGATTGACAACAGTTTTTGGCACACTCGGTGGAACCATGAAAAGTTCTTTGCATAGAGTTTTGCCAGCAACAGAGGATATTCATTTACATCCAGTTGCAGAATTCATAATATCATTCAGGCAATCCGTTCATGCCAAAGGTTGCCACAAGATCAACAAGTAAAGGTATTCCTTTTTGAATTTGTAACTTATAAAAAATCAAGGTCTAGGAGGGCAAATCCATATCCTCAAAGAGAATATTTACCTCCCCCTCATCCTATCGTTCTAGACACTGCAATCCCCACCATCCAGATGGCCGTTAGAAATCCAGTGTTTGTTCCATTCAATAGGGGAAGTCCACTGAATCTAGCACAGTGAGATGACATTCCTGTATCTGCCCTCAAAAGTATTCCATTCTTCTCAGGAGAAAATCAAACAACCCCTATTGAGCATATCCAGGATGTGGCTAATCTTTGTTCAGTTCATAATGTTGTTGAGGATAATGTTGCTATCAAATTGCTAGTTGTTTCTTTCAAAGGAAAAGCATTACAATGGTATAGAACCCTCCCATTTAGATCCGTTTCCACCTGGGATGAATTGGGTGCAGCCTTAATTAAACAGTTTAAAGACAAATCTGAGTACTTATCTTTAGTTGAGCAATTAACTACCATACAAAGAGCTCCTCATGAGTTCATGTCTGATTTTAATCTCATATTCCAGAAGACATGGACCAGGATACCGATTTTGATTAGGCCATACCCTGAATATTCTTAATTCTAACATTAGTGTGATGATACAGTCAATAAGTGATACTACTTTGCCAAAAGCTTATGAAGTTGCAATAAGGAAAAAAAATAGTTTGATACACGCAGGTTGTTGACCATTTTGGTCCTGCAGGCCAAAATCGGTCCCTTTTTTTTCCCTGTTGTTCTGAGCTAGTACATTTTTTGGTTTTGCACAAGTCTTGCAGGCATTTCTACAGACTCTGCAGGCGTTTCTACGGACTCTGTAGGCGAGTCTTCCGGCAGATGAAGAATCAGTTCAAAGAGTGCAAGGTTTTACAAAGCTTCTTCAGACTCTTGTCTGAAGAAATTCATAAGGAAAGAGAGCTAAAATGGTTCAAGACACTTTTCCTTAAGGTTGGAAAAGCAGTTCAACGGCTTGGTACAACAGTCGGTTCAATGCCTTTGTTCGAAGTTCAGTTCAACGGGTTGTTTCAAAGGGACGTTTAAATAAGAAGGTTCAAGAAAGTCTCCCGAAGGACAAATGCCTTTGTGGAGCGCAGTTCCTGACCCAAGTGCCCTTGTGGAAGGCAAGGAACGCTTGAAAAGGGACCAAAAGGTGAACAAGGTCAAAAAGGTAAAGTTCCTTCGGAAATTTGACAAGGCAAAGAACGAGAATTTCTTCGGACAAAATGTCCGAAGGAATTCCTTTGGACATTTTGTCCGAAGATATTCTTCGCAGAAAAATCCCGCGAGATAGAAGGACAAGGCAAGAGCGATTTCTTTCAGACTTTTGTCCGAAGGAATTCCTTCGGACAAAAATTCCAAAGAAATTCGGAAGAGGCCGGGTGCGGAAAAAAGGCCCGAGAAAGATTTCCGAAGCAAAGGAATGAGCAAGACAATTCTTGCAGACTTTTTGTCCGCAGGAAAATAGCCGAAGAGAAAAGGCCGAAACAAAGGAAAAGAACCGAAGGATTTGCCAAGGAGAGTGATGTCTCTGAGGCCGTCAATTTCAGGGAAATGGACTAGCCGTTGGTTTTCAAATAGTGACGGGCCCGCGAACGTCAATTTTACACCAGAAAACCCGAGAGTGGAAGATGCCAAGTGTCGTCTGCCGGGACACATGATAATTTGCTTCTAAAAGCAGCGGAACGTGCCACGTGTCGCTTGCAAAACTCGGCGGAGCGCGACAAGTGTCTGCATCCGAGTCCCAAAGCTCCTTTCAACAAGCTTCCCTCAGAGTTTCGCAGAGGACGCCAAGTGGCAAATGCGAAAGGTTTTGACATATTTTTCTAAGAGCAGCGAAACGTGCCACGTGTCCCTTGAAAAGCTCGGCGAAAGCCGACAAGTGTCAACATCCGCGGTCTCTCCCTTTTGTTCTATAAAGACTATGGTGGGCCTTGGACGTATTGCTAAAGAGAGCGGTAGCTGCCAAGTGTCATCGTCCATGTGAATCCGAATGAGTCTCGAATGTTTCTGTATGGTTTCTAAAGCTCATCGGAAGCCGCCACGTGTCATCTTCGGCAGGACTCTCAAAAGGTGCCTAAAGCTTCTATAAGTTAGGCGGATGCTACCACGTGTCCTCGCCTGTTTCATAGCGGAACACACCATGTGTCACTTATTGAAATCAGCGGAAAGCAGCCAAAGCAAGCGGGAAAGACACAAACGAATTGCTAAGGAAGACGACGGACCCTAGGACGTCAAATTTACAGCAATAAAGTAGTTGTTGATCTTCGCAGACTTAAGCGCGAACCCGAAGGAATTCAAAGGCTTAAGGCCAGAAGAAAGACAAAGCCAAGAAGGGGCAAAAGAACCAAGTGCAGAATTGGACAAAACAATCCAAGTGGCGAAGGAAGGTGTCGACTCAAGGAGTTACTCCAGTGGTTGACATAGTGTCTGCGAATTGATCATCAAGAGGCGCGAACGGCGAATGGTGCGACCCGTTTTCTTCACTTTGCATTGATGAGCAGACAAGCCACGTAATTGCCTTGAAGGAGCGGTCTTGTTTGCAGGCAAACGACATGGCCCATAATTTTGCATATGACATTTAAGCGGCTTCCTCTTCCCAATGATCGGAACGCACATGGGTCACTTGTAAAAAGGGCGCCAAAAGGCCTCTTTTCTTCCTCTATATATGGTAGACTTCTCATTTTTGAGAAGATATCTTTCACATTATAAGGCGAAGCTCTGGCAATTTTCACCTAGAATCAATAAAAATGCATTTTTACCTCTATTTTGGTCGAATATCTCTGAATGTGTCTGAGTGTTAGTCTTCTGTTCAGTCATTGCTTCTTAATGCTTTCACAGGGTTGACACCAACGCATCTGGTATCTACAAGGCGCCATTCCTACAGGTGACAAGAAGAGCTATACCTAGAGCGCAGAGGCAGAAGGAGGTTACTAGATAGTGTGTTTTTCCTACAGCACCTATGGTAAGTCCCTTTTTTTATGTGTTCCATTAAAGCCTCCCTGTTAAGCTTCCTCCAGTCTGGTCCTTTTACCAGTTAAAGTGTATGTATGTGTTCTTATGGTTCTGAGTGTGAGTGTGAGTAGGTCGAAATTATTTGGTGCATCACCCTCTTAGATTAGGTTTTGTTTTCCTGTAATCCTTCTCCCTTTTCATCCCCTCCCATTATATATATATATATATATATATATATATGTATTATATATATATATATATATGTATGTATTATATATATATATATATGTATGTATTAGCACTTACTGGAATAACTCAGATGCATCAAAGGGAGCTAGCCCTTATCTAGAGACTCTCCACCCAGTTTTGCCTTGCCCACAGGCAAGAGGGGAGTTTCCATTTTCATGTGTGGAAGACAGGTGATCAGCCTCCTGTCAAAAGTGCAATCCACTACGTCAACACTAGTAAGCTTTCTCCAAGACCTCCAATGCCCATATTTTTAGAAATAAGTTTTTTACCAGCCCCTCAAGTTCCTCAAATTCCATCCTTAGCTCCTATTCCAGCACCTCAAGTTCCTATTGCAGCCCCTACTGGTCAAGCTAGTGAGATAGGAGAGTTGAAAAGTTTGCTACAATCTTTTGGAAATGAAATAGTATAGCTCAAAAAGCAGCGATTTCAGTCAAATAGACCCTAGCAATAGCAAAATCAGAACAACTATCAGTCTTTCAAAGATCATAGGTCTCCTTATCAAGGTTTCAGAGAAAATAGACCACACTATCAAGCACAAAGAGCCATAACATCAATTAAGCCATATGTTGCTCTTTATCCGAATGCTCCTTCCACTTCAAAAGCCATTGTTCCAACCCCACCTCAAAATAATTTGGTGTAGGATTCAGGTTGGCAGCCCTCAAATCTCAATCATGCTCAAAACCAAGCCTTGGTATCACAGAACATCACCATGCCACAGATGACACAAAAAGAGTTCTCTTTTCAAGGAGGTCAATATCAAGATACACGTTTGACATCACAAAGGATGACTTATCAAGTTCAAGGGTAGCCTGATGTTATTAATATAAATTGGCAGGTCGATCATGTTGCTTTTACTCAGGGTGTTAAAACTAACGATTCAAGTGGTCAAGTTGCAGCTATAACCTATCAGAGAACTAAAAGAAGAGTTGTCGAGAAAGCCCAAGCAGTAGCAAATACTTCAAATGCTCTTAGTATTGTTGTTCAAAGTACAAAAGAGTAGCTTGCTACTCCCACAGCCTAAAAAAATCAAAATATTGAGGTTAATAAAGTGCAACAAATACCTCTAATTCGTGAGCAGCAAGTACCACAGAAAGCGCAATCAAAGGTTAGTGCATCTCAGTTCAGTATTGTAAATCAAATGAAAAAGTCTAACATCAGCATTAGCATGTGGGATTCTCTTTCAATTCCAGGGCAAAAGGATAAACTCATTCAAGAACTTTCAGCGGTTGAATTGTCTCCAAAACCGGTCAAGAAAGAAGGTGTTGTCTTGACAAATTCGGATCAGCCAACTAAGCAACAGGTGCAACAGAGAATAAGATGTCAAAAGTGGACAAAATTGAGGTAAAAACGAAGAAAACTCCCCCTTTTTATCTTTCTTTGATACTAGGTGATACTTTGGTTCATAATTGTATGGTGGATAGTGGAGCTAGCAGTACAATAATGCCCAAACAAATTGCAGACAAGCTTGGCCTTGTTTATGAACCAAATACTAAAGGGGTATTGCAATTGGATGGTTCACCAGCAAAAACGGTATGCATTATCAAATATTTGAAATTGACATTACATGCTTGTCCTAACGTTACTATTCAGCGGGATGTTGTAGTGGTGGATTTGCCTCCTTATTTCGCTGTGTCTTTCAAGGGACTTCACCTCAAAGATTGGGAGATATTTATCAGTTGATTGCCCCTTCAAGTTTCTTTCTCCCTTTTCCATGGTAGTCCGCAACACAGAGTAGAGATCCTCATTGATACATCTTATAGGAACCAGCCTTATCTAGAGGTTCTTCTCACCATTGAGGCACCCACCCTCGTGAGAAGATCCCATTGTTTCAACTGGAGAGAGGATTAGCCATTTCAGCACGTCTTCGATTCAAGGTGCAACTCCACGTTGACAACAATGCTCAAGTAGACATAAAAGATAACAATGGCTTATGGCTCGGAACTACATTTGATTAGTGTCGATTTCAAGATGGATCGATTAGGTCGATAGGCATTGATAGCATGATAGCCTTTAGCTATTTGCGTTGTCGACCCTATCGATAAATTGATAAATGTTAATCACGCAAAGTATCCATTAGACACAAAACAATATTAGACTAATATCAAAACTAAGTATACCAATTATATCATTGATAAAATGTTGCAAGTTACATGCGGTTCCAGATTGAGCTTAAAATGCCAATTTAAATGCTTTGATCCGGACATCCCTAAAATCACAAAACATCAACAACATCTGCAAGATACAAGTATCAAGATTTTATTAACATCCAAGTTGAACTAAAACGAAATATTAAACATGCCATTTATAGCAATTTCGTAATCCAATCATAAACAATAAGTGGTTCCCAAAATAGTTATGTCAAGAACAATTATTACGGTAATCCTTTATAAAAAAGTTTTGCATTTGGTTGATCCAAGTGACCGGATCCTTTCCATCGAACTTATGTATTTCCACTTTTGACATCATGTTCGCGGTTTTGATGTACTTGAATTTGGATTGGGTTAGCTAGAAGATCCACCCTAGATGGGTTGTGCATTGGTGATTGGTGGTTGGTTATGCTAATTCTTTTGCAAGGCCATCATGGTCTTCGCCAATTCCATAGTGATGTTTCTCATATCTCCTTTAATTGTGTTCAATTCTCATTTGTTATTGTCCACATCTTCTTTGCTAGCCATATTAGACTATATGTTTAGCACACTGTCCTCAAGTTGGCTCACTTTGTTATCTATCAAAGAAAACCCTAAAACAAAAGATTTGTTGATTCCTAGTTATGGATCCATCTCCTCTTTGTAAGTAGTTTTGGAACCCTTGCCTCAACCCCTAGAGTGTGGTCTTGTTATACAAAGTTTTGACAATGCAAAGTTGATTTTCACCTTTGAACGAACTTAGACCAAACAATTTCAGACTTAGGTCAGCCTCAAATCCAAAAATGTAAAGAACAGACTCCCATTGGAATTTGTGAGCTTTCTAAAAATGTAAAGAAAGCAAAAAATTATTAAAATTGCAGCCTATAGCGCAAATTTAGGAAAAAACTCTAAATCACAATACTCGCTCAAAAATGATCACAGACCCCAAAATAAATTGTGGCATCCTTGAATGATTCTCCAACTTTTGTAAAAATTTGTAGAAAAAATTGCAACGATTTGCGAGATATAAGTGAATCTTTAAAATTGGGGTTTCAACCACACTTTTGCCCAGATTGAAGCTCCGATACCACTTGTAATGAAATTACTACACCGCTAAAGTAGAATCACAACAATAAATCACAATATGATTGAAATAAAAGTAGAATAATGAAGAATATGACTATGCCAAGGAAAACCTCCACAACAGGTTTAGCTTGGTAACCTCCACAACCTTACAATAAGAATATAATTTACAACATGATGATCAAATGTTAACCACTACCTCCAATATATAACCTAATTATGATATGGAAGCACCTTTGGTCGAGCCTAGTAACAATATGAATCTATAGAAATGATCATATGACTAAATTAAAGGTTATGATAGCCACAAAATGGCCACACATATCCCAATATGCACTATAGATTAAGGGCGTAGCATTTTGGGTCACTTCCCATGCCAATGATGAGTCACTTTGCACGGAAGGTAAATCCCTTATAATCCATATTTGGCAAGTAGATCTTGCCCCTTGAGGAAGTATGTGTACTAAAAGCTAGTCATTTCAGAGTTAAGGGAACTGAGAAGAGAGGCTCTTTCTAACTTTTCTTGGGATGCAATCTAATTGTCATCCTTCTATGCCATAAATGACATTTGACACATGAGCCTCTACCAGACGATACTCGTGAATGATTGATCCTATTGGTATACTCTTTGATTCATCTTTTGTCAATCATGACCTGTTCATGAAAAGACTACATCAGCTTCCTCTCCACTCGAATTACTCCCAAGGAGCAGCCTTTGACCCCTATCACTTTGATGTGTCCTTGTGTACACCTCTGACTGTGATGGAAGTTTTCCAAAATCAGGGATCTATTCTCTAAATCCACTTTCCCATTTTGCCATATCTTCATCATGAATAGGTTCCTATCACACCTATAGACTTGTGTGAAGTTGATGATTGGTTGGATGGTGAATTCAGCTTTGGTGATTTGAATTGACATGGGCATTGGCTTCCCTATTGGACAATAGATTCATTACCCATCAGTCTCTGCCTAGGTGATTCATCTGTTCATGCTTTTCTCTATGGCTTCTTTCCCGCTTCTTTTGGAGGCGTTGTGCTTTGAGGGACTGCACAAGATACAATTAGGGGTTTTGCTTCCTGTAAGGTCATGTAGCACCTAGACAACTCAAAAGTGCCATTATAGGACAATACATTCCACTTCTCCACCACATGTTGAATTTGCACTTCTGCCAACGATTTGATGATCTATGAAACATCATCTAGATTAGGTACATTGGGCCACTGCTGGAAGGCTGATTCATCATTCTTTTTGTCTTCCATTGATTTTAGGAATTTTGTCTTTGGCAACACCATGCCATTTGGCCCTAGAGGGAAGTCAGTCCCTGTCGGAGGAGGAGGTTGACATGGCTCTGCATGCCATTGATATTGTGAGACAAAACATTTAATTGTGTATCACACCTTTGTGCTACCTCCACTTATCAGTGATGTTAATGACTTTCTAAGCAGCACTGACCTAGTCTTGTATACCCACAGCAATCAGCTTATCATCAGCTAAGGTGCTCAGTACTTTCCTAAATGATAAAGCCTTAGATACTTTGGGACTTATAACTTGCAAAAACTTGTCCACTTCAGACTCAGCCAACTGGATTTTAGCCATTGCTGAGTCTATGAACTTTAGGGCTTGTGACAACCCTACAGTTGCATGGATGATATTGTCCAAATATAATTTGCAGACTCCTTTGATTAATTTGTGGGCCCCTAATCTTCCCTTTAGCTCCTTAAGTTTGTCTTGTGCTTCTAAAAGTTTTTTTCCCATATTCTTCCTCTTCAATTGCTCCACATCCCAAAGGGTATCTGGAATCCTCCTCGACAAATCTGTGTTCAAGTTGAAAACTTGAGCTTCAAGTGCTTTGATTTTGATCTGAGAATCCTTGAGGTTTGTGGTTAGAATGTCCACTTCTTGTTCCTTCTTCTTGAGTCTCTCACTTGTCTTCAAGAAATCAGGAGACTATCTTCGCTAATTCTTGAGAGGTGCTCCACCCTATCCATAGGTTGTCTATCTCTGAAGGGCATTACTACCAAAAAGGTGTCATAGTCAGATGGTTGCAACTGACCCTTAGGCTTTATTACTCAAGCAACCATTTGGGTGAAGAACAAGTTCTATGTCACTAGGTCATACTGGGTATTCAACTTGGTAGTTGCAGACTGTGAAGCCAAGAAAGTTTTCCTTTCTTATAGGAATTGTTGACTCTAAACTTACACATCTTGATAGTGTTGCATGAGGTACATCTGATGTCCAGTAAGCTTCCATATAAGGCTCAATTATGGAAGTGGAGTGGGGGCAATGGAGTGATGAATGGGGGATACTGAGATGGAGGAGGTGGTGCAGGTATCATAGTCATGGTTTGTGATGGGGATGTAAGGATAGTGATTGAAGGAGGGGTTGACAGAACCTACAATGGAGAAGTGGGGGCATTCTTGACCAAGAGAGGAAAGACAATACCCCGAAGAAATTAACGTGTACTGGGGAGAAACAAGGGGGAGCAAAGAAGGAGAAGAAGAAACAAAATTTTCAAGGGGAATATAAAGGCCAACACCAGAAGAACTTTATACAATAGAATAAGGGACGGGATAACTCAAGGATTGAGCAATCAAGGGAATAGAATAAGAAACACCAACTAGGAAAACACTAACAAAAACACCTACACTCACTGGGGAAGCACTAACAAGGGTGGTATCAACACCCACTTGCACATCAAGAGTGCCTGAAGGATCTAGCTCTTTATGTTCTACTTCCTTGGTTCCCTTGTGCTTCTTTGAAACCGTTTCTTGATGACCTTCAGGTTTCCTTTTCCTCCTATTATTCTCATATGGATCTTCATCGCCCTTCCCACCTTTTCCTATGAATGCCCCACTGAGTGAGAAGAAGGCTAAGTGACAAATACCTCATGATAATGATAAACAACCCTACAAGATGTCAGAAAGTCTAGTGAACCATTGATTGGCCTTACGGATGGCTCAGACCTTGTCCACCTGTCAAGATCAATTTAGAGCGAAAAATTCTTTGGTAACTGTTTTCAACCTAGAGCTGCGCCCTAATTCAAAGACGTGCACAAAACGGCCAGTCCTCTATCCCGCTGAAACAATGGGATCTTCTCACGAAGGTGGGTGCCTCAACGGTGAGAAGAACCTCCAGAGAAGGCTGGTTCCTGTATGATGTATCGATGAGGATCTCTACTCTATGCTGCGGACTACCGTGGAAAAGGAAGAAGGAAAACTTAAAGGGGAAATCCTACCTAAAGGGGGTGATACACCAGAATTTTGATCCACTCAACTTGGAACCTTGAACACTGAACGATCAAAGGAAAAGGAAGACCTATGATTTCAATCAATCACTTATGCATAAATATTTCATGAAGAGGTCCGATCCAATGACCAAAACATGAGGGAAAACGATGGAGAGAGGTCTGATAAAAGACACTTTGCAACCACCTAACATCCACTTATAGCTTCAGCAAAAGACATAAAGAACACTTTAACATGACCTGCATAAGGATAATCTAGCAACTAGGTATGAACCAAAATTTGGGAAGGGAGAGAAATCTACCACTTATGCAAATTGCTGAATGAAATATACACTATGCCGACACTAGAAATCTGAAAGTACAGTCCTATTGATCGAAGAGGTTACACAACTCACCAATGGCAGAGTCTGGTCTAACCAAGAGAGAGATTGAATGATTTTTAATCAAGGCTGAAAGCCATTTTATAGAAAATTACAAGAGGCCAAAATTGGCGTTGGAAATTTGAAGAGAAGGATTCACTTAGGTTAACTCAAGGCTGACTTGGCCTTTCACTAAAATATGTTTTCTTTTGTCTTTGCATGAAGCTTCTTGCGCTTGAGGGAGTGAACTTGTCTTTGTTATGAACCGCCCACCTTGCTTTGCATGGATATCCACGCCAATGTTAATTTTAGAACTCTACGTGAGTTGTTTGATGCCAAATTGGAACGTTTGAAAGGCTGAGTTGGACGAAGAGATCAGCTGAGTTGATTGCTTGGCAAGCTGAGTTGGTCGAAGAGATCAGCCTCCCTCGCATGGAAAGCTCCTAGTGGATGCGGCATTCAACAATTAGTCAACTCTAAATCTGGAACAGTCAACTCGACATTCGAATTTGGAACTTCGGTTGACGCTGAGTTGGACCTTCGGATGCATGAGTTGATCCGGAGATGAGCAGGTTTTCAATAACCAGTGACTGAAGCTCTGACCGTTGTTCGAAAATAGCTCCTGCTTGCATGTATTTTACCCTGTTCTGGTCTGCCTGTTCCTGTCTATTTTTGGCGGGATTCTATATTTGGCAATTTCCTTCGGACTTCTCTTATTTCCACTTTTGCACAGTCCAAAAACTATTACTTTTGGGTGTCTCAGCCTAATTCCTTCGGATTTTATTGAAGGGGCTTTGTCTGAATTTCTTCGGACTTTTTGTCTAAAGGAATTCCTTCGGTCAAAAAGTCTGAAGGAGTTAATCCTTCTTTTGCTTTGCCTTCGTTTCTTTGTTTTTCTTCAGACTTCTATCTCGTCATTTTTCCGTGGACAAAATGTCCGCAAGAATTATCTCGGTCTCTTTCTCTATCCTTCGGAATTCCTATTTTCTTCGGGTTTTTTCCGTGGCCCTTTCTCCAAATTTCTTCGGACTTTTTGTCCAAAGGTTTCCTTCTGCTTTGCCTTTGTTGAATTCAACTTCTCCGAAGCCCCTTTGTCTTTTGCCGTCGGCATTTTGTCTTTGGTCTTCTTTCCTGCGTTTTCTGAATTCCTTCGGACTTTTTGTCCGAAGGAATTCGTTCGGACAAAAAGTCCGAAGGATATCTTTGTGCCTTTGCTCTTCGAAATGTGCCCTTCGGAAAAGTCACCACGGTCCTCTCGCCGACCAAGTGCCCTCCACAAGGGCTAGTTGCTCATGTCTGTGCCTTTTTCGGAAGAATTGTAGGTCACCCGGACTTTTTGCTAAGGTCCGGAATTCGTTCCTGTACCTTCCTGAAGGGTATGTGCCCTTCGGTTTTCTTAAAAATGACCCTTCCGAAGGGTACCCTACCCTTCGGGTTTCTAGCAAATGACCCTTCCAAAGGGTACATCCTTTAGGCATTTTGTTGATTTGTTATTCCCTTGTTTCATGAACCATTCCTTCAAACATAAGCCCGAAGGAATTCATCCTTTTGTAGCAAAGGCCCCTACCAAAAACAATGTATTCTTCTTTCCTTGGCTAGAGACATGGACTTTCTAAATGGCAAAAGACTATCCGACTTGTGGAAGAATTGTCAACAGTAACCTAATCTCCAATCTTCGAACAATGCAAACAGGCCTGGAGTTAAGCACTATAGGCCGAAACTTTGAGCTTGTGCCTACATTTGGCTGCTTGCTATTGAAGGTTCTCATTGAAAGGGGAAAGCTCAAGATCTTATGAAATTCTAAGGAATTCATGTTTTGAAGCCTCGTGAGCCCATTGCCTAAGAACAACAGCTTTTTTGCCACATAATGTGAGGAAGGCAATGGTTCAAGAGATAACATCCCACCACCAGTTGATCCAACCAATCTCCCCAGAATGTAGCAGCATCGAGTTCCAAATTCACTTAATGTGTCCAAGCATCCGCTCACAAGCCAAATGTGCAGTGTTGAGATAGAATTGTGTTAACCTTGACTTCAGCATTAGCTCCTTTGACTTCTACATCTGTTTTCCCACAAGAATCAACTCCACCATCTTCTCACCAAACTTCCACTGATCATAGTCATCAAAGATGACAGAATGGATAGTGGGTGATAGATTTAGAACAAGGTTTTGGTCATTCCTGATAAAATAAGCATATAGTACAATCTTAATATAAGATGTTCTGAAGTGTGATCTAATTAAATTTTGAGGGGTTGGTAAATGCCATGACCATTCTTGCCAGCCATCGCACCTACCCTTTCTTTCTCCTATATGTATGAGTTGTCTTGAGTTGTTGGGGATCTGCACCATGTGTCTATTGTCAAATCATATGTGATTCATGATTGCACTTGGAGACCATGTACATCATCTTAATCTCTCTTAATGAAGGCATTCCATTCTTTATTTCATTGTGTCCTTTTACAATGCAAAAATGACTATGCATACATTAAAGTGGATACTTTTTTGGTTTTTGTACATGCCTACACAAATATTCACACTTGTTGGTTCAAATCCAGATGATTATTTTGTAGATATACCAATCATTCTATATACTATTGGGTCAGGGATGCTTGTATGCATAGTCACATACATAATCATTTTCAACATGTTTTGGTCTTGGACATTAGCTAGTACTTATCAGAAAAATGATCCTCCATAGAGAGTACAACCATTGTCCCTCACTCTCCTACTTTTGATAGGATACGCTTTTTAGATTGGGTAGTTGGCATAATTTCCCTGCTTCAACAAGAGCATCACTCCTATGTACTTGCTTCAGAGACCATTGATGACAACGACCTTGATGTCTTGCACTTCAGTTGATTGGTGCTTCTATTTCAAGTTAGACCATTCTTAATGATATTCGGCATGCTTCATCAATTTGTTATGCATGGCTGATTCTTTATGATATTATACTTGAAAACTTTTAATGAAGGGGAAATGATGTGTCATGTCAAACTCTCCATATTTTCTTCATCTCTTCTTTTTGTGCATGATGATGTACTTGAAACTTTTTTTTCTATATACTTGATCCTATCACACAAATAAACTTTAGGTAGGGATGTTTGTGTTATTGTTTATTAGTAGTTATGGTTATGGAGCGACCAACATATGCATGCACAAACTAGGATCAGTTATTGAGTTAATAGTTGAGTCAAGGTGATGCTAATGAGTTAAGGGTTTACCCTACCCTCAACTTATTAGACATAGCTCATATGTATTTGAATCATTTGGTCCTTATTGTGAACTAGGAATTTGACATAGAGTGGGGATTAATCTTGTGTTATTCTTATAAAACCAATGAAATGAACACATTAAGATCCTAACATCTCTAGCCTAGACACTAAGGAGAGCTTAAGTAACAAAAACTAAATGAAAGTACAACAAAAACATAAAAGACACAACTCTTTTACCTTCCTTGGGAGCTCCAAATGACTTTGTTGAATGGCTTGATTGGCTTGTGCATCAAGAAGTCTTTGACAATGGAGGTTGCTTGGCTTCTTCTCTCCTTGGCACCTTGGCTTGTGATGTTGCTTGGCTTAAGAATTTGGTATGGTAACCTTACTTGCTAAGCATTTAGGCATTATAACACTACATCAAAGAGTTTGTTGAAGATATTTGAGCATAATAACTTTGCACCAAAATAGCTTGAAAACCAATAGGCATGGCCTTGTATTTATAGCCTTGAGAATTATCTCTCACTCAAGGTGAGTTAAGGTTGAGTTTAGGCTTGGAATGGGTTCAAACTAAACCTAGGTGAGTTAAAACTAACTCCAGTGAAGTTAATAGTTGTCAAGTAATTATGATTTGCAATTACCAAGCATGGCTCTCAAATTAGATATTTTAGTATATTTTTAAAGAGCTTGACAACTCATAAAGGCAATGATGAAAAGCTTTTATATTTTGATTTTTGAAATTTTCATTTTTAGATATTCATTAATTGCAAATGGATAATTCAACTAGGCATTTAATCTTGTTTAGTTTGTTAATCGATTTAGATTAGCCTTTTAGCTCTTTCAATATTTGATTGAGTGCCCCACTTAATAGGTCCATTGGCCAAATTGACAATTGTGATGCCGCAAGGTGATTAGGGATGAATCTGTGAGGTTATTGTTGCATACAATAGAATACCCCAATTATGGATGTCTCAACACAATTCTCAGCGTTGATGAATGATGCACGAACAAATTTGAGACGTTCAGTCATTTCTAGGGTTAAATTGCAATGGTTGGTAGGAATCCATCTGATGTCCGATCGGAAGCCAGTTGTGGCCACTTTTAGGTGTCTACACTTATATCATAACTATGGAATACTTTTAGTAACATTCTTGTATTATGCCATAATATGGATATATAAAGAAAATATATTTTACTCCAGTAGAACCCTACTCAAGAAAATATATTTTGTGCTCTACCATCACTTTTGGCTTATGATGCAATTCTCTTTCTTTCATTAATGTGCTTCTCCATTGAGTATATTTTCAACCATAAATCCTACTTGTGAATATCTTGTTCTCTATGGTCACTTTTGACTAATGATGTAATTCTCCTCCTTTCATTAATGTGCTTCTCCATTGAATGCATATTCGACCATGCATCCTACTTGTGATTAATAACAAGCGTATGTGCCCCATCAAGTGGAGGCCCACTCTCAAACAACATTCACATAAAAAAAAACCTAGTTTTGTGAAACTAATAATGTGCTCACCCTATTGGTGACTGTTGTCAACCTAGAGCTGCGCCCTGAATCAAAGACGTGCATGAAATGGCCAGTCCTCTATCCGGTTGAAACAATGGGATCTTCTCACAAGGGTGGGTGCCTCAATGGTGAGAAGAACCTCCAGAGAAAGCTGGTTCCTATAAGATATATCAATGAGGATCTCTACTCTATGCTGCAGACTACCATGGAAAAGGGAGAAGGAAACTTTAAGGGGAAATCCTACCAAATAAAGGTGATACACCAAAAGATTGATCCACTCAACTTGTAACCTAGAACACTGAACAAACAAGGAAAAAGGAAGACTTTATATTTCAATCAACCACTATGCATAAGTATTTCGTGAGAAGGTTCGATCCAATAACCAAAACATGAGAAAAAACAATGGAGAGAGGTCTAATACAAGACACTTTGCAGCCACCTAACATCCACTTACAGCTTTAGCAAAAGACATAAAGAACACTTAACATGCCCTGCATGATACGGTAAGTTAACAACTAGGTACGAATCAGAATTTGGGAAAGGAGAGAAATCTACCACTTATGCAAATTGTTGAATGAATGTACACTATGCCAGCACTTGAAATCTGAAAGTAAAGTCCTTTTATTGATTGAAGAGGTTACACAACTCACCAATGGCAGAGTCTGGTCTAGCCAAGAGAGGGATGATTTTAATCAACGTTGAAAGCCAATTTATAGAGAATTACAAAAGCCAAAGATTGGCGTTGAAAAATTGAAGAGAAGGATTAACTTAGATTGACTCAAGGCTAACTTGGCCTTTCAATAAAAATATGTTTTCCCTTTGTCTTTGCATGAAGCTTCTTGCGTTTGAGGAAGTAAACTTGTCTTTGTTCTGAACGGCCCACCTCTCTTTGCATGGAAATCCACGTCAATGTCAATTTTAGAACTCTACGTGAGCTGTTTGATGCTGAGTTGGAACGTTTGAAAAGCTGAGTTGGTCGTTTGATAAGTTGAGTTGGACAAAGAGATCATTCTCCTTTGCATGGGAAACTCCTGGTAGATGTGGCTTTTAACAATTAGTCAACTCTAAATCTAGAACAGTCAACTCGACATTCGAATTTGCAATTCCGGTTGAAGCTGAGTTGGACCTTCGGATGCATGAGTTGATCCGAAGATGAGCAGGACTTCAACAACCAGTCAACTGAAGCTTTGACCAGTCAATTGAAAATAGCCCTTGCTTGCATGTATTTTATCCTATTCTGGCCTATGCATGTCTATTTTTGGCGAGATTCTATATTTGGATGTATTTTGTCTATAGTAGTCTATATTTCCTTGGATTTCTTGGCTATCTCCTTACCCTTTGGATCTTCTCAGCGTTATCCTAGCCAATTATCCCGAATTTGTTCATGCAGACTTTTGTTTTGCCCTATGGCTTCATATTTCCTTCGGAATTTTTTGTTTGCAATTTCCTTCGGAAGGAATCCTTCGGACTTATGGCTTATTACCTTTCCTTCGGACTTCATTTCTGCTCTGCCTCGAGCTTTATTTTCCGAATTAATCCTTCGGACAAAAAGTCCGAAGGAGTTCCTTCAGACTTTTTGTCCGAAGGTTTCCTTTATTCTGCTCCCTTTTATGTTGGCTTTATTCTGTCGGGTTTTTGTTTGGTTCATAAATCCGAATTTCTTCAGACAAAAAGTCCGAAGGAATTAATCCTTTGTCCTTTGCCTTTGCTCTTTGTTTGAGAATGGACTTTGCTCTGTCAGCTTTGTTGGGGCCTTTGGCGTGTACCTTTCTGAATTCCTTCGGGCAAAAAGTCCGAAGGTATTAATCCTTGTACCTTTTTTGAACTTTGTTGAGAATGCCCTTCGGATTTTGCACAAAGGTACAAGCACCGACCAAGTGCCCTCCGCAAGGACTTCTGTCCCTTCATCTGCACCCTTGTCGGAAAAATTGTAGGGCACCTGGGTTTTTGCAGGGGTCCCGAATTTGACGTGTACCTTCCCGAAGAGTAGGCGCCCTTCAGGATTGTTGAAAATGACCCATCCGAAGGGTACCTTGCCCTTCAGGGTTCTTGTTTTGCCCTCTTCTGACTTCCAAAGACACCCTTTGCTGAGAATGCCCTTCGGATTTCTTGTTTGGACTTTTGTCCGAAGGAATTATTACTTGGCTTTTTCTTGCTTTTTGGGCAGACTTTTGGATTCTCCGAAGTATCCCTTCGGACGAAAAGTCCGAAGGAATTACTTCCTTTGTCTTAGGCTCTTTCCTTTGTTATTTCCTGCGCCTTAGCACTTCTCCGAAGCTATGTGACATTCTGCCTTCTTTGATGAACCATTCCTTCAGACAAAAAGTCCGAAGGAATACCTGTTGTAGCAAAGGCCCTCACAAAAGAAAAAAACAATGTATTCTTCCCAATGAATTCTTTCTTTCCTTGGATGGAGATGTGAATTTTCCGAATGGCAAGAGACAATCTGTTCTGTGGAAGAATTGTCAACAGTAACCACATATAATCTTATCTACAAGTTGAAAAGCAATTACAAGCTTGTGCATATGAACTTTGATGCATATTTAAATCATATAATATCTATTAACATTTTATGTTGTCCTAGGGGAGAAATAAATCTTAGGAGGAAAAAGAATGAGCATCTTTCACATGAAATGCCAAAATTAAATACCCCATCATAAATTCCAATACCTGAGCACCTCCATAGGTAATCGTGTGGCCGCAACGAGGGGCAGGTGCTTGTCCAAGAAGCTTCAATTGGGTCCATGCTGGAGATTCATTTTCTTCCATTCATAACACATGCACTAAGATTACTTTAATATCAAGCCAAGATTCCCAAAAAAACAACTCAATCATTAAAGCCCTTACAATGAAAATAAAATTATTTTTGATATCAAAAGTATGCCCGAAATTATTTAGCTACAAAACATGAATAATCTAAGACCTTGTTTCCACAAAACATTCAGCAATATAATATCCAGACAAATAATACCAAACAGATATCAAGACTTGAGGGCAATAGTTACTCAAAATCGTTGATTGGAGAAGTCTTACCAAAACAAGACCAGTGTGCTTTCTTGCCAACAAGACATGGAAATTGAAGTTAAAGACACTTTATTGTTCTCAAAATGAAAAAAAAATCTTTTTTGTCAATCCAATGCCTCCATTTCAAATTGTTAAAGGAAGGTCCATGACTTAATGATCCATGATACAAAGTAGACAAACATCCTAGCCATTGACTGGAGTACATGTGCATGACTTGTTTTCACTGTGCATAATCTTTATGAATAACCTTAAAAGTTCTCATCTGTGCGAAGGTTGCAATGCAAGAGGAACAGATTCTGGAGCAGGTGAACAAGGATAATCTGAAAGATCATTAGCAAGTGATCAACCAGGTTAGGCAACTCCTTTGGTTATTTTGTTTTAAGATCTCTTTGGTGTACATATAGTTCATTAATAGTATATACTCATATTTTGTTTATACCTATATTTTTCTCCTGTCAAGACTGCTGAGGACGAGGAATGTGCCCATGGATCTGGTTGGAACACATCCTCATCAGATTAGCAACGTAAGTTTGCATGTGTATGGAAGTGTACAAACATTACTAAATTGGAAAGCACATATCAGGTCAATTGCATGCATATTGTTGAATCCATGCCTCCTCCATGGAGTTCACAGGATTTCACCATTATGCCCACTCAAGCTGTACACATTAATAACAATAGAACAAAATACCCATTGGCAACACAAAAAAACCTATAACTCAGCTGAGATTGGATAATGATAGGAATGCATGATACTAAGAGTTTGAGAAGGTACAATGAGTAGCTTAATGGAAGATGAAATAGTCACAAGTTTTGCAACGTACAAGAAAGGAGCTTAATGGAAGATGATATATTCATAGCCAAAAAGATAAGTTGATCTTCATTCCTATGATACATGCTCTCCATCCAATCCTAAAAGGACAGGGATAGGAGCTCGATACAAGTTGGTTAGAGATAGTGAGGTTAAAGACAAACAAAAAGTTCATGAATGTGGTTCTTAGATACAAGCTGGTTAAAGACAGTGAGGTTAACAACTCAGTGAAGTGAACATTTGGTGGAATATCTTCTCAAGCATATCATTTTGGTAACCTGAATGATATTACAATGAAACTTGATGATATTTTTAACCATGCCTTGAAGCGGTATCTAGCACGATAAAAAACAATTAATCCAAGAAAGGTCCTATTAATCATTGATTATTTCTTCTGTTTTCAAATGTTGCACCACATAAAGACACAAAAGTATCAGTACACACTCAGTATCATATTTTAAAAATGTGTTTCATGCAATTCCTAAGTATCACAGATTCTTGAGCAGAATAGTATTGGGGTGTCCAACTTGCATTACATTAGCAGGTTCAGTGTTACTGTAGTAGAGCCACAAGACAACAGGATTTGAAAATAAATGATAGTACCATAAAAAACTTATTAAACCAAGCAACAAACAACTCCCAAAATAGATGAATTGCCATGCCTGTGATGCATGTAATCATTACCTTCTTCAAACAGACCCTTTAGAGCCCATAAATCGCCCATGATTGGCCCACCTCCTCCTGTCAATTGAAAAAACACCAAAATCATTAGAGAGATCTCCAGATTCCAGTACTAGCTGTCAGAATTTCTCTACAGATTTAATTAGCCAAATTATAAAACACGACAGTGCTTATAAATATTAAAAGTTAAAGTCAGCATTAATATACCAATGTGTCATTGGACATCTGATCCTCTTACAGAATTCATATCGTATAAATTAACAGATTTCAAAGAGGTTAAAATATCACATATAAAAAAAGAAGGGGGCTGAGGGAGGTAGTACTTGTGCGAATAAACTTGCCAAAGACTATTTGCAATTAAAACATTCACATGCCCACTTAATCATTAATTCCAATGAGACTCTACCCATGATGTATAAACCACTCTTTTCCACGTAAACCTAGGTCCAAACTCATGCTACTTCTCTACACTGAGGTTCCACCATTGTGTGTGGTTTTTAATCTGTTCGTGAATCTCAAATCTTCTACATTTTTCCTTGTACTAATAAGGATTTGAAGTATGCTGATTTTTTTTTTTCCTTTAGTGGAAAGGAAGTTGCTGTTTCCCGCTTTTCCTTATGTATTTTAGCTAAGGACAAAAGCAAAGGATGAAATCAAATGCAACAGAAACCAATAGCAAGTTCTCCACTTTCCTTTTTGTTGGAAAGCTACTGCAGGCTGAATAATGTAAGCAAATATGATTGCTGAAAGAATGAAGAGAAACTGGAAGGCACACCTTGAAGTGCATGTGCATCCTTCATTTATTATGCAAAAAGTTGCATACAGTTGGTGTAGTTGGCAACCAACCATTAGTTAATACTAACTAATATATCTTAATGACTAAACTGGAAACAACACCAAGTTTGTCCTGATATTTTACAAACAAATTAGGACCAAGAGGTTTAGTCATTAGATTTGCAAGCTGCTCTGTATAAGCACAGAAGTGAAGAGAAATAACACTGGAATCAACCCACTATCGATTGTCGGATCTCAATATGTTTGGAGCGTGCATGAAATAAAGGATTCTTCACCAACTTCAACACACCTTGATTATCACAAAGAAGTGGAGTAGGTGTAAATGGAGGAAGTTGCAAATCAATCAGAATCTGACATAGCCAACCTACTTCACAGCCGACACTGATTGCTTCATTGGTGGAAGATATAGCCATGGTATATTGAAGCTTGCTCTGCCATGAAACAACTCCTAAACCAAAGGAAAAGATATACCCAATGGTAGACCTCTGAGTATCCAATGATCCTCCCCAATTAGAGTATGTATAACCTGTCAATCTGAAATCTTCTATTCTCTAATATAGGATGCCAAACTCGAGTTCCTTTGACATATCTAAATAGACAATTTGTTGTTGTCCAATGAATGAGCTTCAGTTGAGACAAAAACCGAGAAAGTTAGCTAACAGCAAAACATAAATCCAGTTGTGTGGATGCAAGATATATCAGGCTGCCCACTATTTGTAGAATGATTCATTGACTGCTGATGAATTATCATAGGCTAACAGATTTACCCTGACCTCCATAGGTGTAGAAGATATATCAGGTTGCCCACCAATTGTCTATAGAATGATTCATTGACTAGTGATGAATCATCATATGCGTTGACAACTTCATCCCAACCTCCATAGCTGTAGATGCAAGATTACAATCTGTCCTTCCAAACTTCTTCAAAATATTTGTGGCATACTTTCCCTGAGCTATGAAAATGAGATGGTCATGTTACTAGAATTCTACACCTAACAATAGTGTAGGAGGCCTAGATCAGTCATGTCAAAAGCAACACACAAATCTGATTTTGCTTGCTAAATTGCAATGGCCCCACTACTTGTGATGGCAAGATCATCAACATAGACAATGAGTATCACAATGTCATCACCATCACTTTTGACATCAAAATTCGGATCAAAAAGATCCTTCTGAATCCAGAATCTTGTAGATGTTGATCAATTTCGATATACCAAGTCATGGAACCTGCTTAAGCCCGTATAGAGATTTAATCAATAAGCAATCCAAATGATCACTACCAGGTACCTAAAAACCTTCAGGCTGCACCATGTAGACTTCCTCATCCAAATCTCAGTTCCGAAAAGCACTTTTGACATCCATCTAAAGCACTTTCCATCCGATTGAGTTGCGATGGAGAGAAGCAACCCAAATGTGACTATATTTGCAATGGGAGCAAAATTATCTTTATAGTCTATCCCCTCTTGTTGGGTAAAAACTTTCGCAACAAGACGGGCATTGTACTTACCTAAAGTACCATCAGCTTTGCACTTTACTTTGTACACCATTTGCAGCCAATGGGTTGTTTACATAAAGGTAACTCCACCAATTTTCAGGTATTGTTCTTCATCAAGGCATCATATTCTGATTGCAAAGCAGTCTCCAATTCAAGTTTGTCTTTTACTTCAGAATACCTCTGCGGTTCAATTATTGTGAAAAGATCATAAGAGCAAAATGAACATGCTCCTCAGTTGAATCCACATCTTTCTTGCCTATCTTCCACAGTGCATCTGATTGAGGTATTTCATTCTCACTCACATCATATAGAGTGGAGTAAACCACTTCGGTCTCCAATGTACTAAATAATCCTATATTGGCTGAATATCAGCCTGAGTGTTAAGCAATGCAAGTCGGCATCGTTGTATACTAGTGGAGGATTGGAAATATCAACCATGGGTTGCTTCACTGGAGTCTGTGATGGAATACTGAATAATCTCGATTCTTCGTCTTTTAAAGGAATGACAACACTAGATTTAGGTACCTCAAAGAGTGCTTGCTAGTTACAAAGAACGATTTTGTCTCCTTCACATCAATATCTTGACTAACAATTATCTTGTTAGTGGAAACATCAATTAGTCTATAGGCCTTAGATTGGTCACTATAGCCAACGAAAAAATATTTAGCACTCTTGGAATCTAGTTTATTCCTCTTTCTATCAGGAACTAAAGTATATGCAACAGAACTAAAAAAAAGAAAAATGTGTTAACTTAGGTTTGATTTCAGACCATGCTTCCTCAAGTGTGACACCTTGCAAAGCTTTGCAAGGACTCCCATTCAGGATATATATATTGTCGTGCTCATTGCTTCTCCCCAATATTTGTATGGCACACCCTTACCATGCATCATGGACCGAACCATCTCCATAATAGTGCAATTACAACTCTCAACCACCCCATTCTGCTATGGAGTGTACGAGACTATCAACTATCAATGAATTCCTTCCTTGTAGTAGTTCTAGAACTACTTGGAAGTAAATTCAAACCCATTGTCGGAGTGAGAGTCTTGATCCGCCAGCTTGTCTAGTTTTCCACCAATGCTTTGAACTTCACAAATGCAACAAAATAGTCAAACTTCTTTGTCAAGAAGTCGACTCACATCTTCTTGGAGAAGTCATCCACCAATAACATAAAATACCTTGCTCCAACGACTGTAGATGATTTCTACGATGATTTGCAAAGATTTGTATGAAAAATATCTAAGAGCCCTTTTGCATGCCAAACACCTTCAGTGAAAATGGTTTCTATTTTTGCTTGCCAGCGAAACACCCTACACATATATCATGTTTTTCTTGGATAGTAGGCAAACCAAGAACCATATTTTTTTTCTAAGTTTGGCCAAGTACTAAAGGTTGAGATGTCTCTCATGCCACATAATGTTGATATTATCCTCCACAATCAATGCATGCAAGATGACTACGGCAGGATCAACAAGCCGATACAGGGCATTTTTCCCAATGCCTAGAGCTATGACTCTGTCAAGTTTTACATCAGACAATACATTTCCTCTGAGAAATCCACTAAAATGTTAGGATTTTCAGTTAACTGATTAATAGATAGGATATTTTTATTCATTTTAGGGACATACCTAACATTTTTTACTATGAATTTTGTAGCATTATTCAATACAATGTTTATATATCCTATCCCTTCCATAGCATGTGATCTTCCATCACCTAATGAAATTGAGTCATAAAAACTTGTTTGTGCATTGAAGTTAACATACCAATCCTCGCAACGAGCGAAATGTCTGGATGCATCGAAATCAAAGAACCAACAACTAGTAGTACTTCCATCTGAGCATGACGCCATGAGAGCATATTCTTCTTCAGAGTCTCTTTATTATGCTTCCACATTTGCTTGCCCCTTCGACTTTTTGTTATGTGAAAGATCATATTATCACTTTTGGCAATCTCACTTGACATGCACAACCTTATGAAAGTAATAACACTTCGCCTTATTTTTGGAAGTAGATCCTTTAGAATTCCTTTTCCACTACCCCTTCGATTGAATAAGTTCAATTTCTGTTTGTCCAAAACTAGACTCACTCAATTGTGTCTGCCTACATTCTTTTTGCAGCAAATAAAAACTAACCTCATCAAATGTTAGGGTCTTACTTTCCGTCGTCAAGTGTTGGGCCTCCACAAAATATTCATAGGAGGATGTCAAAGTGTTCAAAACCAACGCACCATATCATCATCATCCACATTTTTGTTGATGACAAATGGTCTCGAAGATCTTTCATCCGAAGCAAGTGTTTTGACAGAGACCCACCCTCATTCATCTTTCTAGAGAATAGCATATTTTTCAGATACAAAACTTCTCCCTTCTCCAAGGTTTGGTATTTGTTCTTTAGATTGGTCTGCAACACACTTGCCTAAGTGGAATTCTGGACCTCGAGAATCATGTCATTTGACACAGATAGTTTCAATAATAGCAAGGCCTCCTTGTGACATTTATCATAATCAGCAAAGTTTGTAGTTGGTCTTGCTTTCAACGTCAATAATGATTTTGCCACAATCACAATATTCTGCAATTGTCAAAATTTTACGACTCCAAATATTATAATATTGGTCAGTTAACTTCTACGCTTTGGCAAAACTAGACTTTGGGTGTTGGTCATTTCATACACAATATTTGACTGTGAACAGAAAAAGTACACGGCTGACCGAAAAATAAATGCAACAGAATAATTATAGTTTTATGACCTGGAAATCTATGCAATGCAAAAAGTATAGTTTTTTGAACCGGAAATCAATGCAATGGAAAGGGTGCAGTTTTGACCTTTGATATGGAAATCAGGGAAATAAACAGTTTTGAAAATACATAATATAGTCTGAAATCTGAATGTATAAATTATTTACAGGCCTCTTTTGTCTCATTTCCCGTGCCCTAGCACCTTCAGTCAACAATAATACAGGGGTTGTATTGCAGGTGTGTGCCCTAGTGAAAACACCTGCACATAATGATTTCTCATGCCCTAGATGACAAGTGACTACTACGATTTTTCACAACGTTGACTGCTGAAATCCTTTACGATGTCTTGGTTTCATTGCAATTCTTCATGACGTTCTAGTTTCAGGATTTGTATTGCAACTTCCTTCAAATTAATTGCAATCATGATTTTATTGTCTTTCCTTCTTCACATGACCCTCTTGGTCTCTGCTTTTATAAATCGTCCTCTTTCATGGCATGCAACCCTCCTCGACTCTTCGCAATTTGGTCTTGCAGTTTTACTAGGGTTGCTCACTCCCGTCATTGCTCAAGTCCTTCCACTCCCACCATTGTTCATTCGTGTTTGCATTTTTATGACTTTTGACTACGTTTGTTCCGCATTTTTCCATTCTAAACTTGTCCATCCTCTACACTGAGTTACTGCTGTGAACACTTAGTGATTTTCTATCATGACTCCCTCTGAGTCTTTTGTCTTTGCCTATGCAACTCGATCTCTTCTTCTTCTCTGCAATTTGTACCTAACCAAGGTTTCCTCAAACTCTACACATGATTGTTCATACCCTCTCCTAGAGATATCGTGATTTTATTTTGTCTTTCCTTCTTCTCGCAACCCTTCTATCTCTACTTTCATGAAATTGTCCTCTTTCATGGCATGCGACCCTCCTCGGCTATTCATGACCTTGTTTTGCAGTTTTCCCATCGTTATTCACTCTCGCCGTTGCTCAAGTCTTTTCCACTCCCATCATTGCTCACTCATGTCTATTTTCCATGACCTTTGACTATGTTTGCTTAGGTGTTTTGTCGTTCTAGACTTGTTTGTACTCTGCACTAAGTTACTGCTACAAATTGTTTGTGATTTTCTATCATGATTACATTTGACTCTTCTATTTGTGCCTTTGCAACTCGACCTCTTCTTGTTTTGCTCCGCAATTCATACTTGACTAGGGTTTCCTTGAACTCTGCATGTGATTGTTTGTACCCTCTCCTGGGGCTTCCTCGAAGAGTGGCTCTGCTACCAATGTAAAGCAAATGTGATATATACAATTGGGGTAGTTGGCAACCAACCATTAGTTAGTGATAACTAATATAGTATTAGTTAACTCTCACTAATATATTAAATCGATATATTTAATAAATACATCAACCATAATCTTAATTCTGTCCTTACAAATATTTATGCAAATCGATCAGAGGCATCTTTTTATTCCAAAGAATATTTTGTCTCCTCCAAACCTCACTTGGGAAGTAGATATGTCAACAATAGCAAAGAATCTTTTGGATTCAATTGTGTAATAATTTTAATATCCAACGTTTTGAATCTCACTAGTAGATCCATCTTCAAGGGAGAGAAGATTGAAGCCAATGCTTGAATAGTAATTGTTGTCAATCTAGAGTTGCACCCTGATCGAAGACGAGCTGAAATGACTAATCCTTGCTCCAGTTGAAACAATGGGATCTTCTCACGAGGGTGGGTGCCTCAATGATGAGAACAACCTCCAGAGAACGCTGGTTCCTGTAAGATGTATCAATTAAATCTGAACTATTTTTTGGGATTTTTTGATTTTGGGGGGATGAAAGGGAGAAGGAAACTGAAAGGGAAATTCTATCTAATAGGGGTGATACACTTGAACAATTTGATGCACTCAACTCAAACTTCTTAACACTGATTCAGACAAAGGAAAGACTGAAACTCAACTTCAAATGGCTATAATGCATAAGTATTTTATGAAAAGGTTCTACCAAATGACAGAGTGAGGGAAAATGATAGGATAGGTCTGAGATAAGACACTAACCAGCCACTAATATCCACTGTAACTCAACCAAAAGACAATCAAACACATAACATGACCTGCATAAAACCAGCTCGTAACTAGCTACGGATCAAGACTTGCTTAGGAAGAGATTTCTATCACATATGCAAATCATCGACAAAAGATACACTATATTAGCTTGCTGAAATTAAAACAATCCTTCTATTAATCAGAAAAGGTTACACAACTCAAAATTTTGGTCAAGTCAAAAGTCTTGCCAATGAGAGAGATCCTTTTTATAAGGCTGAAAAGCCATTTATATAGAAAGAATATGCCAAAACAAGAGGTGGCGATGAAAAGAGAAGAGGAAGATCAACTATCACTTCACGTGAGTCTAATTTTGGTTCAAGGAGATAACTAAGACTTCCAAAAAAATATCTATTTTGTCTTCTTCCTCTTTGCATGAAAGCTCCTTGGTGCTAGAATTAGACGGTGAATTCATATGGTTGACTTTGTGCATGTTCAGCTAAGCCATGTCTAAAATTAGAGACTTCTCCTTGCTAATCTAGGAACGAAATGACGGTTACTGTGCATGATCTTGCTTGATTTTCTGAAGGTGCATTTATTTCTGGCAGTCACTTTTGGTCGTTTGCATGTATTTTCTCTTATTTTGGTCTGCCTGTCTTTTCTATTTTTTGCGGGATTCTATTGTTGTCTTGTTTTGTCTATATTTCCTTTATTTATTTGGCCTTCACTTATCTTATGCCTTTGGCCACTCTTTGTCCTACGGGTTTTTATTATCGGACAAATTTCTTTGGCTTTCATGTTTTGTCTGTGGGAATTTCTTCCGCTTGGCCTATTTATATCTTTATTTCCCCGGGTTTATTATTTCGGGCTTATCCTTGTGGGCCTGTGTCTTCGGAATTGTCCTTCGGAAAACGTGTGAGAACACTCCCGAAGGGCACATACCCTTCGGGATTTTGAAATGGACCTTCTCTCTTTGCCAATTCACCCCTTGCAATTCCTTCGGACTTATTGCAAAGTCCATTCTTTTGGATTTTTTGTCTTCCCCTTGGTCTCGGATTTTTTTGGATATTTTGTTTTACCCTTGGTCTTTATTTCCTTCGGTTTTCTTTCCTTTCGGAGAAAATATCCGAGACCTTTCATTTCTGCGGACTTTGTGCCTTTATATGTCTTCCGAAGGATATCCTCCACGGGCACCACTTTCTTTGGATCGTTTCTTTTTCGAAGGCAACCTATAACCTTCCCAAAGGGTACCCTTCAGGAATTTTGAAAACGTCCTTCCCAAAGGGCACATGCCCTTCGGGCTTTTGTAAAAGCTTTTACGAATCATGAGATAGACCTTCCCGAAGGACACATGCCCTTCGGGTTTCTTGCAAACAACTTTTCCGAAATTGAAGTATACTTCCCAAAGGGTAGGTGCCCTTCGGGATTTTTGGAATTGTCCTCTTTTTGATAGACTTGGCCCTTTTCCGCGGAAAAACTGTCAAGCCCCTCGAGCTTTTGAAAAGACCCTGTTGGCCATTTTTTTTGGCCACATACCAATTTTTGCCCAAGTGTGAGAAGATAGACTTTCAAGTAGGAAATGGCAAGTCTTTAGAAGACTTCGGACTTTCAACAGCGCACGACTTAAATGGTTTTATAAGTTTCAGAGTTACAAAGCTCCAAAGTAGTAAGTAACAAGGTGTTAAAGACCCGAAATGGTCTTGAACAGAAGGCTTTGAGTTATCTCATTGGGAAGTCTTCGGGTTTTCTAGCAGTGACAACTTCGGGTTTCTGAGAGCACAGTGCAAATCGGGTTTCCAGCAGTGCCTAACTTCTAAATGTTTTATAAGTAGAAGTAATTAAGACCTGAAATGCTCTTGAACAGAAGGCTTCGAGTTATCTCATTGGGAAGTCTTCGGGTTTTCCAACAGTGACAACTTCGGGTTTCTGAGGGCACAGTGCAAATCAGGTTTCCAGCAGTGCTTAACTTCTAAATGTTTTATAAGTAAAAGTAATTCGGGTTTACGAACCCGAATTACTCATGGACAGTGTATTTTAGGTTCTCCAAGGAGCACTACTTAATTACTTCATAAGTTGTGAGCAGTCAGAAGCCCGAAATAAGTAAATGGGCTTAAACCTGATTTGGTCTTGAAATAGTGCTTCTCGGGTTCTTCAAGGGACGAGTCTTTTTCAAAAAATCCAAAAGGCATTTTCAAAATGTCGAAGGGCCTTTTTAGGGCAAAAGGGACTAGTCAACTTTTCTGAAGGTCTTCTTCAACTTTTTCGAAGGGTCTTTCAAGAACCCAAAGGTACACTTCAGAAAATCCGAAGGGCTTTTTCTTTTCCAAGTGGACAGTTGCGAGTTTCCCGAAAGCTATGTTACCCTTCAGAAGGACCATTTCAAAAATCCCGAAGGGTATCTTTCCCCTTCAAGAAGATCATTCGCAAAAGTCTAAGGGGACATGCAAAAAGCCCGAAGGGTCTCTTACCCTTCGGGAAAGTTCATTTTGAAAAGTCTGAAAGGTAATTTCCGAAGATAGACATGGACAAAAAGTCCGAAGGAATTCCTTCGAACAAATTGTCCGAAGAAATTCCTACGGGAGATTTGCCCGAAAGAAATAAGCCGAGAAGCAAGCCCGAGACCAAGTGTCCAAAGGAAATGACGGGCCAATGGACGTCAAAATTAGGGTAAGCGACTAGCCGTTGGAAGTAATCGGGTTTGAAAAGCCCGAAGTCTTAAGGCTTGGAAAACAGCAAAGTGAGAAAACTTTAAGATGGACAAGTCCGAAGTAAGTAGGCTTAGAGAACCCAAATTACTCTGCATAGAGTAAATCGGGTTTCTCCAAGTACTCTACTTAAAAGGCTTTATAAGTAAAGGATCTAGGAAAGTCCGAAGTTGGAGAGATCAGAGAACCCAAATTACTCTACATAAAGTAAATTGGGATTCTCCGAGTACTCCGCTTAAGCTTGGTCCAGCAAAGCGAGAATCATGATGCAACGAATGAAAGGCTGCCACGTGGCATAAGCTAGAGCAAAAAGGACCAATTAGTAAAAGACAAGTGGCACAAGGATGACCAATGAGCACGAGAGAGTCCAAGCAGCTGGTAGCTGGAAATTATGAAGGCTCTCATCCGCCATAGTTCACTCTCCACAGTCACCGTTCGACGCTTAAATGCGTCATGCCAAAAAGAGACATTCCAACTGCTCACAACATGGCTTCTCAGATGTGCCAAAAAAAAGTTTTAAAGATAGGAGGGGCTCAAGAGGATTGTCGAGTGATCCTAAGCGGCGCATTTAGGGGCAACAAGAAAGTGCAACGTCAAAATTCCCGCCATCGGTGACTTCTTCTTTCTTCCCCTTCTCTCTTCCCCCTTTTCTACATAAATAGAGACCTTCGTGCCAAGTAAAATCATCTCCGGACTGGTGATAGAATCACTCTGCAAAAATCGCTGTGTAACAAACCTTTGAAGCAATAAAGATTATTTTACCTATATCTGTCTAAAAATTGTGTTGAGTTAGCTTGTGCACAACAACGTTGTGAAGAAGCGTCCTTCCGACCTTATTGTCCTTTCTTGTTTATTTTCAGGGGTTTTCCAGTTAGCTACAGGCTGAACTAGAGCTTTTCTGCCATTAATGGACGCTTAATGTGGATTTAGAAATTCCTCTTTGCTTCACGTATGGTTCAATGAGCCTAGTTTACAAAATATTTATGCAAGTTAGCTGGTTAGGAGTTTGTGTAAGCAAACTTATCTTATGCTGAATTAGTGTCATTCTCAGACCAAGTGGATCACTTACTTTTGGTGCATCGCCTCCCTTAGCTTAGATTTCTTTTCAAGTAATTTTTCTATCCCTTTTCCTTAGCTGATAGTAGATTTTAGTGTTAGATCAAGAGCTGAAATGAAGCACCTGAGGAACTAGCCTCATAAAAAAATTTAGAGGTTCAACCTCGCCATAGGATACCCACATCCTGAGGTTGTCCCCATGCTTGTAGTTGGAAGTGAGGGAACTTGAAGAACTCTCTCACAAGGGTGCAATTCCAAGCTATAACAGAACCTTTTCCGAAGCTATGTAAAAACCCTTTCTTTGATGAACCATTCCTTCAGACAAATTGTCCGAAGGAAATCTTGTTGTAGCAAAGGCCCTTGCAAATGAGTATTTACAATTGGTCTATACAAACCCAATGTATTCTTTCCTTTGTAGTCTTTCTTCCTTGGCTAGAGACATGAACTTTCCGAATGGCAAGAGAATTTGACCTGTGGAAGAATTGTCAACATTTTTGACGATTCAACTGGGAAGCATCCCTGCTATGCTTGAGATATCAGACCATATAAATGCTATTCAAACTCCCAAAACAATGGTACACCTGATTTCTGACTGAAAATCTCCTCTTGACCTGGCCTGTGATAACCTTCATCCTTCTAAATAAGAAGGGAACACACAAAACAAGAAACTAACTAAACACAACAACTATGCAAACAAGCACTTATTGGAACAAAACTGAATGAAACTATTGTTGACAATTCTTTCACAACTCAGATTGTCTCTTGATATTTAGAAAGTTCACGTCTCTAGCCAAGAAAGAAAGAATACATTACTTTTTTGGTAAGGGCCTTTACGACAAAAGGATGAATTCCTTCGGACTTTTTGTCCGAAGGAATGGTTCATCAAAGTAGGCAAAGCCAAGGAAATAACAAATCAGCAAAAGAGCCTAAAACAAATGAAAACCTTCGAGCTTTTTGTCCGAAGGAATTCCTTCGGACAAAAAGTCCGAAGAAATTCGGAAGACAACAGAGACAAAGAAAGTCCGCACAAAAGGCAAGGAAAAGCCAAGGATAAATTCGGAAGGGGGCATTTTCAAGAATTCCGAAGGGCAGGGTACCCTTCGGATGGGTCACTTTCAATATCCCTGAAGGGCACCTACCCTTTGGGAAGGCACAGGACCAAAATCAGAACCTTAGCAAAAAGTCCAGGTGTCCTACAATTTTTCCGAAGGGCACAAAGGGAGAGCTAAATGCCCTTGCGGAGGGCACTTGGTCGGCGGAAGGGACCATGGCAAATTTCCCGAAGGGCACATTTCAAAGGCCGAAGGGCACATTTGGAGGCAAACGCAAAGGCAGATATCCTTCGGACTTTTTGTCCGAAGGAATTCGGAAGACACAAGGAGGGACCAAAAGAAGAGAAAGAACAAGAAAATGAATTCTTTCGGACTTTTGTCCGAAGGAATTCCTTCAGACAAAAGCCCGCAAAATAAACCCGATGGAAGATAGTCCGAAGAAATTCGGAAAAGTTAAAAGGCGATGGCAAATAATGAATTCTTTCGGACTTTTGTCCAAAGGAATTCCTTCGGACAAAAAGTCCGAAGAAATTTGGAAGGCCACGAAGCAAGGTCCGAAGAAAAGCAAGGAAAAACAAGCAGAGTAAGGAACGAAGAACAAAGAAAACGTTCGGACTTTTGTCCGAAGGAATTCCTTCGGACAAAAAGTCCGAAGAAATTCGGGGAAATGACCAAAGGAGAAGTCCGAAGGAATTCTGCAGAAATAAACCTGAAGAAAATACAGCCAAGCCGAGACACCCAAAAGTAACAGGAAATAAGGGAAGTCCGAAGGAAATTGCCAAATATAGAATCCCGCCAGAAATAGACACGAACAGGGAAACCAGAATAGGACAGAATACATGCAAGCAGGAGCTATTTTCGAACATCGGTCAAAGCTTCAGTTGATTGATTATTAAAGACATGCTCATCCCCAGTTCAACTCGCGCATCCGAGAATCAACCAAAGTTCTAAATTCGAATGTCAAGTTGACTGTTCCAAATTTAGAAATGACTAATTGTTAAGCGTTGCATTCACTAGGAGCTTTCCATGCGAGGGAAGTTGATCTCTTCGTCCAACTTAGCATAATCTCTTCGTTTAACTCAGCGTTCAAACACTACAACTCGGCATCAAGCAGCGCACGAAGAAGTTCTAAAATTGACATTTGCGTGGATTTCCATGCAAAAGGAGGCGGGCGGTTCATAACAAAGATAAGTTCACTTCATCAAACGAAGAAGCTTCATGCAAGGACAAAAAAGAAAATATATTTTATTGAAAGGCCAAGTAAAGCCTGGAGTTAACACTAGTGAATCCTTCTCTTCAAATTTTCAGCGCCAATCTTTGATCTCTTGTAATTTTCTATATAATGGCTTTTAGCCTTGTTTAAAAATGATCCAATCTCTCTTGGTTAGACCAGACTCTGCCATTGGTGAGTTGTGTAACATCTTCAATCAATAAGGACTGTACTTTCAGACTTCAAGTTCTGGCATAGTGTATATTTCCTCAGTATTTGCACAAGTGGTAGATTTCTCTCCCTTCCCAAATTCTGATTCATACCTATTTGCTAGATTATCCTTATGCTGGTTATGTTAAGTGTTCTTTATTGTCTTTCGCTGAAGCTGTAAGTGGATGCTAGGTGGCCGCAAAGTGTCTTTTATCAGACCTCTCTCCATCGTTTTCCCTCAGGTTTCAGTCATTAGATCGAACCTCTTCATGAAATATTTATGCATAAGTGATTGATTGAAGTCTAAGGTCTTCCTTTTCCCTTGATTGTTCAGTGTTCAAGGTTCCAAGTTGAGTGGATCAGACTTTTGGTGTATCACCCCTTTTAGGTAGGATTTCCCCTTTAAGTTTCTCTCTCTTTTCCATGGTAGTCCGCAGCGTAGAGTAGGGATCTTCATTGATACATCATACAGGAACCAGCCTTCTCTGGAGGTTCTTCTCACCGTTGAGGCACCCACCCTCGTGTGAAGATCCCATTGTTTCAACGGAATAGAGGACTCGCTGTTTCACGCGCGTCTTCGAATCAGGTTGCAACTCCAGGTTTACAACAACTACTGTGCTTGAACCGCACTTGGAGGAAAGCAAAACAAACTATGTACATGGAGCTTTGCTCTTCAATAGCAATGTTTCAGATGTATCCCATTGACTGGGATTGGAAGCCCCTGGCCATCCATCTTTGCAAGTTGGAAGGCATTGTGGAATTTGCAGCTGGAGATTGTGTATGGGCCACTCCAAAGGGAATCAAACTTTGTGTGCCTTTCTGGTTTGGCTCGATCCTCATCCCACTTGAGGACCAACTCTCCTTTGAAGCTTCGTGAGGAAGCTCCTTTGTCAAAGGATCTTTTTACCTGTGCTTGATGAATTTCCATGGCTAACATGGATTGATTTCTTGTCTCTTCCAGCTCCATAAGCTCGGCATAATTGATTTCTGTAGGATCATTCTCCAACAATTCAAGCTGATGCATCAGTTCTAAGGCTGAAAATTCAAGAAAAATGGGTAATCGCGCTTCTTTACCATATACCAGTTTGTATGGAGAGTTGGCTATTGATCTTTTATAGGTGATCCTATCAGCCCATAAAGCTGACTTCAACTTGATGCCGTGATCTCTGATTGTCTTCAATAGTCCTCATGATCCTTAAGAGGTTCTCGTTTGTAGATTCAGCAAGGCCATTTCCTTGTGAATAGTAGTTCAATTAAGTGCTGAGATAAACTCCGTGTTGGACAACCCATTGGATGATCCTAGATCCCACAAAAGCCATTGCATTATCAGAAATAATAGTTGAAGGAACTCCAAACCTAGTAAGCAAACTTTCATAGAAATCAAGAACATTAGTTTCGTTTTCTTCTTTCAATGCCACTGTTTCTGTCCAACGTGTGAAGTAATCTGTAGCGGTGAAAATCCATTTATGCCCTGAACTCAAAGGAGGATTAACGAGGCCAATAAAGTCCAATCCCCATTGGATAAAGGGTTGAACCACCGCAATTAGTTGAAGAGGTAACGCTGCAAGCTTGAATTTTCCTACAAACATAGCACACTATTTGCACTCTCTTACCCATGCATGGCAATCACCACATCTACTAGGTCAATATTACCCACCTCTCATGATCTTAAGTGCTGTAGTTCTTGCAGAAAAGTGCCCTCCACCATGTCCAACATGGAATTCTTCAAGCAATCTTTGAGTTTGGTTTGGTTCTACACATCTTAGCAATATTCCATTGATATCTTTCTTGAACAAAACACCATCAACAAGCAAAAATGGAATTGATTGAAATCTGAAATATCTTCTCTTTGAAGCACTTAGATGGGAGGAGTAAACACCATGTTGGAGATAGCTTACCAAATCATGAAACCACCTGGAATGTGAGGTATGAACAGCTGTAACCTCTTCATCATGTGACACCAAAACAAGCTCATTAGCCTCTTGCAAGTCTTGAGCTACATGCTCACACAATCCTTTGCCTCTAACCAGCTTTGTGACCTTAATTTCCACGTCATATTCCATTACTTAGGTTATCCAACCAACTCTCTTCTCATTGATATCTTTGTTCAAGAGAAACTCTTTGATGCTCGGATGGGCAACCATTAGATGTATTTTATTATTAGACAATAAGTGCCTAAACTTCTTAAGAGATCTTATGATTGAAAGTACATGTTTTTCAACAAAAAAATACCTTGTTTCATACTCCTCCAAGCCTTGACTGTAGAAAGCTATTGGCTACACCAAGGACTCATGATTCCGCTGCATAAGAATCCCTGAAATGATGTCCATGTTAGCATAAGTGTACAAAATGAAATCTTTCATAAAATCTGAATTTAGAAGCGTAGGAGCACTAGTTATGGCCTTCTTAATATCCTCAAACCTTTTATTCCTTCTTTGGACCAGCTGAAGTTCTGATTTTTCTTTAGCATGGTTGTAAGTGGCTTGGCTAAAATGGCAAAATCTGAAATATATCTCCTTATAAAATTGATTTCCCAAAGAAACTTTGCAAAGCCTTTTTGTGCTTAGGCAAGGAGACTGCAAGAATGGATTGAATCCTTTTAGCATCTATGCTTAAACCATGCTTTGAAACAACATGTCCAAGAAGCTTACCTTCATGAATCAAGAAGACACACTTTTTGGGATTTAGAGATACCCCAAATTGCCTACACCTTTCAAACACTTGCTTGAGATGAACCATGTGATTTTCTGCATTATTTGAAAACACTGTTATATTATCCATATAAACAAGTAAAAACTTGTTAAGAAGGCCTTGGAATGCCATATCCATGGCTCTCTGAAAGGTTGTGTTGACGATGTGGATTGCACCCTCTGAAGGGAGGCTCAGCGCTCTTCATCCATGTGGCACAATGGAGACATTCCTCTTGCTGTGGGTGGCAAACTTTAGGGATGAATCTCTAGATTAGGGGCTAGCTCCACTTGATGCACCTTGAGGCCCTAAATTTCCTACTGCTACCAATGGGGGGGGTGAAAAGAGAGGGAGATACCGAAAAACAGAACCTAACTAATGCGGTGATGCACCAAACTGGTTGGTCTACTCAGCTTTGACCTACACTTTACACCAGAGAGAAGCAAACATACACTTCATTCGAATGAGAACCTTTCTTGCATCAGTATTTCAACAGGGTATCTTATGGAAATACAGGGAGGAAGGACTACTAGAGATGTTCTAAGACACACTATGGATAGCCTGTTCACATGTGTCTATACTCTAACCTGGACACTTCTTGTTGACCTGCAAGAGAAGAACTCGCAATACACTAGATATGCTAGCATAAACTTATGAAAGCATGAAAAAGAAATGACTTAACATAAGAGAAAACCATAGACATATGCAAAAGTGCAAGCTCAAATAGAGGTAAAATTGCTTCTTTTGATTCAAGGTAAATTTCTTCAGGCCTTCGCCATACAATGCTGAGAGATGTATTCTCAAATGAGAAGTTACAAATATATAGAGAGCCTGGAAAAAGACGATTGACTAGTCAAAGGATGGAAACCCATGTTGTATTAAACACTTCTACAACAAACACAAGCACATGTTGTTGCCGTATCCTTCCAATTGCATATGGGAGAGCCACGTTGTAGGTGTCCAAGTCGCTGCCCTTACTGTCTTGGGCCTACAAGAGTATGGGATACTCCTAGCAACTGACAAGGCCATCCCCAAGTTGTGTTGACTAGGCCATGCTCTCTTCAATGTTGGGCGCAACTTGGGGCATTAATGGTGAAGTGTGAAAACACGGGCTACTCCCCTCTAGTTCGAAAACCAATCCTTTTATTGGTTTTCGGTAGAGACTATTTCACCTAAGTGCATTTACTCTCCCTGTTGACGACACCTGTGCCACCTGCCTTGGTCTGGTTCATCCTTGGGTCTGCGTTTTGACTTGTTACGCCACTTGGAGCATTTTGAGCTTTTGTTTTATTGTGCACGTGGTCGTGTTCTGGGTCACCCGCCTTGTTTTCCTTTACTTTGCTATTTCCCTTTTGTCTTGGCAATTCGGGCACTCGGCGCTTATTATTTTCTCCCGAGCTCCTTTCTTTGCTTGTTCGCTCATTCATTCTTCGGGCTCTCGAGCTTTGAATTCCTTCGAACAAAATGTCCGAAGAAATTCTCCTTTGATTACTTGCACTATTTGACTTTCCTTTGGCAGGCCTTCGGGCTTCCTTTTCTAAATTCCTTTGAACAAAATGTCCGAAGGAATTCTCCTTTGATTACTTCCTAACGGGGAATTCTCCTTTGATTACTTCTTAAAAGTTGGTTTATTACCCTGAAGTTGACGTTTACGGTCCTGTCTCTCACTTTTGAATCCCAACGGCTAGCTTATCGCCCTGAAGTCGACGTTCGTGGGCTTATCACCCACTAGGACAATTCCTTCGGCATTTTATAGACGAACTTTTCCGAAGGGAAAGTGACCCTTTGGAAAGATTGAAATGGTCCTTCGACAAAGCTAAAAATGACCTTTGCCTTTAGAAAAATACCTTCGACAAAGTTGAAATGGTCCACTTTTGAACAGAAAGTGACCCTTCGGAAAAAAGGAAATGGTCCACTTTCAAAACCAAGTGCCCCCCGCAAAGACACCTACCCTTTGGACTTCTTGTCTTTCGAATTTCTTTGAACTTTTTGTGACTGTCGAATTTCTTCGAACAAAATGTCTGAAGGAATTCTCTTTTGGGCTTGTCACCTTTTTCCGAAGGGCAAGTTCCTTTCGAGCTTCTTGCCTTGCCCCTTTGCTGCAACCGACTGCCCTCCACAAGGGCATTTCAAGCCCAAAGTGCCCCTCAAAACTTTTGCACTGGTCCTCACGCTGACGAAAAGCCCTCCGCAAGGTCCATTCTACCTTCCAACATACCCTTCGGAAGCTCTGTAAAGGTTTGTTTTATCTTTGAAGTGCCTCCCGCAAGGGCACATACCCTTCGGGGAAATTACGAATGACCCTACAGAATGCCCAGGTGCCTTCCATGGAAAAACACTTGCCTTAAGAAGTGTGTAAGACGAATTCGGGCTCTTCCGAAGGACTTACTCAAAAGCTTTGAAGTAAAAATGTCTCAAAATCCAATTGCTTCTTCCTTACCCTTTCGGGTTTGTGAATGACTCCAACTCATGAAAATTGGCAAGTAAAGTGCTCTGCAAAACCCAACTTGCACTGGAAATGGCCATAGACCCCTTTGGGTTTGTCAAGTGCTCCTACACCTCACTTGTGAAGCTTACAAGTAATCCAAATCTGAGAAGCCGATTGCTCTGTGAGTGCTGGAAAAGATCAATGCTTGATGAAACAACCCCTGCACCTGCACAAAAGCAACTTTTTCTTTGATTTTCAAAAGGGTTACGACCTAGTTTCAGGGCAAAAGGGCGTGAAAAACAAGGCTTCAAGGCAAAAGAAGGGGGGGTGCCCATTTTGGCATGCAGAATTCACAAAATAGTCAACAAATTGGCGACTCACAAGGGAAGCATGTTTGCTATGCTTGAGAAGACTGGTGGCCTAAAAGTCCATTAGGCATGGAGTCAAAATGCGGCTTGAAAAATTGGCAACAGCCCTGTAAGGACCTAAGAACCAACAAAAAATTTACCCCAAACAATAAGAAAAAAAAACACACACAAAGGCTAAAAACACTGCACACATGCATAACAACACTTAGGAAAAACGAGGAAAAAACAACAAAACTATGTACATGACAAAAGAAACATAGTAACTGTTCACGCAGTGGATTGCACCCGGGGCAGGAGGCCGAGCCCCTGCCTTCCACACACAACAATGGAAACTCCCCTCTCGCCTGTGGGACCGGCGAAGTTGGAGGGGAGAGTCTCTAGATAAGGGCTAGCTCCCTCTGATGTATCTTTTAGGCCCTGGTTTCTCCTACTGCTAACAAATAAATGGAAAAAGGGGGGGGATGAAAAGGGAGATAGAGATGCTAAAACAGAACCTAAACCTAAAAAACGAAAAGGTGATACACCAAAAAAGTTTGATCCACTCAGGACCTAACATACACTTTTCACCAAGAGGAAGCGCCCATACACTTCATCTGACGTGGGAAACTCTTATGTTTCAATGAGTCAGGGGTCCGTAGAGATACAGGGAGGAAGGAACTACCAAAGGTGCTCTGCGACACACTAAGGCAACCTATTCACATGCGCCTATATTCCTGTTGTAGACACTTCTTGCAGACCTGCAGAAAAGAGACTTCACAATGCACTAGACATGCTGTAATCGATCTATGAAAAGCATGAAAGACAATGACTTAACACAAAAGAAGAACACAAACATATACTTTAAAGTGCAAGTCCAGATAGAGGTAAAAATGCTAAGTCCTGATTCAAGGTAAAATCTAGCAGCTCTACCTTACAAGACCGAGAGATTTTTGGGCAGAGTTTTGCCTTAAGGCTAAGAGAATGGATCCTTCTCAAATGAGAATTTTTACAATATATAGAAAGATGGAGAGAACTTGGCGCTTTCTGGGAAAGACTTTGGCGCTCTTTTTTCAAGTGGCCCATGTGCGTTATGAACCTTGGAAAGAGGAAGCCGTTTGATTGTCGGCTCCTACTTTGACTTTGGCGTCCCAACATTAATGAGAAAACATGGCCACACCTCTTTTCTGCGAACAGACTGCTCCCTTCAAGGCGTTTGCGCGGCTTGTCTGCTTATAAATGCAAACTAGAGAAAACAAGCCGCGCCGCTTACTATTGCGCCCTTTGGTGACCACCTGGCAAGCGCCGTTCCAACTGCAGGAATAAATCCCTGAGTTGACACATTTCGCCACTTGGATGCTTTGTCCATTTCTTGCCTTGTCTCATCTTGGTTTTGTCTCTTTCTGCTCCTTCAGCCCTCGGGGGCTAGCTTCTGGCAGGTCACTGCATTCCTTGGGTTCTTTTCATGGTTGGCGCTCAGGGATTTTAAAAGCAAACGGCTATTTCACCGTCTTAAATTTGACGTTCGCGTACCCGTCACCGTTTGAAAAACAACGGCTAATCTATCTTCTTAAAGTTGATGGCTTCTGGGACGTCATCATCCTTGGCAAATTCCTTCGGGCCTTTTCCTTTGACTCGCCCTTTGTTTCGGACCCTCCCGAAGGGGAAGTGTCCCTTCGGCTCTGAAGAGATGCCCTTCATTTGGCCAGCCGAGAGCCCCCCGCAAGGGCACCTGCCCTTCGACGGCCTTTTGTCTCTTCGGCCTTTTCTGCAGGCTTTTTTCCCGTGGACAAAAAGTCCGCGAGAATTGTCTCGACCGCTTTGATTTCTTCAGAGTTTTCCCGGCTTTTTTGAGCTCGTGGCCTTCCTCCGAATTCCTTCAGACTTTTTGTCCGAAGGAATTCCTTCGAACAAAAAGTCCGAAAGAATTCAATGCCTTAAGACTTTCTGCGCGTTTTTGAAATCCTTCGGCTGCCTTCGAAGTGCTCCCTGCCCTCCGCAAGGGCTTTTCAACCCAGAACTGCGCTCTGCAAGGGCACTTGCCCTTCGGGAGGCTTGAACCTTTCGCGTTGAACCGCTCCTTTGAACCAACCATTGCACCAATCCATTGAACCGGTTCAACGATTCAAACAATTGTTGAACCAAGGCTTTGAACCGAGCGTTGAACCAAGCTCGTTGAACCCTCTGATGAACCCTTTGAGTGAACCAAAAGCCGTTGAATCGATGGATGAACCGACTGAGTGAACCGAAACGTTTGAACCAAAGTGTTGAACCAGCCGATTGAACTAAAACGATGAACTTTGCCGATGAACCAGGGCGTTGAACCAAGGCATTGAACCAAGGCGTTGAACTTTGCGTTGAACCAAGGCATTGAACCAAGTCGTTGAACCAAGGCATTGAACCGGTTCAATGGTTCAACGGTTCAAAGCTGTTAACTCTTTTGAAAGATCATGTCGTTGAACCATTTTAAGCTCACTTTCCTTACGCGTTTCTTCGGACAAGAGTCCGAAAAAGCTTTGTAAAACCTTGCACTCTTTGAACAGGTTCTTCATCTGCCGAAAGACTACACCTGCAGAGTTCGTAGAAGTCCCTGTGAAGCCCGTATAAAACCTGCAGAGTCCGTAGAAAATCCCAGACTTGTGCAAAATCAAAAAATGAATTGGCCCAGAACAGCAGGGACAAAAGGGGACCAATTTTTGGCCTGTTGAGCAAAAAATGGTCAACAAATTGACGACTCCCAGGGGAAGCATGCCTGCTATGCTTAGAGACCAGTTGCCTTGAAGTCGATTGGGCACGGAGTCAGATGCAGCTTGAACAAAGTTAGCAACGGCCCCAAAGATCCAAGAATCAAACATGAAGCTTTTTAACTCAAACACAAGGGAAAAGCACACACAAGACTAAAAACACTACTTGTGCAAACTGCACTTAGGGAAAGCAGGAAAAGAAACTGAAAGCAAACTACTATATACAGCTAACCAGGTGTATTTGCTTCCCCACTGGATCAAAGGGAAAATTTCTTAAATCCCCTTCCTGGAAAAAAGACTTATGGTGCCAGACAAGTGGCTGAATGAAATGGAGAGTTGGTGACCTGCTCCTCTTGCCTGTCACTTGGATTGGCCTGCATCCGAGTGGATCAAATTCGAAAGTGCTTCCGACATATATGTAGTCTGCTTGTCCTTGGAAGCTTATTGAATGCTGGTCCTTTATGTTGGTGAATATCCCCAAGAAATCAGTGGCTGCTGGCTCATCACCATAAGCCCTTTGTTGTGCATGGTCCCTTTGCAATGCATCATGGTTTGACCCGTTTCCTTCTGCTTCGTTGGAGATCCTGTCAAACTCATCGTCTGCTCCCTCTTGGCCTTCTTGAAGAAGGGTGACTGTGATGATGTCTGAAATGGAATCACAAATTGACTGCTCATCCCACAGAACATCACCTCTTTGTTTAAAACTTTCTTCTTCAAGGTTTTCCTCAAAGAAAACAGACCTCTCTTTTTCCTGCTCAAGGATCAGAGTCTCTAGTTGTTCAAAGACATTCATTTGATCCTCTTCCAATTCAGGGTCCTCGGCGTAGTCGTCCTCCTCATCGAAACAATAAGGAAGTTCATCAAACAAAGGAGGAGAGAGCTCACCATGCTTAAGTTCCTCCTCGTATTGCTGGAACATCCGCATGTATGCGTGACCTGCGTCTTCTCCATTGCTGATGAGGTCTTCACAAGGAGCATCGATGATGATTTCTTCTTCGTTGTCGTTCATGATAGCCTCTTGGAAAACTGCAGATTGGATCTTCTGCTCCTCACTCGCCTCCTGCAAAATAGGTTCTTCCATGAGAAGGGGTGAAGTGAAAAAACCATGTGGAAGAGGAGGCAGTCCTTGAGCTAGAATCGAATGATTCTCCTCCTTCCATTTGGTCAGCACTTCATCGATATCAGGTGTGGCCTGATAGCTCTCTTGGAGGTGTGTAGATAGGGTGTGTTCAGACATGGAATGTGCCGTTGGGTCTGAACCATCCATCACACACTGGCTGAGGAATCTCTCTCTGGATTCCAACTCTACAATTCTTCTGGCCATATCCTCTTGGAAGAGCTTTTCTTGGAGGTCACCAGCATCATCATGAGCAGGAGCAGCCTCATCTTCTTCAAGGTTTTGAGCAAAACCTTTCTTCTCCTCCTTCCTGCTCCATGATTCTACTGTTTTCTTCCAGTTCAGGATCTCGGAATTGGAATTTTGCTCTTGTGAACAGGCAGCAACTTTGTTTTCTCCAAGGCCCTAGGGCTCCTCTAGGAGGTCTGAAAGTTCCATCTCTCTTTCTCTAAGCAGTCTCATCTTAGCCTCTAAATCTTCAATTTGCTTGGTTAGATTATCCTGAAAGAGTCTTTTTTGGAGGTCACCAGCATCATCATGAGCAGGAGCAGTTTCGAGAGAGATGTGCTGGTTCGTAATGTTCCCCCCAAAGGAAGATTCACGATCTAAGGAATTTAGAAGGTTCATCTCCATGGGAGGTTGTTCCAGTTCCCTTTGATGCTTGAAGGCTAGGCGCACGGAGTCAAGAGCAAGGTTGATTGATGCATCAGATGCGCTGGAGTGAGCAAGTGCTATCTGATAGAAAGGATTCAGTGCACAAGAGGGGGCTTTCTTTAGGATAGGAGGGGGCGCGTAAGGCTAACTGCCTTGCATGAATGGATTCCTCCATTTTGCTACCTCCTCCTCCATGGATTGCAAGGCTTGAGCTTGCCTGAACAAACACGCCTCTTTGTACATCAGCGCTTGCTGATAGCCATACTGCTCATCTAGTATGTCTATTTCCATTCCCTGCTTCTCAAACTCCAGCGCCACCTCCCTTATCGTTGAAGCGCAACTAGGGGAGCTGCTTGAGGGGATTCCATGAATATCTGGAGCTTGATCATAGTCATATGAAGGAATACAAGGTCCATGATTTTGTGCAAAGGAATTATACATACAAAAAAAATAAGATTTCTTGATGGCACTTGGACTGCTTAACCAGCTGATTCAACTCGGAGTCGCCATTGGTGTTGATGCAAAAGCCTCAAAAGGCTGGTTGGTTGAAGAACACACCAAAAATTCTTCAACTCTTTGGACACAACTTGTCGTAGTTGGTCCCACCGGGCGTGCCAAAAACTGTTGACGCAGTGGATTGCACCCGGGGCAAGAGGCCGAGCTCCTACCTTCCACACGCAACAATGGAAACTCCCCTCTCGCCTGTGGGACCGGCGAAGTTGGATGGGAGAGTCTCTAGATAAGGGCTAGCTCTCTCTGATGTATCTTTTAGGCCCTGGTTTCTCCTACTGCTAACAAATAAATGGAAAAAGGGGGGGATGAAAAGGGAGAGAGAGATGCTGAAACAGAACCTAAACCTAAAAAACAAAAAGGTGATACACCAGAAAAGTTTGATCCACTCAGGCCCAAACATACACTTTTCACCAAGAGGAAGCGCCCATACACTTCATCTGACGTGGGACACTCTTATGTTTCGGTGAGTCAGGGGTCCGTAGAGATACAGGGAGGAAGGAACTACCAAAGGTGCTCTGCGACACACTTAGGCAACCTATTCACATGCACCTATATTCCTGTTGTAGACACTTCCGGCAGACCTGCAGAAAAGAGACTTCACAATGCACTAGACATGCTGTAATCGATCTGTGAAAAGCATGAAAGACAATGACTTAACACAAAAGAAGAAAACAGACATATACTTTAAAGTGCAAGCCCAGATAGAGGTAAAAATGCTAAGTCCTGATTCAAGGTAAAATCTGGCAGCTCTACCTTACAGGACCGAGAGATTTTTTGGGCAGAGTTTTGCCTTAAGGCTAAGAGAATGGATCCTTCTCAAATGAGAATTTTTACAATATATAGAAAGAGGGAGAGAACTTGGCGCTTTCTGGGAAAGACTTTGGCGCTCGTTTTTCAAGTGGCCCATGTGCGTTATGAACCTTGGGAAGAGAAAGCCGTTTGATTGTCGGCTCCTGCTTTGACTTTGGCATCCCAACATTAATGAGAAAACATGGCTGCGCCTCTTTTCTGCGAACAGACTGCTCCCTTCAAGGCGTTTGCACGGCTTGTCTGCTTATAAATGCAAACTGGAGAAAACAAGTCGTGCCGCTTACTGTTTGCGCTGTTTGGTGACCACCTGGCAAGCGCCGTTCCAACTGCAGGAATAAATCCCTGAGTTGACACCTCCTTTCGCCACTTGGATGCTTTGTCCATTTCTTGCCTTGTCTCATCCTAGTTTTGTCTCTTTCTGCTCCTTCAGCCCTCGGGGGCTAGCTTCTGGTGGGTCCCTGCATTCCTTAGGTTCTTTTCATGGTTGGCACTCAGGGATTTTAAAAGCAAATGGCTATTTCACCGTCTTAAATTTGACGTTCACGTACCCGTCACCGTTTGAAAAACAACAGCTAATCTATCTTCTTAAAGTTGACGGCTTCCAGGACGTCATCGTCCTTGGCAAATTCCTTCGGGCCTTTTCCTTTGACTCGCCCTTTGTTTCGGACCCTCCCGAAGGGAAAGTGTCCCTTCGGCTCTAGAGAGATGCCCTTCATTTGGCCAACCGAGAGCCCCCCGCAAGGGCACCTGCCCTTTGGCGGCCTTTTGTCTCTGCGGCCTTTTCTGCGGGCTTTTTTCCCGCGGACAAAAAGTCTGCGAGAATTGTCTCGTCCGCTTTGATTTCTTCAGAGTTTTCCAGGCTTTTTTGAGCTCGTGGCCTTCCTCCGAATTCCTTCGGACAAAAAGTCCGAAAGAATTCAATGCCTTAAGACTTTTTGCGCGTTTTTGAAATCCTTCGGCTACCTTCGAAGTGCTCCCTGCCCTCCGCAAGGGTTTTTCAACCCAGAACTGCCCTCCGCAAGGGCACTTGCCCTTCGAGAGGCTTGAACCTTTCGGTTGAACCGCTCCTTTGAACCAATCCATTGAACCGGTTCAACGGTTCAAACAATTGTTGAACCAAGGCTTTGAACCGAGCGTTGAACCAAGCTCGTTGAACCGTCCAATGAACCCTTTGAGTGAACCAAAAGCCGTTGAACCGACGGATGAACCGATTGAGTGAACCGAAACGTTTGAACCAGTGTTGAACCAGCGGATTGAACTAAAACGATGAACTTTGCCGATGAACCAAGGCGCTGAACTTGGCGTTGAACCAAGGCATTGAACCAAGGTGTTGAACTTTGCGTTGAACCAAGGCATTGAACCAAGTCGTTGAACCAAGGCGTTGAACCGGTTCAATGGTTCAACGGTTCAAAGTTGTTAACTCTTTTGAAAGATCATGTCGTTGAACTATTTTAAGCTCATTTTCCTTATGAATTTCTTCGGACAAGAGTCCGAAGAAGCTTTGTAAAACCTTGCACTCTTTGAACTGGTTCTTCATCTGCCGAAAGACTACACCTGCAGAGTTCGTAGAAGTCCCTGTGAAGCCCGTAGAAACCCTGCAAAGTCCGTAGAAATGTACCTGCAGAGTCCGTAAAAAATCCCAAACTTGTGCAAAATCAAAAAATGAATTGGCCCAGAACAGCAGGGACAGAAGGGGACCGATTTTTGGCCTGTTGGGCAAAAAAAAGTCAACAGTAACAATGCTTAAGATATATCCTATTGACTAGGATATGTAGCTCTTCACCATCCAACTTGGAGAGTTGGAAAGCATTGTGTTGCTTGCATTGGGTGATGACATATGGAGAACTCTACAAGGCATCAAACTTCATGTGTCTTCCTGGCTTGGCTCGGTCCTCATCCCACTTCAAGACAATGTCACCTTCTGAGAAGCTCTTTGACGTAGACCTCTTGTCAAAATACTTCTTTGTTTGTTGTTGGCGGCTGGTCATTATATCCATGGCTTGGTCTCTCACTTCTTGAAGCTCCATTAGCTCACAATACCTAACTTCCAGGCTGTCGCTCTCCACCAATTGCAGCTGATGGGCAAGATCCAAGGCTGGTAACTCAAGTGAGATAGGAAGTCTAGCTTCCCTTCCATACACGCGTGTGTATGGTGAATTCCCGATCGCCCTCTTTGGAGTGATCCTATCTGCCCAAAGAGCTATCTTCAACTTGGCATGCCAAGTCCTTTGATTTTCCTCCATTGTCTTTTTTATGATCCTAATCAAATTCTTGTTTGTGGACTCGGCCAGCCCATTCCCTTGTGGATAGTAGTTGGAAGAAGTGCTGAGATAGATGCCATAATTTAATGCCCACTCACTTGTCTTTGTTCCCAAGAAAACCAATGCATTGTCTGAAATGATTGTGGCTGGGACCCCAAATCTCATCACTATGCTTTCATAGAAGTCTAGGACTGCACTCTCATTAGCCTCTTTCAAAGCTACGGCCTATACCCATCTTGTGAAATAATCCATGGCAGTCAAAACCCACTTGTGGTCAGCACTAGGAGGATTGATCAACCCTATGAAGTCCAACCCCCATTGCATGAATGGCTGCTCCACCTGAATAGGATGAAGAGGCATGGCAGCGAGTCATTGCTTCCCATCAAAGAAGGCACATTTTTGATATCTCCTCACCCAAGCATGAGTGTCTCTAAACAAACTGGGCCAAAAGTAACCAGCCCTCATAATCTTTGTAGTTGTGGCCTTGGGAGCAAAGTGGCCACCAGCTGGTCCATCATGGAACTCAGACAGTACTGTGTCGACTTAGTCTGAATCAATGCATCTCAAGAGTACCCCTGAAAAGTCTTTCCTGAACAGCACTCCATCAACTAGGACATAAGGAAGGGATTGGAGTCTAAAATACCTCCTCTTGGTCCTATCAAGACCTTGTGGACACTCACCAGTTCGTAGGAAATGAACCATGTCTTGTGCCCAGCTCTTCATGACTATAGTGACATCTGTTGTAGGTTCATCGTGGAGTACCAAAACGTCCTCCTTCGGCTCTTTCAAGTCTATAGCGAGATGTTCACACAGCCCTCTTCCCCTTACTAGCTTGGTGGTCTTGATCTCTACGTCATACTACATCACTTTGGTGATCCAACCTGCCCTTTTCTCATTCAAGTCTCGGCTCAGCAGGAAGTCTTTTACACTAGGATGTGGCACCATGATGTGGATTTTGTTGTTAAATAACATATGTCTGAACTTCTTCAGACTTCATATGATTGCAAGCACCTGCTTCTCAACATACGTGTATCTAACCTCATAGCCTTCTAAACCTTCACTGAAAAAAGCGAGAGGTTCTAAATTCTCACCATTCGCTTGAGTGAGCATAGCAGAGATTACCTCTTCATTCCCAAAAGTTTATAGATTGAAGTCCTTGGAGAAGTTTGGACGAGTTAGGGTAGGAGCTTGGGCGATAGCTTGCTTGATGCCTTTGAAGCTTTCTCTTCTTCTTGCTGTCCACGTGAACGTCTTGTCCTTCCTTAGCATGGAAGTTAGTGGCTTGACCAGCTCAGCAAAGTTAGGAATGAATCTCCTAATGAAACTTATTTTACCAAATAAACTTTGCAGGCCCTTTTTGTGCTTAGGTAAGGACAATGCTAAGATGGCGTGCACCCTTTCTGGATCAATGGACAAGCCTTCCTTTGAATTGACATGGCCCAAGAGCTTGCCTTCGTAGACGGCAAACACGCATTTCTTTGGGTTGAGGGAGATTCCGAACTATCTACACCTTTCAAAGATTTGCCTTAGGTGCTTCAAATGTTCACTTGCCTCCTTGGAGAAGACTGTCACATCATCAAGATAAACCAGCACCATGTCATTGATCAAACCTTAAAAAGCCATATCCATAGCACGTTGGAAGGTAGCTCCAGCATTTGACAATCCGAATGGCATCTCCCTGTAGGCGTATGTTCCCCACTTGGTGGGGAAGGCTATCTTGTATCAGCATTTGATTGTACCCGGAGTAGCCATCTAGGAGAGTATCTTTCATTGCCTGTCACCATCTGAAGAATTTGCTCCATACTTGGAAGGGATAGTGATCTCTCAGTGAGACTCTATTCATGTCTCTGAAATCCACACACAATCTGACCTCTCCGTTCTTCCTAACAGGGACCAAATTGCCCAGCCCAGAAGAATGTTTGATAGGGAAGATGATCTTGGACTCAATCAGTTTGGTGAGTTCCTTGCTCATGAGAGGCTCGATCTTTGGATTGATTGGCCTTTGTTTTTGCTTGATGGGTTTGGCACCTTCCTCCAGCTCAATGGTGTGTTGAGCCAAGCTTGGGTCACAACCCTTCAAATCACCATACTCCCAAGCAAAGACATCAGCAAACTCTTGGCATAACATAATGAAAGCATGATTTTCTTCATTGGTACATAACTTTCCAAGTGCAAGCAACTTATCCTTGTAGATCTCTACCCTTTCATAATTTTCCTTCCTGGTTGACATGCTTGCTTTGTCTCTCTTGAGCTGGTCATCTTCGTTGAAGATGCTCTCAAGAGTTACTAAATCTTTGGGAACCCTGTTGGTCTTCAGTTAAACAATCTGCCCATCATACTGTTGTTGCAGTTTAGACTGATTTTTGGAAGCGAACTCAGCTTCTTCCTGTAAGAAAAATGCTATTCGTTGGTCATTTTCAAACCCCTGCCAATTGGTGACATTGTCTAGTATGGAGGGCCTCACAATCACCTTTAAATGATGATGATTCGTGCTTTGTCTATAAAGACCCTCACTAGTAGGATCACTAAAAACACTGATATTACACTATGGAATTTTGTCAAACAGTGGGCAAGCAATCAAACTATACTGCTGTAAGTGTAAACTAAGTATGAAACAAATCCACTCAACTCAATGATTCAAAAATTAGTGCCAATATATTTATTCAAGGGAGATATAGATCCTTTTACAATAGATTGCGACTTTCAGATTTCAACAAAACATGGACAGAATAATATCCTTTCTTATCATGAACAGACTACAAAGGCTTGGCACATAATTGAATCTCTATTATAGATATGCAAATGTAAATAGAACATCACATGAATTTGCTGATGACAATAATGAAACCTGGTCTGTATGTTGCGCCCAGAATGTTGTCCGTACACTGCCCAGCATGATATCCGTACACTGCTGCAAGTCCAGGCCGTACTGTACGGACTGGTGCAATTTTGGTATTAATTCTTGTCTTCACTAGCAAAAGCTGATAATGCCTTGGACTGCGAATGCTGATGTTTGAATTGTTGAAGTCAATGATGAAACTGGAACAATCTGAGAATGCCAAACCATTTTCGTACCTTGCTGCAGGTACAGGCTGTCCCTGTACGATACTGTATAAAATATATATAAATTTTTATCTCCATTCAACACTGCCGAAAATGGTAAATTCAGAGACGCCAAGGCTCTAGGGATGCAATGAACTTGGTGGCATGGATTTTGGGCCAGTCTTGATGGCACAATGATGGCAAATTGTGATCCCGGGCAGATTTTCGAAAATCACCAGTTGATATCAAATTTGCAATGAATCTCCTTGTGAAGCCCTCCAATTGAACAATGATGCAATCTCCTCACCAAATGACTCCAAAAATGTTAACTCTCAAACTAAGTCTGAATACTCAATGAAGCTCAACATGAAATCGCTGAATACCACTTCCAATGTGCAACCCTTCAGAAGCTATTTCACCTCCTCAGTTATGCAATCTCTTGAGAGGTATCGTTCTCAAGGATTATGCTGAATATTTGCAGACTATCAAGCCCCACAAATGCTCAAGAAGACTCAATGAGAATATAGACTCGGATGCCAAATGAGAGACCCATGGGGTCTATTTATGCACTTTTTGGAAACTTTTTCTAGAAGTCCTCTTACTTTTTTCTAGAAGTATCCATAATATTCTTATAAAATCTCATTGCACTTTTTAGCTAAAAAGTAACTTTATAAAATAAAAGTGCACCTTAATTTAAAAATATAACATTTTGGCCCCATATAAAAAGTAATAATAAAATATAATGTCTCCAAGAGCATAATGAGCCATCCAATCACCAAATAAATGCAAAAATGACTCTCATCACCACCATCTGCCTACGAGAGTCTGGAATAGGCAAATCCACGTAAAGTGTCATGTCGTACTAGAGAGGGGACCCTTGCAATAGAAGCATAACTTCTTCTTACGCAGGTCATTAAGCGTCTCCTTATCCAAGGGTGCAGCTGACTTGCCTTTCGTGTCATCATCCTTCTCTTTACCTTTGTTGAATCCCTCTTTATTATCTTTTTATGATGAAGAGCCCTTTGAACCGACCCTGTTTGTTGGCGCTGCAAGTTCCATACTATGGCTTTTCTTCATGGCTTCCTGAAATGTGAGAGGATTAAAGGCCTTAACCCACCCTTTGAGTGGTTCAGTCAACCCTTCTGTAAATAAAATGACTAGTCTCCGCTCTGAAATATCAGGAACCATTGTTGCAAGCTTCTGGAAGTCATTAATATAAGCATCAAGGGAACCATGCTGTTTTAGTTGTGCCAATTCACGGAAACTCACCTCAAGATCTTTGACATCAAACCTTTCGATCAGCCTATTGGTAAACTCCTCATATGTAGTGATAAAGTTGTGTCCAAGAGTGACTAACCCATGATACCACCACTCGTGAGCAGCTCCTTCAAGATGTAGTGTGGCAAATCTTATGGCATCCTCTTCAGGCATTGGTCTCAAAGAAAGATAATTATCAAGCTTTTGAACCCAAGACCTAGCTGTGCATTTGTTACTTCCATCATAGTAAGGCATGGAAATCTTACCAAGTGTTTGTTGATAGTCATTTCTTGGAGCATAGCGATCATTTCTTCCTCCTCTCTTATTTCTTTGATTCATGAATTGATCAAATGTCCATATTTCTCTCATATCCGGAGGGAGAGTGGTATACTCCAAGTAGGCCTGTCTAGCTTCGTCTCCAAATGGAGTAGTTGGAGCAGCATGTGGTTGTCCTTCTCTTGGTGTAAAGGTGGGAAAAAGAGGCCTAGAGGCTGATCCTCCATCGCATTGTATTGACCTTTCCTCATTAACTCCACTATGTTCAGCTGTGTGTTGATGATTTTGATCTGGAATGGCTTGCTGATCCATTTTTGCTAATAAGCGTGACATCATATCAAGCATAGTGTCAAATTTTCTTTCAGTACTTGCATCTCTATCTTCCTCTGCCATATTTTGAACTGATTTGCCAATGCTTCTGACAATGTATCCCCTTCAATCTGAGGATTCTGATTTTGTTGTCTCCGTTGTTCCCTGCTATAATATCTGATTTCTCTCTCACTCATCTGCTGTTTAACTGATCGTTGAAGATGCTCTCAAGAGTTACTAAACCTTTGGGAACCCTGTTGGTCTTCAGTTAAACAATCTGCCCATCATACTGCTGTTGCAATTTAGACTGATTTTTGGAAGCGAACTCAGCTTCTTCCTGTAAGAAAAATGGTATTCGTTGGTCATTTTCAAACCCCTACCAATTGGTGACATTGTCTAGTATGGAGGGCCTCACAATCACCTTTAAATGATGATGATTCATGCTTTGTCTCACCCCCTTTGGAATATCAAACTGAGCACCAACAGCTGCTAGTCTATCCGCATGCTTGTTCTCCTCTCTTGGAATGGAAGTGATGTTGAAAGCAGCAAAGTTCTCCATAAGGTCCCACACTTTGTGCTTGTAAGACTTAAGTAGGGAGTTCTTGGTCAAGCTTTGACCTCTCACTTGGTTCACAATCAACTCACTGTCTCCAAACACTTGCAATTCTTTGATTCCTCTCTTCCTTGCCCATTCTAGGCCATGAACAAGGGCCTCATACTCTACTACGTTGCAAGTGCAGGAGAACTTAAACTTGAAAGTTAAGAAGTATTTCTCCTTCGAAGGTGAAACCAGCATTGCTCCACCACCGACTCCCAACTTGCTTCTAGATCCATCAAAGAACAGCTGCCACAAACCACAGTCCTCTTGATCTGTCTTCATTAATTTCGGCATGAAAGCATCTTTCCCATGCATGCAGTAAACTCCAAGCCCAGCTTCTTCAATGAACTTGTAAGGATCATGCTCATAATTGTCATTTCCCCATTGATCTAGAAGCAGGTCAGCAACTCCTACAAGGGAAGATGATGGAGATTGGTCCACCTGGAGCTCTTCTTCATCAATGATTGCGTAGTTCACATTCACCGCTTTGAGCGAGTATGGCTCTAGATGATCCTTGTGGATGGGCTCTGACTCAATCTTTACTCTAGTTCCATACTTTGTCCTAAAAACCATGTAAGACCAATTCGCTGCCAAGTTTCCACCTATCTTGGATGTGAAATCCCTTGACAAGCAAAGATCAAAGTAAGGAGGAACATCTGCAACTACCACATCATGGGGAATTGAAAAGGTCAGACAAGGGTGGAGAGTCAAATTCAAGCCTCTTACCACTCCCAAAGTCTTAGCTAGTGATCCATCCAACTGTAAAACTCCTTTGGTCATTTGCTCATATTTGAGGCCTAGCTTATCAGAGATGCATTTGGGCATAATTGAGATGCTTTCTCCACTATCAATGATGCAATTGTGGACCAAGAAATCACCAATAATCAGGGACAAATAGAAGGGAGGGACCTTCTCATCCTTCTTTGCTTGACCTCCCATGGGAGGAGCCCCATTTACTATCAACACATTATCATTTCTAGCTGGGACAACTTGCTCACCTAAGCCGTGCAATTCCTTTTGGAGTATATCCTTTTGTCCTGGTAGTCCCTTGGAGTATATCCTTGTGGAGTATAGCAATTCCTTTTGGAGTCTACTCCATGATCAAAGAATAAAAACAATATGCCTATAAGAAAGAGGTTGAGTAAAAGAGGAGCTGGGTAAATTGAAACATTGGCTACCTCAGTTACAGAACCCAGCAAGAGCAAATGAAAATACTTTGGTCAACGAGGGAGTCCTAATAGAGGACTTAGGGAACAGGTCAAATTCCTAAAACTGACAGGGTACAAAATTGGGACAATAGAATAATCCTTACACAAGTTTAAGGAATCAAGAATTTTGGCAGCCAGTCCTACCTGTGATATTTGTGAAATAATTGAAAAGCTCCCATGTTCATTCTTGAGAAATGAAAGGAAAGTAATTCCCGTAGGAGATATATAGGAAACATTCAATTGATTGCTTGATCAGGAAACCAACCCTGCTTCATCCTTCACTTACAAATCAATTCAAAGATTTGTACATTCCCAGAATTCTTTTGACAGACTAGACAAAGATTTGAAGAATTTCAAAAGGATTCTGTAATGTCCCCTTTTTGAGCGAGCATTAGAGTTGGAGGTTTAGCCTATCATCAGATCCTCATAGGCTAATAATGGTGTTTGGAGGGCCCAGTGTTGGAGTTAGCTAGTTCTCCAGTTGGCAGTTGGCAGTGTTTTCATCTCTAGATCTTTGGTGTATTCAGAGGCGGTGTTATTCAAGGTGTTCTGGCTCCATTTTATATACTTACTATTTATGGTAAGTCAGTCATATGATAGAGGCCAACCTTACTATTTTTAGTAAGGCACCCTGGTGAGCAGAGAATGCGGTGGGCTACCCCCTGGTGCAAACAAAATTGATTTATGAGGTTTATTTATGGAGTTATAATATTATAATTATTATTAAAGTCGTACTTTAATAATAATTAAATATAAAGTGAATATCATTAATGATGATTAATAACTTTATAATATATGATTTCACTTAAGTCATAAAGTCATTATTAAAGATCATAAAGGGAGACATAAGGACTTTATTTAAAAGGGGGATTTAAATGCTTTTAAAATATACTTTATAACAAGTGTTAAAGTGTTATTTTAAAGGGGAGATATAAGGGATTAATAAGTGTACTTTATTAAGTTGTGCACCAAAAGGGAGGGAAAAGAAAATGAAATTAAAAGTAAATTAAATGAGATGAAGTCAAATGCAGATTGAATATTATAAAAGGGCATTTTGAAATTCATTTCAGGCATTTTTGTCTATTTATCTCCACTTGGCTTTGTGCTTTGGCTTTGGAGGTGAAACCTAGGGTTTTGCTGCAATTTCAACCTTAAAGAACATAGCCTCTCTTCGATCGTGCTTCCTATAGGGTTGCAAGATCACCCAAGGGTTGCAGTTACTGGTGGCTTTATCTCAGAAGTCACATTTAAGCTTATTGGAGGATTAATATCAAAAGTTTACAAGGGTTTAAAGAGCAGATTTCAGATTGTTGAAAGACGCATCATTGGAGGCCTTTAATTTGTTGCTAGCAATCATCATTAATTGCCACATGAGGGTTTCAAGGCTGTACCATTCCATCTATAGCAGGCCGTACAGCATCTTTGGCTGGGCGTGTAAATCTTGGAGCCAAATGATTCATTCTTGGGCTTCATTTGGGTCAATTTCATCATGGCATCCATTTGGCATCATTTCTAAAGGGGAGAAAAATCATTTCTGGTGGTAGGCGTTGGTTTTCTTTTTTGGGGCATCAGCTTGCTGATATAAGATTTCAGCGCTGCACTTATTGTCTCTAATTTCTGGGTATGATTTTTAATGTTTAAGCAATCAAATGTAAATCTGATTTGAATATTTATATAAAGAGTTTGCTTCAGCAGTTTGTTTTATTGCAATTGTTTGTCAATATTCTCCATTGCATTACCTAGCAAACATTCTCAAAAACACATTAAAACTCAAAACAGATTTGTTAGCAAATATCTCAGAGCAGTCAATGATAACAGCTAGCATGCTAAGTGTTTGACAAAATGTCAATACACTAAATTCAAAAAATTCAGGGCAGATTTCGGGTGGGACACTTCAGATTCCCCAACAAATGGTAAACCTGCAAGTAGAGGTTGAGATTCCTTACCAACACTCTAAAGGTCCTGATCACGATAAAGTGGAGAAGATATTACAGAAATTTGAGGAATATCAAGAGAAACAACAACAAGCCACACAGTCAGAGATATTCACAATGGATGATGAAGAATAAGACGAGGAAAAGGTGCAAAAACAGATGCCCTAAGTTGCAGCTCAAGGTGTATTTTGGTGTGACCTTTAATGCAGCCCCCAGCTGTGTTTGACTTTGAGCGTTTTTGCAGTTTTGACCAAGTCCACAGGGTCCTTGAAAATTGCAACTGTTTCTATTTTTAAAATTTGTTTCGTAAGTCATAGGAATAAAATTTCCTATATATATTAGGTTTGCATGCCTCTTAAGGGGATTAAAAAAAAAATTGGTGACACTTGGGTTAAAAAAAAGAAAAAGAACTTTGGAAAGGAAGGTGTGGAAAGAATTTTGTTTTTCTAGAAATCAATAAAAACTAAATTGTTGCAGGCCTTTGTGCTTGTCCTTGGTTATGAATAAATGCTCCTATGTTCATTTATTCATGTTATTGATTTCGTTATTTTCTTCGTGGTAAAAGATCTTATTTAACAGTAAATTTATTTTGAGTTAGTGAATTGATACTTAAGTGAAATCTGCTTTTGCTCACCTATTCGCATTCTTTCTCCTTCTTCTAAAGATAACTTTTTCTACTCTCCCCTATCTATTTTTTCTATCATGTTTCATTTTTCATACATGCAAAAACCCCCTAAAATAATTTAATATGTATATTTGCAAATATGTTAGGTTTGTGTTTCTCTTTTCTTTTGAATAAAGGTAGCTTCGCCTGCAAATAGGAGGACAATGTCCCATCATACTGTTGACTTTGGTATACGTGTTTTACACTTTTTACAGCCAACAAATACTAATGATAAAATTATGTTCAAAACATTTCCTAAGCACTTAACTAGTCAAGCTTTAGATTGGTTGGACTTGGAAAAGCAATGCATTTTTTGTAAGGGTTCTATATTTCCTCTTAAAGAGAGATTGCTTTATCATACTAGTGAATGTTTCCAAACTCTTTGTTTTGAAATTATTTCACTAGAAAAGAAGGTTGCACATGCTCAAAATCTTTATCACAATTTTACAAATAACATCTCTAGCTCCCCAGTTGAAAGCTATGACAAGAAACAAAACACATCTCAACCAAGTGAGATCATTGATGAGAAAGAAATTACAAATAAGATAATTCATCAAAATGAAGTTCCACATAAGGCAATTGGTACAAATAATGCACTTCATAAAGAGGAAGTTCCAAATAAGGTCATTGATAAAAAAGGAACTCCAACGAAGATAGTTCATAAGATGGCAGCTCACATGAGTCCTACTCCTTCAAATGTGAATCAACCAAACTGATTTGACAGCTTCAAGGATAGACCAAGTGTTATTTTGCGAACACTCCTTGACAGGAAGTTGATCAGGTTACCTTCTAAACATAATCACCCGTCGTATCACCTAATACAAATGGAGGCAAGATCATTTTGTAACCATCGTCCTCTCAATGGACATAGAGATAACAATTGTTATGCATTGCAAAATAAGATTGAACAACTTGTGGATAAGGGTGTTATTACATTTGAAAAATCTAACAATACTCTTGCAAGGTTGGCCTCTGCATCTTCTACTGCACATTCTATGAAAGTCGATGTATCCCAGGACGTTCCTACAAAGGAACAAATGGTCAATCGAGCTTTTTTAGAAGGTACAAATTGAAGATCTTCTAGTTCACAATCTACAAAGGTCAATCTATCCCAGGACATTCCTACAAAGGAACCAATGGTCATTTGCGCTCTTATAGAAGGTGAACATAGAAAAGGAATTTTGTAGATGACAAGGCACGATGCAATGCATGCACAATTGGTTTCCTAAGGAATTGGGGTACAATAAACAACAGTTACTGTTATCGTTCAAAACATGTCCCTGTGGATAGCCTACTGCATGGGGATGAATGAAGATAGGTGCAAGGAGTGAGCGCTTGGCACGGGGTGCAAAATTACTCGACGCATTGTGCAGAAGTATTCGAACTTACCAACACGCACAGAAGATCTTGTGTCTCATCGCAACAATGGGAACATCCCCAGGGTGTGGGACACTTGTGCTCCTTGGGACAAACCTTCGGAGAAGGTCGGCTTCCTTCTAACCTAAGTGCACCTGGTTTAGGACCAGCACACAGACCTATAAAGAGCAAAAATGAAATCTACGGCTAATGTTAAACCTAATCTTGACAAAGAAAAGGGGTGAAAGAGGGTAGGAGGCTTGCTGGAAGGGAAAGTGGTGATGCACCAAGAATAGAGCGAGCACCTCACACACTTGATGGCACAATAAAATTAAGGAACTAAAACACACAATCCTCAAATCGGTCATCCGCTACATAAGAGTTTCACACGGAGGTATAGGAACACAACGCAGCATTGAGAGGGATGACAAACAGTCCATAGACAACGCCTATGCAGACTCGTGTATACACGGCTTGGGACCTGCAGGGGATCTCGATTTTATGCAGAGGCACAAAGGGAGGACGACAATGAGAGGGATGAACATCCACAGACAAAGGTCAAAAACCTTTAGTGCACACTTAACACAAAGCATGAAAGAAAGATAATTCAGTTCTCATTAATTCCAAGGCCTAAGCCAATATTACAAACTCGAATAGGCAAAGCTCTGTTATACCAAGGAGAGGGCTCCTTTTTGTAATGAAAATTGGGGTTTATATAGAGTTGGACAGATCTTGCGTAATTAATTCAGCATTTGAGATGGTAGATAGGAACTTAATTCGAAAGTCGGCGCTCGGAGCTCAAGAGAACCAGACCCCTACGAAATAGTTGCTACGAACCATGCTCATTCAATTTGGGTTGACAAGCTGGTCATGGAAGTAGTTGGAAGGTCATTTTGGGATCTTCGATGATTTGTGTGTGCATCAAGGTTATAAATACGCTCCTGCAGTTGGAGGAGGCATGTGCATGTTTTGTCCCCCTGCCCATTGCCTTTGCATCTAATTCTGCTCTAACTCGACCTCCTTCGATGTCCAATCGAGCCCAGCTACCACCTTTGCCTATCGCCGCCACCTACAAGGGATCTCAACCCGTGTGTACACAGCGTGCGACCCGTGTATACACAACGTGCAACCTACAAGGGATCTCATTTTTGTGCAGAGGTGCGAAGGGAGGATGACGATGAGAGGGACGAACATCCACAAACAAAGGTCAATAACCTTTAGTGCACACTTAACACACAGCGTGAAATCAAGATGATTCGGTGTTCTCATTAATTCCAAGCCTAAGTTGATATTACAAACTGGAATGGGTAGAGCTCTGACATACCAAGGAGAGGGATCCTTTTCATAATAAAAGTCAAGGTTTATATAGAGATAGACATATCCTGCATAATTAATTCAGCATTTGAGATGGTAGATAGGAACTTAATTCTAAAGTCAACGCTTAGAGCTCAAGAGAACCAAACCCCTACGCAATAGTTGATACAAACCATGCTCATTCAATTTGGGTTGACAATCTAGTCATGGAGGTAGCTGGAAGGTCATTCTGGGATCTCTGACGATCCGTGTGTGCATCGAGGTTATAAATACGCTCCTGCAGTCGAAGGAGGTGTGCGTGCATGTTTTTTCCACCTACCCACCACCTTTGCATCTAATTCTGCTCTAACTCGGCCTCCCTCAACATCCAATCGGGCCCAGAAACCACCTTTGCCTATTGTTGCCCCCTGTCAATCCACCTGGACTACTTGCTGACGCGAAGGCTGCACAAGCTTTCTTTAGATTTTGCCATGTCATTTTTGTGCGTGAGGTAGAGTTTTGCACACGTCTTTCTCAGGGATCATAGGTGCATTAAATCCTACGCACTTTAGGGCTTTGGGGAGTTTGCGCTAGCTACACACATAAGGCCGCATGCGGAGAATCTACACTAAAGGGGAGTGCGAACATTCTCGATTCTTATAATCTTGGTTGTTTTCTGCACGCGGTTTGTGTTTGCTTATCCTCAGCATTCTAAATACCTGCATTCACTCAAACAGCCAAGTGCGCACTTACATCATGTTTGTCCTATGCGTGACTTAACTTGAATGCATCCTGCGCAAGGAGTGCGCATGGAAGGTTGAAAACTGTGTGTTGCGCACTCTTCCTTGTGCAGTCTGAAGTCTGGGAACTTTGTGTGCTGGACTTGTGCGCCAATACTTATGCATGATGGAGAGGCACGAAGATATTATGCACAGGGCACATATTAAGAGTTGTTCATAGGCGTAAATCGGAACTTAGTTGATGTGCAGATCTGCACCGACTTTTAACTTCAGGTGCCGACGGGGAATCATCTGCACGCAAGCTTATCTCTTGGGAACTCAGCACCACATAAGCGCGAAAACCTCCCGTAAGGTCCCATGAGCTTCACGTTGTTGGGGTGACTTGAAGAGTCAACACTTTTGGTGACCTTTGTGGGCCGCTTGCTTGCTAAGCGGGCACCAGTAGCCTTGAAGCAATCCATTGGGTACGAGGTCATTTGGAGCCCTTTGGTCTTTTATCCTTTGTGCAATCATCTATGGCAAGCTTGCCCGTCCTTAGAAGAAACTGAGAAACCCTCATAGAGAACAAGCAAAGCAAACAACTACGTCGAACGGTGCTTAGAGGAAGGAAAATCTAAACTAAGCAAGAACTGCACAAAAGCGCTTGGAGGAAATGAAACTAATCTAAACATGTGTGTGTGGCACTTAGGGAAATTACGACATCTAATCTACTACTTAAAAAATATACACGATCATTAGAGATAGTGCCTGAGATGAATCCCGTTGATGGGGATGGGCAACACTTCTCCATTTGGCTTTGCGAGTTGGAAGGCATTAGCTTGCTTACAACTGGTTATGGTGTACGGGTTGCTCCATATAGCATCAAACTTTGTATGCTTCCCATCTTTTGCCCTATTTGCATCCCACTTGAGTACTAAGTTTCCTTCATCGAAGCTACTGGCAACAACTTTCCTGTCGAATGTCCTTTTTATCTGTGCCTGCTAAAGCTCCATAGTGCACATGGCCTACACTCTTGTTTCTTCAAGCTCCATTAGCTCGGCCAACCTTACTGTCATGGGATCACTCTCATGCAACTCTAGATGATGGGCTAGTTCTAAGAAAGGCAACTCCAGAGATGTAGGCAACCTCACTTCCCTCTCATAAACTAGCATGAAAGGTAAATTCCCTAGCACCCTTTTCAGCATTATTCAATCTACCCAGAGGGCTATCTTGAGTTTGGTGTGCCAAGCTCATTGATTGTCCTCCATGGTTTGCTTGATGATGTGAATCAAGTTCTTGTTCATGGACTCAGCCAAACCATTACCTTGAGGGTAATAGTTTGAGGAAATGCTCAGAAGGATGATGTGCTTGACCACCCACACTGATTTTGGCTCCAAGAAAAGCCATTGCATTGTCAAAAATAATGGTGGTTGGAACATCGAATCTTGCTATAAGGCTTTCGTAGAAATCCAAAATAGAAACTTCATTGGCCTCCTTGAGCGCTATTGCCTCTGTACACCTTGTGAAGTAGTCAGACACCGTGAGGATCCATTTGTGTCCGGCACTTGACAACAGATTTATCATTTCAATGAAGTCCAAGCCCCATTGGGCAAAGGATTGATCTGCTTGTATTGGGCGCAAGGTCAGAGCTGCCAATTTCTGCTTGCCTACAAAGAAGGTGCACTTCTTGCAGCTTCGCACCAATGCATTGCGTCTTTGAATAGAGTTGGCCAATAATAGCCAGCTCACATGATTTTAATAGCAAAGGTTTTAGGCGAGTAATGGCCTCCTGATAACCCATCATGGAATTCTTTAAGGATCCCACTTGATCCTGTTCCACACACCTTAAGAGAACCCCATCAACGTCTCCTCTGAATAGCACATCACTAACAAGAGCATAAGGAATGGCTTGTCATTTGAAGTGTCAATGCTTGGCGTTGTTCAGGACATGCGGATATGTGTCAATTTGAAGGAATACCCTCATGATCTGAGTCCAATCTGTAGGAGAGCTCTGATCCATTGATAGATCCTCGGGCAGCACAAGAACTGCTCTGTCTTCGACTTTTACATCTTTTGTCGGTTGTTCATGCAGGCCTTTTCCTCGCACTAGCTTGGTGATTCGGATATCTATGTCATACTCCATCACCTTTGTGATCCCCCTAGCTCTCTTCTCACTAATGTCCTTAGTAGAAACTCCTTTATACTTGAGTGGGAAACCATGAGTTGAATCATGTTGTTGGAGAGCATATACCTGAACTTCTTGAGCGCCCTTATCACTGCGAGGATGTGTTTCTCCACAAAGCTATAGTGTAGCTTGTAATCCTTGAGAGCCTGACTAAAGAAAGCAATAGGTTGTTCCAATTGGTCATTGTTCTACTGCACCAGGATGGCTGAGATGCCTTTAGCTCCGCCAAATGCGTAAAGGATAAAATACTTACTATAATTGGGGCTTATCAAGGTAGGAGCTTGGGTGATAGTGCGCTTGATGGCCTCGACGCTTCTCATGCCTTCGGGGGTCCAACTGAATGCAGTGCCTTTCTTGAGCATTATTGTGAGTGACTTGGTCAAAGTAGCCAAATTTGGCACGAACCTTTTGACAAAGTTCATCTTTCCCAAGAAGCTCTGGAGGCCTTTCTTGTGACCCAGGGGAGGGAGAGATAGAGTGGCCTTGACTCATTTTGAATCAATTGTGAGCCCATCTTTGGAGACGATGTGCCCCAACAATTTGCCCTCATGGACAGCGAATATGCACTTGCTTGGGTTCAAAGAGATCCCAAACTCTTAGCACTTTTCAAAGACTTGGTCTAAATGGTTTAATTGATCTATCGCATGCTTGGAAAAGACAATAATATCATCAAGGTAGACTAGGATGATATTGTTGAGGAGTCCCTTAAACGCCATATCCATGGCTCTTTGAAAGGTGGCCCCCGCATTTGTCAATCCAAAGGGCATCCTCTGGTATGCAAAGGTACCCCACTTAGTAGTGAATGCAATCTTAAATTGATCACACTCCCGCATAAGTATCTGGTTGTAACCTGAATAACCATCTAGCAATGAAAACCTCTCCGCGCCTGTGACTGTTTGAAGGATTTGCTCCATTGGTGGGAGGGGATAGTGGTCTTTGAGGGATGCTTTGTTTAAATCCATGAAGTCCACGCATAAGTGGATTTCCCCATTCTTATTCCACACCGTAACTAGATTGGCCACCCATGAAGAATGTTTGATTGGAAATATTATATTGGCCTCTATCAGCTTTGAGAGCTCTTTCCTCATTAAAGGATCAAGCTTGGGATTTACTGGGCTTTGCTTCTGAATGACTAGCTTGGTGTTGGGGTCAAGCTCAATAGTATGTTGGGCTAAGCCTGGGTCGAAGCCTTTGAGATCTTGGTAGATCCATGCGAATATATCACCGTATCTTCTACTTGGAGATTTCAGATGGAGAGCACACCTTATTGACCTTCAAGAGCTTGTCATCAGAGATGGCTACCTGCTTGAAGATCTCTTCCTTAACCGTCATGTTTCTTCTCTCACCCTTGAGCTTGTCATCAAAATTTAAAATGCTTTCCAGCATGACCAACCCGCTAGGCAGCTTATTTCCCTTTAGCTGGATGATTTGTTCCTCATATTGGGTTTGGAGTTGCAATTTATTCCTGGTGCAGAATTCGGCTTCATCTTGTAGGAAGTTAATAATTTGTTTGTTGCTTTCAAACACCTACCAACTGCTTGTAGTGTCCGGGATTGCCGGTCTGATCACAAACTTTACAAGCTACCTGGACTCATTCCTTATCTCACGTGGGAGGTCATATTGGGCACCCACAGTTGAGAGCTTGTCAGCATCATCATTTTGCGCCCTTGGCATGGATCTGATGTTGTAAGCTTTTAGTAGGCTATTCTTGGACATGTTCCACGCTCTGACTTGCTTTACAACCAGCTCATTGTCCCCAAATGCTTGTAGCACTTTGACTCCTTTCTTTCGCGCCGATTGGAGACCCTAGATCAACGCCTTATATTCGGCAACATTGTTTGTGTAGCTGAACTGCAACCTGAATGCATGGAAGTATTTCTCCTTTTGAGGGGAGATTATTACCACTCCAGCTCCTATGCCACTTTTGCTTTGGGAGCCATCGAAATATAACTGCCACGCACCTTCAAGATCCTCGTGCGCCTTCATGAGATTTGGCAACAAGGGGTCCTCCTTGAGAATGCAATATGTGCTTGGCCATGTTTCTTCTGCATTATCATATGGGTCAAACTCACATTGCTCACGCGCCCATTCATTAAACAAGTTATCTAAGATCCCTTCCAGGGACATGGTAGTCTCATGGAGACTTGAATTCTCCTCTTGGTCAACAATAGTGCAGTTTATATCCACCAGACTAGAAGAGTATGGCTCTATATGATTCTTAGAAATGGGTTCGGCCTTAATGGTCACATTGGTTCCATATCTGGTCCTGAGTAGCATGTGTGAGCAACTTGAGGATAGGTATCTACCCATCTTTGCAGTGAAATCCCGAGAAAGGCATATAGCAAAGTAGGGGGGCAAGTCAATAACTGTGATGTCCTGCGCAATGGAGAGGCTCAGACATGCATGTAGAGTGAGGCTCGGACATGCATGCAAAGTAAGGCTCAGGTCCTTGATGATCCCCACAGTTTTAACCACTGTGCCATGCAATTGGAGGACGCCTTTCGAGATGGAAGAATATGTTATACCTAGCATGTCTGCAATTTTCTTTGGCATCACTAAGTTGCTTGCCCTTGAGTCTATCATATAATTGTGTATGAGATGCTTGACAATAATCAGAGAAACGTAGAATGGGGGCGGTTTGTTGCTTCTATGCGCTTCCTCCTCCCTTGGTTGACATAGGCTTGCAGAAGCGACGGGCATGGTTTGTGATGGCTCGTGTAATTGGAAGCTCTTTAGGGCATCCTACAGCAAATTCCTTTGAGAAGGAATGGACAGGGCTTTCCACATAGTCACGTTTAAGCTTGTTTTCTTCATTTGTTGCACTACGTTGAAGGGAATTTAAGACCCTTTTGTCTGTGACTTTTGAATGGCAACCTCCTCTCGCACTTGTGGGCTAACCTGAGGCTGACTTGTAGATGGGAGCTCAGGTAACAAGGGCATAGGGGGTCTGGGCACAATTTTCCCTGCTTGGATCAAACCATTCTCCACGCACATAGCAACCTCTGGCATCGGGTAATACTGTGCCTCCAATGGATTGAATCATCACGGCCACATCACTGTTTAGCACTCTTAAAAAATATAAATTGTAACAATCCTTTCCCAATCGCCCCTTAATTGTCTCAATTTGCTGCCTTGTAATTTTTTCAAAGACTTTGTCTGCAAAGTGCTTCTTGCTGGTTTTTGTCACAGTTTGATGATTTGTTTGAATGATGATAGATTAAAGCTTCAAGTGTTTATAGAACAATGCAAGAATGACAATGCTAAGTTCCAGATGGCAAGAATGACTTCTTTTTTTGTTCTTTTCTATGCAATTAGATGAATTCACAAAGCAAACTAATCACCTACAGCGAATGCACATTTAGTCGAATAGTTGGCATGCAATCTACTATCTCAATTCAAATGCTCAAAAGATAACTATAAATGACCAGCAAGTTGTGATTCTTATTTGTATTGATGATTTGATACAATGCTCCACTAGACTAGCCAAGACTCTTGGCATAAACAAGAATTACAATTATATAGTATGCTGGTATGAAAGATGCACACCTACAACTGCAAATATAAACTATACTAAAGGATGAATTGTGTGCAATGAAACTTGGTTGGATTGAGGCGCCCTTGAGAATAGATGAAGGAGCAAGCAACTTCCAAGTGAAAGGATGATCTCCCAAGCCAAATTGAATTTTCCAAGCCAGCCGCCCCTATTCCGGTCTGATTTCAAATTTAAAATAATATGCAATGAATATGCATTGTCTCAAGCATCTAATATCATCTTCATGCTCCAAGGAAGTGGGCGCACCAAGCCAAGCAAAGAATCAATGCAAATTGGAACCCCCACAAGCAAAAACGTCCCTCCTAATGGCGTCCTTCCTTGACTGTAAATATCTAATTTTTATATCAGATTTCTCTACGATGCAATCTGCTCTCTTAACCAAGGAAAATCAATGCCAAGCTATATAGAAACCAACACCAAAAGATAGCTATGCAACCTCCACGAATTCACCAAATCGATTTCTCCAAAATTGGCCAATGGCCACATATTTTGCTCCAATTGAGATGACTGAAATATCACCTCCAAAATGCAACCCTTCAAGAGATATTTCACTCCCTCAGTTATGCTATCAATGGGAGTTATCGTTCCCAAAGACAAATTGATTCACTGCAGAAAACTCTAGGCTCCACAAGCATACCACAACAAAGACAACATCAAATTGGGATGATTCATAATGGCAGCCCACACCTCCCTTTATACTTTTTTTTTTCTTTCCTTCATTTGGGAAGCTTCTAGAAACATCATAATATTTTATTATTATTTTTCCCTTTTAATATATTATATTTGCACTTTAATATAAAATAATGAATTATAACAAAAAGTACAAATATAACATCATCTTGTAACATGAGGTTTCTAGAAATAGAAACATTCTAATAAATCATTAGAAAACCTCCAGAATATGTTGAAACTTGCCCAAAGAAACCAACTGCGATTTGGGTAATTGCGGAGAAGACCCTCTAACCATGCCGTATTAGCCTATGAGGGCCACTGATAGGCTAATCATGTTGAAAGTACAATGTCTAGCTAGAAGGGGACATTACATAAATACATAATATTAGGAGAAGGTTTTACTAACAGTGCAATCTGATCCCACGTCTTCTAGAATCCGAAGTTGAAGTCGACCATTTGCTCGTGTGGAGCTCTTTTAATAGCAATGAGTTGCTCCATCAATGACAAGTGGTCACTCTTCTCTTCAAACTGTCTAGTTTAGCACCCAGCTCGTCCCAATTTTGGATAGTACTAGGCTGCAAACCTCAGTACCATTGGAGTGCTCTTCCTTTTTAAAGAAGAGGCAAGGAGTCGCACTGTGATTTTGTCTTCAGTTACATTGTGGACGGAGCAAATGTTCGCAACATCTTGTATGTGCTCTATAGGGGTAGTAGAGTTCTCTTTAGTAAAGTAGGGGATGCTCTTAAGAGCAACAATGAGAATATCATTGTACTAGGGGAGGGCCAATGGGCTACCTCCATTAAAGGGAACAAAGGGCTGATTTTTAAGAGCGGCCATGAATGGGATAGGGAATGGTCTTCCTCTGGGCACGGGGAATCTGCCAAATGGGGGAGTAGATTGAGCTCTAGAGGAAGACTGTCTTGAGTTACTAGTTCTCCTGACAAGGGATAAGGATGCCTTAACTCTTATTCTTCTAGTAGGTGTCGGTAATTCAATAAAATTAAAATCAATACCTCTTGAAGATGATCTTGTTTGCCTTGGCATATAGATGAAGAATTGATCTTTGCAAACCAGGAATACTTGGAGTTGCCAGGTGCTCTGTAGAGTGTCCTCAGCATGGTTGACTAAGAATAGCACCAATTCTTAGTTAAGTCTTTGAACTAGGTCCCACCGGGCGTACCAAAAATTGTTATCATTTGAAACATGCACCTGTGGATAGCCTGTTGCGCGGGGATGAATGAAGATAGGCATAGGGCACGAGCACTTGGAGCGAGGTGCGGAAGTATTCGAGCTTACCAATGCACACAGAAGATCTTGTGTCTCCTTGTAACAATGGGAACGTCCCTAGGGTGTGGGACACTTATGCTCCTTGGGACAAACCTCCAGAGAAGGCCGACTTCCTTCTAACCTGAGTGCACCTGGTTTAGGACCAGCACGCAGACCTATAAAGAGCAGAAATGAAATCTATGGCTAATGCTAAACCTAATCTTGACAAGGAAAAGGGGTGAGAGAGGGTAAGAGGCTTGCTGGAAGGGAAATTGGTGATGCACAAGAATAGAGCGAGCACCTTGCCCACTTGACAACACAATAAAACTAAGGAACTAAAACACACATTCTTCAAATTGATCATCCTCTACATAAGTGTTTCACAGGAAGGTATGGGAACACAATGCAGCATTGAGAGGGATGACAAACGGTCCACAAACAATGCCTACATAGACCCGTGTATACACAGCTTGCGACCTGCAAGGGATCTCGATTTTGTACAGAGGCGTGAAGGGAGGACGACAATGAGAGGGACAAACATCCACAGACAAAGGTCAACAACCTTTAGTGCAAACTTAACACAGAGCATGAAAGAAAGATAATTCAGTTCTCATTAATTCCAAGGCCTAAGCCGATATTACATACTCGAATAGGCAAAGCTCTATTATACCAAGGAGAGGGCCCCTTTTCATAATGAAAGTCAGGGTTTATTTAGAGCTGGACAGATCCTGCATAATTAATTCAGCATTTGAGATGGTAGATAGGAACTTAATTCGAAAGTCAACGCTCGGAGCTCAAGAGAACCAAACCCCTATGCAATAGTTGCTACGAACCATGCTCATTCAATTTGGGTTGACAATCTGGTCATGGAAGTTGCTGCAAGGTCATTTTGGGATCTTCGATGATCTGCGTGTGCATCGAGGTTATAAATATGCTCCTGCAGGTGGAGGAGGTGTGTGCATGTTCTGTCCACCTGCCCGTCACCTTTGCATCTAATTCTGCTCTAACTCAGCCTCCCTCGATGTCCAATCGAGCCCAGCTACCACCTTTGCCTATTGCCGCCCCCTGTCAATCCACCTGGACTACTTGCTGACGCGGAGGTTGCGCAGGCTTTCTTTAGATTTCGCCATGTCATTTTTGCGCATGCGGTAGAGTTATGCACGCGTCTTTCTCGGGGATCATAAGCGCATTAAATCCTGTGCACTTTGGGACTTTGTTGAGTTCGCACAAGCTACGCACATAAGGCCGCACGTGGAGAATCTACGCTGAAGGGGAGCGTGAGCCTTTTTCAATTCCTATAATCTTGGTTGTTTTCTACGCGTGGTTCGCATTTGCTTATCCTTGGCACTTTGAATACCTGCATTCACTCAAACAGCCAAGTGCGCACTTTCATCGTGTTTGTCTTGCACACGACTTAACTTGAATGTGCCCTACACAAGGAGTGTGCATGGAAGGTTGAAAACTACACACTGTGCACTCTTCCCTGTGCAGTCTTCAGTCTAGGAACTCTACGTGCTAGACTTGTGCACCAATAGTTCTGCATGATGGAGAGGCGCAAAGATATTATGCACAGGGCACACATTAAGAGTTGTTCATAGGCGTGAATCAGCACTTAGTTGATGTGCAGATCTGTGCGGACTTTTAACTTCGAGCGCTAGCGAGGAATCATCTACATGCAAGCTTATCTCTTGGGAACTCGACACCGCGTAAGCAAGAAAGCCTCCCATAGGGTCTTATGAGCTTCATGCAGGCTGGGGTGACTTGAAGAGTCAACAGTTACACCATACAAGCACTTGTGGGGACACAATAGGGCATGTTACCATACCGGTTTCTCTTGGGCCTAAGATAATGGATACATTATTATATGTGAAGCCTATTATTACACAATTCAATGCAATATTGGGATAATCATGGTTACAATAGATGGAAGCAAATTTGAATATGGTTAATATGACTATTTCATTCGAATTCCAAGGTGGATTGCTTACATATTAAAGAGAACATTTCAAATGAACACTCCTATTAAAAGTATAGTTACATCTCAAAGCACACAAGTATGGATATCAAAGAAAAATCAACAAAGTATAGATCAAAGAATTGAACAAATTAAGAGTACTCACAAAAAGAGCAAGAAAAGAAAGAATCTCGAGCTATTATCATTGGACATGTACCGTTGCAGGCATCATCTCAAGCAAGTTTAACACAAATTTATAATTCAAGTGCAAGTGCAAATGTTCCTAACTATTTAGCACCACATGTACATCAATAAGATTCACTTACTCAAGAAAGTTGATATAATGCAGAATTATTATATCCGAGTGGTTGGTTAGACGAGTCCATCCTAATTGGTTTTCCCAATTGTGATGAGATCATTGGTTAGTATGAGCATTTTCAAAAAAGAAAAAAATATAAATATTCAAAAAAATCATAACCCATGCATGACATTCTTTGTTGGTTACAAGATTGATGCTATTTACCATATATATGTGGTAGATTACATATCCATTTTCTACGCACATGCTTTTTAAGGTATACATGAGTAAGATGCAGAACATACAGGTTACATATGATACATAGATATTTAGATGCGGGACATTCCTTACACCCAAGGGCTACCTTTCTACACTAGAGACATCTTGGTACATCTTTACAGGTTACATCTTTCTATGACTATTCAAATGATTATATAACGCTACTTAGATTGATTATATATGACTTGCTCTTGTGTATACTCTTTAAAGTGCTACATTCTATGGATATTGTGATTTGTTATATTCCATGATGACATGCATTGATTGGTAGACTGGCATTGCTTCTTCTATGCATGTTTGATGTTAATGATTGTTACATAGTGTGATCCTTGATTGTGTATTACATCGTGTGATGATTGTTGAGTGTGACATTGCGTGCTCCATGTGTGATCACTGATGACTATTACATTGTGTGACCATTGATGTGTTATATTGAGTGTTATCTTGTGTGTTTCTATGAGTGCATTGATTATGTGTTGTCACTTCATACGTCAATTGTGTCGAGAATCCTCTAGTCCATTTCATGCCCATGTTGTCCATGTCAGGTTAGAGTTCAATCAAGTCAAAGTTATGTCATGCCCTGAGTCCCTGTGTGATCATGACATTATGTGTTTGTGTGTGTTTCTACATGGTTGTTGTGCTTGTGGTGTGATGATTGCTATCATGCAATATTCTACTTGTGTACAATGCCATGATTGTTATCATGCATCTTCTGTGTGGCTTATTGTTGAGTGCCTACTAATGTTAGGATTATTACCACATGCCTCATTGCTATATCTACTTGACATGACACTTATATGTCTTCGATTACATGTTTCATATGGGTGTGAATGATCAAATCTTTATATGATGACATAATCTAATTATATTAAAACACATTTTACATGCTTACATCTTTTCTATATAACATGATGTGTATAACTCTTTTCTTTTGAGATGAGTGAATTGTAGGCTTCATCTCTCACCTCAAAAGAGGAGCATACTTGTAGGCTTGTCATAGAGATTCAGGCTTTGACAAACATATATTTCAGATTTGGGTCGCATTGCATGATTCATATGAGATAGATTGAAATTCAGAAGGAAACAGATTGACAGATTTCCGCATATGTGAGACATATATAGGGCCTTTTACAGGATCATGACAAACAATTAACAGATTCTATGACATGACAAGACATATCACATAGATCATATTGAAAAGGTTAATCATACTACAGGGATTAGATTGAGTGGATTATCATATTGAATAGGGTGGCATACAAATTATGGCATTCTGTACCATATTGAGGTGCAACGGATAAGATTTTTGGGGCATGGATATTGTTCATGCATGCACTTTTTCTATTTCTATGTTAGGGAATGATGGTACTATGTAAGCACTTTGAATCTAAAATCCATCTGCAACCATTGTTTCAGAGTTTTCAAATTTACAAACCTAATGCAGGGTTCCACCTTTTACAGATAAACTTGGTACGAGGTTCTACCAAAACAGTTATGATTATATTTTAAGTAGTGCAATTGAGGTATCAGTAGTGCTCAACTATTATCACTTCTCAGCCTCCAGTGAGGATTGAGGCATTTATCTTGTCAATCCATGGTTTTAACAGTGGCATCTCCATGGGGCATAATCACCTCATTCTCCAATGACTTCAGAGGGCAGCTTGGTTTGCATACCCACAAGTGCTATTCGTTCCTTGCATTTTCATTTCAAATAGTTCAATGACCTACATTGTTTCATATTTTCTATCATGAGCAAACATTGATTTCTATATATTTCCTTATAGGGTTTGCATAGAGCAAGCTAAATATTCAAGCCATACTTAAAGGCACCAAATTCGGTTATACTCAAGTACCAAATTTCTTTCTTTTATTCCTTTTAATCTAGAATTTCAATACTAGACTAAAAGGGGGCATTTGCATAGACATAAATTAGGTATTAGATGCTTGACAATATCGGTTTTGACCTATCTTTGACATACATGACTTGTATGTACACATGTTGATTTACATTGTTTCAGAGTTTCTATCATGAACGGGCATTGATTTCTATATATTTCCTTATAGAATTTGCATAGAGCAAGCTAAATATTTGAGCCATACTTAAAGGCACCAAATTCGGTTATACTCAGGTACCAAATTTCTTTCTTTTATTCTTTTTAATCTATAATTTTCAATACTAGACTAAAAGGGGGCATTTGCAGACACATAAATTTGGTAATAGATGCTTGACAATATCGGTTTTGACCTATCTTTGACATAAATGACTTATGTGTACACATGTGACTCTTGGTCACATTCTCTCCTAAGCCATTCATTTATGGATTCAGTATTCCCAATTTGTTGTCATTCATATACATGATCTCCCTAGTCAGTGCCTTAATGTTGTATTGTCCTAAGTAGACTGTCACCATAGTCCAAATCACTATTTCTTCATTCTTGGACAGTGTCAGCAACTATCGGACGCTGCAAGTTACCAGCAATGTCTGCATTCGCCGAAGTGTTTGAGGTTCCTCAAATGGCTATTTTCTAAATTCAAATCCTTCCCTCGGGTTGGTCCATACATTTCGCATATTGGTTATGAAGAGAAATTACCTAAAGAGTCATCTTTATATACATATCACTGCTAAAGCCATTTCCATCTAGCAAGCATCTAACTCCTATCCGGTATTCACTAGCATATTGAGGAATATATTTGCACATCCTTAAGACAATATCCAAAAGCATCCAAATCTAATAACCCTCAAAGGAACATTCCAAAAGCCAAGTTTGAATACTATCGCAAAGGCCAAAGTTGCATGTTGTCAAGCATCAAAAGCCAAAGCTATGTGTTACATTCTAGCAAAACACTATTGAGTACACATACACATAGGTGGGAAAACTACCGCAAAGGCCAAAGTTGCATGTTGTCAAGCATCAAAAGCCAAAGCTATGTGTTACATTCTAGCAAAACACTATTGAGTACACATACACATAGGTGGGAAAACTACATGTAGTTTGAGCCTTATTCGGAGTATTGGAATGTAGACAATGTTCAACCACTCAATGGGGTGTGGTTGGGGCTGTCCAAACCTTCTTTCTAACCTATTTTTCTAGATCAAGCAAGTATCGAAAGTGGAGCTAGGATTTCAAGGCAAAGGAGACCAAATTTTCAATCTGTACACAAGACCAAGGTCAACAGAACATATAGGAATCATCTTGATAGACAGGTGCAACAATCTAAGGTAAAACAGACCGGTAGTTTACACAGACAGTTCTAGCAGACAGTGGACATATCTGATTGCCGCAGGTGTTTGTATTTTTGCAAGCAGTGTCCTAGCTTTTGATAGTGTATTTCCTCAACCGAGCAATCATAGTCATTTTAGAGCATTTCAAATGATTGTACACAGGCAATAAGCAAAACAAGTCAGAATATCAGCTAAGTGCCCTCTCTCTTGGTCATTTCTATATTTAGTAAGTGCAATCAATTCTTTGTTAGTGATTCAAATTTGTATGGTTTATGTTATATCTTACGCAATCTAACTTTCAATAGTTTTGGCCTATTTAAATCACCTAAATCCAAAATAAGTTAAAACAATATGAAGTATGAAGTGAAAGGCAAGGCCGAAGCATAAGAAAAAGTCATATCCAAAGATGGAGTTGGAGCCAAAACCAAGGGTTCAAATAGAAATGGTGGACCCTACGCCAATCGCAATAAGGAGTGGGTAGATATTGCCATAGTTCCTTCCGAAGAAAGGAAGTGTGGACCTTGCCAACTGGTTTGGGTCAGAAAGTGTTGCAAGAGAATAACGTGAAAGTCCAGGGCAGCTTGAATGACAAGTGCGATGGAGTCACACAAAAAGGGACCTAATGACATGTAAGATAGTGTATGGATCCGTATTGAAGGAAGGGTCACAATTAGGGACGTGTCTGATAGTGCTAAGGGAGCAGAGAAATGTCTGACACTAACCTTCTTAAATGGAAGAATTGTATTTGAAAAACCATGCTAAAGCCATGGTTACCCTATCAACTCCATCTCCAAAAGAGCAGAAGATGCCAAAGTTCCCCTGTGACGGATCAAAGGATCCCATACAAATTGCCAAATGTGCATCACTATCTAGACTGCCACCAAACATACAAACAAACATTTGTGTTTAAGATGTTTCCCAGCGACCCTTCATGGAATGGCTATTGATTGGAACATAGATGCACCAAGATCAAAAGAAAGCAACATGGAAAACACTCAGGGAAGCCTTCGAGAAAGAATTCAAACTCCTCAGGATGACAATGAGATTGATGTGGAAATCCATAATACCCAACAAGGTAAACACGAGAATGTTTGTGCTTATAATAGAAAACTCAAAGTACTCTTGTGCAAACTTGAAAAAGAACCTATCAATGGCTTGAAGAAGTGATGGTTCATTGAAGGGTTGGTACTCTCATTACAGAGGACAATGAAAGTGGGCCCACCCTCATCTTACAAAAATGCATACAACTAAGCCATGGACATTGAAAGCAAGAAAAAGACGATCATGTGCATGAAAGGACATGCATAAGAGGAACCTAACTCCAATGATGACAATGAACTTGGATCAATGCGAGCCTTGACAAATGAGATGATCCAAATGATGAAGGAACTAAAGGCAGACAACAAGAACGAAGGCAAGGATCTTTTGTGTGAGATTTGTCAAGTTATAGGACATTTAGTCAAGGACTACCCATACAAATTGCAGAATAAGAGCAAGTATTGTTCACACAAGATAAGCCATCGACACCACCCACCATGCCACCAAGGAAGCACCGACACCAGAGTTAAAGTGGTGGTGGGAATTAAATTCAATACAAATCTAAAGGATGACCAATTATACAGTGTTAGGAGAGCAATGAGTGGGGCCATTTTGCAAAAGACTACCCTAACCAAAATGACACTAGACTTCTTTGTAGCTAGTTTGGGCCCACGGACCATAACAATGGCAATTATCCAAAGAAAGTCAACATCAATATGATTGACGTAGCTGAGGGAAAGGAAGTTATGGCGATTCCTAGAGCAGAAGTGAAGATATTCAATTATTGCAACCCACATATAACGAAGGAAAGGTTGGCCGAAGCAAGGGTGGAAGTAAGAGGGCCATGGTCAAAGAACGACGTCAATTCAATGAACATACAAGCAAAATGACAAGTAGGCTAGAGTCAGAAAAAGCTCTTGCACAACATGTCTTGGAGACCACTATAGCAGTAAAGATAGCTAACTTATTGTAAAGCATTCCAGAACTCAAGAATGCTCTAACTGCTACCATACAAGACATTGGCCCCAACATGAAGCATACATGGTGCACCTAGTGTTGGGTGATGGGCAAAGAAAAAACAGAAGCAACCCATAGTTGAGCCCCCTTTCAAGTGACCAAGTGATCGATCCTATGCTTTTGATGTTGAACCTAGCCCAACAATTGACAATTGTGAATATGGAAATTTTGGGTAGGAATTTGACATACACTATCGTCGACAGTGATTTTGGAGAGAATGTTCTTCCAAAGGAAACTTGGAAGAGTCTTGGGAAGCCAACTATGTGACCTTTGACATTCCAACTTGTAGGAGCAGATCAACATGGCATTAAGATATTGGGTGTACTAATGGGACAAAGGGTAATTGTTGGAACCAAACCATTTTTGTTGAATTTTTAGGTTATCTTCATTTCAAAATAAGGCTTACGATGCACCATTGGGTCAGGGTTGGTTGAATGCAGCCAAAGTCGAGCATAATTGGAGAAAGAATTTATCTCCATTGAAAATAAGGGACAAAAGTATGTCATAGATTTGAAGAATCGGGAAGTTAGTGAGAAAGCAAACTCATTGGATTCAAATTCCGAATAAGAATGTTTGATTGATGGGAACCGCAATTTGATGGAACCGAACGATGAAGGGGTCTTGGAGTTACTGTCATGCTCCAAAGATGAGACAAGCTCCCTTAACAGCTTGTTCCATTGGCAAATGGAAGACTATGAGGTGTTCCAGTTGGATTGCAATATTTTCAAGATTATGGAGATTAAAGGCAGCCAAGGCAAACAACAGGATTGGGAAACGCTGATGTCGGCTGCCAAGTCCTTATGAACTGGGAATGTCACTAATGTCATTATCAGCTTACCCACTGGAGTTCAAAGAATACAATTTCAATACCAAGGGTGCAATGTTCAATGAGAAGTGGGCCCACCAATTTGAATGGGTAGCTGACATACAATCCAAGGAGCCAACATTAATGACCCTGTATGTGGAAAATAGCAATAAAATTTTAATAAAAGGTGCAATATGATGCCCTGAGGTATGGCCTACGTACAACCTATTTTTGAAGTAATAGGTATGCACAACCTAGATGTACAGAGAGTTAGGGTAGATTGGCCGATGGGTACTATGTTGAGGTAAAGGAAGCATTGTCGTGACCCATAATAGCAGTGCCAAAATTTTAAATCAAAGACGCTTGTGTTTATATTAAAAAAGTATAGATATGTAACTATTTAAGGTACAAAATTTTCACATGCGAAGTGTTTATATTAAAAAAAATGGTCAATGAGAAGTAAAGCCAAAAAAAATTACTTGGGTTGTGTTAGTAATTTGCCCTGTCAAGGCCAAATTATTACCCCTACTATTCGAAACTTTCCCCAGAACAATCAAATCCCCTATAAAGCTGGTCAAACTGATGAATTATAGTCTAAAGGCATGAACAAAGGGATATGTAGCCAATCAAGTATCAAATACAGTCATGATGAGGACCTACAGCAATGTTACACAATCAAGTAAGAAAGGTCTTTATCAAGATTTAGTGACAAGTGCTTATGATCATGAGGAGAATACAAGCATGGAGATGAAGTTTAAGGTGACAGTGAGGTTTTTCATATGGTTCATGTTTGCCAACGGACTGATCAAGTAATCATGAAGATGAAAGATGATCAAATCTACCTTTGAGCTTTTTTGGGGGTCATTGACAATCTACAGTCCATGCAAGGGAAGACACCTACATCAAGTTCAAAAGCCATATCTCCTACTCAAAATGTCACATACAGTTATAACGTTAACCTACAGGCCTGTAGTTTCACTTACATATAAAAGCAAGGGATCAGAAACAGAATACAGGTTTATTTTTTTATTTTTATTTTTTTTGGATTTTTTCCAAGTGGACTTTTCCCCACGTTTTTTCTTTTCCAAGTGTTGTCTTCTCAGAATTTCTTCGAGCTTGGAGAGGGAACAATTTCCTTGGACTTTTTGTCCGAGGGAAAAGCAGATTTCAAAGGACTCTACAAGAAGTCCGAAAGAATTACAAAGGGTAGGGAATAGGTGTAGTTCGAGAATCTCGAAGGGTATGTGCCCTTCGAGAAGGTTCATTCCAAAAATCTCGAAGGGTACATACCCTTCGAGAAAGCTCAAAACAAAAGTTTTAAGGGACAAATTCAAGCGAAGGACTTTCCAAATTTTTCAAAGAGGGCCTTTAACAAAATCTTGAAGGGTATGTACCCTTCGAGAAAGTTCAAAACAAAAGTCTGGAGGGTCACTTCGAAACACAAAAAGGCCAGTTCAAAATTCCAAGGGGCTTCTTTTTGCAAAGGAAAAGTTCGTCCACAGAAAACCTAAAGGGTATGTGCCCTTCGGGAAAGTACATTTACAAAAAATCCGAAGGACTTTTCAAGGGCAAGTGTACCTTTTAAGTTTCCGAAGGGTCACTTGGACAAAATCCCGAAGGGCATCTTCAAGTTGCCAAAGGGCATTTTCGGAAAAGTCACTCAGCAAGAATCTCGAAGGGTATCTACCCTTCAGAAAGGTTCACTTCAAGATTTCAAGGGATGTTTGCAAGAATCCCGAAGGGTATGTGCCCTTCGGGAGAGTCACTCTCCAAGTTTCCGAAGGGTCATTTTTGAAGGCCCGAAGGGCTCTTTCTTTCGGAAAGTTCTTAAGACAAAATCCTGAAGGAAACATTTCCTTCAGACATTTTGTTCGAGGCAAACAATTGGCATAACCAAGGAAGAGACAAAAGCAAAGTCCGAAGGAAATTAATTCCTGCAGGAAGATCACGAAGGGAAAGAACAAAAGTCAAAGGCAACAAAAGTCTGAGACAATAAAGTCCAAAAGAAGAAGTCCGAGATCATTCCCACAAACATTTTGCCCACGGGAAAATAGCCAAGGAAAAGTCCCCATAAAAAAGTCTAAAGGAAATGCAATTCCTGCGGGAAAAGACCCGAAGGGAATGAACAAAAGCACAAGACAAGCCACAAAAGATACAAAAGAAAAGTGCATAAGAAAGAAGTCTCGGACATTTTGTCCAAGAGACAAAAGTCTGAGAGAAATAGGCAAGCAAATAGAGACAAAATCCATAAACAGATAAGTGCCAAAGAAATGCATGCATAGAAACAAAGGAACCGGGAGCAGAAGGCTAGGAAATAGCAAAGGATTCAATCTAAATATATCTCCCACTCATCAAGATCCTAGTCCATGCAAACCACGGCTATTTATAGTGGATTGGTCAAAGCTTCAGTTGATTGTTCGACGAAATCACGCTTCTCCTTGGTTTTTCATGCAATCCAAAGCTTTCAACGTTTCAGGCAGTTCAAGCGGAGTTCTTTATCCAAGATATGGCAAAACTTTGCATGCAAGTAGAGACCATTAGAGGTTGACTGATCTTGAGTTGGAGTTGATTAAACAAGCTTGTTACACTTCTTCCTTGTTTTCCATGCAAAGGGGAATAATCTTCTTCCAACTCAGCTTTCAAACAAATAAAATGGAGTTCTTTATTTAGAGATTCGGCGTAGTATTCCATGCAAAGGAGAAGTTTGACTTTCAATAGGCCCACCATCCACACTTCTACGCCAACCTTGGATTCATGCATTAATGAAGATTTTTGGAGAGTGTATTGTTTATTTTAATCTTTCAAACTTGGCCCCACCATCATACTTCTACACCAAAGTTTCGAAAGGCATGCAATTTTGTAAAGGGAAATTTTTTTATTGAATATTCTAAACATTGTAAAAAGTGTTAAGTCTTGAGTTAATTAACCAAGACTAACCCTTTCCCTTTTTAGAACTACACTTAAGGCTATTTTAGATTTTGGAAAGCTTATTTATTGGCTTAATCAAGCCATTTAGAAGGAGCCCTGAAGTTGGAAAAAGAAATTGTAAGTTGGATCAGTGATCAATAAAGAATTTCTGTTCTGAATCTGAGTTTTGAAAAGAAGAATAGTGTGTATTTGATTGTGCATCAGCGTATAAGTGAGATTTTCCTCCTTTTGCAAGTCCCTTCCTCACCTATCTTTCTTTATCTCACCCTTTTGCAAGTCATTTGAAGTGGTTTTCAACCCTTCATCTGAAACATTTTTGCTTAAAGACAGAATTATAAATTTCATTTGATTATATGTGTGCATTAATTTCAGTGACTTCAGAGGATTTGAACAATTCAGGTGCATCACCCCATTAGATAGGATTTCTTTTAAGTTTCCCTTCCCCTTTTCAACCCAAAAATCACAGTAGTCAAATTTATTGAAAAATCTAAAGGGAACCAGCCCTCTCTAGAGGTTCTTCTCATCAAAGAGTCACCCACACTCTGAGAAGTTCCAATTGTATCAGCTGGAGTGAGGGTGTGCTTGCATACCTTCAATCAAGGTGCACTCCAGAGCGATAACAGGTTGTGCTACTAGCGAATTTGGATGGTACGGGATGTACAAATGCAGTGAATGGGTCCAAATTAAAATTATGTTGGTTTCCAACGGAAGATATTAATGGTATCGTTATCGAACTCTAAGTAAGGCGGACAAAGTAATAGAGGGGCCCGCCCAAAAAAAAGACAAAAGTATGGGTATTACTAACAAAAGGAAAAGTATGGTTGATAAGCTTATTGATGGAATAACATAAAAGGGCAAACTGAAAATAATAGGAAGGGATGAAATATTAAAATATAAGATAAAGAATAATTCTAAAGGAGAAAGTAAGGGTTTGGCAGAACAATACGTGCCATTTGAAACCTCTCTACCATACACCTCTCCTAGCTCTACTGTTATTGATCTCTCCCCAACAAACCAACCATATGCCTCTGCAGATTTCCCCATGCCATACAGCCCTACATTGTATGACCATGCTGATAAATTGCAAATGTCCATTGTTGGCTTAATATCCCAGCTGTACATTGCCAGATCGTACACCTTTGTCCATGTTGTACACCTTTTGCTTGATGTTGCACCATCCTGGCCACTCTTTGCTTGCTGTATGCTAGCATATGCTTCTTCCCTGCATGTATGGCCCCACCTTCCTTGTTCTGTTGTAGCGCCATATGACTCCAGCTGTATGCTATGTTGTACCCTCAGTGTTCGTATGACTTGATGTATTCTTGTTGTTCGTACGATCTACTGGACTACATGTAAAATAGATAAATTGTACACTCACAAAATGAAATCCAATATCACAAAAGAAAACTTTATGGATTTAATTTTCACACATGAAAAGTAAAAATGCAGTTACAACTACGCAAAAAAGTGTTTGGAGTGTGATAAATTCACTAATAAACTAGAAAAATGAAAAATAAAAGATAATAGGCTAAATCAATAATTCTTTTAGAGATAGCAAGCATTGGGTTAAATTTTATAGATTTAAATAGATCAATATAAATAGATCAATAAAGGAGATTCGAGAAGAGTTAAAGAAATTGTTTGACACAAAAACCCAAAATAAAAAATCCACCTTAAAGCAATAATTTTTTCAGGATAAAGAAAAATAACACCATAACAAAAAACATAAACAAGTTAACCTCTTTAATGAAACAACTTACAGAAGTAAAATTAAAGGTCGAGGAGGATATCAAGGCAGTATTGTTGTAACAGTTTTCCCCTCAGATACAATAATGTTTGTAAATTGAGTAATTTACCGACTCAAAACTTTAGAAAACAAGATTGGAATGCTCCTAGCTAAAGAGAAGTGTTTGGATGTTGATGAAACTAAGGTGGCATAACATATCTTCCTTGATGAAAAGAGTGAAAAGGAAAAGGTGAAGACAAAGCTCATTATTATCGTAAAAGCACTAGGACACATAACCTGGAATAGAAAGTTTAAAATAGCTAAAAGGGAAGGAGAAGAGGAGTGGTAAAGATAAAGAAAGATGGAGGAAGACAAAAGTAACCTATGCGCTAGAGATGCCACTCCAGCATCAAAAAGTGAAGGTGGTAATAATTAAGAAGAAACAGTGTTTTCACAAGGACATGAGTACTTCCAAGTACAAGAATAGGTTGGGTCATTTAGATGGTTGTCTGAATATGAATCTACCTCTATGGGAGTGATGGCAGCCTGGTGGAGTGATGGCAGAATGTATAGCTGAGTCTACTGGGTAGGAATATGCCTCCATTGGGGATAGGGGTCATGACAGCCTTGTGAGAACCATCTGAATAGAACTTCAGTGACTGGTGCAGTTTTTTAATTTGGATGCATATACAGGATTAAAACCAAAGATGACTTCCATAATCTGCCCAAGTTTTGTCATGCAATTTTTGTCCTTCAAAGTGGGTTAATGGTAGAGAAATGCACTTCCATGTAGTAGGTTAGGCCACAGTAAATCTTAGTGATCTAGCATATAGTGTTAAGAGTTAGTTGTTATTAATGAAAATAGCCACCTAAAGAACAAATAAATCAAAGGTATCATTCATCCACTTCTTTGATAGCAATTTGGAAGGTTCTATGTATCCATTCTACAAACTAATAAACAAAAAAAATGCAACAATTGTCCCACACATACAATAAATTCAAAAAAACGTTTAAATATCTTTAAATCTCCTTTCATAGTTGTGGGAATAATGATTAACTTTGAGCATGCAAACAAAAGCCATGATTGAGGCAAAAAATAAATGAGATTTGTCATAGGAATTCACCTCTACCACCAAAGATGAGCAAACGTTTCTCAACCATTGTAGATGTATGTCCACAGCGAGGTGGTGGTGAGGGTCCTGTAATTGGTAACTGTATCCATTCAAGTGACACTGATTCAATACAGGTTTTAGCAACCAATTAGTTTGATCCCATCCAAGGCATCTAGCAGTCCAAGAATGTCTTATATGACAGAGCAGAGAAAAAAAAACTCCATATCCCATTAATATCTTTAATATGAATTTAAATAGAAGAGGACAAAACAAAATAGTGGAAAAGACTGTATCTGGTTACATGATTTTAATATGGGGAGAAACTGAGAGTTCTCTGCCCACAGAAATAAGGAAAGAACCAGTACTATGCAAGGATGCAACCCCTAGATTTTGGTGACATCCTGAACGTTTGGGGAACTTGGGTACTTGGACGGGACGTCCCCAATTTTTTTATTATTTTAAAAAAAATCTGATCCCGAAAAAACTGTCATTTTTACAAAAACATTGAACCCTAATCCCAAAAGTACCCTGAAAAATATTAAATAAAGTTTAAATCCCTAAAATTTATTGAATAAAGTTTAAATATTTAAATATTAACTTTTTTATATTATTTTAATAGCCATCCCCCTGCATTTCCCATAATCTGGGAATTTTTTTGCCATCCCAAAAACCCTATCCCCCCATCCCTGAGACTTAACATAACCATGGAAAGAAACAAAATGTATATAAACAAGTGGGACTGAAAAGCACAGCAAGCTAAAGAGGGATTTACCAAGAGAACAAACACAGAAAAGGAATTAAAAAGAGTGTATGTGCAGTATTATGTACAACTCTGTTTGAAACTATAACAAATCTAGAGGAGCTGTTCATAATAGAAAAAGTAAACTTACTTGTATCCAAAACATAGACATCAGAAAGCCATTTTGTGCCATCCCATCCCCCATACCTACACCAGAAGCAATGTAAAATGACAGACTGACTAAAATTGTACTTAGAGTACTTTTAAGTGACAAATAATATGTATACTCACATAACAAGTTTTCGATTGCCCACAGCTGCACCAGCAGCAAAATCCCGTGGTGGAGGCAGATCACCATAGCCTGATAATTCTGACCACTGCCAAATATCTAGACGAAACAAGAAGATTATGTCACATGCAATACAGATAATCGTTATTCACAACCCACAACCAGGAAAAGAAAGAAGCATTCATAAGACACCTTGCATGAAAACAAAAGACCATGATTTTGGACACCATATGAAGGCAAAATAGATTTACAACCCATCATGCAGAATGAAACAAATAAGTGACTTCTGCCAATTTCATCATTGAAGCTAGATGTTTCTCTGTTTTATTTTGCTCATCTACCAAAAAAGAGTTATCATCTCAAGGATGACATCAAAGCTCAAACTAACAAAGAAAGATAGATATGCCCATCTGAGATACTACAGAAAGTATGTGAATAGATAAGAATATTGTGTTATATGTGAAGAGAGCCATGCTCATCTGAGATACCACCAGAAGTATGAAAATACAATCAAGTTGAACACATGAAGGAATAAACTAAGTATGATCCATCAAATATTGATAAGTGGGTGTTTGTTACTTCAGCATTTATCCCATCCATGTCCAGAGAAGCAAAACTAATGAAAGACACAAACTTGAGGAAAACATAAAATGAGAAAACTAGGAATCTAAAAGTCATTAAGATAAAAGTAAATAGAAAGGCACGTAGTGCAAAGATGTTTTGAGCCACAACACACAGGCCAAATTGTTCCATTAAAGATGGCAACATTCTCACCCGTGTCCAGCATCCAAAAGTCTCCCAACCTGTCACAACAAAGGAAAAATACCACTTAACCTTATAAATGTATTCTTCAGGAAAATAAAACAACACCAAACCTTTAAAAGAATGTTTGTAGAACTAAAAAGAAAAAGACTTTATGATAGAAAAAATTAATGAAAAAATGATCCACAGAACCACAGAAAATTGCAGGTAAACAACCGTTTACGACCAGAACGTCCTCCAAAAATAAACATGTGACAGTCTATAGCAACTGCAACATGAAAAGCACGTGGACATGGTCCTGATTGTCCATCACTTTCATTTCCTGTACACTCTGGCTCAAACCATAGTTTGTTCTCTGTAAATCCAAACAAAATGGTAAATCAATAGTCAAGACCAAACAAGAAATGTATATACCTGGTGAAAAACATCCCCCAAGAAGATAGCTTGGCACCGTGCATAAGACAAAAGACTATTCTTAGATAGAAAGAATAAAACAAGTTATCAATACCTAGGAACTCAATGGAAGAATCAGCAATTTATATGTTAAACATGCACAAGTTTTTTTGGTGTGCATTTACATTATTTCTAGTCACCCACAATAGTTATCTAGCTCTCGAAAAAGATAAAGGGTTCAAATAATCATGCAAGGAATGCATAAAAGGATAATATTTAAACATATTTAAGTTCCAAACGAACATTTTCTTTCAGTAAATGTTCCTCTAGTCATATGATCATTGTACGGTTGTACCCATTAGCATCAAAAGGTCTCTGCAGGTCATTATGACACCAATATTTAGATGTCCCATGATTAATTTAAGCTCGTGCTACCATAAAAGCTATGGTCAAGAACAAATTATTTCCAAGCGCCAAACCAATGATTGACCATCGAGGCACAAAACTCTAAGATGGAATAATCAACCAATCAAGGAGAAAAGTCTCTAATTAAATGAAGTTTCCAAACATGTAAATGGCATTCAAGGTGGAAAAAAAGAATAAAATCTAGAAAGTCTCCAGACACTGTAGGCTTGTAATTCAAGGAGGTATTGTCATGATCAGTCCCATATTATTTCATAACCAGATAGTCTGAATCAACCACACAGCATCTAGCAACACTACCTAGTTTCAAAAAGAAAGTTCAAGGTCAATAAAGGTGGAAAAAATCATATTGTGGCCAACATTATAGTTGTTCTTTTCCAATTATAAATTATGAGAGTAACATTACATTCACTCTACATTACTATTCGCAGAATGCTCGTGAATAATCTGTCCTTGGAAAACCATTCAATAGAGATATAAGAGAACAGAAGGCATTAACTATAAACCCTAAAAATCAAATAACCAGGGATTTCCTCAAATAGATAACTCATTTGTTGTGAATCATCTGTCCACCTATAGATAGATAGACTCTTTTGCCCTTCCAAAATATATTACTTAATAGAATCTTTTGTTGAATCCAAAGGTATATCTATAGAAACAATAAAGTGTCTTTAGTCGTGTGTGCAAATTTTTGTAGCGTGGCATTACTTTCCACTCATTTGTACAACAATGAGTCCAATTTTTAAAGCTACTTTAAAACAATGTACACACTCAAATTTGGTCATGAATACTTGATAATCTAGGAATTATCTAGGGAGTTTTGGAGAAGAGGGAAAGAGAAACTCTTAAAGATGTCTGTATTTTGTTCCTTCCACTTGGCCATTACCTCATCAAAGTCTAGAACTTGCTTGTCTTCCTGGACAACTTGAGCTTGAGGGATGATTGGTGAGGAAAGGGGACTATAGGAAGGTTTAGTCTCATGAATAGTCACTTGAACAGGCTCTTGAATAGGCTCTTGACTCCAACTAGGAAGCTCCCTTGGCACACACTGGACATGGTTAAGAACTTCATGAGAATAAGAAGCACAATAGCCCTTTGTAGACAATTGGTTTAACTCGATTTTCTGTCTTTCCCAAGCCTCCATCTTTTCCAATACAAGAATACATAGTCCATTTATCTCTTTTAGATCATTGGACACATTTCGAAATAGACCATTCACTTCCTCATACTGAGAGTTAAAACAAACCTTTCTTGCATATGCTAGTATTCTGAGCTCTATTTCATTCGTTCTTTCTTGAAGGCAAGACTACTCATATGCAACATCATAGCAATATGGAAAAGATGAAATCCGGTCCTGAGACTGATATGGCTTACCAGGAAGGTAAGATTCATGCTCTTGATAAGGCTGATTATGAGAAACGTGATAAGGCTCAACATAGCTTTGATAATACTCTTAATAAGGCTGCTTAGGCTCATAAAGAGGTTCATAGGTATCATGACCAGGCTGGTATGATCCATCATTAGGCTGATAAGGAAACATAGCATAGGAATTCTCTTCATACACAGCCATCAGAATTCATTATAATGCAATAAAAATAGACTTACATGGAAACTGTCCTGAACTATTAGAAGCAATTGCTCGAGCTTGGAATCACCAAATACTTCTTGAATAACACTGCTACAACTGCAATTTCATTAAGCCCAGTTAAAATAGGTCCCACCGAGCGTGCCAAAAACTGTTGTCAACCTGGAGCTGCACCCTGAATCGAAGACGTGCATGAAATGGCCAGTCCTCTATCCGGTTGAAACAATGGGATCTTCTCACGAGGGTGGGTGCCTTAATCGTGAGAAGAACCTCCAGAGAAGGCTAGTTCCTATAAGATGTATCAATGAGGATCTCTACTCTATGTTGCAGACTACCATGGAAAAGGGAGAAGGAAACTTTAAGGGGAAATCCTACCAAATAAAGGTGATACACCAAAAGATTGATCCACTCAACTTGTAACCTAGAACACTGAACAAACAAGGAAAAAGGAAGACTTTATATTTCAATCGACCACTATGCATAAGTATTTCGTGAGAAGGTTCGATCCAATAACCAAAACATGAGAAAAAAACAATGGAGAGAGGTCTGACACAAGACACTTTGCAGCCACCTAACATCCACTTACAGCTTTAGCAAAAGACATAAAAAACACTTAACATGCCCTGCATGATACGGTAAGTTAGCAACTAGGTACGAATCAGAATTTGAGAAAGGAGAGAAATCTACCACTTATGCAAATTGCTGAATGAATGTACATTATGCCAGCACTTGAAATCTGAAAGTACAGTCCTTTTATTGATTGAAGAGGTTACACAACTCACCAATGGCAGAGTCTGGTCTAGCCAAGAGAGGGATGATTTTAATCAACGTTGAAAGCCAATTTATAGAGAATTACAAAAGCCAAAGATTGGCGTTGAAAAATTGAAGAGAAGGATTAACTTAGATTAACTCAAGGCTGACTTGGCCTTTCAATAAAAATATGTTTTCCCTTTGTCTTTGCATAAAGCTTCTTGCGCTTGAGGAAGTGAACTTGTCTTTGTTCTAAACTGTCCACCTCTCTTTGCATGGAAATCCACGTCAATGTCAATTTTAGAACTCTACGTGAGCTGCTGGAACGTTTGAGATGATCGTCTGAAAGGCTGAGTTGACCGTTATATAAGCTAAGTTGGACGAAGAGATCATTCTCCTTTGCATGGGAAACTCCTGGTAGATGTGGCGTTTAACAATTAGTCAACTCTAAATCTAGGACAGTCAACTCAACGTTTGAATTTATAACTCCAGTTGAAGCTGAGTTGGACCTTCGGATGAGTTGATCCGGAGATGAGCAAGACTTCAACAACTAGTCAACTGAAGCTTTGACCGGTCGATCGAAAATAGCCCTTGCTTGCATGTATTTTATCCTATTCTGGTCTGCCTGTTCATGTCTATTTCTGGCGGGATTCTATATTTGGATGTATTTTGTCTATATTTGGTCTATATTTCCTCCGCTTGGCCTTTTTCAACTTTTCGTCGCTTAATCTGAGATCAACTTCCCGTGGTTTAATTCTTTCGGAATTCTGGCTTTACCTTTGTTTCAACGATTACTTCCCGCAGTCAAAATTTGACGTCTCGCGGGACGTCACCCTTTGGCATTTTCTCGGGCTTATTTTCAGTCAGGGCCCTTAGTATTCTTATTTCCCTTGACTTTATCCTCCGAAGTATTCCTTTGGACAAAAACTCCGAAGGAATTCCTTCGGATTTTTTTCCGAAGGATATCTTCCTTTTCTTTTCCTTTGCTTGGGCTTTTGTTCTGTCGGGTTTTTCTCTTTTGGCGGCTCGAAATTCGAACAAAAGGATATCTTCCTTTTCTTTTCCTTTGCTTGGGCTTTTGTTCTGTCGGGTTTTTCTCTTTTGGCAGCTCCTCTCCGAATTTCTAAATCCTTCGGAAAAAAGTCCGAAGGAATTCCTTCTGACAAAAAGTCCGAAGATATTCCTTCGTCTTTGCCTTCACTCTTTGTTGATTTTGGACTTTGCTGTCGGCTTTTTGTTTTTGCACGGGCCTCTCCAAATTTCTTCGAACTTTTGTGCGAAGGAATTCCTTCGGACAAAAACCCTGAAGGAATTAATCCTTGTCTTTTTGAACTCCGTTGAGAATGCCCTTCGGACTTTTTACAAAGGTCCAGGCACCGACCAAGTGCCCTCCGCAAGGGCTTCTGTCCCTTCATTTGCGCCTTTGTCGAAAAAATTGTAGGGCACCCAGGGTTTTGCAGGGGTCCCGAATTTGACGTGTACCTTCCCGAAGGGTAGGTGCCCTTCGGGATTGTTGAAATTGACCCTTCTGAAGGGTACCTTGCCCTTCGGGTTTCTTGTTTTGCCCTCTTCTGCCTTCCAAAGCCCTTTGCAATTCCACGGACTTATTCCTTCGGATTTCTTCGGACTTTTGTCCGAAGGAATTCCTTCGGACAAAAAGTCCGAAGGAATTACTTCCTTTGCTGGAGACCCTTTCCTTTGTTATTTCCTGCGGACTTATGTCCATAGCACTTCTCTGAAGTTGTGTCCTTAGCAGAAGCCTTCTTTGATGAACCATTCCTTCGGACTTTTGTCCGAAGGAATTCCTGTTGTAGCAAAGGCCCTTACCAAAGAAAAAAACAATGTATTCTTTCCCAATGTATTCTTTCTTTCCTTGGATGGAGATGTGAATTTTCCGAATGGCAAGAGACAATCTGTCCTGTGGAAGAATTGTCAACATGAAGCACACTTACAGTATTGCACACTGAGCAAAGCTTCCATATTCTTTCCAATTTGGATTCTATTCACTTAAAGCAGCCCTTACCCAGGTCATAAAACTATTTCATCTAAGTCAAGCAAAGCATTATCAAGTATTCAAGCCATCTCTAGATGCATAATGTAGCAAAAGGAGAACTATTGCATAAATCACTCTAGGTGGGAAAACTACACTCCTTGAAGTATTGGATACATAAACAATGATCAATCATCACAAAGGTGATTGGGTTCAACTCAGCCCATTACACTCCTTTTCTTTTTGTAGGTTTTCAACTATTGCAAGCCCTATTATGGTTTCAACTTTGAAGAAATCATTTGCAAGTCATTCGCACATAATTGAAGATCAAATTTCCATACACAAGCATATTTTAAGCAGGCGTAGGTGATTGTGCCCTCATTTCCATGTTTTTTCGCAAAGGTCAAGATCAACCCACAGAGGACAGTAACAACAGTTGATCCTGACCCATTTCAGTTGATACTGACCCAAAATAGTGGCAATCCCTATTTCAGTTGCATGCACATAATTAGATCTGAGTTGATCATTCCAGTCGTCTTTCAATCGCACACAATCAACTTACAAATAGAAACCAGCTGTCGTATTTGTTCTCTTTGTTCTTTTCATAGTTGTTTTCATTCATTCAAGCTTTGTCAACTTTAGTACTTTACTTTCATTTTGTTAGTTACAAGTTATTTACAACATTTGCTACCATTCTATTCATTTTATCATAATTAGAGTTAATACGTCAATTAATTCCAAATTTTGACAAAAATGTATTCGTAAACCTGCACATTGTATTTGAGCATTGCTTCAAATTTTTGTCTTAGAGTTTAGGTAATTTTCTGAATATCTAACACAGAATTTTCTTTTGACCTTGGATCTAATATTTGACACTAAAAGAACTATTTTTCGACCTTGGATTCAATATTCAACACTGAAAGCACTTTCTTTTGACCTCAAATTTGATATATGACCCTAGAATCACTTTCTTTTGACCTTGGATTTCAAGGGAATTTATTAATCTCCATACACAGTTTCTTTTATTTCTAGCATTCTACTTTCAGTTATTGTTTACAGTATCTTTTCCATGTTATTATTCTATGCCATCTAAAAGACCTACCTCCCTTATTCCTGTAAGGCATAAAGCTAGGTTAAGTAGGGCCCATATTGAGCATTTTCAAATCCCGTTGACTGCATTTAAGTGGACTCCTCTAATGCAAACAATGGTTCCTCTTCTTTTGATGAACAGATTGCTCATGAATATATTCAAGAAGATAATCACAATGAACAAGCTATTCAAGATGATAAAAATGAACAAAATAATCATGAAGAGTCAAATAAGATTCATCATGATGAACTCCATGGAGTAGATCATGAACAAGTCCAACGTTTATCCAACTTTTAAGCAGGACTCCATCAAATGCCATAAGATAAACCCAAAGTAATCAAAGTCCTCTTAACTTCTAAAAGTGCACAAGCGAAAAGTTCTAGTTTCAATGCACAAAAACCACGCTTCGCATTGTAAATCCTACCACAAGTATTGCTACATCTATTAACACTATTATTACATTTGCACCTTTGGATTTGGGGGCACCACAAGGCTTCCAACATATATCTATGCCCATGCCTAGCCAAATGATTCATACGAAATCCTTGATAGCTACACATAGTACATCACCTACCTTGGCTACTACATAATCCCTCGTGAAAACTATTTCAGTTTTGAATTCTAAGGTGTTGCAACTAGAGCAAGGTATACCAAAAGCTAGCCAATCAATGGATTCACAAGCCTAACTTCATAATCTGTTAGCACCTGAGATCGCATCATATCCTTTACCTACAAGATTCATAGCTCCTAAACTCCACTATATGAAGGTAAAGGAGATATAGAACAACACCTTCAACCTTTTCATGCAACACAGCTAGACTATGTTTTCAATGACAAGTTGCTAACCAAGTTGTTTCCTAGATGCCTAAAAGATTACGCCTTGCATTGGTTTTATAATTTACCTATCCAATCAGTCAAAGCATTCAATCCATCAGCAGATCAGTTTCTCAAGCATTTTGCTTTCAACACTAATAAAAAGCTCTCTTATGCTCAAATTGCTAAGCTTAAGCAAGGAACTAATAAGCCTATTAGTGACTATGTACTTCATTACAAGACCATACTTGTCAAAATGACTAACACCTTGGTAGATGATGAATTACAAGATATCTTCAAACAGATTTTGCTTGCATCTTTGCATGAGTCAATCATTTTCAAGAAATTTAGATCATTTGAGGAACTTTGCCGTACAATAAGAGAAAGAGAAGTCAAGCTTTTCGTTTTGAACAAGCTCAAATATGCACCCACATCTACTTCAACTTCTACAATGAAATTTCAAAGCAAACCATCTTACAAAGTTAAACCAACAGATACTAAAGTCGATGCAAAGATCACAGTCAATGTTATATCTCAACCTTCAAACAAGTTTGTTTTATCAAATCACCCAAAAGGGCAATTTTCTAAATTATCACACCACCTCATAAATCGCTACAAAAGTTACTTGAGTGCAATCTCATTACTCTACCTCCACCACTAGAGGTTGACATGAGTAGACCTCAAAGTGAATCATTTGATAGCAATGCATATTGTAATTACCATAGATGCAATGGTCATTCTACCAACAAATGTTTCAAACTCAAACACCACATTCAAGATCTTATCAATAACAATGTCATTGAGCTAGGCACTCCTATAGAGAAAATTAGGCATCAATAGAATGAAAATGCTAAGTTAATGATTTTCAGTGAGTCATTCCCAAATCATGAAACAAACAAGGATAAGTCAATAGTGCATCATACCAATCATGCACATCCACCCCCTGAGTCATCGATCATCCATTGGATGGAATTATTAGTACAATTGTTCAGACATCCCAACCACATCCTATCATCACCTTTGATAATAGTGAGATAGTGGATAATAATTTTGATTTCCATGCTTTATGTATACGAGCATACATTGATCAACAACTCATTCACAGTGCATTAGTTGAAAATGAATCTAGTGAGAATGCATGTACAATAACATTACTCCATTTATTGGGTTACACACAACATGACATACAAGAAACATCTAAAAGTGTCAAAACATTCAATGAGAAACAACAAACTACTTTGGAACTCATTGTGTTACCATTTCAAGTAGGTCCTACTATATTATCTACTAATTTTCTAGTTCTACCACATAATGGGGTCATTGACATGATATTGGGACATCTTTGGTTACAAAAACTCCGTGTTGTACCTTTCATGGTACATAAATGCCTAAATTACATTCATTACAACCAAGTGGTGTCAATGTTTCAATAATCAAATGAATACCCTCTACAATCTATGGTACCTCCTCCTCCCCATCCACCACTGCAGTGTATTGATACATCTATTTAAGAACAATCACATTTACAATTGTTGCACCTGTGCAAAAGCTTTCTACTAAGAGAAAAGTGCAAAAGTCTCAAAAGCAACCAATGCAAAAGCAAATATTAAATTGGAAAAAGGTGGTAAATTCAAAAAAAACACTATCACATGCAACATCTTCTAAAATGGTGATACATGCAAATCAATGTGTTCCAAAAAGAACACAACATTCGGAACAACTTTTGCTACTTCTCATCGGATTTCAAATCATATTAAGTCCTCTAGAGCTACTTCTCCCACACGAGATTACACAAGTAGTGATCTAGATAGTTTCATCACAACACGTGATGCCTTTTCTAATTCTGAGTCATCCACATCTACCACTTTCCATCCAGGAAATGCGACTTTTGTAATTTTTACTACAAATCCTTTTGTATTTTTACTATAGATCCTTATTAGAGCTCTCATCTTGATGGGATCAGTGATTAGCATATTTCAATTTCAAAAAATTTCAAAATTCAAAAACATTAAAATTATCAAAAAAGCAAAAATTGACTATACATAGCTTCTCGATTGCTTCATAATGTTATTCTTCCACTTTTTTTCACATGTGAGCGATTCGATCAGTCTTTTAGCCCTTGGCTCTTTGTGTCTTTTTGGCCTCTCGACTCCTCTTTTTTACTTTCTCAATCAAAACAATGGTCTAATACTACCAATTTTTCCATTTAGCATGTTGTTCATAGTCTAAACATTGTAGACTGTATTTTCCATGTGATCGATCAGAAACAGTCAAAATAGATTGTCGCTACTATCTTAAACCAGTCGATATTGACATGTAACATTTTTCCACAGTCAAATCAAATTTTGGGCAAACAGAGCCTTAATATATACATATTTTTGATATTACACTCAACTTCAGTTTACACAATATTGTTATTCATGCAAAATCTTTCTTTATTCACTATATTGCTCATACATGCGCATTACATACTTTGACAAGTGTACACTTGATGAGACGAGGATGTAGTCATTCCTCGGCACCCTTATTCTAACTCCCACATGCCTTTCAACTACAATTCCCATATACAGTGGGGGCAACTTGCTCATACATGGCCATGCCATCATTTTCAATGCATACTTTATCTTGACACATGTTGCGGATTATTCAAATCCCTTTCCTTCTAATTTTGAAACCATGTTTATCTCTTAGTCTCTATTGTTTTTGTGTCAAAATTCAAAAAAACATAAAAATTCAAATATTTTCAAAAAATACAAACATATTCAAAATATTTTTAAAATATAAAATCATGACCTGAGCATGATTAAATATCTAATTTAAATCATTTTCATATATTATTTATCTCATGATTGGTAGATGGCATAATATTTTTCTATCACACAAACATTTTATTGGTATTTATAAGTGTTATGCAGGACATACAAATTTTAAATGAACTAAGATGTTGGACTTGCCTCTACCCAACGTCCATGCTATGATGAAAGCATCTTATCCAAAGGTGACAATATTTACAAGTGCTACCATTCTATAACTCATGTACTGTGTTGAGCTACATATACTATTTACAAATATCTTACCAACATCTCTATCTTACATTGTGTACATGAATATGTTATTTGCTAGGGTATAATCATATTAGATATACATGGTGTAGATTATATTTCTAAATCTATCTTCCATTGATGCTATTACTTGTATATGGTAGATTAGACTTTGCTTGTCAATTGTGTGTGGCCCTTGGCATTTGTGTGCAAATTTTGCTTGAGCATCTCTACAAGATCATTGTTTGGTTTGTGCAACATTTAAACATGTCCATTTTCTTATGGCTCTTGGTCTATGTTTTGTGTGACATTTGAACATCTCCCTTGTATGCAACCCTTGGCCTTGTTATTTGATTTTGCACTTGTTGCGTTTGTGCACTTGTTGAGTTTAGTGAACTTGTTGAGTTTGATGAGTGTCATGATCAATATCATGCACTAACTATTGCATAGGCTCCTTCAATTACTATTAGGAACTTCATTGATAAATTTATCTAAAATCGATACTCTAGGCCTTGCCTCATATGTTACATACATGCTTTGAATGATACATATCTTACTATGATGACATTACATTTCATATATGCTACGATATTCAATAATTACATCTTGACACACATGGTATAGTTAACTTCTTTTGAGATGAGTGACCTTCAGGACATCCCTCACCTCAAAAGGGGGGCATTTCAATCGGTTTTTTACATAGATAAGCCTCTATGAACAAAAATCAGTTTTGGGTACAACATACAGTTTCAAAAAATTCAGCTATTGGTACAAATTATGGGGGTAGATGCCATGCATATGCATTTACATTACAAGAATTATTTACATATTTATACATTTTGGATGCATATGCATTCACACTACAAGAATTATTTACATATTTATACATTTTGGATGCATATGCATGGGTATATACGCACAAGTTTCAAACAACAATTACAAAATTTACATCTACATATAGTTACAAATTTTACATGTGTCGCATGGGGGCACGATACAAATTCATGCATACTAGACTAGTTGTCAAATTCAAAGAGACTTGATACTAATTCATGCCATACTAGACTATTTGTTATCCGTGATCATAGTTGGGGCATGGATGTTATCCATTCTCTTTTGATCATGCATACAAGTACTAAGGAACAAAGTGACAATTTAATCTATATGCTATCTGCGGTGGTTAATTTAGTTAAAGTGCATAGTGCATATTGGAGATTCAGCATGTTCCAACATCACAACCTATTAACTCTCATGGATTCCAACTCGTTTTCATCTTGGGGTTACAAAGACCAACAATGCAAATTGAGGTTTTTGCGTCCCTCAATGGGTTCTATTTTCTATACATGTTTACTTAAATTGGGGCTTGATCACCCTCAATTCGCCTCAGTTCAACAAAGGAACCAATCTCTACAAGTGATTCATGGGGAGCACCAATTCTCTAATGCTTCAAGAAAGCATCGTCTTCAAGAAAAGTTACAAGAGCAACAACGGTTTCACACATACAAGTGTATGCCTTCTTTGTTCTTTAAAATCTTTTCAAATTCAAGTTACATTTCAATTTTCAATTTCACATATGGACATTAACTACTTTTACATTATTATAGGATTCACTATGGAACACCTTACATGATTAGAGCTTTCTCCCAAAGGCAAAATGTGTTATACAAACTCAGACATATCTTTCCGTTTACTTTATTAATTTCATTTCTAGACTAATGGGGGGCGAGGGGGAGATGTAGACACTCAAATTTGGTCATAAATACTTGATAATGTCAATTTTGGCCCACTTTCACTTTAATTGACTTGAGCACTGAAATTGGTCCTATTTCACCATCGCACTCTATCCTAAGTATTTGTATGGGCCCATCCCTTCTAAAGTTGTTTTAAACCTACAGAAATATTCTAAATTATTAAAAACCTCTCTAAGCATATGTATGGACATTCAAAATCTTTAGACCAAACGTCACCCTTCCAGGTCCAAATCGACCCGCATGGGACGGGATCGGCAGTTGATCCTAACCCTATGGGTCAATCTTGACCCTTAGCCCAACAACAACTCTTTTTCAAAGATAAACCATCCCTTACAAGCTAATCCATATTTTTAAGATAGATATCATGAGGTTACCCCTTTTGAATTGCTATAAATGAACATCTAAGCCACACATTCTATTACTTGGCAATTTTCCTTATTGAGGCATGCTTATACTATTGCACACTGAGCCCTATTCTTTCCAATTTGGATTCGATTCACTTGAAGCAGCTCTTAGCCAAGTCATGAGCCTATTCTATCCAAGTCAAGCAAAGCATTATCAAGTATTCAAGCCATCTCTACATATAGCAAAAGGAGCACTATTGCACAAAGCACTCTAGATGGGAGAACTACATGGGCTTCATAAGTCTACTTAAAGTACCAGATACATAGGCAACGATCAATCATCACAGAGGTGATTGGGATCATCTCAGCACATTACACCCCTCTTTCTTTTTGTAGATTTTCATCTGTTGCAAGCCCTATTAGGGTTTGAACTTTGAAGAAGTCATTTGCAGGTCATTTACGCATAACCGAAGGTCAAATTTTTGTACACATGAGTATTTCAAATAGGCATAGGCGATTGTGCCCTCATTTTCCTGCTTTCTGTAGAGATCAAGATCGATCCACAAAGGACAATAATGACAGTCAATCATGACCCATTCCAGTCGATATTGACCCAAAACAATGACAATCCTTGTTTTAGTTGCATGTGCATAATCAGATTTGTGTTGATCATTCTAGCCATCTTTCAATCGTACACAGTTAGCTTACAAGCAAAAATCAACTAAGTCTTATTTGTTCTCTTTGTGCTTTTCATATTTAGTTGTTTTCATTCATTCGAGCTTTGTCAACTTCAGTACTTTACTTTCATTCTTCTTGTTACAAGTTATTTACAACATTTGCTACTCTTCTATTCACTTTATCTTAATTAGAGTTAATACAGCAATTAATTTCAACTTCTGATAAAAACAAATAAATACATATTTGAGCTTCAAATGCATTGCACGATATATTTTCTCCCTAACTGATATGAAGACTGAACCTAGCATATTCACTCCAGGCTTGTATTATATTATATCTATTGCCTAATTCTGCATTGAATTTCTTGCATGGATGGACATATTTTAAAATGGAAAGAAAGTGAATGTTAAAACATATAGGAAAAAGACATATATATGTCAAACCTTTCCCCTCTCATTTATTACACTATTTCTGGTATATTGGGTTTTTCTTGCATCAAATATTGACAACAAAGCGACTACATCAAAATGTCATTTTGATCCTTGAATGAGTGGCAAAACTTATATAGCTTACACCTACTCCATATTAATGATTTGTTCATTTCTCCTCTACTCAAATCGCAAGGTTAAAAAATAGCCTTTCTCCCTATTAGGCAAAAAAATGAGGCTTACTTTATTTAATCATTTTGGTTTCGGACAACTAAGCAATGAATAAAGATGTCTGTGATAAATGTTAACATGATTATTTTCTTTATTGAGAGGTTTTCTTTTTATTGAATGCATCAAGCATTACAAGGATTCACTAAATTACATAGGATGTCGACATCTCAGCCCATATTTTCGGAGATAAACATATAGTGGATTACAATGTTGAGTAAGCATACATCTAAATCAATGAGCTCCTTGGCTAAGCAGCCATGACTAGGGGGGCATCCACAACGTCAAAATCACCCAGGGCAAAATCCTGGGCCTATCTGTTCGACTCTTTGTGTCTAGTATCTATAGGGATTTGTACCTTGGTGGATGGATATAAGCAACCATCATCCTCACCAATTGGGCTACAACCCTTTCGATGTAATGAGAGGTTTTCGGAGTTAACTATGTTAAGCTTTTTTGTTAACATTTTGGATCAAACTCTATAATCCATCATCAGGATAAAGAAGAAATAATGTGTGGATTACGAATTCTAGCTCACTTATTTAGATAAATCTAGGAAGAATAAAGATGCCTTATTATTGGGATATTTAGGGGGTATTATTAATTGAGTTGGGAATTTATTAAATAATTATTCTTTATTAATAATAACATTTTTCATTAATGGGAGGGTGGGAAGGAAGTCATCATTGGATGGGATGGCTTTAATCCCCACGTATGGGATGTATTACTCCCAAACTTAAATTGTTTGGCCGCAAGGTGGCGTGTTACATTTATGTTGTGAGTGTCAAGCGTGTTGACACTTGTGCTGGTGAGTGGCTTCCTCCGACGATTCATAGCAGGGGTTAAAGCCATGGACAAAATGCTGCAAATCGATTTGAGTGAACCATTGCTGCGAGTGAAGGCTACCAAGCGTAAGATGGCCTTTGATGGCAAGGTGACGGATAAAAGGCTAAAGGAGGTTTTCATTCTGCAATCTAGGAGTGCTTTGCAGGTGGTCAAGGAGATTATCAGGATGGTTTTTCTCGAGATGCCCTACCGCATTAAGGTAAATTCATTGGTCTCTTCCATGTTTGTGGGCAATTCTTGTCGATCCTGAAAGACAAGAGCACCACAAAGGCAATCGTGGAGAGGATTATATGTCCAGGCTTCAGGGTGGGATTGGAGACTGCAATGGGGGAATTTGCATTGGTGGAATATCACTCTTTGTTGTTCTCCCAAGTAGAAGGTAATGGTTTAGTCCGTCTCAGGGCCTTCAAAAACCTAGAGGATCAATTTTGTATGTTGTTGGAACATGTGGAATTTCTGCAGGCGAGTCTTAGAAATTCAGGCCCTTCAAGTAGATTGCTACCAGTCATAGACCTAGCCGTGTTAAAGGCCCCTCTGGCTTCAGTGGTGGCAGCACTGAGCTCACGAAAGTCGTCTCGCCTGGCATCGACAGTGAATATGATGGTTCGTTTGTACGGAAGCAACATTCCCCTGCCTCCCACTCAGGAAGTGATGAAATTGGGGGGTCCTACCACACGACAGCAAGCAACATCAAGCCATATGTCTGCTCGTTTGGCAAGTGTTGCCATTGCTCTGGGATTGGGAGGGTCGTTTGTGAAACAAGCTGGTAGGCCTCGATTGAGGAGGTGGAAGACGGTGGTCGGGAAGGACGTAGATGTTACAGGTGAGGGGATTGGTGACTATGGTAGCATGGGTGGGACATTGCGGAGGCAAGAAGGTGTGGCGTCCTCGGGTGAGTTGTGTGTTGGTGGCGCTCCAAGGGATGGTGACGGTGGTGTGACGAGTGGTAGTGGACCTTTAGGTGGTGGTGGTGGTGGATGGAATGGTGGCAGTGAGGCTGGTGGACCAACTCTTTTTCCTAGGGCTTGGCCTGTGTTGGCTTTGGTAGTCTCGCCTTTTTTGACTCTGTAATCGGGATTTGTCTCTTAGGTCATTTGGTTTTCTCCCCATGTAGGGTTTGTCCCTTTTTTGGCTGCGTGCCTTTAGTCGTTGGTTTGTTTTGGTCTTCAGTCTCGATCAATTCATGGTATATCGCGTTTGGTTCCGATATGGCCATGTTTCTTTGTATTCCAATTTTATGTTTAATGAAGGACGAGGGACCCATCAACCCTCACCTACCAATGAAAAAAATATTTTAAACATTTTTCATAATTGCCCTTTATAAATAAATTTTTATTTAATGCTACTTTATCTTAGGAATCGGATTCTAGGGGACATTATTGAATGACTTGATAATTTATTAAATAAATTATCTTTATTAATTGCTTTTATTTTTATAATTTCTCTTTATTCATAAAAAATTTACTCTATCTTAGAAATTGGGTCCATATTTAGGTCTTCATGTTAGATATTTATTAATTAGTGGATCTTTTTAATATTTAAAGCTTTTATTGTCTTAGAAATTTGGTTTTTTTAGCATGTTTATAATAGGTCTCCATGAATGGCTTAAGCCTAATCCCTCATCCCTGTTCAAACTTTGTGAATATTTACTAATCTCCACTACTTCCTTTAAAGGTATTTTGAAGTACTAACCTTCCACAGCAAGAACTATAGTGTTTCCAACACAAACATAGTGATTGGTTTTGAAAGAGTGTTTTGCCAAGGCTGACTTAATGATTCATTCTAATTTTATGTCAGCATAATGTCCTTCATTCTTGTACTTATGGAGCAATATGTTTCACCAATATATGGAGCTCCACAAGAGCAATCAATCTTGTAGATGCCACATTTTTTAGTGGGTTCCAATCGATCCTTGGAGCGATCTGGTTAACTTTCTCATATTTTTATGTGGAACGAAGGTTGACTTGATACTTTTATTTAAAATCTTGGAGCTTTTGTTTGAGATCCCCTCAATTTAATGTAGAAAGACTATTGGGACCTCAGATTGATCTTCCTCGGGTTTTTTTCTGTGACTTTGAACGCTTTGGCAATCTTATTCCTTTATAACCATTCCCCTTAAAAACCATGGTTAAGCATTTGATTTCTTGATCAATATGTTCATCATCGCATACTCAAAATTCCCTGGTAGCTAGGGTTTTATAGACCCCCACTTTTTGGGTCAGGTGGTGATGGAAGGTGGCATGAAGGTAGAGGTCAGTGTGAGTTGCCTTTCTAAACACTTGATGAGCTAGCGAACCATCTGGTTTTCTAGAAAGGACATCAAGAAAAGGTAACATCCTATCATTTTATAATTCTTTTGTCAACATAATGTTGTTGGAAATGTTATTGATGTGGATATGGAACTCTTCTAATGGTTCTTTATCATATTGCCAACATTCATTAAGATAATCGATAAATCTCTCCTAGTACCCAAATTTCAATGGGAAGAAGTTTAGAACTTTTTCTTCAAAATGCTCTATAAAAAGGTTAGCTATCACTAGAGATAGCAAGGATCCTATTGCAACACCTTTCGAATGTTCATAAATGACACCTCAAAAACAAAGAAATGTGACTTTAAGCAAAGTTCAACTAAACGATGCTGTGTCATGGTTCATGAAAGTTCCTATTGATGACATTGTTGAAATGGTTAAAAATCACACAAATAAGGAGACCATGTCATTAGTTGAGCTTTGCTTCCATTCAGCTTTCTTTGTTTTCATGAGTCATTTATGAAAATCGGAAGGTGTTGCAATGGGATCCTTGCTATCTCCAATGATAACTGACCTTCTTAAGGAGCATTTTGAAGATTAAGCTCTAAACTCCTTCCCTCTAAAACCTTGTGGGTGGAAGAGTTTTGTCAATGACTAATGTATGATGGCAGCATGGTAAAGAAAATTTGACATCAAGGCCACGTGTTATCACTGTTGATATGGCATTGTCTTCTCAGACATGAAACTCCATAAACTTCTCTTTCTTAGGTGGAGATTTTGTTCCATTGATAATTTACCACACCTTTCTTCATGAAGAAGAGTTCCAAAGTCTTCACCCACTCCTTGTACTTGTGCCCACACAATACCAGTTCAACAAGAGTGTCCATAATTAGAGAGCTTGTTTTTCCAAACTACTCCAACCCTCTAATGCCTTATACCACTATGTAGAGCTCGAAACAAGCTTTCCAACAATTTGAAAACAGAGGAAAATAAGGTATGTATGACCAAGTTATGGTCATTTGAATATTGACTTGCTAACGTGATCAAAAATATTAAAAATGTTTTTTTACATTCAAAATTGTGGTCATATGCTCATAGTCAAACTTTCCAGGGGAGTTTAATGTAGGAGCATCCCCAAAAAAAAAAATTGATCCTGAATACCTAAGACCATTTTGTGGTCCTATGGAAGTGACACCATGTTAAAGACCATATTGTTTAAGTAGGAGAAAAGGATCTTGTTGTAAATAATCTTATGATAAGCATCTTGGAAATTATTTGATGGTCTCGTTCCTGCTACACCTTGTTAGATACCCACGACTTGTAGAGGTCATAACTTTTTGTACGAACTCAAATTGAGTGGCTTTTTTTCAAATGCTAATTGTTCAAGAAGAATGAAATGGTGTCATTATTATCCCCATGGAATGTGGTCTCATGCATACCGATCTCGTGGTTTCTCACCTGCAAGACCTTAAGGAGAAATTGAGCGTCTTTTTTTAAATTGTATAATTTTCGAAAGCAGCGAAAATGGTGCCATCAAAATATCTATGGTTTGTGACTCCTCACTTGCAACACCATTTTAAAATGATTTTGTGATCTCTTGCCCATAACACCATGACAAAGTTGATTTGTGGTCACTCACTCAATATGCCATGTTGAGTGCCTAAGTGAGAGAAGATGTCATATGTTGATCCTTGGACATGTATTGTGATATCAAATTGGATGCGTGTTAGGAGATTAAGTTGGGCATGTAGCTCATTTCATCTATCTAGAGTTATATACATTGGGTTTCATCTAAATGCCCGAGATCTTGTAACGGCTAGAAGGTGATTCATTTCATCTTTCCAATTGATTATTCTTCCTCCCAGTAACAAGCAAGAACTAGAAGCATAAATATTCAATCTGATTTAAAGATAGAGGCTTTTGGAATTAGGAAGACTGAAGCTGGCACGGTAAGGGAAGCTTGCAACGAAGTGAATGAGTGGAAGAAGGGTGATGTGTTTATGCATTTCTTCCAAATACTCGACATACTGATTTTTTCTTAGAAATTAATGAGGAATGTCATATTTTCCATTTTGAATGGGTTCATGATTTTGCTTTGGTATCGTGTATTTGCACTTTGTTCTACTACGTGGTTGATGGTTGTTCATTCAACCCTAGACCACACCATCAGAAAGAATTTGCAGAAAGCTACCATGTAAGATCTTAAATTTGAAACTGTTGAGAATACAAACTAAAATCTGAACATGCTATATAATTGTTCCTAAAATAGTTTTGATCAAATATATGAAAACCGTAACTACTGAAGAATAAATTGAAAAACCATTGAAAAAGCTGAATAAAACAAAACTTAATAAACCCGAAAAATTTTCAACACTAAGTAAAATGAATGAATGAGTTTTAATAACGTCCACGAGACCAAACAGTCTATGGGACCAAGTGTCAAGACCATTAGGAGTTCTTCAGATTCCTTTCGATGTCATCCCGCCTCCTGTGAATCTTTACCAACAGCCAGGGCATATTGTGTAGCCTCTCTTCCTCAAATAACTCACTAAAACTGCCCACATTCACGCTGTTATCCTGCTGCATACAGATATCCTTGTACGCATCGCACTCCCTAATGAAGTGTCATTCAGTTTCAACCGCTCTATCACTGCAGAAAATGCAAGTCCTATCTTCCCATCTTTCCTTGGGAACCGTCCATCTACCAGTTTCACACCTAAGATGGTGTGAACCGGTCCTCAATTGTGCCACTAGGAGCCTAGCTTTACCTTTAAGATCGGCACTTAGGTATGCTTTATCCCCATGTTCCCAAGTGGGATTGAACTCTTTAATATAATGCATTTTTTTACGCCCAATCTGATTTGTCCACATGGCAGTCCTGAATTTTTCTAACACAAACTTTTTTATTCCCTCTTTGGTGTTAGAGCTCTCATGTAACTTAATGTCCCATTTTCCCAACCACTTGATGTTTTGCTTCATCCACGTCTTCTTCCTCTGATCTAACACCTCGTTCACCACCATTTTGGGCCACCGGTGATTCCCCATGTTTTCAACCTTTTTTAGGTAGCTTAGTAACCGTGAAATCGCCATAGCTTCCATTGGGAAAGTACCAGCTTCCGCCAAGAGGATCTCATATGGATCAGTTGTTTTAACTTTAAGACTACTGGTGATAAGATTTTTTGAATTCTTTCCAACTGTCTCCATCTGTGATTTGACATGCTGCTTCCCCAAACCTCACAACCGTAGAGGACAACCGGTGTGACCAACAAACCAAAAAGGGTTTTCTTGTTTTTCAGTCCCAAAGTTCCGCTTTCCAACACCTGTTCTGGAGAAGGTAAGAAGCTCTCCAACCTCCTTCAATCCTTTTCGCCCTGCAAGTTTCCCAAAAGAGAAGCAAACTTTCCTAAGAAAAAAAAATACGGATGCCAACTCAAACCCAAATATCCAAGGCATTATGAACACTGCCCATGGCCCAAAGCACGGTCTCATTAGACTAGAGCACAGCTTCCATCCGTGACATAATAACCAATGACATCTCTAAGCCATGACAGCCTATTTATATGCATCTTTCCTTTATCATGCATTCATTTTATGCATGTGGGGCAATTACTTTTTACACACCTATATAAAATGAACCTAGACAGACAGGGAAAAAAAAGGTGGGTTGGCGGACCCACTACCCAAAAGAGCTAGTTACATAAAAAGGTAGGTTGGGCCCACTACCTAGCAATTAGTACTTACATTGAATATAAACGCTCATAACAACCCATCACTCAAGGAAGAGTTGGTGATGCAATGCACCCATGGATGTCATGCCCATGCTAGTGGACATGAATGTTTGCATATGATTGAGGACATGGCAATGGGATCCCTACACCATCTTATAGGAGATGAGTGTCATCTAGGCATCACCCCATTATAAACTAGGAGATCTTGTTCCCTTATAATGATTCCATTTATGGCTTATTGTAACCTACCTTTTGTATAATTCCTGTAGCTCTCAGGGGAAAGAGGCACTTATAACCTTGCTGATTTCCAAGTATGATGCTGATGTATTTGATTATGTGTATCCATCCCTTAGCCCTTGTAAGATGAGAATTGAAGTAATTTAATAGATGTGACTGTGCCAGTGCCAGTGCCATAGATAGATACATACCGGTGTCAAATACTATAGTATCGCAGAGAAACCTTTTGTCAACGAGGCCCCCGAAGACCACTACCATCGACTTGCCCACTCTCACAGCGGAGTGCCCACTGAATGTGCATTCGAGTCGATTCGATTCAGTTCAATTCAATTCAGATCAGATCAAGCACATCCGTGCAATCGATTAAAATAGAGCGCCTAACCTGCGAGGCTGAGGAGGCGTTCCATTCAATTCTGCTGCATTGCCCTGCACCCACTGCATCCTACCACTGCTCGCCATCGCCATCGCCATCACTGCAAATGTTGTCTAGTTGAATATTCCCCGTGTCTCGCTTATACCATAGCCAATATATTTGGCTTATGAATGCGATAATATGACTAGGTGCAATTTTAGTCGGGTAATGAAATGAAATGAAAGATTTTAATGACATCTACAAGACCGAGTACTCTCAAAGATTAAGAACTCGAACGTTAAGATATTTTCAGGGTCTTTTCGATATCAGATTTTTTACTATGAAGTTTGATCAATAAACCAATTATATTGTGAAGCTTAGGCTCCTCAAAAACCTCACTTAACCTATGTACTTTCAAATTGTTTTCATATTGATTATGAATATTTGCATACACAGCGCATTTAATGATGAAATACTTTTCAATTAGCCACCCTTTTGTGACCGAAAATGCAAGTTCTTTTTTCCCACTCATTATTCGGAACCATCCATCTACCAGTTTCGCACCTAAGATAGTAGCCTTGCCTTTAAACACAGCGTGTATATAAGCCTTCTCACCATGTTCCCACGTGGGATTGAATTTTTTGATGTAATGCATTTTTTTCCATCCAATCTGATTTATCCACATGGAAATCATGAATTTTCAATCATGAATTTTCTTAACACAAACTTCTTTATTTCCTCGTTAATGTTAGGACATTCTTGCAAATTAATGTCCCACTTGGCCATCCATTTGTTGTTTTGTTTCATCCATATCTTCTTCCTCCGATCTAGTTTCTCCTCTACAACCATTTTGGGCCAGTGATGATTATCTATGTTTCCAACCTTTTTTAATGAGTTTAGCAACCTAATTAACACTGAAGCCTCCATTTGAAATGTCCCTACTTCAGTGAAAAGGATCTCGTAGGAGACCGTCGTTTTGACTTTGAAGTTGCTAGTGATTAGGTGTTTTTGAATTCTTTTTAACTGTTTCCACTTGTAGTTTGACATGCTACTACCCCAAACCTCACAATCATAGAGGACAACCAACGTGACCAGCAAACCAAAAAGGGTTTTTTTGGTTTTCCAATCTCATAATTCAGCATTCCTACCCCTGCACTGAAGAAGGTAAGATGCCCTCCATCCACCTTGGATTCTTTTCAATATGCATGTCTCCCAACTAAGTCTGTTGTGAAAATCAATTCCTAGGTATTTGTACTCTTATACTATTTCCAATGGGCTCCCTTCAAAAATAAAATTAATCTGTTGCTTTTTCCTTTTTAGTGAAAAAATCATGACTTTGATCTTGTTGATATTCACGTGCATCCCGACTTCCTGGCAGAAGAGCTTCAAGTCTTTCAAATGCTAGCTCAAATCATTAATTGTTTTTGCAATAAGAATAAGATCATTTGCATACAAAAACAATTTTACCACATAACTTGACAGTTGAATACCTCTCACGTTGGATTTGTTTAACCAAACTTCAAGTTTGTCAATATATAAATCAAAAAGAGTGCGGGATGGAGGACAACATTGTTTGACCCCGATGTCACTGCCAAAGCATTCAAACATATTTGCACTAGTTTTGATTTTCGCCCTCACTTGCTCATAAAGCTTATGCATTGTCACTCTATACTCATCAGGGACACCAAGTTCCTCCATCCTATTCCATAGTTTGTCCTTGGGAAGCGTGTCAAAAGCTTTCTTAAAATCAACAAAGAAACAAAAGGCTTCCTCTCCTCGAGTGTCCCAAACTTTTTTAATGAGGTGCCTAAGGGTTATGCAATATGGTGTAACAGAAGTTATTTAATTATTAGGTAATGACAAATCACAAACTAAATAAATCTATTTAATATAAAGTAGAATAAGCATTGTAATCCATCTGACCCCTTTGAACTTGTTATAATATTGGGAGTTGGGACTAGGGAGTAGGGAGTAGGGAGTAGGCATTGCTATCAATTAAGTGGGGGACAACTTGGTACCTTGGGAACAAAGGTGTCACTGTCCTATTTTTAGTGTAAACTAACTTTTTAACCTGCTAAAAATTTGGTTTAGGTTTAGCCAATTTCTCTTGAAAAGTGTTTATAGATTATGTATAAGGGAGAGGTGTGGATTATTGCAAGTGTCATTTAATGTACAAAAAAATGAGAGATGAGGAACTTCAAAATGATTATATATGTGAAGGACATAGTTGATTTAGACAATAGAATTAATTTATGAGAAAGTGGTTACATGCATAATCCATAAAACACGTAAACTAGGCTTAATTGGATTTGCACAATAAATCAAACCTAATTTATATCATGTAGTCATAATGATAAGAAGGGGTTCAAAAGGAATATTTACATTTGTTACATATTCAAAGATAGTCATGAGAAATACACAATAAGTCCAAACAACGAGGTGAATAGAACCTAGGAAATAAGAGAAAACAAATAATCTCCCCATAATTGTACAGTTGTTTTTGAAAGAATAGTGTTGTTTCATAAACATAGGGTCATTTCTATAAAATTGGCAATGCATACAAAATAATTTGAAGATCATGTTCATCAACTTCAAGGTTCTAAAAACCTTACTTAGTTTTCTATAATTTTGCATAGATTCCTACGTAATTGATCTCCTTCTCCAAAACCCTTTCATAACATCACAAACTAAAAAAATAAGGGTTGTATTTGAGGTTCTATGTTATCTTTTAATTATTATCAAACCCCTAAGAGGTTTGACAAATTCTACAAGCATGGGCCACTTCAAGTATTATGCATGTTCAACAAGTAATCTAGTGAATGTAGGGCCTAGTCCTATATGACTCTGAATGCTATAATGAATGGTAAATAAATAAATGCTTCAAATTTTGCCTGAATTATCCTCTAACTTCTTGAAATAACTACTATTTAACTTTCACAAGTGATCTTTAGATAAAATAAATTTGTGTCTTGCTTTGTCATTTCATGTCCTACATCCACTAATATACCTTTGTATTTATAACCCTCTTACATTCTAATTTAGACACTATTGGTGTGCAATTTGACACCCAATAGACGAAAATATTAATAAATCAAGGACACAAGACATAAGAGACCCAAAGCATCAACCTCCCCAAAATCATACATTGTACATTTCTAAGGGCCCATCATCGTACAATGTATAGTTTTGGAGAAAAATGAAAAAAACAAAAAAAGAGGACAGAGGAGAAGAGAGATAAAGACTAAGAGACATAAATATGAATCACAATCAACTAAAACAACCAAAAACCTCAACAAATGCACCAATAAGAACCTAATCTTCACCAATATGTTATAAACACACAAGTACCTTAAAAGAATGCAATTTTACAACTAATAATTAACCCTGTACAAAAAATAGGTGTCTACATAATACCTCACTTTGATGTGTGTGCACGCATGCACATACATATAAAAGTAAAACAAACAAAAGGGGAGGATACAATCAAGATTTTGTGCTCTCAAATCTCCTACAACAACTCCAATACTTCCACAACAACTCCAACACTCTTGTAGATCTACAAGAGAACATGTGCATGTGGTTAAGTGCTCAAAATATCAATAATTTGTTGAAATTAATAAAAAGTAAACTAGAAATGATATACCTAGTTTTGCTAGTAGTACAAATCTCCAACATTTTTAGATCTTTATGAATGTGCATGTCTTGATAAAATCTTGTGCCCCAAAACTTATGTTGTATCTATTATGATCACACTTGTAAAAATAAACCAAACAAAATAACAATATGTGAAAAAGAACATATTACTCAATAAACTAAAAAATAATTGTAAACTTTGTTTATATTCATATATTGAGAGCCTCTTCAAGGGGGAGAGCTCCTTAAGAGCAAACATATATTACAAAAATATAAATGATACTCTTCATTCCTTACAACATAAATATTTATGCATTACAATCTTAACCCCAATATCCTTGTGTTTTAGCTTATATTAGATTTAAGAGATCTAAATAGGCCAAAACTTTTAAAATTCAGATTGCATATGATATAACATAAACTACATAAATTTGAATACTAACATATAATTGATTGCACTTACTGTTGACGCAGTGGATTGCACCCTGGACAGGTGGCCGAGCTCCTGCCTTCCACACGCAACAATGGAAACTCCCCTCTTGCATGTGGGCCTGGCAAAACTGGGGGGAGAGTCTCTAGATAAGGGCTAGCTCCCTTTGATGTATCTTTTAGGTCCTGGATTTCCTACTGCTAACAAAATAAATGAAAAAAGGGGGGATGAAAAGGGAGAAGGATGCTAAAAATAGAACCTAAACCTAAACTAAAAGGTGATACACCAAAAAAGTTGATCTACTCAGCTCAAACATACGCTTTTCACCAAGAAGAAGCTGTCATACACTTCATCTGATGTGGGAAACTCTTTTGTATTAGTGAGTCAGGGGTCCATAGAGATACAAGGAGGAAGAACTTTCAAAGGTGTTATGAGATACACTTTGGCAGCCTATTCACATGCACCTATATTATTGCTATAGACACTTCTGGCAGACCTGCAGAAGAAGAAACTTCATAATGCACTAGACATGCTAGAATCATTCTATGAAAAGCATAAAATAAAATGACTTAACACAAAAGGAAAACATAGACATATGTGTGAGTGCAAGTTCAAATGGATGTAAAAATTGCTAAGTCTTGATTCAAGGTAAAATCCAACAGAATTCTACCTTACAAACCCAGAGATTTTTGGGCAGAGCTTTGCCTTACGGGCTAAGAGATCTCTTTCTCAAATGAGAAGTTTTTAATATATAGAAAGAGGAGAAGAAGTAAAGGCGCCTCTTTTGAAAAAGACTTTTGGCACCCTTTGACAAGTGGCCCACATGTGTTGAGGGCGTTAGGAAGAGGAAGCCACTGAAATATAAATGTTGTGTCGGCTCCTGCTTTGACTTTGGCATTCAAACATTAATGTGAAAGCATGGGCCGTGCCTCTTTTTTATGAACAAACTGCTTCCTTCATATACTCACGCGGTTTGTCTGCTCATAAATGTAAAGTGGAGAAAATAGGTTGCGCTGCTTACTGTTTGCACCGTTTGGTGACCACTTGGCAAGCACTGTTCCAACTGCAGGAGTAAATCCTTGAGTTGACACCTCTCTTTGCCACCTGGACTGCTTGTATGTTTCTGCACTTTGTCTCTTCCTAGCTCCTTTGGCCCTCAGGGCTATCTTCTTGGCGGGTCACTGAGTTCACTCGCGCCCTATCCTTAAAATTTTCAAAATCAATGGCTATTTCACCGCCTTAAGGTTGACGCCTGTGCACCCATCACTGGGCATTCAAACTTCCAATGGCTAGTTCACCATGCTTGATTTTGACATCTTCGGGCTCGTCACCCCTTGAAATTTCTTCAACCTTTTCCTTTCCTTTAGCTTTCTTACTCTGGTCACGCTTTTGTTTCGGCCTATTATCTTGCAGACAAAATGTCTGCAAGAATTGTCTCGCGTTCCTTTCCTTCGGAGAGTTTCTTCGAGTTTTTTACCCGCGGCTCTTTCCCGAATTTCTTCAGACTTTTTGTTTGAAGGAATTCCTTCAGACAAAAAGTCTGAAAGAAATCAATTATGTCTTTTGCCTCGACTGCCTTTGAAAAGTGCCCTTCGGGAAAATTGGAAATGACCCTTCCGAAGGGTAATTCCTTTGCCTTAAACAAATTTCTGAAAGAAACTTACCTTTTTGGCTTTTCTCTGTGGCCTCTTTGCAAATGTTCCCTACCCTCCGCAAGGGAACTTGAGTCTCGAACTGCCCTCCGCAAGGGCACTTGAAATGGTCCATTTTGCGCCTAAGTGTCGGGAACTCGTCTTTTCCTACTGAGTCTATAGAAAACTCCCTTACAGAGTCCGTAGAAACCATGCTTGTAGAGTCTGTAGAAATGGGCCTGCAGAGTCCATATAAAACATGCCTACAGAGTCCGTAGAAATGGGCCTGTAGAGTCCGTAGAAATGCCTGCAGAGTCCGTAGAAATCCCTATAGAGTCTGTAGAAACTTCCAAGACTTGTGCAAAATCAAAAATGTACTGGCTCAGAACAGCAGGGGAAAATGGGGGACCGATTTTGGCCTGCACGACCAAAATGGTCAACAAATTGGTGACTCCCAGGGGAAGCATGCCTACTATGCTTAGAAACCAATTGCCTTAAAATCCATTAGGCACGGAGTCAGAATGTAGCTTTGAAGAAAGGTCAGCAACTGCCCAGATAGATCCAAGAATCAATCATGAAGTTTTTACCCCAAACACAAAGGAAAACACACACAAGGCTAAAAACACTACTTGTGCAAACATCACTTAGGGAAAATAGGAAAAAAAACTGAAATCAAACTACTATGTACAGCTAACCAGGTATATTTGCCTCCCTCTTGGATCAAAGGGAAAATTTCTTAAGTCCCCTTCCTAACAAGGAAACTTATGGTGCCAGACAAGTGGCTGAATGGAATGGAGACTTGGTGACCTGCTCCTCTTGCCTGTCACCTTGATTGGCTTGCATCTGAGTGGATCAGATTCAAACATGCTCCCAACATATATGTACTCTTCTTGTTCTTGGAAGCTTGTCGAATGTTGGCTCTTCATGCTGGTGCATTTCATCAAGAAATCGATGGTTGTTGGCTCATCACCATAAGCCTTTTGATGTGCATAGTCCCTTTGCAATGCACCATGGTTTGACTCGTTTCCTTCTGCTTCATTGAAGACCCTGTCAAACTCATCCTCTGCTCCTTCATGGCTTTCTTGAATAAGGGTGACTGTTGTGATGTCTGAAATGGAATCACAAACTAATTTCTCATCCCACAGAACATCACCTTCTTGTTCAAAGCTCTCTTCTTCAAGGCTTTCCTCAAGATGAGCAAGCCTCTCCTTTTCCTGCTCAAAGATTAGAGTCTCTAGTTGTTCAAAGACATCCTCTTGATCCTCCTCCAACTCAGGCTCCATGGCATGGTCATCCTCCTCATCGAAGCAACAAGGAAGTTCATCAAACTAAGGAGGAGAGAGCTCACAATGCTTACATCCCTCTTGATATTGCTGGAACATTTGCATGTATGCATGCCCTATGTCTTCTCCATTGTCGATGATGTCTTCAAAAGGAGCATCGATGATGATTTCTTCTTCATTGTCGCTCATGATAGCCTCTTGAGAAGCTACACATTGGATCTTTTCTTCCTCACTTGCCTCCTACAAACTAGGTTCCTTCTTGAGAAGGGGTGAAGTGAAAAAACCATGTGGAAGAGGAGGCAGTCCTTGAGCTAGAATCGAATGATTATCCTCTTTCCATTTGGTCAGCACTTCATCTATATCAGGTGTGGCCTGATAGCTCTCTTGGAGATGTGTAGATGGGGTGTGTTCAGACATGTCCATCACATGTTGGCTGAGGAATCTCTCTCTGGATTCCAACTCTGCAATTCTCTTGGCTATATCTTCTTGGAAGAGCCTTTCTTGGAGGTCATAGGAATCATCATGAGTAGGAGTAGCCTCGACCTTTTTGAGGTTTTGTGCAAAACCTTTCTTCTCCTCTTTCTTGCCCCATGAATCCACTATTTCCTTCCAAGTCAAGAGCTTTCCATCATGATTAGTGATCTGAGGGAGTTGAGGAAGACTAGGAAGGGTCTAATGATGCATAGGAAGAGCTATTTCAAATGAAAGTGCATTTTGGCGTGTATAATCCATTGCTTAGAACCATGTACCTTGTATTTCTTCATATGTTTCGATCAAGCTCAGGCTATTCATGGAATCACCTTAAACAATTCTCCTAGTTACCTTTCAACAATGAGGGAAGTAACGTTGGAGTTTGAGGTGGTTTCATGACAGCTTGAGCTTGATCAAAACCATATAAAAATGTGATTTCTTGATGGCACCAGGACTACTTAACCAACTTATTCAACTCATAGTCGCCATTGGTGTTGATAAAAAATCCTCCAAAGGCTAGTTGGTTGAAGAACACACCAAAAATTCTTCAACTCTTTGGACACAACTTGTCCTAGTTGGTCCCACCAGGCATGCCAAAAAATTGTTAATGCAGTGGATTGCACCCTGGATAGGAGGTCGAGTTCTTGCCGTCCACACGCAACAATGGAAACTCCCCTCTTACCTGTGGGCCTGGCAAAACTGGGGGGAGAGTCTCTAGATAAGGGCTAGCTCCCTTTGATGTATCTTTTAGGTATTGGATTTCCTACTGCTAACAAAATAAATGAAAAAAGGGGGGGATGAAAAGGGAGAAGGATGCTGAAAATAAAATCTAAACCTAAACTAAAAGGTGATACACCAAAAAAGTTGATCTACTCAGCTCAAACATATGATTTTCACCAAGAAGAAGCTGTCATACACTTCATCTGATGTGGGAAACTCTTCTATATCAATGAGTCAGGGGTCTGTACAGATACAAGGAGGAAGAACTATCAAAGGTGTTCTGAGATACACTTTGGCAACCTATTCACATGCGCCTATATTCCTGTTGTAGACACTTCTGGCAGACCTACAGAAGAAGAAACTTCATAATGCACTAGACATGATCGAATCATTCTGTGAAAAGCATAAAATAAAATGACTTAACACAAAAGGAAAACATAGACATATGTGTGAGTGCAAGTTCAAATGGAGGTAAAAATTGCTAAGTCTTGATTCAAGGTAAAATCCGGTAGAATTCTGCCTTACAAACCCAGAGATCTTTGGGCAAAGCTTTGCTTTACGGGCTAAGTGATCTCTTTCTCAAATGATAAGTTTTTAATATATAGAAAGAGGAGAAGAAGTAAAGGCGCCTCTTTTGAAATGGACTTTTGGCGCCCTTTAACAAGTGGCCCATGTGTGCTGAGGGCGTTGGGAAGAGGAAGCCATTGAAATATAAATGTTGTGTCAGCTCCTGCTTTGACTTTGGCATTCAAACATTAATGTGAAAGCATGGGCTGCACCTCTTTTCTACGAACAGACTGCTTCCTTCAGATACTCACACAATTTGTCTACTCATAAATGCAAAGTGGAGAAAATAGGCCATGCCACTTATTGTTTGCGTTGTTTGGTGACCACCTGACAAGCATTGTTCCAACTACAGGAGTAAATCCTTGAGTTGACACCTCTCTTTGCCACTTGGACTATTTTTCCATTTTTGTACTTTGTCTCTTCCTGGCTCCTTTAGCCCTCAAGGCTATCTTTTTGGTGGGTTGTTGAGTTCACTCAAGCCCTGTCCTTAAGCTTTTCAAAATCAATGGCTATTTCACCACCTTAAGGTTGACGTTTGTGCACCTGTCACTGGGCGTTCGAACTTCTAATGGCTAGTTTGTTGTGCTTGATTTTGACGTCTTCAGGCCCATCACCCCTTGAAATTTCTTCAGCCTTTTCCTTTCCTTCAGCTTTCTTTCTCTAGTCAGGCTTTTGTTTTGGCCAATTTGCCCGTGGACAAAATGTCTGCGAGAATTGTCTCGCGTTCCTTTCCTTCAGAGAGTTTCTTCAGGTTTTTTACCCGCGGCTCTTTCCTGAATTTCTTCAGACTTTTTTTCAAAGGAATTCCTTCAGACAAAAAGTCTGAAAGAAATCGCTTATGTCTTTTGCCTCGACTGCCTTTGAAAAGTGCCCTTTAGGAAAATTGGAAACGACCCCTTCGAAGGGTACTTCCTTTGCCTTAAACAAATTTTTGAAAGAAACTTACCTTTTTGGATTTTCTCTGTGGCCTCTTTGCAAATGTTCCCTGCCCTCCACAAGGGAACTTGAGTCCCAAACTGCCCTCCACAAGGGCAATTGAAATGGTCCATTTTGCGCCTAAGTGTCGGGAACTCGTCTTTTTTTGTAGAGTCCATAGAAAACATGCCTGCAGAGTCCGTAGAAATGGGCCTACAGAGTCCATAGAAATGCCTACAGAGTCCGTAGAAACTTCCAAGACTTGTGCAAAATAAAAAATGTACTAGCTCAGAACAACAGGGGAAAAGGGGGGACCGATTTTGGCCTGCAGGACCAAAATGGTCAACACTTACTAATTATAGAAATGACTAAGGGATAAGTAACATAGCTAATATTACATTTTGTATCACTCATTATTTATGTAGTCACTTGAAATGATCTGAAATGGCTCTATGATCACTCAGTCAGGAAACAGTGTTACAATATACCAAGACATTGTTAGCAAACCCCAGACACCTACAATAATTAGACATGTCAATTGTATACTGGAATTATTCTTGTGTAGTTTTTTGGTCTATTATACCACAAATCATTACATCTACCTATCAAGATGATTTCTATGTAATTTGTTGACCTCAGTCCTATGTGTAAATATTGATTTTGTCTTCCTTTGCCTTGAAACCCTAACTCCACTTTCAACACTTGCTTGGCCTAGAAAAAGGGGTTAAAAAGATCGAATGGGCAACTCCAACCTCACCCCATTAAGTGGTTGAGCATTGCCTATGTTTCAATACTTTGAAGAGGGCTCAAACCACACATAGGTCTCCCACCTATGTCTGTGTGTGCTCAATAGTGTTTTACTAGAATACAATGTAACTATTTAGATTTTGACGCTTGATAACATGCAACTTTGACCTTATGATAGTAGTTAGACATAGATTTTAAATTGTTTCTTTTAGGGTTTTTTAAATTTGGATGTTTTTGGATGATGCCTCAGTGGTATGCAAATGGACTCCTCAAGCTTTCCCAAGTGAATGCTTGATGGTAGATTCTTGCTAGATATGAATGGCCTTAGGCTTCATGTGTATTTATAAATGACTTTTTGGATAAATCCCACCACAACTGACATGTGAAACATGTTGGCCAACCTGAGGAAAAGATTTGAATTTGAAAATTATCTATTAAAGGATATTTGAACATTATCAGTAATGACCAAGGTCTGACTGTTGTTAGTGTTATCTAGGAAGGAAAAAATAGTGATGTAGAGTATGGTGATAGTATGCTTAAGATAATATAACATTAGAACATAGACTAGGGAGATCATGAGCATGAATGATAAAAATGTGGGTGGTTAAGTCTATAGATAGATAACTGGATAGAGTAGAATGTGAACAAGAGTCAAGTGTGTATGCATAAGTCATTTATTTCAAAGATAGGTCAAAATTGATGTTGTTGAGTGTCTAATACCAAATTTTGGTGTCTAAAAATGTAATGTCCCCTTACTCTAAATAGAATTAGTTTATAATTGAGTTCCCGTAGACTAACCAGCCTGGTTAGGGAACCACTTTTGGCAAAGTATTTGATTGGTTTGTCTATATTTGAGTGGATATTAGCTTGGTTTTGGTGTGATCTTTAGTTTGGCACTTTTTAGAGCGGATATAATTGCTTAGGCTTGGACTTACTATTTTTGGCAAATTAGGGTTTATATCTGTTTTGGGATTTTTAATGTTGGAGATGAAGCGTCTTGGTGAGACCTTTCCAACGGTCTATAGATCACTGGATTCTGAGATCATTTGGGCCTCCATTTTAGCGTCCATAAATTATTAATGTTTATTTAATATTGGACTTTGGGTTATAATGGTTAAGTGTCAAAAATGAAATATTAATAAAGTCACTATAGTCTTATTATGGAGTGCTCACTTTGGGAATTATTAAAAGTGACTTTAATTAAATATTACCTCTAAAAAGGTGAATCGACCCTCTTGAGAGAATATAAAAGCCATAATGAAAAGAGAAAAAATTCATTCATGATTATTATTCTTGTTTTGGAGAAATTGGTGAAGAGCTTTAGCAAGGGTTTTTTGGTTGAAAGCCATAGCTTTTTGAGGATGAAATCCCTCGATAAGAACAACTTGATGCAGGAGTGAAAGATCTCCCAAGCCAGCTTGCAGACAATTCCATTGAAGGGATTGTGCATGTGCTTCATCTATTTACAGGAAAGGATTCAAGATAAGGGTTTGAAAAATTTATCAAAATATTCCAAATATATTGTTCATTATTATAGTACAGAGGTATTCATAGGAGGAGTTAGTAGTATTTTCCTTTGGTTATCATAAACTGGTCACAAACTGGTATTTTCCTTTGGTTATCATGCCTATTATTGACTAGAAGAAGTCTAGAATTACTGTTGTATAAAAATAGTCCATTGTATATGCATATATCATTTCATATAATTACTTTGCACTGAATTGAAAATTTTGAAAATGTAATGTTGCTATTGCTAATAATAAAAAATATTAGTTTTGAGGGTTTTGTGTCTCATTTGGAGAATATTGCATGAGTTTATGTAATGGGAAAAGTAATATATTAAGTTGTTCATTTCCTGGTTTGATATTTATGATTTAAAACCCCAAATTATCAAGCAAATGTTATTTCTAGTTTACCTACAAACTATTTGATAAAATGTCCCAACTATCGAACTGATATTAATCAAGCAAATTTGCAAAGCCAAAGCTCAGATTAGGGTGGGACAGTACAGTGGTATCAGAGCCAAATATCCTACCATCTTGTGAGGTTATTTTGAACATGTAGTTGGCTATTGAGTGATGTGGCTAGGTACACACCAATAAGACCTTAGATAGAAAAGGTCATAGCCAGATATCGAGGTTCCTTAGTATATAGATCCTTTTGTAGGTCTTGATATAATTAGCATCCCAATAGGAGTAATGGGTGATAGAGACCGTGAAGAACCTAACACCCGAGACATCCTGAATGATTTGGCTAGGAGACAGAGAGAGATGAAATACAACTTTAATCAAATGATGCAAATGATTTCCAATCATGTGTTCAATATTCCTAGAAATAATAACAATAATAACCATAACAACAATAATGGTGATAGGAACATTGATGATAGGAACAATGGTGACAGGCATACACATAGAGATGATGAGGATAGGAGACATGAGGGTGAAGCATCAATTAATAACATAGGGGTTACACATTATACAGCTGGTGATAGACCTGATATACCCACTTTTGCACCCAAGAACAATGCACCTAAACTTGAGCCTACATAGTTTGAGTTATAAGATGTGATTTTGAGGGATTGGTAGGATTCCAGTGAGCAGTTTCGAGATGAAATGTCTTTCTGGGAGTATTCTAATTTAAGGATGAAACACCGACCCAACAAGGGGGGTAGGTAGAAAAATTAGGAGCTTTAGAAGAAAGTAAGTAAAATGACTTTACCATACTTTGATGGCTCAGGGAGGACCACTGCTAGAGTGTGGGTTCAAAAATTGGATAGTTATCTTTCGATCAGCCCTATGCCCAAAGAAGATGCAATCACTTATGTCACCTTTCACTTAGATGGTAGTGCACACAAATGGTGGAGAAATGACATGAATACATTGGGTCATGATTGGATTACTTCTTATGTCGAGTTCACTGCAAGATTAATCGATAGGTTTGATAAAAAGGACCCAGAGTTGCAATTCAAGGAGCTAGCTCAACTCAAACAAATGGGTTTAGTAGAGATGTACATTATGGATATCTAGGAGTTGTTTGTGATGGTCTCTGACATTTCAGAATGTAGACTGATGATTCTTTTCATTGATGGACTATCTGATCCTTTATGAGGGTGGATAAAGGGTCTTAATCCTTCATCTCTTCAAGAGGCCATGAAAAGGGCACGTGACATGGAATCCTCCACTTTGAAGAGTAAATTTGAGTTGATGGGGTTCATGCACAAGAAAGATAAGGATAGAAGACACTTCCAAAAATAATTTGGATAGCAACACAAAAGCTCTCCTAGGTTGGATAGCGATGAACTGAATGACCTCAGGAGAAAGAAACTATGTTTTCATTGCAGAGAGCCATGGGATCCTAAGCACAAGTGTGCCACCCAAGGAAAGGAAAAATAGATAGAATACTTTTATGTCGATGATTCAGTGGAGTTAGATCAACAATCAAAAGCTAGTGACATAGGTTTAGACAGTTCATCTGAGGCATCAAAGAAGGAATAGCAAACTTCTTCACCCATAACACATCTCTCTAGCTTTCAGAGAGAGGGGTCATTTAGGATTCAAGGAGTACTTGGTGGGTAGAGAGTGATCACCTTATTAGACACTGGTGCTACCCATAATTTTCTAGACAAAGGCTTGGTTGTAAAAAGGGGACTCAAGACATAAGAGTTTGAGGGATTCAGGGTGAGATTGGTAGATGAATTTGTTCTCACCTATGTTAGGAGGATACCCAACCTAACCATACAGTTAATTATTATGTTTTCCAGACAGATTTTTATGTGGTTAACATGGGTGAGATGGATATTGTGTTGGGAATGAGATGGCTCCATGACATTGGAGAGTTCACCCTTAACTTGTGTACTATGGAAATGAATTTTGAGGTGAGCAGGAAGAGACATATGCTCAGAGGTATGTCAGATGGTGGATTGAGGACAACCTCCTTGAGGATGATGGAGAGGATGTTGTGGCATAATTAGGTTTAGTGGGAAGCAAAGATATTGGTGATGCCTGAGGGTCCTAAGCAATAGAAGTAATAATATCTGGTAGAGATCCAATTTTTATTGACTAAACACTCTAAAGTGTTTAATGACATACCACTAGGTAAACCTCTTGACAAGGGATTTGAGCACGCCATTGAGCTTGAGTAGGCTACCAAGCTAGTTATCATTGTAACCTATAGGCATCCTAAGTGGTACAAGGATGAGATTGAGAAGGCCATCTAAGAGCTTCTCAAGATGGGACATATTAGACCTAGCAAGAGTGCCTTTGCTTCTTCTATGGTACTGGTCAAGAAGAAGGATGACACACTTAGGATGTGCATAGATTATAGGGAGTTGAACAAGAAGATGATCAAGAACATATATCCCATACCTCATATTGATGAACTCATTGATGAGTTGTATGGTGTTTGCTTCTTCTCTAAGATATATGTAAGATCTAGGTACCATTAGATATGGGTACGAGAGGTGGATGTAGAGAAGATGACATTTAGGTACCACTATGGTCACTTTGAGTTTTTGGTTATGCCCTTTGGCTTAACCAATGCACCAGCTACATTCTAGTCTTGCATGAGTAAGGCATTCAAAGAATAACTAAGGAAGTTTATTCTTATCCTCTTTGATGATATACTTATATACAACAGGACCTAGGAGGAGCACCTATGACATATAGATACTATGATGGGCATACTTGAGTAGGAGTCCCTTTATGCCAAAATGTCAAGTGTGAGTTTAGCATGATAGACTTACTATATCTGGGACACATCATCAGTGCAAAGGGTGTTCATGTGGATCCAAAGAAGATCCAGGCTATTATTGACTGGCCACCACCAAAGAATCTCTCTCAGCTTAAGGGATTCCTTGGTTTATGTGGGTTCTACCATCACATTGTGAGGGGTCTTTCATAGTTGGTTGACCCCCTTATAGATTTGACTTGGAGGGATGATTTTGATTGGTCTAATGGTGCTCAATAGTGCTTTGATAGATTTAAGGAGTTGAGGAGTACCTGCACAGTGTTGGCCATTCCAAATTTTAGCAGGTCTTTCAAGCTTCAATGTGATGCCTTAGGGGAAGGCATTGGTGCAGGTTTGATGAAGGACAAACACTCCATTGAATTTGAGAACAAGAAGTTAAGGGGTGTAGAAAGGATCTACAACATCTATGATAAAGAGATGTTAGCCATAATGCTTTCTTTGGCTAATTTCAGTTAGTATCTGGTGGGGAGCAAGTTTGAGGTTAAAACATATCATACAGTGTGCAACATTTCCTTGGTCAAAAAGACCTTAACGATAAGCAGCAAAAATGGGTCAGTAAACTATAGGCTTATGAATTTGACATAGTTTATATCAAAGGGAATAAAAACATACTTGTTAACGCCTTATCCAGAAGACCTCATTTATGTGCCTTAGGGACGATTATAGAGGATTGAAGGGAATTTGTTTTTGTAGAATATGCAAAGAACAAATGGGCTTCTGGGATAATTGATGGCACTATAAGGGAGGTTAGATACTTAGTTGTAAATGACTTGATCATTTACAAGGATGAGATTCTTTTGGTGCTAGGTTCAGATACGAAGTAAAGGAATTTGAGGGCTTTTCCTGACTTGCCTATGGCTTGTCATTTAGGATATTTCAAAATGTATAGGCTATTGAGAGAGCACTTTATTTAGAATGGAATAAAAAACAAAGTGTTGAAGTATGTGAAGGAGTGCCTGATATGTCAACAAAACAAATAGGATCACTCTTTCCCCAAAGATTTATTGCAACACCTACCCATTCCTAAGAGGAAGTGGGATAATATATTGATGGATTTTATCATAGGCTTGCCAAAGGCCCAAGGTAGGGACTGCATCTTCATGGTGGTGGATAGATTGACTAAGTTTTCACACTTCTTTTCTATTTTGACCACCTTTAACACAACTCAGGTAGTAGAGCTATTTTTTAAGAGAGGTATTTTGACTTCATGGGTTGCCATGGAGTATAGTGAGTGACAGGGACAATAGGGTCCTGAGTAATTTTTGACAAGAGCTCTTTAGGTTGAGTGGGACAGAGCTCATCCCCAGCACTAGTTACCACCCATAGACTGATGGTTAGATAGAGATAGTCAAAAAATGGGTGGAAGGATACCTCAATAATTATATAGTAGGGTAGAAAAAGGCATGGGTAAAGTGGCTACATTTGGGTGAATAATATTGCAACACCACTTATCACATGTCCATTTAGATGTCACCATTCATGGCACTCTATAGGTATGAGGCTCTGAGCTTTGTGGATTTTTTATTTAGAGATAACAGAGTAACTAAGGCCAGATATATTTTTTAGGAGAGTTAGGACATTATGAGGTCTTTGAGAGAGAACATCTAGAAGGCATAAAACCAATAGAAGTAGTATGTAGCTCAGCACAGGGTTGAGCATTCTTTTGAGGTTGGTGATATGGTATATCTCATGTTGTAGCCTTACAAATAGTCTAATCTTAAGAAGAGTGGTGTAGAGAATTTAAAGCCACAATACTATAGACCTTTTAGGATCTCCAGTAGAGTTGGAGAGGTGGCTTATGAGTTGGAATCACTGATAGGTAGCAAGGTGCACAATGTTTTCCATGTGTCTCGTCTCAAGAAGGCATTGGGACACAATGTGGTTCCTTTAGGAGAGTTACCTCATCTTGATGAAGAGGGAAAGTTGATCTTAGTACCTAAGGCCATCATTAATACTAAAGAATGCATTTTTTGAAGGAGGGTAATCATAGAATATCTAATCAAGTGGAAAAAACTGCCAATTGAGGATGCTACTTGGGAGAGTGAGCAGATTCAGTCACATCCAGATCTGAGATTACTTGAGGAAAGAAATCTTGGGGAGGGCAGACTGTAATGTCCCCTTACTCTAGATAGAGTTAGTATATTATTGAGTTCCCTTAGACTAACCATCTTGTTTAGGGAACCACTGTTGGTAAAGTATTGGATTGGTTTGTCTGTATTTGAATGGATATTAGCTTGGTTTTGGTGTGATCTTCAAATTGGCACTTTTTGGAGTGGATATGAGTGCTTAGGCCTAGACTTACTATTTTTATCAAATTAGGGTTTCTATCCATTTCAATATTTTTAATGTTGGAGATTAAGCATCTTGGTGAGACCTTTCCAACAGTCTATAGATCACTAGATTCTGAGATCATTTGGGCCTCCATTTTAAAGTCTGTAAATTATTAATGTTTATTTAATATTGGACTTTGGGTTATAATGGTTAAGTGTTAAAAATGAAATATTAATAAAGTCACTATAGTCTTATTATGGAGCACTCACTTTGGGAATTATTAAAAGTGACTTTAATTAAATATTACCTCCAAAAAGGTGAATCAACCCTCTTGAGAGAATATAAAAGCCAAAATGAAAAGAGAAAGAATTCATTCACAATTATTATTCTTGTTTTGGAGAAATTTGGTGAAGAGCTTTATCAAGGGTTTGTTGGTTGAAACCCATAGCTTTTTGAGGATGAAATCCCTTAGGAAGAACAACTCGGTGTAGGAGTGAAAGATCTCCCAAGCCAGCTTGCAGACAATTTCATTGAAGGGATTGTAATTGTGCTTCATCTATTTACATGAAAGTATTCAAGATAAAGGTTTGAAAGATTTATTAGAATATTGAAAATATATTGTTCATTATTCTAGTATGGAGGTATTCATAGGAGGAGTTAGTGGCTTGACATGAGCTTTTATTTGAGATTCCAGATAACTATACACTGTTGTGCATCATTTTCAGACCACATGAGTATTCCTAGGCATTGTACATGGCTGAAGTTGTCTTAGGAATTTGATGCTACATTAGGATCATAGTTGGAGGTCATAAACTAGTATTTTATTTTAGTTATCATGCTTATTATTGACTAAAATAAGTCTAGAATTATTGTTGTGTAAAAACAGTCCATTATATATGCATATATCAGTCCATATAATTACTTTGCATTGAATTGAAAATTCTAAAAATGTAATGTTGTTGTTGCTAATAATCAAAAATATCAATTTTGAGGGTTTTATGTCTAATTTGGAGAATATTTCATGAGTTTATGTACTAGGAAAGTAATATATTAAGTTGTTCATTTGTTGGTTTGATATTTATGATTTTAAACCCCAAACTATCGAGCAAATGTTATTTCTAGTTTGCCTAGAAACTATTTGACAAAATGTCCCAACTGTCAAACTAAAATTAATCGAGCAAATTCACAAAGCCAAAGCTCATATTGGGTGGGATAGTACAACAAATGACCCCCTTTTAATCTAGTATTTAAAATAATCAATTAAAGGGTGAAATAAACAAATATCGTACTTGTGTCAAATCACACTTGATGTTAATAGGTATGCGCTAAGTATCTAGCTTGATCCATGCAAAACTTGTAAGGAAACATGTATAAATCAATGTCCACTCATGATAAACTTGAAATAATTTAGATCATTGAACTATTTAAAATTTAAAAGTCAAGGAATAATAAATGTATGTGTATGTGAACCAAGCTCCCATTGTTGAACTCATTTGTATAATGTCATGGGGTGATTATGCCCCAAGGATATGCGGCATTTAAAAATATGTGTTGATAAGTATAAATGTCTCAACTCCCATTAGTGACTGAAAAGTTTTAGAAGTCAAATGATGCAATAACCTCGACTACACTACAAAATATCATCATAATTATTTTTGGTGGAAACCTATATGAGGTTCACATGTAAAAGATGGAGCCCCATAACAATCTCTTATGTAAAAATTTGGAACCTAGCATCATGTTTGTATGTGAAATAGAAACTTTAAATCAACCACTACAAACAAGTTTTAGATCCAAAGTGCTTACATAGGACCATCGATCCCCAACATAAAAATAGAAAAGTACATGTATGAAAAACATTCATGCCCTCAAATTTGATCCATTTTTACCTCGATATGATATAGAATACCATACTTTATATGTCATTCTGCTCTATTTGATCCATATAACATGATAATTCTACTCAATCTGATCCATGTAACCTGATAAATCTACTCAATATGATCGATGTAATATGTCTTATCATGTTGTATAATCTACAAATTGTTCCTCAATTTAGTTAAAACATGTCACATTTGCATCCCATATGTCTAAATATGTCAATTTATCCCATTCTAAATCTCAATTTGTCCTATCTAAATCATGTAATGTGACTAAGAATCTAAAATATTTGTCAGTCAAGGCCTAAATCTCTATAACAATCCCATTGATATGTCCCCATTCTGAGGTGAGGGATAAACTATACAAATCACTTTTTATAAAATATAAGAGGTATAAACATCATGTTATATATAAAAATGTAATCATATAAATAATGTATGCTAACATGATAAGGCTATGCCATCATATAAATACTTTATCATTCATACATATATAAAACATGTAACCTAAGGCATACAAGTGTCATATCAAGTAGAATAATAATTAGGCATACAATAATTATCATCATAGTTATAAGCAACACATAAGATTCATGATAGAAATAATGACATCGCATACAATAGAATAATGTGTGATAGTAATCATGTCACCAAGCTTAGCAAATAGTCATAAATGTATCCACACATATACATATGCAATGCCATGATCATGATGCACAAAAACACTTAAGACATGACTTGACTTTAACTTGACATAGACAACATGACCATGACATGGACTAGAGGATCATGGACACCACTGGCACATGAAACAACAACACACAATCAATGCACTCATATAAATAATTAATAGTGCACATAATAAATACACAATGTAATAATCAATGATCATACATAGAACATGCAATATCACACACAAAAATCACCACTTGATGTCATACATAATTAATGATCACACCATGTAATAATCATCAATATAAAACATGCATAAAATAAGTAATGATATTCTACATAATCAATCCATGTCATCATTGGATATAACAAGGTACAATATCCATAGAATAACACCTCAAAGAGTTTATGCAAGAATAGGCCATGTATAACTAAACTAAGTAGCTCAATATGATAATTGGAGTGGTCATGGAAATATATAACCTGGAAAGGTGTTCCAAGATTCCCTAAGTATAGGCATGCCCCCAATCTATAAAGGTAACCCTAGGTGTAAGGAATGTTTTGCATCTGTATATTTGTGTATCATATGTAACATGTATGTCTTACATCCCACTCATGTATATTTTGAAAATCAAGTGTAGAAAATAAATATGTAATTTACTAATTATATGATAAATAACCTAAATCAAACATGTAACTAGCGAACTATGTCATATATTGGTCCTCATTTTGAATTTTTAGATATTTTTTGAATTTTTAAACTTTGTTTATTTTTTAATATTATGAGATGTTTACGTGTAAAAATAACATAAGTGCATGATTTTCAAAGTTTTTTATTCAATTTAAGCCAAACAATAAACCCATATGCCCAACTTCTCTATAATCTCAAATGGTCTCAACAAATTTGACTTGAATTTACCTTTGCTTTCTTTCTCTACATTGGTATTCTTTTGATTTTCTTTTAACACCAAGTCACCAATTTCAAATTCTTGATTTTGAATCTTATTATTATATGAGTTCTCAATGTTATTTTTATGTACTATGTTATGTTTGATAGTTTGTATTCATCTTTCAACCAACATTTCTAACTCATGTAATTAGTTTTCATGATGCTTGTTATCTTTGATGATATGTTTTTGAGAAACATGCAAGGATGGTATTTCTAGATATAAATTTAATATAGCTTATGCTCCATAAATAAGAGAATAAAGATTAACCCCTATTGGCATGAAAATACTCATGTGATATTCCCATAAGGCATAAATAATACAATTATGCTAATACTCACCATGCTTTGCAATTGCTTAACTTAATATCTTAACAATTGTCTTATTTATTGCCTCTACTTGCCCATTTCCTTGTGGATAATAAAGGGTGGAAACTGTATGATGAATTTTATTTTTGGAACAAATTTTATTAACCATTAAATTTTATTAATCTTATTCTTGAAGGATGGCCCATTATTTGTAATGATGGCTAAAGGTAATTTGAATTGTAAAATGATATTAGTCATTAAAATTTGGCATATGTCCTCCCCTGTAGTGGATTGCAATGAGATTGACTCAACACATATTGTAAAATATTTTATAGTAGTGGTAATGAAATTGTATCCTTATGATGACTTTGGATTTATTTTTCTTACCAAATCAAATCCCCAAAGAGAAAATGACACTGGTGATATAATAGGTTGTAATTCTTGTGAAATTGCATAGCTCAAATTACACATAATTTTGCATGTTCTTGACATTCTTGATCCAGTGTAGGAAAATAATGGGATTAATTTTCCACTGAAGTGCCCCCCACATTCAATATTGTGTACCTCTTGTAATGCTAACTTGGCATTCTCATAGCTAAAACATTGAAGCAAATGTCCTTCTATTTTACCTTATTTTGGATTGGCATGATCTAAATTTTGACACTTGGAAAAAGGAAACTTTGGCTTGGCTTGAGTACTTTAGAATTTGGTTAGGACCTACTCCTTATTACTAATGGCTGATTTGGAAAGTATATGGTAGTCCCTTAAATGCGTATAAATTTATAGATGTATCTTTGATGAGTGCTAGATAGTTCTACATATGGAATATGTTTAGAAGTATTATGTATTTATTCGAGACTCTATGGGTATTTTATCATGTCATTAGCATACAACATGTATGGGACCTATGAAGATAGTTTGAATTTGAAAAATGCTTGTTACTTGGCATGGGGATGGATTGGTCAAAGTTGGATGCTTGTAAAATATCGTAGGCATGTGAGTCTGACATACTTGTGTGAAAGGTAGGAATAATGATATGATGATATGTAGATAGTCTTATTGACATGTATTTTGACATAACCAATAATAGGTAGGGTTTTGCTAAGCTCTACCTCTCTTGAAAGGAGATTCATGAGAATCTCCCCAAGGTTTATATCTACTTGGTCTAGGCACACTGATCTTCACTAAATGGCTCATCATAACCATTCCATTTTAAGGGGCCAGTGCTAGACTGAATCCTCCAAACTTCATTTTAGCAGGTTTTTTGTGCTTGAACAATGTAAAAGACTATGCAAGTTTTTTTTTTAATTTGATTAAACTTACTGTAGGTGCTAAAAATAGATAAACAATAAATTATTTGAGTGTTGCCCAATTTCACATCAACATTTTCAAGGATTTACTTTGATGTGTGTGCAGTTGATTAATCATTCATCCATTTAATTTTAAATCATTCAATAATGCATTTACAAAATGGAGAATAATTATAATCAATCAAGATTAACATTAAATTCAAATTACATTCATTCAAACCCTAAATTAATAATCAATTAAAAAAATAACAAAAGAGAAGGGAAAGGGAAAGAAAATAAAAATATGTGTTATGCAAAGTGAATTTGAAGCCACTTATTGAATACAACATCCATAAATCAATCCCTCGTGTGACTAGTTGATCCAAAGCCATCACATGAATGATACAAATGTCCAAGGAGAATAATAGAATGGGAAAAAAGAGAAATGACCACCATTCACATGCGCAGATCACCAATAAACTTCCATAATCTTCTTTGAATCAAGATTTTTGTGTTTATAATAATGTTTGAGTTGATTACAATCATTTACAACCAAAATCTGCTAGCATAATGCTAGGATAACAATCTTGGGAGAGATAAAATAAAAGAAAATGCAAAAAATACAAAGGGTCTAGCTCCAAATCTCTTATGGAAGAAAAAAAGCCAACCCTTAGAGTGTAAAAATGAGCCAATATATAGCAAAGGGGGCTTTCATGGGGGATATTTTCTCTCCAAAATGCTCAGTTACCACCATTAATGCCTTTAACCACTTCTTTCTCCTTCTTCTCCCTCCAAATTCACCACTTTTACTATCCATTTCCTACAAGATAGACCAAAAATGAGTTAAAACAAGCAATTAAAAGAAATGAACAGTAAAATTGACATAAAAACATGGATAGATTTTTCCACCGTGAAAATCAAGCAAAATTAAAGGTATCATTGTATCTATGAAAGAGTTAGCTTTCTAGCAACATGAACGGGTTTAGAAAATGAACATTGAGAACAAAAGTTGTGGTAAAAAAATGGAAGGCAAGTCAAAAATATCCCCTATAGACCCATTTAGGCTTTTGGGCTTAATCAGGGAATGTTATTATTGATTTTTGAAAAATTATAAATCCTAGTGCTAATTAGGGTTTGGAAGCCTGAATAGCACTAGAAGGCATTTTTATAACACTCACAAACCCAATAGGGTCTTTTCCCCTAATTTATATTATGTTTTGGTGGGCTTTTTCAACTTAGGGGGTCCAATACCTAATTGGGGTTTGGACCATCGGTTAGGTCTTCACATTTTAAGTTACAGGCTTCACATTATATCTAGGTTTTAAATCTATATAGCATTGAAACCAACCTATCCCCCCTTCATAGATCTATTCAAGGTTTTGATTCTCAGTTAGGTCTATGGGGAGTCTTCAAAGCTCCCTGATACCTAGTCAGAGAAAAAACCTTGACTAACGAAGGACTCGATGCCCAGATCATATAACGACCTAGTTGAGGATTTGATCTTTGAATATAACTAGATACTCGACCACTCACTATTCCTAACCTAATCATGATTTAAATTCTAAAAAAAACTATGCATCCCCCTCATAACCATCCTAAGACCTAATCATAGTAAAAACTCTGACTGTTAGCAAAGGTTGCTAGAAAACTCCAAAATATGGTAATTACAGGGACACCTTGTGTAATAGAAAGTAAAGATAAATAAAGTTTAATATTGTAGACTTACAAAACATTGTTTAAATATGGAAGTGCACTATTGAATAGAAACACAAAAATAACACATAGAAACAAATGGTATAACCATAACGAATTACATATTTAAAGGCAAACAAAGTACTCACTGTGTAATGAAGATAAATAAAATATTCTTAGGAAAACCATAACATAAATATTTCATTAATCTCTAACACACATTGGAACCATCTTTCATTACATTTGAGTGATATATATAGAACATTCCATAGCATTGTCTCTTTACATTCTAGTATTTCAATATGCAACAAGGAAAGACTCTATGTATTCTCTACTCTAGTTCATATGTTTACAAGGTTACATACATCTAAAATACTATACAAAAGACAAAATCATAAACTTTATGCACGTGTCCAACCAATTATGCTTTGTGATTTTGGTGACCTTGATCCATACCCAACACTTTATTAGACTTAAATTATTGTCTCATCTTGAGACAAAGTTGCATCTTGAAGTTTGCTCTGAACTTGAGAGGATGACTCATAAACATTGGTCACAATTATCATTCCATGTGTCATTTACCAGTTTTCACCCATTGTGTACTATTTAGCCACCCTTTTGAGTTTTCAACTAACATACTAGCCTACCACCCTTTCAAATTTTCAATAGACTAGCATAACTAGGTGGTCATCCTTTATGGGTTTTAAACCAATTGTGAAATTTGAAAAATTGTGGTGTGTAATACCTACTAGGAGGTTTGTGGTGTGATTAGAAGTGGTTACATAGGAGGTTTCTCTACTATTGGTTTTATTTATGGTGAGGCTAGATCTGTTGAGTGCATAGGGGTCTACTAGTGGGGTCTATTATTGTTGAGTTGTTATTTGTGTCTATGCAACTATCTTCTTCTATTATAGGACTTGTTGGATTTGTTGGGGTGGAATAAATTGAGTTTTATCCACCAGTTGAGTAATGAAAACATTGACATGTGAAAGATCTTGCTTTAACATCTTCCAGTCTATCATGGCTTCACACACCAAGGAAAGTAAGATGCATAGTGGAATATGGATCAACATCAAATTTTGCACATTATCATCTTTTGGAATAGATATTAGTGATTTTGCATTTGATATCTTTAGTTAAATATCCCACAACATCTCATCTAATTGGTCTGCAACTATTTGATCTTGAATGCCCATAAATATGTTGCACATTGTCTCATTATGCCAAGCCTAAAGCTTTTGCATGGCAGTGTCCCTATAATCTAGCATTTTCTTGAGTGCACTACTCATTGCTTTTGTAGTAACCATTTGATCATCCATCATGGCTTTGGATTTATCTATTGTATCAAACTCTGATTGCACAGTAGCCAAGGATTTGTTGAGATGCTGCCTCTAGTTCAACATTCCTTAAACTATATGTTTGTCTTAGTGCATAATAATATCCAATACTTGTTCATATTATTCGAACAATGTAGAGATTGAATTTATCTCTATCCTTAAAGCCTTCCCTTATGTATGAAATGTTTATAGGTGTTGTGTAGCTAACCAGTCCTTAGTGAGTTATGGCAATAAGGTCATGAGTTAATTGTCCTCATACATGACCTGGTCATTGAGAACTTGTGTAACTAGCATAGGACAAGTGTTATTGATTATCTTCCTTGCCTTTGTAAGTTGGTTGTTCAATTTTGATTTTTCCTCTCATAGCTGTAAAAATTCTTGCTCCAAGTTTAATGCCTTTTACACAATTAACTCTTGAAAGTCAACGGTGCCTTCGATTTGTTTGGATAGAGGCAACTTAACAACATTCAAAGATGTTTCCATAGTAGTGGTTACAAGTATCATGGATGTAGTTAAAAGTGTTGCAGGGGTTTGTGTAAATTGAACCAAAGGCAATGAGAAAGTGGTGCATTAGGTGGATGTTGTGGGCACATCCCACAACCACTACGTTGCAATTTTATGTTTTAGCTATGAAACCTCCTCTCATGGACCTACTTGCTCTTCGAACTTGTATTGTGCTACATGCTCTGCATCTTCCTTTTCTCTGTCCTCCTTTTCCTTCATGACTTTATCTTTAGCTTCAGCCTTAGATTTAGCCTTCACCTCAGCTTGAGATTTGGCTTACACCTCAGCCTTAACCTTAGTTTTAACTTCAACTTTAACTTTGGCATCTACCTTAGCTTCAGCCTTGACTTTATCCTTAGTTTCTTAGGCTTTCATTGCACATTTGACTTGCTCTTCTTTTTTGCATTGCTCCTCCTCAACGTTAGCTTTATCTTTGGTTGCTTACTCAGTAGTTGCTTATTTGGCTTACTCATTTTTGGCCTTTTGTTCGGCATGAGCCCTAAATTTTGCCTCTTCTTCATATTTCTTTCATTATATAGCCTATGATTCCTATTATTTTCTTTGCACTTGCTCCTCCTGCTTCCTTTTTACCTCTGCTTTTGTGGCCTACTTCTTCCCATCCTCTGCTTCCTCAAATCACTTCTTTATAGCCTCTGCTTCTTCAGCTTACTTCTGGTGATTTTCCTCTAGATCATGTGTTTGTTGCATAGTTTCCTATTCAAGAGCTAGTTCTAACATAGATCTTTCTTGAGGCTCCTCCCTGACTTCTAGGATGTCAAGTTTGATAACTACTTTAGTCTCTTCAACTGATCCTGATTCCATAACCTACCTCTATGCACAAATGTATTTTTTTTGGATGTGGCTAGAGGATTGAGGATTTGATTTTAATTCTTCAAAGCTTGAGTTAGATATTATTGTTGTGATCTTTGTGATGGTTATACACTAATCATAACTATTGGTTTCCCAAAAGACACCATTCTTTCCCTTATAGTTTGGGATGGTTGAGCAGATGGGTGTGTGCATGGTATACACATCAATGATTGTGTTGGGCTTTCCTATTCTAGTATATCAACCTCTACATAGTGGATGATCTTGTAGTTAGATCTACTTGAAATATTTTTGTTGCCAACTTGTGTTACACTACTTCTTGACCTATAGTATTAACAATGATAAAGGGCATGGGTTGAGTAATATCAACCTAGAGGTCTTGCCTTACCTAATTATGCACTTGGCATGTGCACATTTCCTTCCAAAAAATAATTTATTTTCTTCTTCCTTGTTTTATAATTCATTACTAATTTCTTTTAGCATAGTCTTCAAGACTTCCTACTCATCCACTCCTAGTTCTTCTAGGTCACACTCACCTGCTATCCTTTAAACATTTGGATTATCTAACCATGAATTTGTTTTATGCATCCTCTTATTTGATTGCAGTGGTGAGGTTCATCACATAGGTGCCTTTATTTTTCCTTTATCTTGCTATGATGAGGTTGATTATGTTTGTAGTGGAGCTTATGGTTATGATTGCTATTGAGTTTCTGCCTATTCTGGCATTGGTTGTTGTCCTTCTGGATGAATAGATCATAAGGGTTGTACAGACCTCATAGCTAAAGATTTTTACCTCCATACTTTTGCTCACACATCCAATAATGTGATGAAAAATGGCATTATGGTCATAGTTGGAGTTGCTAGCTCATGCACTTTGATTTGTACCCCATAGTGTAGTTTTGTTATTGATGCATGTTACCCTAGATATTGTATGAAATCTCAAGGGATTCGAGGGTGTGAATTGATTAAGTCCAGGGCCTTAATCCATCATGTGTTGAACTTGCCCAATCATTCATAATATTAGCCTATTATAGTCCATGTGATGTTTGTAAAGGTGATGGTAGGCCAAAAATCTACTAGGACATCAACAAGTCCTTTTGGGGATTTCCATTATGTAAAAGATGAAATCAAAACCAAAAACTAATATTAGAAAGTCTATGAAGTACTTGCGATTACCTTCTCAATATTGGTAGTTAGCTCTAATGTCAAAAACTCAATCTAATTGAAATATTCATGTAGGCATATCATATGATACGTGACATCGATGACACCCTTTATTACTTACTTGGCTTGCCTTGTTATCTACCAAAACCTCTTTATGATGCATTCGACCAAAATCCACATTGAAGTATTTGTTGTGGACTCAATTAGTACTCCTCTACCTGCCCTAGTTGTGTATTTCTCCTTGATGTCTGAATGAATGGGAGGCATGGTGGTCTTGTATGTCAAAAGGGATTTGTGATAATTTAGGAGACCTATAGCTCATGCCATATCTAGGACATCGAACCAAATTATAATATCTTAGGATAAATTAATATCCCCTTAGTTACATTTACTCAGGAGGGTAAGCATCACCTCATTAAGTTGACCAAATATAGGTGACTTGATTGATCTTTTGGTGTCTAAATGTTGCAGTGGATGTGGAAGCATTAGGGCTCCAAATCATGTAGGATCTTAAGGCTTAGGAGCAAACAAGGTTGCTTCTAATTGATCCATGAAGTTGAAAGGGTCAGGGTCATTGTATTTAGTTTGTTGTAGATCTATGCCAATTCCCATCTCCTCCTACACATATGGAAGTGGGATCAATAGTGGACCTCGCTCCATCATTGTAGTTGTTACCTAAGATGAAGATGTAATTTGCTTTCTCGAGCTCTAAAATGTAATTGGTGTACTTGAAGATGTTTGTAAAGAAGATCACAAAAATGCTCTAATTAGTAGAAGTATGTAATGTTTGTGTGTTATCCATGCCCCTCATATATATTTTGGTGCTCAATTTTGTCTTGTTGACTAATTTAAATGTGTTGACTGATTGTGCATGAGTTTTCCTTCCCAAATTTAATCTTACTTGGTGCAATTTGATCTAATAGTGACCCTTGTTCATATATAATCCTAAATTTATCTCTTGCCAGTTACTTGACATGATGTGATATTTTTTCATCTACCTTATTTATTTTATGACACCATATATCAATTGACCACTCAATCCACTTTTGGAAGAATGCAATCCATTCAAATGCCTTGTCATTAATGGTCTTGAATGACCATTATTCATCATTTTTTTGTACATGTCTTCTCACCACTGCATTCCCAGACTTATTTCATGACCTCTAATAGTTAGTGTTAGGTGTCCTTCCTTAGGTTGTCTCTAGAATTTTATCACACCTTGTGATTGTAACTACTCCTTGTTAGTTTTGATGTGTTATAATGTAAAGATACCACTATACATACACACAACCCTAAAAAAAATAAATAGATAAAAACAAATAATGTTAAATAGAAACCTAACAACATGGTGCTACTTAACATCCATCATTTTATTAACAAATTTATTGAGATTAAAGGTAATAAGGCTTAAGCCTAAAACCATTTATTCATCTCGGTAATATGGTTCCTTGTATAACTTTTAACACTATAGTACCATATTGTGAAACTTCATGTATAATATAGGGTCCTTTCCATCTAATGCACAATTTTCCCAAGAATGCACTAAACCTGCTGTAATATAACAATATTGTTTGCTCCAAATAGAATTGTTTAGATCATAATTTATGTTCATGGCATGCCTTCTAACTTGCCTTTTGTATCTCTTATGTCCATAGTTACCTTTGTCAAATTTACTCCATTTTAACCATGTCTAATAACCTTTGTTTCAAAGAGTTGTGATCATCAAGCCTCATAATTATTTCAATGTGTAAGATTATATCTATATACTCCATAGGCATTACTATTTCAAGACCATAAAAAAAATCAAATGGAGTGAAACCTATTGCACACTTGTAATTTGTTCTTTATGCCCAAAAAACCACAATAATTCAATCCTCCCAATCATCCCTTTGCACACTACAAATCTTTGTTAGCATTTTCCCCAATACCTTGTTTGATGCTTCAACCTGCCCATCTACTTAGGGATGATAATATGCATTTTTATGGTGTGATGTCATAAACTATTCAGTGAAAGTTTTGATAGTATTATTGAGGAAATGTGTTCCTATATTGCTAATGAGCTTCATCAAGCATATAGACCTTGTGATGATATTTTCATATAGGAACTTGGTAGGATCCTTCACACCATAAATTTAGATCATAGCTACTTCCACCCATTTGGTGAAGTAATCAGTTGTAGTAATGATATACCATGCATGAATTTGCTTGCTAGGAGGAGCTATAGGCATAATAAAGTCAATTCCCCATTGTTCAAATAGTTGTTCTATGAGCATAAGAACCAAAGTAATTTCATCATATTGATTTGGCTTGCCCATTCATTGGTAGACATTGCAATGCTTAGCTACTTTATGTGCATCCTAAAATAAGGTAGGCCACTTTTCTAGCAGTGGCTTGACTTATGAAGTGACCCCCTATAATTCCTTGATGAGATTCCTAAAGAAGTTATGGTCATTCATGCTCCAGTGCTACTTTGTGCAACACGTCATCTTTGTCCAACATGTACAAAAAATGATTGATGAGACTATAAGGTATGCCCAGGTGACCATTTGATTTTTATCCCATTTCATATAGCATGTAGGGAAATTTCCTTACTCCAAGAAGTTCACAATATCTTCCATATTATCTAGGATTGCAGTAACCTTGAATAAGTGTGCATATGGGAATTAATCTTCTATTTATTATAGATCCTTCCCATTATGTAACCTACTCAAATGATCTAGCCACAAAATTTCTCAGCTTGACTTAACATTGATGTAAAATTAAATTTTTTGAAACAAGATAAGCTACCAAGATATCCATCCTCCCAATATCGACTTGTTAACTAGGTAGTGTAAGGCCTAATGATTCGTAAAGAACTCAAATGATTTAGCCAAAAATTAATTCCAAAACTTTTGTAGCACAAACATCATAGCTAATGCCTCTCTCTCAGTAGTTGTATAGTTTTTTTCAACAGCTAATAGCTTCTTACTGGAAAAATGTATGGGATGATCCAACCCACCTTCACCTAGTTGTACTAAGACAACTCCTACTACAGTACCAAAAGCATCCACATGCACATGGAATGGCTTCTTCTAGTTAGGAAAAATTATAATTGGTGTTATTATTAGCCTTTATTTTAACTTAATGAATGTTATTTGGTATTTTTTTATCACTCAAACCACGTATCTTTGCACATCATTTTCTCCATTGGCACCGATATGGCTATGTACCCTTTCATAAACTTTTTGTAGCTTATATGGATTTTGTTGGAGGTGACATCCCTACTATCATAATAATATTAGTTAGACCAACCAAAATACCATTACTACATAAATGGATGATTAGAATACCAAAAGGTGTAAAGAACAATCACTTCTTTAAATTCAAAGTAATACAAAAAGTGCAATACTACTCTAGCATTAATCTCAACTTTGATAAATTTTCGTTATACAAAGAGAAAAAACAACCCAATCATCCAAAGAAACTTCCAAAAAGTCATGAATGAAGTGTTTGAATGAATCTATTACATCCTTATAAAACACTATCGATGTATTCTTTAGGCCAAAAGTCATTACCTTATATGTGAATGATCCCCATTTAGTTACGAAGGTAGTCTTAGCTTGATCTTAATTTATGATCAGAATCTGATGGTATCCACTGAAGCCTTCTATGAATGAATACACTTCATGCCCTATAATAGATTTAAGAACTTCATCCGTGAATGGTATGGGGAATGGGTCATTGATGCAGGGATCATTGAGTGTGTGGTAATATCCACAAACTCAAATTTCCCCTATCTTCTTTGGCTACACAGCTATAAGGCTTACCCATTCTTCTTTTTAAACTAGATAAATAATTGTCTATATTTTCATCCAATTAAGTTCAACTTTTACTTTGATCTTCATGTCGAGATTGATCATGTATGGGCACTTTTTGATGGGTCAAGTGTACTCCTTCAGTTATATATGCATATCCCCCAAAGATGGATCCACACCTTTTAATTTAGAAAACTTGGTTGGAAATACATCTTGATAGTTTTAGAGTAATTGCAAAGCTTCTGAGATTTGTTCTTGTCCCCAGTAGTCACCCATAGTTGAAAACTTAGGCAAATCCTCTATTCCAATGTTTCCATCAATATTTTTCAAGGGTTCCTAATATACTTTGTTGGATTCACTACGTAGAAATTCTTATAAGATGCACTTACCTTCCTGTTGTGGAATGTTTATGTTTTCTTCTTCAACTTTCTATGCACTTTGAACTTGTTTTATTTCAGCTTCACATTTTATTTTAAATAAATCCTATATCTATATCTCCATCACTATCAATAGATTTTATCAATTCATCTATTATTATATTACATGGATTAATACGAGTTTATTCTTATTGACCAGACTTATAATTGTGATGTGCCAAATTCAAATCCTGCACTACTTCCTACTGAGATGATGATTCAACTATAGTGGCTAAGTCTTCATCTTGTCTATGACATAGAAAGATTTTGAGTTCCTGTAAGGCATTATGCACTAATGAATTATCATCTTTGAACATAAAAGTTTGAATGAAATCTTGTTGCACTTGCACCTAATGCTTGGTCTCTCTCCTATGCTCTTGGTACATATACGAAGCCATTCGTAGAGGTGCTAATGTATGACAAAAAATGTGAACCCAATGCCTTAGGTCTACTCACTATGTAGTCTATATATCTAGAGACTAATGAATGCGCAACTCAGGATATTGACCTTATTAGAAGAAATGCCATTTTGATTTCATAGTAGCTGATAGTTAAAATCTTGCACATAAAAATTCATATGCTTCTTGTTGACATTTTATCCCAAAAATATCATTACATCTAATACCATAAGGGAGACCCCCTTTATTTTTAGGAAGAACCTTGAAACCCCCTGTAAAACCCATCTTTCCCTTTTTGCTTTACATAATCTAGAACTTTGGATGCAATTTGCACTAGTGCAAATTGCTTCATGGGTTATAGATCTTGTGAAGCACCCATTTTCCAAAACTAGTAGAATATAAAACTCACCATGCACTTTGCACATTGTCAGAATGTTTAAAATTCATAGTGGGTTCTATATCCCACCATACACCCAGTGGGTACAATCCAAAACTCGACATTTATTTGGCACATTTTTGCAATATGCAAAGTGCGTGATGGGATATAGACCTTGCTAAACCTATAACCCCCCCTTTTCATAGAACTTAGAACTATTGGTGCACATTTCACATTATGAAACATGCAAAGTGAATGATAGTCTTCATCTTCTACTAGACCACCAAACCATAAGATGCAGAACATTGAGTGCATTTTGCATGTTTGCAAATGTACAAAGTGTCTCGTGGGTTTCACCTTCCACTGAACCTATCATTTATTCCTGAAAAAAGTGGGATTACTTCAAGAAGGTCCAACCTTTTCCACCAACCACCATAGTTACAATTAATGCATGGGTTTTTCTATAAAAACTAGGTCATTTTATGAATTGTTTATCATTTGGAAAATTGCTATGTGCATCCTCAAACTCCTGCAAACTCTTAAGGCTTCATAGAAAGTAGACCTACCTCAAGTAACTTCCACTTCCACTAGAGATATGTTGTGATTCAAACACCATAGATGCTTGATGTGCTTCCATCACGTCATAGTTTTGCTAGAACATTTACCTACTTGAAACACCTTCAAGTTCCACTGGACAATTTAGCTGCTTAAAACACCTACAAATCCCACCAACTTTTATGGTTGGTTTTTTGCAAGTAATAACTTCAATCTCCATACCTCCTAAGGAGATAAATTTCAAATACAAGGGAAATAAGGTTATTGCAACAATAAATGGATCACTATGAAATAATCAGAGACAAAAGGAAAATATTGAAGGAACAGATCAATAAATATGAAGGAAAGAATTATTTTATGTTCAACCAGATTGTGAAGCTTCTAATATCTACTCTTGTGGGCCCAATCCAGTATGAGTACAAGATATTTTTTAAGCCTTTGATGTATATATAAAGAAATTGTAGGCTGAGAATGAAAAGAAAGCTGAAGAAGTTTTGAACATTGATTAATCTTTCCTCTCTATTGAATGTTTTCAAATGAAACATTGTAAGTTATAATTTCATTACAAAGGTACAACTATGTTTTTTTAACTTTTTTAAGAAAGAGAAAAACATATTTTACACTTTATATTTTTGATAATGTGAAACTTGTAAAAAGTTTAAGTGCAAATCACACTTTCTATTTTGACAAGTATGAATTGATAAAAGTGTAAAAGCATGAGGTGCAAAGTGCACAATTCATTTTGGCAAAAGTGATAAAGACTCAAAATGTTGTAAAAGTCTCACTTGGGTTTTGCAAGTTAGTTTTTTTTGCACAAAAAAGTAACTTGGAATTATTTTCAAAGTTATCTTTTGTTTTGAAAGACCTGTTCTATTTTGGGTGCCTCTTTTTTGCATGAACAAGCTATTTTGAACCACTATTAGATGAAGAAGTATTGCATGGAGATTTTAGTTCCATCCATGACATACCATGCCATGCTATGTCTAAGATCATGCCCAACTCATGCATGCCATTTTATAGCTGTTCCAAAAGTCCAAGAAGGCAAAAATAGAAGAAATCTCCTCTTTTGCATGAGGGGTTTCAGATTTGCATGATTTTATTTATTGGTTGTTCAAGTTTTGTCAACTACATCTCATTTATGAGAGATTTTGTTTAAAAATGGTCAGACTTTGTGTCCCAATCTATCTTTTTACTGCTAGTTATATTTTATACATTTTGAATGTATTTACTACAAGCTATAACCTTTAAAGCGAAATAAAGTTGAAGATTTGTTTCTCTTGTCTATGAAATCTCTTTGTGTGTGAGTTATTTGACTATTTGTGGAAGCTTTGCCTCTTTGTTTCAATTTTAATAAATCAATCTATGGTATTTTAGCCTCTTAAAAATATTGTTTGGAATAAAGATCCTTTTCCCTTTTGTGAAAAATACCTAAAATACTACCTTTGATTTCTCATCCATATAAGTTTGTGCTGAAATAAATTCAATATAATTTTTGATCTATTATGTTTGTCAAGCAAGCATTAAGGTTCACTATAAAACATTTGGTTCAATCACCATATTTTTAGTTTTCTATAAATTTAAATTCTTCAACCCTTTTCCCATTCAAAACGCTAGTTTAGGATCAAAAATCACTAAAGATCAGGATTTTCACAAAACTAGTATTTTATCTATTTGCATCAGATTTAGTGAAAGGAAGCTGACCTTTTCCAGAGATTAACATCAATTCACCAAAGTCTCATGGCCTTGGAGGTTTTTTCCATTTTATCATTAGGCACTTGCACAACAAGCTTCAGAATCAAGATACATGCAATCCTATGTGATAATAGTTTTGGCATGCTTGGTGGGACCTTATTGCGTTCTGTACCTAACTAAAAGGTTTTTGGTGTTACCTTTCAATGAAATCAACATTTAAAGGCACATTTGCAAACACCAATGGTGACTCCACTATAAATATTAGTGGGTATGAGCAATGCAAGTGCCTAATCACCATCATTTGGTATGTATGATCACCCTTTTGATCAAAATGCATGTTCCTTCATCCCTTATCCTTCATATCAAGTTAGCAATTTTCATGGATTTACACCAAGTGGCCCTCAAGGTTTAATGTATCAACCTTATTAGAATTTACCTCTCCCTACTCAACCTAAAATGAGCCTTAAGGAGATGATGCTTGATTTTGAGAGAAAATTTAGAGAGGTTGATAGGGAGGAAGAGTATTATAGGTAATAACAGAATCTTGAACAATAAGCTTATGTTCAAGAGTGGGAATTGAGGTTTCAAGAGGAATGCTTGGTTATGTAAGACCAAGTTAGAAAAAAAATGATTATAAGTTGTTCCTGAGAATGGGAACAACCAACCCTAGACCCTAATTTCCCTCTCCTACTCCTGTTCATGCTTAAACCCAACCCCCTAATCAACCTTGCCAAATCTCATGCTTATTAGCTGAAGAACATGAAACCATCCCATCTTAGATCCTCTCTTATGCCAATGACCATAACTATGTCATATACTCTCTTACGAAGCCACCCTCTCCCACACCCATTTAGGAAAAGGAAGAGGTGGGTAAATCTTACACATTCCCCTCATGGAAATTAATCAAAGAGGCCACAAAGTAGAAAGGGTAAGTGCTAGCTGAGGTAGTCCAGGAGGCAGTTCAAGTAGATGTGTTATCTCAACTTAATGAGCTTGCCATACCAAAGCTTCAAGACTCTCCCTCCCTTCCCCAAAAACGACCTAAAAAGGCCTTAAAGGTCCTTAATTATAAGGATACTCTCCTGACCTACAAGCAAGGTGAACTTATTTACCCTCCCACCATCTCTCTCATGAAGGAGGAACCTATTTTACAAAGAATAGAGGAGGATCTTGTAATCAAAGTTGAGCCTGAAGAGGACAACATAAGTTTCTATGATGAAGAGATCATGATAGGTAGTCCACTTCATTCAAAAAGGGAAGAGTCAGGTTTTGATTAGGCTCCTTGGCATGGTTTTGATGAATTAGAGCCTAAAGGTAGTACTGATGCCTTCATATTTAAATAGGTATGTATTCAGGTTGAAACTAAGAGTAAAAGGGATTTTGATTTATTCCAAAAGCTTCCATTTGATGTGGTTGCATATGAAGATGACCAAGGTATAGAGATTGGCATAGGCCATTAGTTAGTTAAAGAAGAGAAGGAAATAAAGAATAAGGAGGATCAAGATAAAATATGGCAACAACTATACCATGACTTCGTGGATGTGGTAGAGGTTCTAAACTAGCTTATGCCTCCTTCAGAACATGAAGATGAATTTTCCAATCAGGTTGAAGATGTTAACCAATCTCAAGATGAATTATCCATTGAAGGAAGTACTGATGTCTTTAAAAATGAAGAAGAATGGTTAGACCAAGAGCCATAAGAACATGACATTTTGGGCCTTAAGTGGATTGATGAACTACCATATGGCTCCTTTCAGAGTAAGTAAATAAAAAATGGTGTTGAAGCTGGCATTATCTCATATGACCAAGGGGAAGCTGCTTTTTGGGATGACTTAGAGATTTTATACCTAATCCTAACCAATCAACAAAACACCAGTTCAAAGGAGCCATCACATGTGATTAATTTAGAGCACAAATTTGAGCCATTAAATGAGGAGATTACAAGAGCCCCTATAGTCTAATTTGGAGAAAACCTTGAAGAAATGGACTAATATGTCTACATTGGAGATATGTTTTTACCATTTCATCCACTTAAGAGCATGCCAAAATAATCAACAATCAGACATTTCAACTCACGTATCTTAAGCTCTCAAAAGCAAGGTGTTTTTCATCCTAGTTTATCACAAGTGATGCTAAATCTTTCCCATTTAACCTAGGTGGAAATTTCTTGTCAATATCAACCCTATACATATTATAATAGTTTTCATGTTTTCCTCTAAGTGACTTTATGCACATTTTTTTAGTAGGTTAGTTGTGTTTTTTAATAAGTGCTTCTGTATAAGTCAAACTCGTTAGGAGTTATTACCTTAGGTCATTGTTTTTCCTATTTTGTTTGTTGGTTTTTTCCTATTTTGTTCATTTTTAGGAAAATCCTGTTTGTTCTCCCTAGGTTATTATTTTTTCAGAATAAAAATTGATTCCATGTCCCAATGTCTTAAAAGGCTACTGAATTGAACATGATTATTAGGCAATCATTTTGCAAAAATTACCAAAAATGTTGATATTTTTGTCCCAAAAATATCATTACATCTAATACCCTAAGGGAGACTATATTTGTTTTTTAGGAAGAACCCTATAACCCCCAGAAAAACCCATATTTCCCTCTTTACTTTGTAGAATATAGAACTCTGGATGTAATTTGCACTAGTGCAGATTGCTTCATAGGTTTTGGATCTTGCAAAGCACCCATTTTCAAAAATTGATAGAATTTAGAACTCACCTTGCACTTTAAACATTTTCACAACATGCAAAATACATGGTAGGCTCTAGATCCCACCATACACCTAGCTGACATAATCTAAAACTTGATGTGCACTTTGCACATTTTCACAACGTGAAAAATGCATGATGGTCTTTAGATCTTGCTAAACCTTTAACCCCCCTTTCCACAGAACCTAGAACTCTAGGTGCACATTACACATTATTAAACATGTAAAGTGCATGATAGTCTCTACCTTCCACTAGACCACCAAACCATGGGATGTAGAACCCTGAGTGCACTATGCACATTTGTAAATGTGCAAAGTGCCCCATGGGTTTCACCTTTCATCAAACCTATCATTCATTCCTTGGGAAAGTAGACTTGATTCAAGCAAGTTCAACCTCTACCACCAACCACCATAGCTACAATTAATTGAGGGGTTTTTCCTATAAAAACTAGGTCATTTTACAAATTGTTTATCATTTGGAAAATTGTTATGTGCGTCCTCAAATTCTTGTAAACTCTTAAGCCTTCATGGAAAGTGGATCTGACTCAAGCACCTTCCACTTCTATTAGAGATCTAACATGATTTAAACACCGTGGAGGCCCAATGTGCTTCCATCACCTCCTAGTTCCATTAGAACTTTTTCTTGATAGAAACACCTTCAACTTCCATCAAAGAATTTAGCTACTCAAAACACGTACAAATCCTACCAACTTTCACAGTTGGTTTTTTGTGAGCTATAACTTTAGTCTCCATACCTCTTAAGGAAATGAAGTTTAAATCTAATGAAAATAATTTTATTATAGAAATAAATGGATCACTCTGAGATAATCAGAGATAAAAGGAAAATCTTGAAGGAACAGATCAATAATTATGAAGGATAGAATTATTTGATGTTTAAGCAAATTATGCAGCTTCCAATATCTAATATTGTGGGCCTAATCTAGAATAAGTACAAGAGATTTTTAGAGCCTTTTATTTATATACAAATAAATTACAGGCCAAGAATGACAAGAAAATTGAAAAATTTTTAGACATTGATTAATCTTTCCTCTTTGTTAAATGTTTTCAAATGAAACATTGTAAGTTGTAATTTCATTACAAAGGTACAAATATATTTTTTGTAACTCTTTTTAAGAAAGAGAAAAACATATTTTACACATTATATTTTTGATAATGTGAAACTTTCAAAAAGCATAAGTGAAAATTGTACTTTCCATTTTGACAAGTATAAATTGATAAAAGTGTAAAAGCATGAGGTACAAATTGCATGGTTCATTTTGGCAAAAGTGATAAAGATTTAAAAAGTTATAAAAGTCTCACTTGAGTTTTTCAAGTTTGGGTTTTGTGCATAGAAAAGTAACTTAGAATTATTTTCAAAGTTATCTTTTATTTTGAAAGACCAATTCTATTTTGGGTGCCTCTTTTTGCATGAAGAAGTTATTTTTAGCCACTATCAGATGAAGAAGCATTGCATAGAGATCTTTAGTTCCAGTCATGCCATACCACACCATGATATGCTAAAGATCATGCCTATCTCATGCATGCCATTTTATAACCATTTCATAAGTCCAAGATGCCAAAAATAGAAGAACTCACCTCTTTTGCATGAGGGTCTTCAAATTTGCATGATTTTATTTACTGGGCATTCAAGTTTTGTAAACTACATCTCATCTATGAGAGATTTTGTATAAAAATGGGTAGACCCCATGGCCCAATCTGTATTTTTATTTCTAGTTATATTTTTTACATTTTTAATGTATTTACTACATGTTGTAACTTTTGGAGTGAAATAAAGTTGAATATTTGCCTCTCTTCTCTATGGAATCTTTGTGTGTGTGAGTTATTTGATTATTTGTGGAAGCTTTGTCTCTTTATTTTAGTTTCAATAAATTCATCTGTGATATTTTACCATCTTGAAAATATTGTTTTGAATAAATATTCTTTTCCCTTTTATGAAAAATAGCCTAAATAATGCCTCTAATTTCTCATCTATATAAGTTTGTGCTAAAATAAATTCAATATAATTTCTGTTCTATTATGTTTGTCAATCAAGCATTAAGGTCCAATATAAAATATTTGGTGTAATCACCATATTTTTAGTTTTCTACAAATTTTAATTCTTCAACCCTTTTCCTAGTCAAAACCCTTGTTTAGGATCAAAAGGCACTAAAGAGTGAGATTTCCCAAAACTGGTATTTTATCAGTTTACATCAGATTTAGTGAAAGGAAGTTAGCCTTCTCTGGAGATTAACCTCTATTCACCAAAGTCTCATGGATTTGGAGGTTTTTTCATTATATCATTAGGCACTTGCAAAATAAGCTACAAAATCAAGATAGGTGCAATCCTATGTGATAACACTTGCTCCTAATGAATTTCCATATTTTTGTGTATAGCCCACCAAGTTGTAGCAGTCCCTTTCAATGCAAAGTTGAGTACACTGAATCGTTGATCCACCTCCAACACATGGTGTTCAAGCTTCAATATAAAAGGATTAAGGTCCTCTATCATAAAGTATTGAGTTATGTAACATTTAATAAAAAATACCATACACAGAGGTCGTATCTCATGATCTTTTTGAGCCTAGTTCAACATATGAGTTGTCGAGTTACCACTTATGGATGATGTTGTTTCCCCAGCTAAAAAACCCTCTAGATTAGGTTATATGTAATACATCATTGTTACACCTGTATTATACATGAAATCTACTTCAGATTTCTTCGAAGAGTGCACTAGCAAAGAAACACATTTTTCTATTTGAACCTACTTGACTAGAGGCTTTATTATAACAAGCTTGTACACTGGTCTCTCTTCCTAATGCATGGTGTGTAATTTCAAAGCATGATTCTCTACATGTCACAATGTAGTTTTCCTTCCATTTGTGTTGACCTTAAACCAACTATTATCCCCATAGGTATAAGAGGACTCTGGGTCTTTTAGGATGATATACGGCTTTTTCTTAGAATTATTAATGGGTATGACCACTATCTTATTTCCTTGATGCACCTCTAGCTGATTATGCATAGTGTTAATGGTCATTTGGCCATCAACAACCCATTTATTACTTATTAAGGTAGGATAATGGGTTTCTACTATCTTCATATCAATGAACTCAAAATTTATATGTGAACTAAGCTCGACTACTTTAATCTCAACATCTTTTAGCCTTCCAATGGTATCCACCCTACCATAATCCACCAAATTGAGAGTAACTGGACTATAATTTAAGGTTGGTTGACTAATGGATTCCTAGGTTGATCATAGAATCTTATTGACTATGCTACTAAAATCAAATACCACATTCATAATCTTATATTTGACTAGTTTAATGTCCATATGAGAATCAACATCCCAAGGTTTATTAGTCTTATCACACCATACTACTTTGTCAATATGTTGTTGATCTCAATGTGCACACTTCTGAAGATTATGTAGGAGATTAGTGATTATCTATGAAATATCTTCATTGTGAAGGGTGCTGAGTAACTTCATCAAGTCTATCAGGGTAGTCACCTCACCCTCGTATCTCATGATTTTTACAATTTGTTCATATATTTGAACATCAATGGTTGCATTATTGCCTTTAGAAGCTGGTTGTTGTTGGATATATTACAAGACCTATGTAACTTGGGACATCAAATTATTTTTAGTAGAAAGATTAGGATATTTTTCCTATTGTACTTTTATAATCCCTTGATCTTGTGACATTTATAATGGTAGTAACCCTTATTATACTCTTTGTTACTTAGTGACTACTTGCACAAATGCATTCTCCTTTGGTTTCACATTAATCATGTTTACGTTACACACTGGCCTCTCCATTTGTTTTTCAAGCATTAGAAAATCTTATTAATGGTGTTGACCTTTAACTATGTATTATATGTAGTAAATTTATCTTTATGGATTAGCAGGGTAATTCCTCTCATAGTGATTATATGCTCCAAATAAATAACATTGCATAGCCAATCGAGTTTAGTGATTATCATTATTATGTCCTCCTTGATACCCCCTATGATATCCTCCCCTGTAACCTCCTCTATAACCACCTCTATTTTCTTGGTATCCCTAACCTTATGTCATTGTCTAACATACCTTCCTTGTTGGCTTTGTTGTGCATCATACCCCTAAAATTTGTATTTAGGGGAACTTGGGGCCCAGTTTTATGATTGATGTTGAAGATATGTATTGGTCCACAGTTTTTGATACTGACCAAAATAATGATAAGATGGAGATGATGTATTATTCCATTTTGTTAAAACCTATAATTGATACTAGGGTGACAAAGGCATCCATGTGGGACTACCTTGAGTTGCACTTGTCATCTCCACTTCTATTCATAGAATTTCCTACTTCACAGTCAGTATTTACTATGTTATAACTATGAAGACATTCTTAGTAATATCTTCCTTCAACTCTTGTAATGCTTGGCAATTATTTTCATCATGGGTATTGGACTTAAAAAAATTGTAAAACAAACCCTATGATTTTTTTATTAGTGCTATAAAAGATAACACTTTGAAGTCATATACCCTACTACTCTGCATATCTCACAAAACTCATTGTTTAGCTTAAGACAATTGTTTCTATGATATCCTTCCTGTCTGCACTTTGTACACCATAAACTTAGTTTAGGCTTATATTTTTCATGCATCTCATCTACTCTTCTCATGAATGTCTTGGACTCAACTTTGGAACTAGCTAAGGGAGCATCCCCATAATCCTCTATTTTCTCCACTTGCAAAGCAACATATTAAGTGTCAGCTTTGCTCAAGTACTGTATCTGTACAATAGCAAATATAATTCTTGGTCATAACCCTTATAAAAAATAAGTAGTCTTATCTTTATCCTCTAGAATGAATTCAATTTTTTTCATGACCTCAAAAAATCTTTGATCATATTCTAAAACTGGTTTCCAAACTTTTGTTGAATCTCCTTTAAATCTTGGATAGTTTACATTGTACATTTTTTTAATTTAAACTCTACTATCAATATAACTTTAACTTGCATAAAGTCTAGATCATTTAGATCCCTTTTACAAATTAAATCTAAGGCTTGCCTTAACAAATCCCCTATAATATTACATTTTTAACATCATCTGATGTTATCCATTTAACATTCCATTCCATATCGCACATTACTAAATATTGCTCTAGATTTATAGATCCATCATATGACATTAAATAAATAAAGATACTTACATTGAGTGCCATAGTTGGTATGTTTATAGTTGTTACCATAGGTTCTTGAAAACTGGAAACTATAACTAAAGGTAACTACACATTGGTGACTATGCATTGTTGACTACGCACTAGACTTCTTAGGTGTCTTAAAAAGGAATTCTGCTTCTTCTATTTTCTCCCTATCTATTGTCTTCTTTGTTTTTGCACTTATCTTTCCAAGTTTATCTATAAAAAGAATCAAACCAATCTGTATTTGTCACTTCTCTTGCACTTCTTCTTTCCAATAGTAAATTGGGCTAGGGGGATGCATACTCTTAAAATGAATGACTTCTAGTTTGAATTTATTCTAAATTTGAACTTGAACCTATGATAGTTTTGCATTCCAACCTAACTTCTTCCCAAGAACTTTCCTTCCAAGGTCCAGAGAGAAACCCTTTCATTAACTATGATCTACCTCTACTTTCTAACTTCTTTGTTGATAACTTACCTTCTTCTTCATGCTGCACTATCTCCATATCTGCATAATTTCTATCTACTTATTTATCTTCATTGGGCCCTTCTACATACTCTGTGCACTCTCTACTTCTTGCATCTTCTCTCAGCATATTTCCATCTATATCATCATCTTTATTCTTCTTTCTAGTTCTAACACTTTCTTCCCTACCTATACTCCTAGCCACAATTAATTCTAGATTTCTTATTTTGCTCCACTATCTTTGTTGTCACAGTTCCTATTCTAATCTTAGAATATTCTTCTTTCTCTATGTCTTTCACCTTCCATTTTTTGGATTAGGTTCAAGTTTCTTTTAATCATCTCATCATCATTCACTTCTAACCCACATGTACCCCCATGGTGCCTAAAATGACTACTCCGTGTTGACTGGGGTAGGCACTATGGCATTTTCCATAACCAACATCTTTATTAGAGTAGGTAGTCACTATAAAAAATTTGCCTTATTCTTTGGACAAACTGGTCTTATGCAACTTTAAAAACTATGTATCCTTACACTATGAATTCAGTAATATAACTATCAATTGTAGTCCTCATCCAATAGTCTACTGCTCAGGTCCAATTTATATCTAGGTTGTGCAGTCTGTCTAACTTTTCTTCTATCTAAACTATAAGCTCTATCCTCCTCAAGTTGAAGTAATAATATTTCACCCTAAATAGCCATGTAACTAGCAATCTAGGCAATTCACACCAAAATATTTCATAGATTTCATCATAGATATGTTCTTGGATAATATCCTTCATAATTGTTCTGACTCTCCTCACTTTTTCCTCTATAAAATTCTGGATTCTCTCATCTAGCCATATCTCTATATCCCTTTGTCTTGGAAACCATCTCAGTATATTTCATCCAAATGGTTCCATGCTCATAGCACTATTGTTATTAGAGGTTCTTGAAAAACTCTAGAACATGCTAATTATAGGGATAACTTGTGTAGAAAAGAGAAAAGATAAACATAATCTAATAATTTAGAGTTATAGAACATTGATTAAATATGGATGTGTATTATTGCAGATAAACATAGAAATAACACTTAAAAATAAGTGGTATAACCATAAAAAATTATAGATTTAAAGTCAAATAAAGAACTCACTTTTCACTAAACATAGATAAAATATTCTTAGGAAAACCATAACAAAACAATTTCATTAATCTTTAAGACACATTGTAACCATCTTTCATTACATCTGAGCACTATATATAGAAGATTCTAGATCATTGTCTCTTTACATTCCAGTCTTTTGATATGACACAAGTAAAGACTCTACATATTCTCTAGTCTATTTCATATGTTTACAAGGTCATATACATCCAAAAGGCTATACAAAAAGAAAAATCATATACTTTGTGCATACGTCTAGCCAATTATACTTTACAATTTTGGTGATTTTGATCTATACCCAACACTAACCAACACTAGTCTTGCCTTGAATGAAGCCTAACAGGCCTAATTATAGTGAAAATCCTAATTATCAGTAGTCCAACCCATGCCAAAAACCTTAGACCTATTCAAACAAAAAAAGTTTGATTATAATTAAGCTTAAAACAAATATAATGCCTAGAACTATTTGGGCTTTCGAAGCCTGATTATATATGGGGCCTTAACCATTGAAAAAATAAGGCTAAATGGCTTAGGAAAAGCTTGATTACAACTAGCCCAGGACAAAAATGACAAGGTAGATCAAATCAGACAAATTTGCAAGCTTTTTACTTGGAGAAGGAGGATTTTACAAGTACAATATGAAGGCCAAGAATTCATTTCGAGGGGAGTGCAAAACACAAAAACTACTTATGTGAGATTGATGGAATAAGTTTCAGAGGCTAAAATGGCATGAAAACCAAAATTACCCCTAGGGCAAACTGAGATATGTGTGTAAGTCAGATAATGACTGATTTGGAGACCCTACAAGTGGGATAAATGTCTAAAAAATGCATTTTCACTCAAAGAAGAAAACATAAAACTTATCCACACAAGTATGATTGAGGGGATGTAATAGGTCCCAAAGTTTCAATAGGAATGGAAATCAAAGTGAATTCCTAAAGTAACTATAGGGAGCTGAGAGAGTAGTAGGAAAGAATGCCACATGAGTAGAAGTGCAACAAAACTCTATTTCAAGGCCAAGTGTTATATAAGAAACTTTACCATTCAGACTTGGTCATCATAATGGGATAGATTTCAGGGGCTTTAAGGGAACACAAATTGAAATTATAGGCTTCAAATACAAATTAGGAGGTCAAAACCACACTGTTACACTAAGTGTAAAATATGAAGTTGAATTGCATATGCATGGTCTTTCTAATGGTGCTAGTTTTTGGTCCTAGTTTCACACATAAACTGAGACATACCACCAATGTAACTTGAGGGTTCTAAGACCATCAAGTCATGAGCATAAGTGGGAGTGAAACAAAAAGTAAAAATAGGTTCCTAGATTTTTGGGAGAATTAAGACATGTTGTGTAAGCAATACTAAATGGTGATTTTGCCAGAAAATACTTTTGCATATTTTAAAATGATAAAAACATGTCTACAAACCTAGAATATTTGGTTGAGAATATGCATGAAATATGAATGGATTTGAGAGAGGAGAATATGATAGAAACTAAAGGACCAAATTAGACATTCTCATTGACTTGATGTGTGAAAATGAGTTAATTTACCACTTCTTAGAACCTGCAAAAACAAGCTCCTAAAAATCCAATCATCAGGGTAGTGAAGTTTACCTTGAGAATGCTTGCTTAGACATTGCTCCATCACTATATTGGCATCCATACCCTAAAAAAGTTGTCTCTAATCCCATTTAAGGCCTTGCTTTACTATTGGCCAGGCATCCATAACCCTGATTGAGATTGTTCGATACCCAAAAGTGAGTTTTGTTGAAATTGATATTTTATTTTCTTTTTTTATCTTGATTTATCTTTTCTCTTTCTTGTTTAGCATCTCAATTGTGGGATGGGGACCACTATGACAAGTGAAATACATAGTTATATATTTTTCACCCTAGATCTTCACTATAGCAGGTTCATGCAGGCAAACCTAAAAATCATTAAGATGTGAATTTTGTGTTTGGTTTTGAGAGAATGTCTTCATTGGTCAAATATTTTTACCTAAACTTAATGCAACTCAAACAAATTCAAATACACATGATAGCTTAAGATTTTTAAACTAATTCAAAAATAAAATCTAAAGTTATAAACTACTCAGAGTACCTACACACTAAAACCTCACTCGAGCTATATACATATCTTATGTTCTTCATTCTTTGACCTATAGGGGAACCTATAGGGCAAAATAGGTGGGTTGAGCTAAAAAGAGACAAACAAAGAGGTTGGACAGACAAAAAAATGTAATAAAATTAGGAAAATAAAATCTAAACTGACAACAAAATTGAAAAGAAAGCAATATATAAAGTAGGAAAGGGAAAGAGAAAGTATTTACAGGAACTTGCCAGGCTAAATTAAGCCTAGAAGTAGTGTTTAAGGAACTATCCATTGACAGGAAATGGAGCATCCTCACCAGTTAGACACCTTAAGAAAAATGCATTCTCACATGATATTTTAAATATTTTATAGGGAACCAACTACAAGGCATCAAAATTGTCATGTTGTCCCTTTTTCTTGTGAACCTTATCCCAAAGAAGGACTAGATCAAAGATCCATAAGGCTTTCAATTTTGCTCACTTGTCAAACTATCATTTAATAATTGCTTGGTGTTTGTTAAAATTTAACAGACCTACATTAAAATTTTTCTCTCATTTTATCAGATTAATGAGGTGAGTTTCTATCTTATCATTCATTTCTAGGTAGTCTCTCATGAACTATTTAACATCCCCACAAGGATTTGCTAGAATAATGCAGTAATTAAAAAAACATATATATTTACACCATTTATTCTTTCATTAGATTACACCATGAGAATATAATTAGTGACCTTAACGTACTAACTAAATATATTAAACATAAGTAAACATGTAAAAATAATAGTTACTGATCACTAACATCTTATAACATAACATAACTGGATAAGGAAGCTAATTATATTAACATCCAACCACGACTGGTACAATAATACAACCACTATTGTTAATGTACAATAATAAATCAATTATATTTACAACAAGCATTATGACTCAACATAAATACAATAATATATATGATGCTCCATGAAGCTTGAGTTAATTTAACTTCTGTATCTCTGATAATCTCAAGTGTAGTCTCTAAGTAAGTACTACAGTAGGGAGGGAGAGCATCATCTAAGCACTTTTACACACCAATCACAAAACATTAATCTTCCACACAATCCCCCAAATAGGGAATGACCTTGCCTTCATAGATGGGTATATAGTGATGGTATAGGAATCTAGAGAGACATGCTAGTATCCACATGATGTAAGATTTCTATTACATGATGTGTACCATAAAAAATATATGTTCTAACATGATATTGCACAAGCATGTAAATTATGCTTATGAAATGATAATGTCCATCTAAACATTACTTTTGCAAAATTTTTCAAATAACTATTCATCTCCAAGATTAGTCAAATTCATACACAACACTTGATCAAACTACCTTCATCTAGCATTGGTGGTGCTAAGTAAGATAGTGAAGTCCATCTTACTTCTTATTTAGTACTAGCAATGTGAGATGTGGTTCACAATATTTTAACCAATCATATAAATTAATCTACTAGCAATTATAACTTAAGTTAATTACTGGAATAATCACTTTACATACATTTAATCCTTCAAACATATGAATGAATCCAATTCTTATTATTCATCACATAAACAATAATCATAACAAGTATTATTTACCAAATGGGTAAATTATAAAATCATACTATAAAGTCTAATTTCCATAAGTAAATGCAATTTAATAAAATCAAAATCTCAAAACATATAGCACATACTACTCTATTATAGGAGCAACAATAAGAAATTAACTTATAAATCCAAAGTATAATCTTTCTTTTCATTATAGCTATTGAGAGGCTTTATCGCATAAAATTAACTACACCCTAACCTTTATGTTTTTGAATTCACTATTTAATCAAAGCTATAACAATAGGTATTCATCAAATATATTCATACCTACTATATATGTATGTGAACCTAAGTTCACATATGAATATACAACATATATATTTATACACTGCTCATTATATATATATATATATATACACACACACACACACACACATATACATATATATATATATATATACATACATATATATATATATATATATATATATATATATATATACATACATACATACATATATATACATACATATATATATACATATATATATATATATATATGTATGTATGTATGTATATATATGTATGTATGTATGTATGTATGTATGTATGTATGTGTATATATATATATATATATATATATATATATATATATATATAGTTCTACCATACCATGGAATTTCAATTTATTTCAAGATTATTTTATTCAATAACCTTTTTTTGAACAAGCATATAAATTTTTAAATAGCCTCTTTAATTCCTTTAACCCTGCAATAAATTCATAATAAACTCTATTTTAGATGTGGTACACTTTTTACCCCAAAATTGTTCCACATCCATTACTCTATTTTACTCCAATACCCAAATCCATACACCTCTATTTTATACTCTCATATATACAAATTTTGTACAGTCATTTAAGGTATATACTTGTAATATTTTTAGTCATGTAACTAAATATGTATACTCATAAAACTCTAGAAATTCTTGTATTTGCTATATACCAACTGTATATATATTTAAATAAATCTAGTTTGACTAAAAATACATAGTCATTGGTTTAAATGTATACACCCTGTTCAAACATAATATCATTATTTAACTTGTTCATATTTATATCACAACCTTGTGTATGTATATATACACACAATCTTCATATCATACAATGTTTTTAAAAGATAAGACACAATAGATACATATATAACATATGTATATATATACATGTTTCATAGTTAAAATAAACTCACACATAGTTGACATATATACACATATGTATATATGTATTAGCTATTTATTGATAACCTTAAAATTTAATTAACATAAGTATAATTGTATACTCATTTTGTCACATAATACACAGATTGACTGTAATTCTATTTGCAATGTTAAAAAAAAACTTACAATTATGGCTTCAACATAATTATTTATGTTCTATGTTTCAAAAAAAAATATATATATATCTTTATATATGCCCTACTCACATATATACATAGGTCATATATGAATATATATGTACCCTACATCTGTATTATTCTTAAATACCTAAACCTTGTATATGCAGAAATATAACAATTCTGTTCATAGTTTACCTATAAAAATTTACATAGTTTGCTATCAAATCGATAGTCCACACATCAACTTCATTATGTATTTATAAAATTGAAATGATAGTATGAAGATTACTCAATTTAAACCATTTAATTTTTTTTCACTCAGACTTTGTTAATATATATCAATCTAGATCTGTATATATTCCTATATACAAATATATATCCATATATATGTATATAGGTACATGCCCATCAAATTGTTTCTTTATTTCTAAGTTCATTATATATATATTACACCCATGTATATATCTTCAAAGATTTGAAACTCAATTATGCATATATATACTACAATATCATTCACCTAGGGTTTGGATTTAAGCTAGGGCATTGTATTCCCATGAATTTAAATCCATAATACCCTAATGAATCAACACCCAAAACAAACTAGTTTGAAGTCTTAGGGATTAAGAATGTATTTTGGCTTAGTCATGTGGATGGTTGAGCCATCCACAGGGCTAAGCCTATGTTTTATTTCAAATTTATATTCATTTCTAAACCCTACGAATTCAAACCATAAACAATAATTATGTAAGCAAGTGAAAGTAATTACTTCACCAACCTGGTAAGTAGCTTTCAAATCTAAGACAAGATGAACTTGTATCCTTTTTATTCCTTGATATGTATTTCCATTCTCTTCCTCACCATACCCCACTCTCCTCTCAGCTTGCCTTTATTCTAATCTACTTCACCCATCGAGCTTTACATGAAAATTTCCCCAACTCATAGTTACCATGCACACTTTGTGCTTTTCTAGTTTAACAGTGACTTGAAACCAGTTAACTACCATTAACCATGCTTAATAAATCCCTAATTTAAACTTTCCTTAATTATTTAATCATTAAAATATTTATTTCAAAATTATGCATGTCAACCTACATTCCATGATTGAGTATTCCACTCCAAAATCCATTTTTAATCATTTAAAAAATGATAGCTATGCTTTCAAATCTTAACGTAGTCCATGGATGACAACAAGATTAGGATTAGCTCTTAGAATAGTATTTTAGGATATTTTAACCCCCTTAAATATCAAATAAAGGTAATTATCTCCTTTAACAATGTCAATTATCCTCATTTATCAAAATGATAAACCAATCAATTATTAATTTCAATTATAACAAGATAATCAGTTGTGTCATTACTAGTGTATATAGGCAATCTATGTCTTTCATTATTTTGATATCTTGGCATATATTGATATTTTCAAATATCAATAATAACAAGTTTAACGTTATAAAATATTGTAAATACATTTTGCTAGTATATATAAAATAGTAATTAGATATCATCTATTAGATTTATATATTTCATAATCATAAACAAACATAAGTAACTGTTGTCAATCAGACTTGCACCCCTATGAAGGTAGTTTTAGGCCTTCACAGTTAGCTAAAATATGAAAACAATCCTAGGCTATGGGTGACCTAATTAGTGGATTGAATCTCTAGGTTATAAGGGCTAGCTCCTTTTGGTGTATCAATTAGGATCTTTGATCTATGCTACAAACTACCTGGGAAAAGAGAAAGAAAGCTTGAAAGAAAATCCTATCTAATGATGGTGATACATCTAAATGATTGGTTGATCCACTCAATTAGAGATCCTAAAAACACTAATTTAGATAAGAGAAAGGATGAAAATTTAACTCCAATTGACCAATATTCATAAGTATTTCATGAAAAGGTTCTATCTTGTGATCAAAGCTTGAGGGAAATGATGGAATAGGCTTAATTCAAGCACCAACCAACCACTTACATCCACTATAAACTAAGCCAAAAGCCATTAAACATAGAACATGGCCTACATAATCTGACCAACTAGTAACTAGGTAAGAATCAAGACTTATCAAAGAAGAAAAATCTATCACTTATACAAATCAATGACATGAATACACTATACCAACAGCTAGAATCTAAAAACAACAGTCCTTTTATTAATCTAAGAAAAGGTTATAATTCAATCTTTGGTAAAATTTTGTCCTTCCAAAAGAGGGATATAACCAGCTTATATAGAATAATACACAATAGCCAAGAGGTTGGCATTGAAAATAGAAGAAGAAGATAACTCCCACTTTAGTCAAAGTCTAATCTGTGTTATCATAGCCTCTTCTAAATTTGTCTTTTCTTATCTTTTGTCTTGCATGAAAAACCCTTTATAATTGAAAATAGATGGTAGGCTCATCTTGGGCTATTCTTTTAACATGCATGAAATGTATGCCCACCTCTAAATACAAAACTCCTCTTGAGCTCTGAAACGTTCGAAAGGATTCCCTTTGTATGAAATCAACACCAACATCCAATTTAGAACTCCACTTGAACTGCTCGAATGTTTGAAAACCTTTAAACTCTCCAACATTAAACAACTTGAGTCCATACAAATGAGTCCTCATTTTTATAACTAAAGGTGTCATGTTTGAAATGGTTACACCTAGATGTGTCTAACCCTATTTTGGGCCCCTTTGCATGCTGTAGAACATGTTCATCTTTTTATTGGTTGCTAAAATCTCTTGTATTTTTTGGTTTTTTGTTTCTATGCATATATATTCCTTATGTATTTTATATCTTTTCCACACAATTTTTTCCCTGCTTATTTTCTTAGGTTTATTCTTTCAGGCTTGTGTCTTTTCACTTTATCATTTTATCATGGTTTTATTCCCTAATTATTTCCTTTGAACAAAAAGTGTGAAAGAAATCTATGCCTTTATTTCTATCTATCACTTTCCCACGGACAAATTGTCTATGAGAATTGTATCTCTCCATCTATGCTTGTAAGGACCTTTTCCATAGGTAAACCTTCCAAAGGAATTCCTTTGAACAATTTGTCTACAGGAATTCCTTCAGACTTTTTCTGTCATTTTCCCAATTATCTCTTAGGCTTCTCTTTTGGCCTTCCCAAATTACCCTTCAAACTTTTGTAAAAGTCCTTTTTTGAAGGGCTAATAACCCTTCAACATATTGTAAAGGACCCTCAACCTTTTTGGAAATGACTTTCTTGAATGGAAAGTGCCCTTCGACAAAATTTTACATGGTCCCCTTACAACATGAAATGAACCTTTAGGTTTTTTGTAAATGACCTTTTCGAAGGAAAAAGAACCCTTCATGAGTTTGAAAATGCCCGTCAAAAAAGTGTCATGACCATTCAAAACTTTTGAAAAGGTCCATGGATTATGAAAAAGACCCTTCTAGAAAAAATGTTTGATCCTTATTCCTGTGGAAAAATTGAAAAGACCTTCTAGCCCTTTGGACTTTTGTAAATGTCCCTCAGAAACTTGAAATGGTTCTCTATCCTAGTGACCCTTCGGACAAAAAGTTCGAAGGATTTGAACCCTTTGGAACTTTGAAATGATCTTTTCCCCTTTGTAAAACCACAAAAAATCCTCTTTAGAATTTTCTCTTTCAACTGCTTGAATCAACATCTGTTCTTTCTTGTGGGGAAAACTTGTCAACAGTAACCTTATATAATCATATTATAATATTAAGCACTAAGTATACATATAATATAAAAAATGCAATCACATACAAGATTTTTTCCATATCTATGTACTAACGTTTAAAACATGAAAACTCTAATGTCTAACTACAAATAACTTTTAAAATATACTAACTCTAATAATCCAAACACATAATGTATATAACATATTAAATCTGATGTAGTGTGCATGGGTTTAGTAGTTTCTCTTTCATCCTTCACCATCTCCATCTATGTCACCCTCTCTGATGATGCTCTCCCTCCATCATGCTTTAAGGGATGAAGTCTCCTACATCCAAATCATGATAAGAAGGTAGTTAGTCAAATACATCATGATATATATATATATATATATACATATATATATACATACATATATATATATATATACATATATGTATATATGTATATATATATATATATATATGTATGTATATATATATATATATGTATGTATATATATATATATATGTATATATATATATATACATATATGTATATATATGTATATATATATATATACATATATGTATATATATATATATATATATATATATATATATATATATATATATATATATATATATATATATATATATATATATATATATATATATATCATAAAACAATGCTATAACAACAAATGTCACATAATCATTATGTACATAATTCATAATTATCCAACTCATAATAATGAAATAATGAAATCTAATTAACATACATCTATCCCATAACAACATCTGATTTAAAATTTAGTTAAAAAGTAACAAATCAATTTAACAATCATAATAATGCATAGATAATTAGGTAAATCAACTTAGTGAGAAAATTGGGATGTAACAAATTACAATGTGGGGATTCTCAGGTTAACTTTAAAGACATGGTATTGGTCATAAATGATATGATACAGTGACTTTCTTAGGACTAACTCAATTCTAATCCTATTAGACCACAATGTAAACTTTAGAAAATTATCCTAGGCCCTAGGGCTCTTTGCCAAGATATTCTTAATTAAATCAAACAAATTCTTATTAGTTGATTCAACTATCCCATTACCCTATAGATAATTATTAGAAGAGAATTTTAGGATTACTTAGTTTTGTAGGCCCATTCACTTAATTTAAGAGATGAGAAAGTGGGACCATTATCACATACTAGAGTAGCAGGCATCCCAAACTTGGTGATGATATGTTCTTAGAAGTTGATTACCATATCAGTTATACAATTCTTTGATGTTTTAGCTTCTATCCAAAGGGTAAAATAATTATTTTCCATAAGGATGAACTTGTGTCTTATGGAAGAATTAACATTGATTGCTCCAATGAATTCCAATCCCTATTTTGTGAATGGTTGAACCTTAATAACTAGTTATAATGACATGATAGGGGTACTTTCTTTATACATAGTAACTTGGTAGGTATGATAGGTCTGGACATGAGAGTGTGCATATTTAAAACATGTAGCCACCCTATCCTAAGTATCTGATGAGCTATAACACTCCCTAAACTATGATTAATGCCATACTTCTCATGGAAATAACTACGTACTTTAGTTACTTCTTATTTTTTCATGCATCTTAGATATATGCCTTTGTGGTTCTTTTTGTATAATACACCTAATTTGATTATGAATTTTTTGATTTTCAATCATAAGGCTATTCTCTGAGTTGAATTTAGGTGACTTAGACACTCATTGTTGAGCAAATGGTAGACCACAAATTGGTACTAGTCATCATTTGTGATATCTTACATTATGTATTGTTGACAAACTATCTATGGTCTACTTCAGCCATGGCCTTACTGATGTGAATAATAAATATGTAGAGGGGAGGTTAGTCTTGTGTTAGTCCAAGAAATAAAACTCAAATAAACATACTAAAATCCTAACACCTCTAGACTAGACACTAGGGAGACCACATGTAATAAAAATACATATGAAAACACAAGTAAAACATAAAAGAACACACTCTTTAACCTTATTTGGAGATCCAAATGGATTAATCAAATTTTGCATCAAAAAGTCTTTGAAAATGAAGCTTGGTTAGCTCCTTCTCTCCTTGGCACCTTGGCTTTGATTGCTTGGTTTAAGATTTGGACATGGTAACATTACTTACATGAGGCTTATAGAGGAAATCCTACATAATAACTCTATAATATCTAAGCTTTGAAGACATTTGTGCATAATAAATTTGTATCAAAATAGCTTAGAATTTAATAGGCATGTCCTTATATTTATATCCTAAAGAATTAACTCTCACCCAAGATGAGTTAAAGTTGAGTTTAAACATGGAATGGGTTCAAACTAACCCTAGGTGAGTTAAGACTAACTCCAATTGAAGTAAAAGTTGGCATGTATTATGATTTTCAATTACTAGGCATGGTTCTCAAATTAAATATTTTAGGATATTTTTAAAGAGCTTGACAACTCATAAAGGCAATGATGAAAGGCTTGATATTTTGATTTTTAGAATTTCCATTTTTAGATATTCATTAGTTGTAAATGGATAATTCAATTAGGTATTTAATATTGTTTAGTTTGTTAATTAATTTTGATTATCCTTTTATCTCTTTAAATATTTGATTAAGTGCCCCATTAAATGGGTCTATAAGCCAAATTAGTATTTGTTATGTCATAAGGTGATTATGGATGAATCTGTGAGAGGTTATTATTGCATATAGGCTAGTATACCAAATATGGATGATTCAACATGATTTTTAACTTTGATGAATGATGCATGACTAAATTTGGGATGTTCAATGATTCCTATGCTTAATTTATAATGGTTGGTAGAAATCAATTTGAAGTCTGATCAAAAGCTAGTTGTGGCTAGAATTGGATGTCTATAGTTTACCCCTATTTGGGAAGGCATTACAAGCTATAGGCATAATAACATCTTCTCAAATAATGAAAAGGTCCTGTATGCGTAATACTTCAATAGTAATGGATAAGCTCTAGATGCCCCATCGAGGGAATGATTGGAAAAAAGGTTTAATGATCAGTCCCTCAAAAGAAGGAAATGATGGGACCAAAAATGTTAAAAAGGGGTGGAAAAGATTGATTTGCCCATAAGAGGTTATAATCAGTGGTACAGTGAGATGCCCCAATTGGGCATATAAAAAGGATAATTTTCCTAAAGGCAGTTATAATCATTAGAATGATTTTCCTATAGATGGTTATAATCATTAACTAAAGGATAAGGGTAATAAGAGAATGATTTGCCCAAAGGTGGTTATAATCACTAAAAGGGAAAACAATGATTTACCCACATGTAGTTATAGTTATTGGTAAGATAAAAACATTCCCTAGTTGGGTGGATAGAGATAATGGTTTGCCGAAAGATAGTTATAAGCATTATCACTTGGAAAACATGTCCAAGTTGGGCAGAGAATGTGAATGATTTGCCTAAAGGTATTTAGAATTGTTAACATATGAATATATTGAAATACTATTATTTGCCCATAGGCAGTTATAATCATTGGCTCTATGGGTGGGATATGTTAAAAAAATTGGCAAAATGATGGGAGTAATATGGCAAATTGGAATAAGGGCCTTTATATACTGAATTTGTATTGACAGAATAAGAGTAAACCGGTATAAAGGAGAAAGATGAATTTGAGCAACCTGCTAATATGGAGATGCATGTTTGAACTAGTAAGGATTAAAATTCTTCCATGATTTAATTACTTTGTATGTGGGAAATGATTGGGAATGTTTTTAGGTGCTAAGAAGAAGTATTGAATCTATATTACTTATAATATTTCCTGATTTGAGTTTTGTTGTAGCATGTGATGGTAGGTATCATGATATAAAATACCATGAGAACTAAACTAAAATATGCATAAGGACTGACACATGATCTAATAAATAATTGAAAATAATACAACAATGATAAAAAACTTGATGGCAATGTTGATGTATGAATATGGATGGACTTAAGTAGAATGCACAAGGAATCAACCAATGAACACAAATATACTAAGCCAAGGCAACATAAGAAAGAAAATAAATAGGAAAGCAAATAAACAAACAACCAAACAAATAAACATGAAAAAATCTTGAAAGTAAAATCAACAAAAAGTATCCTATCATCAACCAAGTCAAAACCTACATGTGAAGGCTTAACAGAACCATAAATAGGTGGTACCCCCAAGTAAGGATACATGTAAAGGGAAGCTCACAACACCAATTATAGTGGGATGGATTAGAACTAAAAATGGATGTGCCTTAGTAGGGTAGATTGAGGATGACTAACTAGGTTTTAATAGGACAATTGTTTTTGGATTTTGAGGCTTAATATCTCTCGAGGAGATGGTAAGCTGATTTTGTAATGTTTAGGATTCTGAAATGTTTTGAATGTTTTTGGAATTTTTTTGGTATCTTAACTTGTTATAAATTGACAAGATACCACTCACAAAATGGTCAGAGCATTGGCTTACGTTGATTGTAAAAGGATGAGAGTGTATGGAAAAGGGGGACTGAGCTGACCTTAACATGAATTAAGCACTGCCTACATAGTCCCATTAGGACCTTAAGTCATGGTAATTTCACCTACACAAAAGGTGGGGAGATCTAACTAGGTAGCAACATGTTCATGAATTTAGGCCAATGGTAAGGCAAATAATAATAGTAAGGGTGAGGTGATGCAATAATACATGGTAAAGGTGTTGATCTTAATTTTCTTGTGGACATTTATAATTAGGAAACAATGATATAGGTTAGTTATAATTAGTAATATAAGGTATAATATTGATTTGATTAAAGATAGTTACAATCAATAACACCAGTCAAGCATAAATAAAATATGTAATTTTTAGATCCAATGTCATACTAATTTCATATACTATTATTTGAACCCGTAATTTTGAAACTACTAAAATTGGATCAAAATCCCCTCGTAGAAGGTGTCAAAAGAACCAATGGAATCAAGGTCAAAAGGTTTGAGTAGGGTGGGTAAAAACAAGTTTGGTCAATAATGAAGGTATGGTAGGGTGGTATATGATATTGACTTATTCAAAGATAATGATGTTATGACAATTGGATATAATGGTAATAGGGTTGAAACCAAATGACAAGATAAGGTAAATGGAAAATGGAAAAGGCAAGGTAAATGGAAATGCAAAGGTATGGCATATGATCATGTTTTTCCTATTGATTTGGAGATGCATGTCTTGATAAAAATATGATACAACCAAAATAGTCAATCATTTAAGTTGCTAGCCCACACCTCTTCTGAATAGTTGCTTTGTCAAGAACCTATTGTAGATTTGGACTCCAATAATTTTGTTGTGATGTTTTTTGGTCATTGATTCTATTTCCTCCAAAATTTGAGATAAGATATCTTCATAGCCTCTATGAAGGAAAGTGTGGCTAGGGATGGTAAACATGGATAAATATTAGATGATAGGTCTGGTTTGAAGATGAAGATATGGAATGTAATGAAATGTATAATGGTTGGGCAACAAATAAATATCAATATTATTAGGCACACAAAATATTGATAATTATAGATTTGACATAATTTTCGTTATGGTAGGGTTGAAGAATTCTCAATATGCTCTTTATATTACCGCCATATTTTTTTGTTGTTTGGGCCTGAGAGTATCTACAATTTGATTATGCTATAGATTGGAAGTTGTATTGATGTTATCTTTAATAATGTCTTCATCAAGCCATGAAAAATTATTATACTTAGCTATTGGTGCCTCAATGAGGTTTTCAGCAATAAAGTTATCTTGATTGTCTCATAATGCATCTAATAAGGTTTCACTATGGAACATTGACTTTTGAATTTGATTTTTTTCTAGTGCCTCAAACAAGGTTTCACTAGAAGATACTGAGTTTAGACTTTGATTGCCTCCTAACACCTCTAGAAAAGTTTCACTAGGAGATTTTTCTTCTTCTACATGAATGTGTTCTATTCCCCCTGTATTATCAAACTAATATGTCACCATGGATTTAATTCAATAAGGTGTGATTCTATCATTCCCAATCAACACTTATGGGAGGTGGAATGTCAACATAATGGTTAGGTTGGTTGGTGTTAATGTCATGTGGAACGGTAATGGAATGGTAAGAGGCAACACAATCCTTGTAGAAGATACTAGGAGAACTTATGTTGATGATGAAGTAATCATCCTCAAAAACTATGGAAGGATCACACATATATTCAAATTGATCTATAAGGCATGCGTAACCAATGTTATAATAGCCACAAATGTATTTTGATTTTGAAGTTGAGTCTAACTCAAGGAACTCTGAATCCGATGTTGAGCTTAATGTTGAGTCTACTTTTGATGCTAAATATAATGTCAGTTCAAGAATAAAACCTAAATTTATTTTTGATTCTTATTTAATTGTGGATGTGACTACAATGATGTCTTGTTGAATGTTTGGTATTGAACAAGTAACAACCTTTGATGGAATAATGGGCTCTTTGAAAATAGGCTTAGCTAAGAAAGATTTCACAGAGACTGGCTTGTCAAAGTGAGACTCCTTTATGATTGGAAAAAAGCCAAGAGACAACTCCATAGAGACTGGCTTATCAAAGAGAGGCTCTTTAAAAATAGGACAATAGTCGAGATAATGATTTTTTCAAAGATGGTGATTTAATTATTTTGGGTATATTGGGGTATTATTCCTAATTTAGTTAAAAGGTCTAAGTAGTAAAATTAGTAAATAAATAGATAATAATTAAGATATTAATTTGTGTAAATTAATTACAATTTAGACTTTTCTAAAAATAGTAATGAGAAGGAGAAAATCAAACTTAACTATAAACTGATTGATCCAACTGAGACAGGTTAGAATTCACTGTGTAGGATTGAGACCCTATCACAAACTAAGATTTGGACTTCACTTTTTGATTGGATAAGAGCATTGAAACTAGATAGTAGTGGTACTGATGCTATAGTCTACCTTTACCAATATTGTCTTGAGGATCTAATTTTATTGGGTTTTTTTCACTATGTCTGTGTGATCCTGTCTACAAATTTTTAGTAGCTGAAAGTCTCTAGAGCTTCATGTAGAGTATATTTTTTCTTCAAACCCTATCTTATATTATGATTTAACCAATTTTGAGCAAGAGGGGGGGGGGTGAGTGTGTGTAATATTCACTAGACATGGTTCCACACCTCTTGTGTGGCCACATGCCTACATACCAATAATCCAAAGAGGGATCAAGCCATATGTAGTTTTACCACTTGATGTGATTTGTTCAATTGTGTATATGAAGATGTAAAATGCTAAACCAGATGTGATTGAGGTGGCTAGGGATTGGTGTAAGGATTTAAATAAGCTTGTAAGTGTGTTAGTTTTTTGTATGCAAAGAATAGGGAATATTGCTTGAGTAGTCTTATTTGTATTCTAGCTTGCTTAGTGATAATTGCCAACCCTTTAAAAATGATCTTTGAATGGGATTTTATAAGGATCTATTGGTCATGGGTTGAATGTACTTGCATTAGGATGACAAGGAAAAGGATGGGGAATCAAAATAAATTGACTATTGGGGCCAAAAATAGACTTGGATAATAGTGTTGAAAGTGGATAGGAGTGGCACCAACGCTATAGTCCTAGTGTGGTGCTATTATCCTGAGTAGACAGGACCTGGAGGGATTGATTTGTCATGGAAAGAGGGGTCTGGTTCAGCTGAGATCAAGTCTAAAAGGCTACAGATGATTGGGAATCAATGAAAATATGCCTATGAGCGTCATGAGAGCAAGCAAGAGGGACCTATGATTTAGGTCTCATTAGCCACACTCAAGTTACCATTTTTTGTATTTTATATGATTACATTTGTCCCCTTTATTCTAGTGATGCAAAAAAATGAAATACTAAGATAAAATAAAAATAGAAAACATACCTAAAATTACTTATAAGGGTGAAGCTCATGAATTTGTGTGATTCTAGGTGTGCCTAGAGAGAGCACACTATGAAGTGTAAATCTATTGTGCTACTGAGTAATGTTGGGTGATGTTGGATGTGTGCTGAACCAAGAGTAATATCACGAATGAAGCTGAGTACTCAATTCCCTAAAAGTGGCTCAAGAATGCAAAGGATGGCCCTTTGGCTCCATTGTCTCCCAATAAGTGAAGCTAGGTGGTCATACATCTATTTATTTATATTTGGACTATGTTTCCAATCCCTTTGGATATGTGGCTCAAGAATACAAAGGGTAGCTAATCCTTTGGCTCCATTAGTGCTTTGTGAAGTGAAGCTATAAAATGATATTATTATGAAATGTGTGTTATATGAGATGGATCTTAAATCCCATGAATGTACTATGATATGATAATGTTGACGTGGATAGCCTCATGTATGCTAAAAACTAGGCCACTCTGAAAGATGGAGATTATGCTTGTATGAAAGCCATTCCAAAACTAGAAACTAGGCTTATATGGAAGCCACTTGGGAATATGGGAACTTGGGAATGTGGAAGTTAGGATTTCTATGAAAGCCATTCCAAAATGATTCCAACCATCTACAAATGGGATAAGGTAGGTAACTATTGAGAATAGCTGGGTAATACTAAACTCAAAAAGAAAAGAAAACAAATGTGCCATGCACATTGCCCCTGATCACTGGTGTCTGAAACATGGATTCTGATCTAGAAGTCATATCAACTATCATATCTAAAATTGAAAGTGAGTGTCATCATGTCATACATGATGTCCCCTATATATATATTCTTTGAGTGAAAGTGTACTAATATATTTTGATTTTGAACTGGTCTGGTTGTGCAAAACTGTAGTTGAACCTACTTTTTTAGCTACTTCTGGAAAGTCTATTTTTATGCTATTTGGACAAGAGTGCTGAAAGTGGAAACTAGTGACACTAATATTATCTAGAGCCAAATCTGGTAACTGTTCTAGATTCTAAACTATTTGCTTGGTTTGTTCTAAGTAGTTTGATGTCTGATTGATATTCTAGGTGTTTTGAGAACTGCTATTTTGACTTTTAGGAGCTTTGATCTCTAAGAAAAAACCCCTATTTGTTGCCCCCTCTTTTGAGGGTAGGAATGAAGACCCTGCAATGACTTCCCTTAGAAGAAAGATCCCTATAAGTGCATTATGCTACAAAGATACATGATATAGTAATGATAATTGATAAGATATCTCAAGATATAACATGATTTATATTGAGAGATTGCAAGATCAATAGGGGTATGAATATATGGATATAATAATGTAATAACATGTGCAATTTACTTAATTGGAAATGAAATTTTGGTTAGTTGTTAGTTGGAGGGATAGAACATGATGTCCATCATGGCATCCAAGAAAGCAAGATAATGCATGATGTGGATCATGGCATTGCAAATAATGAGAAGCAAACAAGCAATAATCACACAAGTCAAGAAGAAAGAAGCATATGAGGGTGGCCAAGGGGCCATAAAAATAAGAGACATGGTCATATGTTACTCAAACTAAAAATCAAACATATAAGGCATGCTTAAATGCCACTTACACATATAACTAAAATAAGAAAAATTGGTGTGGAAGCCACAATCACATAGATGAGTACGAGAAAAGTACATTGGCAAATGTCCTAAGGCACACACATGAATAGAAGCAAAGGACATTAGAAAATGTCTTAAGGCACATACAAGAGATAAATAGGAATTGAGAAATATAAACAATCTATCTATGTAAAGTAAGAAAGGAAATCATGTAATAACTGGGAATACAATCGCATCTAACTAATCAAATCAAGAGGGAAAGTATGCAAGACATGTTAGTACAAGACTAGGTATATGTTAAGAAATACATAAGTGATATATACTAGTAAGTGTCGATAGATTAATAGGTGTAAGCTAGTAAGTAATATACATCAACATGATAACTAGAGTGTGTGGTGTAGTAATGACATAACTTAGATGGTGTAGTCATGTAAAATATGCCCCAATGGGTATGTATATTGATGAGTGTCTTGATGTATAAGTAGGATGCCCCCTCAATGGGTAGAGTGAATCAATCAAAGAGTTGGATATCACTGTACACACTCAAAAGAGATCAAGTGAAGCAGGGTAATGTAGATAAATCAATAAATAATAACATAAAATGAAAAATGTAAGTCTAACATGATAGTAGAAATGTAAATCATGGATAATGCATACAATCAAAATGTTTTTGGTGTTTTTGAATTATTTGATGTTTTTTTTTTATTTTGAAATATGTGAATGTTTTTGTTATTTTGAAAATTTGTATTATTTTTTGGTATTTTTCAAAATTTGAGCTATGTACAATCAAGTAGAAGAAACTATGTATAGGTAAGTGGGGAAAAGATGATACTAACTAATGAATCTCATTGAAGCCTCCCTATCATGATGTCCTATATCAAGGAGAGGAATCATGCATGACAATGAAGCATGATGGAAACACTGAGAATGGCTCTGAAAGCTGTATATGCTATAAATGCTTAGAAATATTTGAATTAAAAACTATGGGGTCCCCCTATAACTTTGAGAAGTGGATGCAACTGTAGGGATCTTAGGGACCCATTTGGTAGTTGGATAAGTTATCTGAACATGTGTTCTATGAGTAGATGCATGAGATCTCAATGATACTACATTGGGTGTGAACACTATAGCTGAAAGCCATCTAGAATCCTAAAGTTGTGGAGGTGTATAAACTCCCTATGCTAGCGATGGATGTCTCAACTGTGTCTAAATCAAAACTTGAGGAGGAACTAAAATTTGTGGCAAAACTAGAACTAGTGGCAAAACTAAAACTGGTGGCAAAAATAAAATTAGTGATTACAAAGTAGAAGATGGATCTGAAGTGGGGAGTGGTAACTCATATGGAACTCCACCAACTATAACAATTTGATTAGCATGAATTAATTTCATGCATCTATGAAGTATAGAAGGTACTACTCAAAGTTTTTAGATCCATGGTTGACCAAGTAACATATAAAAAACTCTTGCACTAGGAACAATAGTGAATGTTGTGGCCACATGTGTTGAACTAACCTATAAAAGAAGTATGATCTCACCCAATGAACTCTATATGTACCCACTAAATCTACTAGTAACTATGTCCATTGGGGTAATATCCTTTTTTAAATATCCTAAATTTTGTAATAATGTCATCGTGCACATGTTCACACTGGATCCATTATCTATGAGAATACTATGAATAGGATGATTATGAATGCAAGCTTTGATAAAAAGTGCATGATAATTTGAATCATCCTCAATGATCTCCTACTTTGAGAAGGAGATGGAAGGTCTAGCTGGAACTCTAGAATTGTATATACCAATCATGTTGCTCAAAGGATGTGTCTCAACTGAAGGTGCCTTGTATGTATCTGATGGGAGATGTGCATGATATGCATGATGAACCCCTAATGTATCCCCTATCTCCTTTTGGAATGTTGTGGAAAAGGATTTGAAAATATTTTCAATGCTTTATCTTATGTTGGATTGGCTTGAGGAGGCTTAATTGAAGTGCCAAGATCAATATGATTGCCATCTATTAAATCCTATATCTTTTAGCTCAAACTAATGCATCTATTTATTGTATGGCCTGGTGCCCTATGAAACTTAAAAAATACATGCTGATCATATCCCTATTGAAGAGGCTTTGTTGGGTCAACTTCCTGAATAGAAGGAAGAGATATGATGTTATAATCTAATATCTACTATAAAACTCTGGCTAGAGAAATTGGTAGATTGGTAAAGGTACATCGAGGAGATGCTGATAAAACCACTCACTGAGGGGGATCTAAAGCTACATTACCTGAAGGTTAATTCTAACTCTTATTATCATTGACCTTTAATTTGTATGGGACTTTGTTATTAATATTATTTATTGTGTTTGAGATACTTGTGTACTTGAGTTTGCCCATTAAAATTATAAAGCTGGTAGAAGACTCTATTTAAAGATATCTTGTAACTCTTGATTCGCCATAGGGCTAGTCATCTTAGCTAAGATAGTCTTATATAAAATAACATAATCTATGAGATTCTCATTGGCACTTTATTTCTATTGTGCAACTTGAGCATATAAAACCTTATCACCAATCTTAATGCTAAAATGAGCTAGGAATATCTTAGCTAAAGGATTGAATGCATTAATTGACTGATTTAGTAGAATTTAGAACCATTGTAAAACATAATCCTTTAGGCTTCATGGAAATATCTTGGTAATTAGCTAGTCATTGGGTATATATTCCAAGCATATTAAATGAAAAGATCTTAAATATGTCTCTAGATCACCCTTGCCATCATATAGAGCAAGCTTGGGTTGAATAAAAGCTTGTGGCAAAGGTGTAGAAGCAATGTGATATGTCAATGGTGTATGCAGAAGAGCAAAAGAATTCAAAGCCTATGTAGGTCTAAAGGTGCCTTGCTCAAGATGGAACACCTTGGATTGAATAGATTTTACTCTTGCACAAAGGTTGCCACATCAGGAGACAAAGATGTACTAGTTGTAGCTGGTGGCATAGAGGCAGGTTGGGCTGATATAGGGGTTTTTGAGACATAGTTGCCCTCGTAGTGTCATTTATAATTAGTTTTTCTATGGTTTGGGAATATTTACCATTATTTACTCTTTGTTGTTCTTCTTGTAGTTTTTTAAGCATGTCATCTTACATGTCAGGGTGTTTAGTTGAGATTTCTTGAAGTTCCCTTTTATCAATTTCATTAAAACTGATATATTGGGCCATTGGTAAAGTAGGAAAACAAGTTGAACTTTGATTGAATTTTTTGTAAAAAAATTTAATAGGCAAAGTGTGATATAAGGAACATACTGAATATAGGAAATGTAAAGTCCTAGCAAAAGTTAACTAGAAATTGCATAAAAAGGATACGAAGCTCATAAACATGTAAGGTGATACCTCAAGAAGCAATGGGACCTAGTATGTGCAACTAAGGTTTTAAAAAATAATTATTTGAACAATTATTATGAAATTTGAAATTGAAAGTGGATTTTTGAGTTAGATATGCAAATAAAAAATCAAAAATTTATTGAAAAATTAGTGATTTAATAGGATCTAGTAAATGCAACTAGTGTTTTGAAAAATAAAATATTTTTGAGAATTACTATTGATTTTTTTAATTTTGAATGGATTTTTTGTTTTAAATATGCTAGTAAAAATTTAAAAAAAAGATTGGAAAATTATTGGGACCTAGTATGTAAAACTAAGGTTTGAAAGAAAATTCTTTTAAAATTACTACAATTTTTTAAAATTTAATGCTATTTTTTGATTTTATTATGCAGGTATAAAATTATAGGAAAAATTAGTAGAAAATTTACCCTAGTTTCTAGGATTTTTATGTGCAAACAAAGTAAGTCGAGTTCACCAAATGATTTAACAATTTTGGGAATATTTGGGTATTATTCCTAATTTAGTTAAAGGGTCTGAGTAGTAAAATTAGTAAATAAGTAAAAAATAATTAATCTACTAATTTGTGTAAATTAATTATAATTTAGAATTTTCTAAAAATATTAATGAGAGGGAGAAAATCAAACTTAGCTAGAAACTGATTGATCTAACTGAGATAGAGGCTAGAATTTACTGTGTAATACTGAGACACTACTGCAAACTAATATTTGGACTTTGTTTTGTGATTGGAAAGGAACACTAGAATTGGATAGTAGTGGTACCAACACTATATTCTACGTCTTTCTCTATTTTTTTGAGGATTTGAGCTTTTTAGGTTTTGTTTGCTATGTCTGTGTGACCCTGTCTATGAAGTTTCGATAGCTGGAAGTCTATAGAGCTCCCTATAGAGCAGATTCTTTCTTTAAAATCCATCTTTCATTATGATTTAACCAATTTTGAGTAAGAGGGGGGGGGGGTAGTGTGTGTAATATTCACTAGACATGGATCCACACCCCTTATATGGGCACGTTTCCTATATACCAATACTCTGAAAAGGGATCAAGCCATATGTAGTTTTCCCACTTGATGTGCTTTGTAAAATTATGTATATGAAGATGTAGAATGCTAAACTAGATGTGCTTGAGGTGACTAGGTAATGGTATAAGGATTTGAATAAGCTTGTAAGTGTGTTGGTTGGCTGTATACAGAAAATAGGGAAGATTGATTGAGTAGTCTTGCTTATATTCTAGCTTACTTAGTGATAACTTCCAACCCTTTCCAAATGATCTCTAAATGGGATTTTATAGGGATATATTGGTCATGGGTTAAATGTACTTGCATTAGGATGACAAGGAGAAAGATGGGGAACCAGAAGAAATTGACCATTAGGGCCATAAATGGACTTGGACAATAGCACTGAAAGTGGATAGGAGTGGCACTAGTGCTATAGTCCTAGTGTGGTGCTATTATCTTGATCAAATGAGATCTGGGGGGATTGATCTATCATGGAAAGAGGGGTCTAGCTTAGTTGGGATTAAGTCTGTAAGGCTATGGATGATTGGGAATTAGTGAAAATATGCCTATGAGGGTCATGAGAGCAAACAAGAGGGACCTATGGATTGATTGTCATTAGCCACACTCAAGTTACCAATTTTGCATTTTATATGACTACAGATAGTTATAATCATGAAAAAGTAACTCAATAAAGACTGGCTTGTCAGAGCGAGACTCCTAGACAATAGAGATAATATTAAAGGTGATTCATCATAGGTTAACTTATCATAAATAGGTGTTTTAATAAGAAACATCATGGATTGGTTGTTTCTCTTGGCCTTGTTTTATAAGTAGTTATAAAATATTAGTTTTGAATACATTGTGGTCTTCAAATGATTGGTTCTATTAGAGAGGTATTGCTTGGCTCTGTTGTGGCTCAAAGATTGGCATGGGTTTTATAAAGTGGGGAAAGGTTGGTAATGAATGAAAAATGGTTGGTGGTTAGATAATGTCCTCTTTATAAATAGGTTCATCTAAGATGGTCTTAACAAAGACTAGTTGTCAATTGAGGATAGTAATTATGACCTGTCAAGTTGAGATTACATAACTTTGTTTGGAGAATGAGCTATGATTCGTGGAAGGTCCTAGAGTGGTAATGGTAGGGAATTGTAAAGCTTAGTTTATATCATGAGCTAAAGGATGAGTTCATGGAATGGTAATGATAGGGCATCACAAAGTTAGGTTGTTATCATGAGCCAAAGGATGAGGTCCTAGAATGGTAATGGTAGGGCTTTGCATAGCTTGGTTCTTATCATGAGCTAAAGGATGAGGTCTTGTAATGGTAATGGTATGGCATTTCAAAGTTTGGTTGCTATTGCAAGCCAAACGATGAGGTCTTGAAATAGTAATCCTTAGACATTGTGGAGCTTGGTTGCTCACACAATTTGAAGGAAGGCTAATGGTATAGGTAGGGGATCGGGTACCATTAGCATTGAAAGGGATAACTTGGTATGTTAATTGGCCCAAAAAAGGTGTCACTACATACTGTGCTCAAATATCTAGGCTTTTTTCTCTAGATTGAGTATTGTAAGGAGGATAATGATCTATCTCACAAACAACATCATCACCATGGGGGTATTGAACAAGGTCACCTTGTGCAACCACGTTATCATAACCTAGATTGTACATGGCTCCACTACAAGTGTAATGAGACATATCCACATCAATGATGAATGTTTTACAAAAATGCCTAGAGTTATACAAACTCTAAAAAATAAGGTCCTACAGAGAAATGGTCCAAACATGATCTAACTTGATATAAAGAATCAGATCTATATCTCCAAAATGGTTCATGCTAAAACTTGGTACAATATAGTCTAACGTCAAATGTCTAATGTCAAATATCTTAAACAAAAAGGTCAAGTGGATGAATAAAAATCAAAATGACAAACTTAGGTATAAAGTGCTTTAAACAAGTCTAAACTAGGTCTAAAGAAACAAAGGTTGCTAGGTCTTTCAGAAAAGGCAAAAAATCTAGGCTCAAAATAGGCATTGCTAGGTCTTTTAGAAAAGGCACAAAATCTAGACTTTAAACAAAACAAGGTCTAAAAGGAAAGAGAGTTAATCTAACAAATTGGAAACACTTTAGTATAAACTAGGCATTCAATTTTAAATGCAAACTTGGTCATTTGGCATAAGACAAAACTCTAGGCATATAGAAGATTAACCACTTCCCCAAATCTAGGCACAAAAATAGTTTTCAAATTGAATAAAGAATTAACCTAAGTTAAACAACCCAAAAGTGAAAGGCTAATTGTCTAATTCAAAATTACACAAGGATTAGATATAAACCAATGAATTTTTGGGTATGAACTTATCAAGGATAATTTTGAACTCAACTTATAAGGCTAGGCTTATTAAAATAGATAACAAGCTAAACAAGAACGAACGGCATGACGACCCTAGGTAGAGATCTAAAGGGGTGCATGTGGCTTGGAATTATAATTTTATACATAAGGTTATAAGTTTTTAAAATAGTTAGAGCAGCGTAATGATGTTATTATGCTCTAAAGGTATGAAAAATGTTCTGTTTCAAGATGTTAAGGCATAAAACTTGGAATAAAATGGGCGGTGTAACGACACCCCTTTCAAACAAGTGAGATGCACACACAAAAAGTTTTGCAAAAGACTAAGGAAAATCATGGTATCAAATGGATGACATAACTCCTCTTCAAATAAAGGAGTGATGTGTAAACAAGACTCATTTTTAGACATAGTTTGATAAATAAATATCTAGACACAAGACTCTACAATTAAAAAGGACATAATGACAAAAACACCTAAGTGTAATGTCCTAAATCCTAAATTTGACAAGGTTGCATAAGACTATCAAATTTCATCTATATACTCACTCTTGAGAGAATTTTAAATTTTTAATCCAGAAAGTAAAAGTGAAAAGTAGAGTTTTTAGAACCCCTCTTCTCTCAAGAGTTTGTATGGTGACATGAAACTTTGGGTTACTCATCCTACATCAATAGTTTATCTATGACAAGTGGGTTTATTCTAAACTATCAATTTTTGTGCATTTATAGATGGTCCCAAGTGTAGAAAACACTATGGAATAATCACATCATTTGGATCTGTATTAACTAGATTGTTGTGAAAAGGTCTTGTATTTTTCATAACCACTACATCTATCGCTTCCTTAGTGTAGAGAGATATTTGAGTTGACCCTATATTCTGAGGTCAAGTACCACTAACAGAGCTTGTTTTAACCAATCAAAATAAGAATCTTAGTGGGTCACCCTAAATTTATATACCCCACTATGGACTGAGGTTGAAATGATACTAGAAGATGAATTCCTAGGTCAATACTTCCCTAAATAACCTGTGAGGAGGTGATGAACATCTGCTCATAAGCCAAAATGCATAAAAACAAAGATAATGGATGGAATTTAAAGTTGGTTTTAGGTCACCCAAATCATATGGATTTTGGAGAGGACCTTAATGAATTTCCTTCCATCCTTTCAAACCAAAGTGATAAAGGCCAAGAGTGAATATTTTTAGTCACCTGAATTCCCTAAAGGGGATAGGGGAGAGCATACATGCATCACTCATCTTACTTAAATAAACACTTTTAACAAATAAACATAAAATGAAAAACTCTTATGAGTATGTAACTAATGTGAAAGTTCATTTTATAATACCAAAATGAAATATGTTGTGAAATTTGAAGCCCTTGGCATTTATTGTTGAAATCTTTAAACAAAACAAAAATAACTTGAACGAAAGAGATTTTTAAAACATTAATTTGAAATGTGAATTTTACAAGATTAGAGTGTTTTAAATGTCTCCTCTTAGCCTTTGGGTCTTGAAAACACATTAGGGGGGCCTTATGCTTAGAATCAAATCATGAGTGAACAAATGACTTTCCAAAATTTTACACAGAGTGTAAAACTACAGAAACATAGAGCAATACCATGACTTTTCCTGCAAAACCATGACTATTAGAACAATACCACAACTTGCCTAAAAATAGATTATTTAGCATAAAATCACTACTATTTAGAAAATATTGCTGAAATAAAGACAAAAATGTAGATTTTGGCATAATATCATGACTTTCCTATAAAACTGAATAGTTATTAACAAACTGTAAAAGTTAAGCACAATACCACATAAGTTAATATAAAACCACATAAATTATGGCAATATAGTGACTTGAAAAGTCACAATATTATAATATTGTGATTTTTAATGTAATATTATGACTTGTGAAGTCATAATATTATAATATTTCAATTTTTAAAATAATATCATGACTTACGAACTTGTAATATTACAATATCACAATTTATAACACAATACCATGACTTGCAAAGTTGAAATATTGTAATATCATAATATTTTGATTTTTAACACAATATTGTAACTTTTAAAGTTACAATATTATAATATCATGATTTTTAACACAATATTCATGACTGCAAAAGTCATGATATTATAATATCATGATTTTACTTGTAAGCATAAATTGTTAGCCAAAACCTCAATGGTTAAAAGAAAAAATGAAAGAAATATGACAAAATCATGACTATAAGATTAGTAATATTGTGCAATATCATGATTCCAAAAAGTAAAATCATGAATACATAGAGAGACTTTGCGACTTTCAAAAAAACATCCTTGAGCCTTTAATTTTCACCTATTTTGATCAGCAAGCTTGGATTTTTACATGAAGATTATTAGGAGGATGTATTAAAAGGCCTTGGAAATAACTTTGTGGGGTTCATTTCCCAATGGGAATGACAACATGTGAATAAGAAATACGTAGAGAGGGAGTTAGTCTTGTGTTAGTCAAAGAAATAAAACTCAAATAAACACACTAAAATCCTAACACCTGTAGCCTAGACATTAAGGAGAGCATAGGTAACAAAACTACATATGAATGGACAATTAAAACATAAAAGAACACTCTCTTTTACCTTACTTGGAGCTCCAAATGGCTTTCCCATCTTTTGCATCAAGAAGTGTTTGACAATGAAGCTTTCTTAGATCCTTCTCTCCTTGGCACCTTGGATTTGATTGCTTGGTTTAAGATTTGGGTATGGTAACATTACTTGCATGAGGATTTTGGAGAAAATACTACATAATAACTATATAATATCCAAGATTTGAATACATTTGTGTATAATAAATTTACACCAAAATAGCTTAGAATTCAATAGACATGGCCTTATATTTATATCCTTAAGAATTAACTCTCACCCAAGGTGAATTAAGGTTGAGTTTAAACATGAAATGGGTTAAAACTAACCCTAAGTAACTTGAGACTAACTCCAGTTGAGTTAAAAGTTGGCATGTAATTATAATTTTCAATTACTAGGCATGGCTCTCAAATTAGATATTTTCAAAGAGATTGACAACTCATAAAGGCAATGATAAAAGGCTTGATATCTTGATTTTTGGAATTTCCATTTTTAAATATTTATTAATTGTAAATGGATAATTCAAATAGGCACTTAATGTTGTTTAATTTGTTAATTGATTTTTATTAGCCTTTTATCTCTTTTAATATTTGATCAAGTGTCTCATTTAATGGGTCTATAGGCTAAATTGATAGTTATTAAGCTGTAAGGTGATTAGGGATGAATCCATGAGAGTTTATTATTACATACAGACTAGTATCCCAAATAGGGATGTCTCAACATGATTCTAAGATTTGATGAATGATGCATGACCAAATTTGGGATGTTTAGTGATTTCTAGGCTTAATTTACAATGGTTGGTAGTAATCAGTTTGAAGTATGATCAAAAGCTAGTTGTGGCCAAAATTGGATGTCTAAAACTAAGTCCTTAACCTCTTACAATCTTCATTGGTTAGAGTTCCAAGTCAAACTCCTAGAGAATGGTCATCCACTTTCTCCTTCACTTACCCAACTCATATTTCATTAACATGTCCTTCACTATTGGGTCAACATAACTACAAATACCTTGTTATAGAGGATGTAGTGAATAATTTTTTTGACTACTTTAATCAAGGAAAAATTATGTTTGTTTATTTTTGAATACCTTAGTTAAGCATTGTAGAGTGGAGAGATCATGAATGAGAAAGGTCTCTCATTTCTTACTTCTTCTTTGTTATGACAACACTTGTTCTAAGGTGAAAAAATAGATGTAGAAGGGTTACGTATAATCAAGATGAAGTAACACTGGTGTATTTATAATTGTTTTCTTCATCTGAATAAAATACACTTGTGTTTTATCCATCCATTAAATCTTTACATCCTTATTCAACATGTTAGTTAGTGGTTGGACTATCTCTGTAAATCTCAAAATTAACTTCCTGATGAAGTTAATCTTGCTAAAGAATGACTTCAGCTCTTTTCTAATATGAGACAATGGGATTTTTAGTTTTACTTCCACTTTCTCAAGGTATGTAGATATGCCTCATTCTGAGATTATATGGCCAGGCATCCTACCCTCTATGAACCCAAATATATACTTCTTTAGGTTTAGGGTATTCCATTATAATGCTTCTCTATAATACTACTCTTGAGTCCCTTGCATGATCTTCTTTATTCTTAGAAAAGATAGCTAGGTCATCCATATATATGACTATGCATTTACTAATGAGATCCTTAAATACAATATCCATGGCACGTTGGAAGGTAGAACCTGCATTGATTAGGCCAAATGGCATATTTTTGTATGTGAATGTTCCCCATTTTTAAAAAAATATTGTCTTGATTTGGTCATCATAGTTGACCATTACTTGATTATACCTTGATTTCTTGTTTAGGAATGACATCATTTGAGAGTCTTTCACTATATGTAAGACTTCATATAATGAGGGTTACATGTAATTATCTTTCTCTAAGGCTTTTTTCAAGTTACAGAAGTCAACACACATCCTTATCTATTTGATTTTATTTCTAACTAACATCAAATTTTCCACCCACATGGAGTGTTTGATAGGGAAGATTATCCTTGCTTGGAGTAACTTTTACACTATTTTTAATGTCAATGGCTCTATTAGTAGATTCATTAGTCTTTACCTTTGATGGAATGGTTTGACCCTTGGCTTAAGAGGGATGGTATATGTGTGAATAGACATGTTAAATGACTTAAATTCATTGTATCTTCACTCTATAACATATTTGAAATCCTTCGAGGCTTGAATATACCCATGTTTTTCTTTTTCCATACATGTCATGCCTAGAATCATGTTCTTTGATTCATGGTCATTACCGAGATTATAATATTGATGCATCATACCTTTAGTAGGGTTTGATTATTATTTCTCACCTTGGTAATCCATGTTGAACAACCATTCTAATGAGACCATGCCCTAGGGTATGCTATTGGTTTTCAAATTGATTACCCCTTCTTCGTCTAGTTCAAAATCTTCTCTATCATCTTCATCTATAATCTAAGTATCAAACACATCTATGTTGGTGGTTAATTTAATGATATGTTTATCATCATTGAATACCTGAAAGTTCTTGATATTATCTAAAATAAAAGGAGTAGAGACTAACTCCATGAAGATCCTTCTCATCTTGGAGTCTGCTATAGGATCTAGAGTACACATAATTATAACCAATGCATCTACTATATACTTTATTCTATGAGGCAATGTTTGAATGTTGAATGAATGTAAATCCTCTATTAGGATCTATACTCAACTATGGTATATGTATAGGTGATTATAATAATAAGTGCACTGGATTTTAATATTTTTTAACCATTAGCTCTAAGTCACTGAGCACCTTGAGATTCTTAACTTTCTTCTTTAGTATGAATAAAAGACCATGAACTAGTGCTTCATACTTAGATATGTTGTTCATGTAAGCAAATTGAAAGTGAAATGCATCTAAATATGACTTTATTTAGGGATTGATGAGTTCAAAACTAGATCCACCCCTATTCTTAGACTTAGAACCATCAAATTTTAGTATCCATAAATGATTTTCAAATGTATGTGTAGGATTCTAATTAGTGGGTGCCACTATAACATTAACTTCATTATTTTTCTCAATGTAAAGTGGGAACACACTTTATTTCTAAGCTGATAGGGACCTTATGACTAACTCCTTAGTGGTAAAAGTTATTGTAGGACTATCTAGAATAGTTATTTTCTCATCATAGGGGTTCACAAAATCCTTACCTTCACTTGGACAACTCCCATTAAGCTTGTTGATTTATGATTCAACTAGTTATAATGTCAACAAGAGCTATGGAAAACCTTGGTTTACACTTAGATCAGTTGGTTTTGCATCCTCATATACTATGGTAATACTGAGGAATGAAGTTATCTCTGGAGCATAGAGAAAATCACCCTCATCTAACTGATCTAGCTCTTCAACTTCTAAATTTTCTTGTATGGACAACATGTTGATAGAGAGCTTCTTATAAACCTCTATTTATTTTCCAAGTGCGTAGACCCCAAGCTTAGACTCTTTGAACAAGAATTAATTTTTTTGTTGTATTATGTGATCATGTGTCATTTTTAGCTCATGTTCAATTCTAATCTGATTGGGTATGCCTTTACATGAGAGCCACATTTGAGAGAAGTCAGTTGGAATGTACTTATTTTATGTTCTAGACTAATATATGCTCAAAAGCATACTATAAGTACCTAGTATATCCACTACCTAAATGTTAATAAACTATTGTAACCTTAGATAGGAATCCAACTAAATATGTATGTGATTCAAGTTACTAACAACCTTAACCTTTAACTTATTTAACTGAGCAAATTTTCTATTTGACTTTTTAAGTGTCAAACCCAATTGTTGGCAAATTGCATAAGGTAGCACATTATTAAAAGCACCTAAATCCACTAAATAATTGTGAAAGTTTTTATTAATAATATGGATTTTTAGGAGGAAATGAGGAATTTAAATTATATCTTTGTAAATTGTAACATGAGCATCTACTATCTTATTGGTTTTTTTCCTTTAAGAGTGTATAATTATTTTAGAAACATGTCTTTTTGATTGTAAATTTGGAGTAAGTCAAACATCATTATATTTGCATTAGTTTTCTGCAGGTCATCTACTATGCTATACACATGTTTGCTTGGTTCTACTAATTTGTCAATTGGTGGTGGGGTAGAGTTGTTCTTGGGGTGATAAGAAATTAGGGGTATTTTAGTTGTAAATGAGTTATTTTTTGAGTTACCATCAGGTGGAACTTGAGTTTTATTCAAAGGAGTAGAATTAGTCAATGGGATTGTGAACTTACTCCTCAACTGGTAGTTATTTCCCCTTTGGAATTGTTTAAATGTGTGGACCTCATCTAAGTTGTCTTCAGGATCATTATCACTCTTAAATAGAAACTCGTAAGTTACTAAAACTAGAGATGTATTAGGGTTTCCTCTTACTTGATTGGAGTTGTTATCAAGTGTGAGGACTAGTTCTAGGTTATCCATGTCCTTTTGAAATATGTTTGAGGCTATGGAAAACTACACAAAATTTATCTCAGCATGATCAAATATATTTTGTAACCTACACCAATTGAGAAACACCAAATTAGCCAAGTTTACTACATTAGAAGCATTGTTATTATTTTGGTTGTTACTATCCAGTGGGCTAGGCACACCTTCATTGTTTAGCCTAGTGTTCCACTACCTATTGGTCCTCTAGAAGTTGAAATTTATATTTGATGGTGGGTTATTTGCATTTTAGTTAGTGTTTTATGAAACTTGTTTATGAAAATTGATCATATCATTTGTCAACCTCTGAACCATCTAGTATAAATTTACTACTTTAGGGTTCAAGTGAATATTTTGTGGATTTATCTCTTACAATAAGGTGTTGGTCAAAGGTGATACAACATTTATAAATATAGGGATAATAGGGTATGCTTCATTATGATCATTAATGACAAGCATCTATTTGTTTAGAAATGATGGAATAACCTATTGGTTGAGAGTAGAAGCAACATAACTGCTAGTGGTCAACATGGAAACAATGTTGTATACAACAAGAAGAAGTTGTTAATTATTTTCCTATGATAAAATATGATTTAGAGGCACATAAGGATGATTTTTAGGCATGTAGTTCACAAGCATTGGATTGTAGACTAGATTTAGGCTTACATACAGGGTACCTAAGATCAGATTCATCAATGGAGTGTTATGCTAAAGAACATGGTTTATCATCAGGATTTGGTTGTAAGCACCCAATTGGCCTATTGAAGGTAAATGACCAACTCCATAGCTTTGTGGCACCATCTATTGCTTAATGTTGATAGATTCATTATAGGCTAAAGACAAGGAAAATAGTATTTTTGGGGTTCTTTTGAAGAACATGAAAGTCATTGAGTCTAAATCCCTCAAGAATAATGGAAGTCACTTCCATTTGAGTGTAAGCGTATTTCAATATTTGGTAAATATTATGGAATCATGAATTAAATACACTCATAGGTTCATTTGGCTTCTTATAGGTAGTAAAAAAGTGATGGTATAGGATATCCAAATCAATGGGTAGACTGAAGTGATTGATAAACATAGTTTCTAAATCATTCAAGGAAGTGATAAACCCATTTCGTATCCCAAGATACTAGATGTAAGTAAATTATCCTAAGGAGTAAGGAAATAAGTGGCAATACATATCCTCATGTTGAATTTCTATTAAGATAAATGCATCTTTGAATGCTTGAATATGATCTTTAGTTGTTTGAATCCCATTTGGTACGTACTTCAAACATAATCTGTTAGGATTCTTAGGTAAGTCATGGACAAGCCATAAAATGTTCATAGGGCATCCATCTCCACTAAGCTAAGTAAGATTAGCCACCATTGGTAGGTTTTGAAGGGAAATAAACATGTTGATAAATGAAGTTCTAACCATAGGTGAGCTACTAGCTAGGTGAATTTGTTGAGTTTTTAGTTTTCCTTTGTTTGTTCTTGGTTTTTGATGTTTAGTGAGTTATAACAACTCAAAATTAGCCTCTATGGAATTTGATCTCATAGGTATATGTCTTATTTTTAATTTATGTTTTATAGTACCTGAGCATGGGAAACACTCCTAAGTGTTCAAATTTAAAAAAATTCATTAAAATTTTAGTTTTATGTTTTTTGGTATTGGCAGCCCTCCTTCTAGTGCTAATTCTTGTTGACATACATTTTGACACAAATAATCATAGACAAAGTTTGTTAAGCTCTACCTATCTTGAAATGAGATTTATGGGAATCTCCTCAAGATTTATATCTACCTGGTCTAGGTGAACTAATCTTCATAGAGTGGCTTGTTGTGACCATTCCATTTCAAGGGGCCTGTATTGATATGAATCCTTAAAACTCCATTTTAGCAAATTTTGGGTACTTGAATAATGTAAAAAATAATGTAGGTTTATTGTTTTGTTTGGTTAAACTTAGTGTAGGTACTGAAAATAGATAAAAAATCATTCATTTGAGTGTTTCCCAATTTTAAATCAACATTTTTAGGGTTTTACTTTAACATGTGTGTGACTGATTTATCATTCATTAATTCCATTTTAAATCATTCAACAATGCATTTACATAATGGTGAATACTTATAAGCAATCTATATTAACATTAAATTTAGATTTCATTCATTCAAACCCTAGATTAATAACCAATTTAAAAAACTAGCAAAAGAGAAGGGAAAAGGAAATAAAATAAAAGCCTATGTTATGCAAAGTGAATTTGAAGCCACTGATTGAATACAACATTCATAAATCAGTCTCTCATGTGACCAGTCAATCTAAAACCACCATGAGAATGATGAAAGTGTCTGAGGAGAATAATATATTGAGAAGGAGATAAATGACCACCATTCACATGAAAAAATCACCAACAAACTTCCACAATCTTTTTTGAATAAATATTTTTGTGTTGATAACTATGTTTCAGTTGAATACAATCGATCACATCCAAAATCTACTAGCATAATGACATGAAAACAATCTTAGAAGAGAGAAAATAAAAGAAAATGCAAAAAATGAAAAGGGATTGGCTCCAAATCTCTTGTGGAAGAAGAAAAGCTAACCCTTTGAATGTAAAAATTAGCCAATATATAGTAAAAGGTGCTTCCATGGGGGATATTTTCCCTCTAAAATGCTCAGCTAACACCATTAATGCTTTCAACCACCTATTTCTGTTTCCTCTCCCTCTAAATTCACCACTTTTACTTTTCATTTAATTTAAAATAGAAAAAAATGATTTAAAACAAGTAATTAAAATAAATGAACAATTAAATTGACACAAAAACATGAACAAGCTTTTCCATAGGCAAAATCAAGAAAATAAAAATATTGTTGCGTCCATGATGGAGTCAACTTTCTATCAACGTGAATGCTTTTGAAAATGGACATTAGGAGAAAAATATATGGTAAAAAATGAAAGGTAGGTCAAAAATAGCCATAATAGACCCATTCAGGCTTTTGGTCTTGATCAGATAATGTTACTATTTCTTTTTGAAAAAATTATTAATCCTAATGCTAATCAGGCTTTGGAAGCCCAAATAGCATTAGGAGGCATTTTTATAACACTCACAGACATAATCAAGTATTTTAACCTAATTTATATTATGTTTTGGCAATATTTTAAACTTAAGGGGTCTAAGACCTAATTGGGTCTCGACCCCCTATTAGGTCTTCACATTTTAAGCCATGGGCTTCATGTTATAACCAATCTTTTAAACCTACATAACATTGGAACTGATCTAGCCCCGTGTCATTAACCTATTCAAGGTTTTTATCCTCAATTAGCTTTATGGGGATCCTTTGAGGCTCTCTAAGACCTAGTTAGGGAAAAAACCTTAACTAACAAAGGAATCAATGCTTAGACCTTACAATGACCTAGTTAGGGATTTGATCCCTGACAATAACTAAAGACTCAACCACCCCTAGTTTTGAATTAATTGATATTTTATTCTCAAAAAACACTACATGGTCCCCTCTTGACCATCATCAGACCTAATCAATGTAAAAACTCTAACCAAAACTAGACTCACCCCGATCGAAACCCAATAAACCTAATAATAATTAAAATCCTAATTAACACTAGATTGACCCTTGTTGAAGACCTTAGTCTATTCAGATAATTTTTTTTGATTACAATTGAGATTATAATAAAAGGAATACCTATACCTATTTAGGATTTCCAATCTCGATTAGGTCTAGGGCCTTAACCATTTCAAAAAAAGGCTAAATGGCTTAGGAAAAACCTAATTACAACTGATACATGACAAAATGACAAGGTAGACCAAATTAGAGAATTTTACAAGTTTGTCACTTGGAGAAGCAAGATTTTTAAATTACAATACAAAGCTCAAGAGGTCATTTTAGGGGAAGTTCAAAACATAAAACTTACTTGCATGAGCCTGGTTGAGAAGATGGAGGGGGTTCTAAAGGATGAAATGGTATAAAAACTAAAATCCCCCAAAACAAATTGAGAGACCTGAGCATTGTTGACATGGGTTTTATACACACCTCAAATAATTTTAAATGAGGTAATCTCTAACATTTTTGGATAACTATGGGACTAGGTTCCACCCTGAGGCATGAGTTATAAGTATGTGGTTAGAATGACCAGGTGGTGGAGTAGTAGGTTAAGGCCATGGGTTGTTTAAGTAGGTTTGTGGACAGATACGTGGAGTCTAATAAAAAGGATAAATCACTAGGTGTATTGGATGTGTGGAAAAATATCTTCTAATGGGTAGATTTAAAAGAAAATGCAAAAGGAAGGAAGGGTAAGGCACAAAATAAGGTTCTATCTCTTCAAAAAGGAGTTTCTTACCATCTCTTTAATGAACAAGTATCTCAAGAACTAGTGTTTGTTGTTTACAACTTTTTCACACTCATAAACAAACACAGTTGGGAGTCTGGGGTAATAAGATATAGGATGCTTAATGGTCTCAACTAAAGGTTTATCTTCTTTAGTTTACTATTGCACACCTTTGTATAAGAGATTAAAACTTAGAACAAGAAGTTATCTAAGGCAGATGTAGCTCACACATAAAATACTATATCAAAGGGATCTAGATACCTATACACACCATGAATTATAGATTCAACTTGTACTAAATATCTAAATCAATGAAATCTTATCAATATATAATAACTATTGCACATCTAAGACTAATATTCATTAATAAAATAATCAAATTCATTTGTAGCATTGGCACACATCATAATTTTTAAATCAATATAAATAAACTTCAAATTCATTAACATAGAAAGGGATGAAGAAAGAACAAACACAATTGCATGATAATCAATTTATTGATTTCTTCCTATAAATTTATTCAAAACTCTGACTCTCCTGAAAGAGGGTACTATATATATATAAAGATCTTTAGGAAGGGGTCACCTCATCCTCCAAGTTCATAACACTTTGTTTACATATTAATAAACTATAGTATAATTATTGGTTATATGTCGATAACTTATAGATATATCAGTCATACAATGTGTGCATGCTACCAAAAAGATTCAGTTGATTACAATATAAATGTATCTAGGACTTAACTATTTTGTTATATTTATTACATGCAAAATTTGTACAAAATTAACCTTCATGCTATATTGGCTCTTGCTTAATATGTCTCAATTTTTTTTATGAAATTGTGATTCTATTGGTGCTTGATGATGTAGTAACTAGATTTGTACTTGAGATGCACTGGTTGATTGAGCTATTGTTACCATGGGAGCTAAGTATGAGGTAGGACTACTGTGACTATAGTTTTTGGCATTGTAGGTGGGGTTTGTGAAGTTTATGGAGTAGAACTACTAGGTGGTGTCGATTTGGCTACCTTATTCTTAACATTTAGGTCTTGGTAGTGCTTATACACTTTGTCATGTTGTGCTTGAATTAGGTTCATATTTAAGATATACAACCTAGTCACCCTACTCATCTGCTCCATCAACTTGGCTTGTTCTATCTTGGTGGTTCTAAATCCAACCCAAAAACTTCCACCTTTGTTGCCTTTTTCCTAGATTCACTTAATTTGGCCTCAATTTCTTCTAATATTAAACCTTGTAGACTCTGCATGAAGCCATTAGAGGCTTGCTTAATCATTTGATTAAATGTGGCTTTAGTTATGAACTTGCCTTTGTTATCTTGAATTATTATCAATTTGAGTTTTGTCAAAATTTGCTCAGTCTACTTTTCTTGTTTGGCTAATTTATTCACTAAAGCCTTAGAGGATGATACCCAATCCTAGGCATCCTATGTTCTTATTAAATCTAAATTCAAAGCATTTGATGACTCCAATAGGGTCATTAGGTCCAAGTGGATAAATGCCTTATTGGGGGTATATATCACTAAGAACTTTAGTTTATTATCATCCTCTCTATGGATTTTAAATAATACAATTATAGAATTGACATGAGGATCCAAAATGACTCTCAAAGAATGAATAGAATCAAGAATCTCATATAACCTAAGTGCTGCATTTTTCACATCCTGCTCAGTATCTTGGGGAACTCAAATTACCTATTATTTATCTCTGAGAGTTTTCAACTCCTCTTCGAGCTCTTGTCTAGCCATTTTGGTTATTTCATGTATGGCAAGGATTACTTTTGTATGGGTCTCCATGTTGGAATTGAGGTCCTTAATATATGGGGACTGATCCTTTTGCCTATTCTATATCTTTCTAATGGAATAAACTTCTTCCCTCTCCTCTATGATCAAAGTTTTGCCCAACCTATCCTCAATTTTCCTCTTCCTTACGCACTACACTAATGCTATGGCCTTATCAAATAGTGAGATCACCATTGGTAGTTTAATGATCTTCAAATTGGGCCTCTTAGAGGCTAAGGCTTCTAAATACTTAGCACAATATAGAAGAGTGAGATTTGATGGATCTAAGGGTTGAGCTTCCACTTGTACATGCTCCAATAAGTGGCACCTCAACTAAAAATTGTTATTAGTCTTAGGGTTAGCCTTGAGATATTTATGGATCTTGTCCCTCTCCTTCTAGTTGCTGTGATTACCTACCACTCAAAAAATGGGTAGATCTCCATCTTCTAGGAGGTGGGATCCTAAACTTTGCTTCATCCAGTGTGAGAGATGGTTTAACCTGAATCACTCTTAATAAGTCCTCACTAAATCCTATAATTACAGCCCTTTATTTCACCTTGTCATCATATTTAACATTTAAGAACAAAAAATCATGATCCTTTAGCTCATGTTTATAAGTGAGGCCAAGGGTATGAATTTTATTTTGGACCTTACCATGAAGATCCTAGTCTCTGTAAGGGAGGGTAGGTGAATGCATATGCCTTCTTGTCATTTATTGCTTCCTTGAACTAACTATGAATTGTGTATTGCATTCTCTTAGTGATAATATGGGAGCCATGAAATGTGTCCTTCTTATTCTTGGTCAATTCCTCATCAATGCCATTACATATTTGATATGTAATTTCTTGCTTAGCTACTTTATCCAGAATAAACTCAGGGAGCTGAAGAGGACCAACCTTGTGGCCATCCACCATGATAACCATGTAATCCAGGTAGATCTAGTAGTCTCTTACATTGTTGGTAAGTGTCTTGATTATGTTGGGTGAAATTCCAAAGGTTGACTGTGGATGGCCATCGAAACCTGAGGGTAGAGATCCTCAATAATCTTCACTATGTTTCTAACATAGGAGTATATGTGTACAAAACTGTAATAGTCACAAATTCTATTTTTATCATGTCTAGGTTGGGAACCATAAGATTCCATTTTGCCTGTATACTATCCCCATGACTACATCTATCAAATAAGACATCATGTATAAATTTCCTCCAAATGGCCTCTTGTCTTTATGTAAGATTTATTCCTAGAGGCATGCACTAATCACTTCCCCCAAAATGTAGGTGTTCTTTGAGGTAATTAGAAGGTCTAGTAGGGGAACCCACTCTAAATTTAGAAAGTAGATGCTCACATGGACAAAAAATTGATTCAATAGTGCCATTCCCACATGGATTCCCATTTTGAATCGAGTGATGGGAACCATATTCTTGACATGCTCTTTTAGATTGAAGGTTTCCCTTGGAAGTAGCCACCTTGCTAGTGCTCATTCCACATTATTGGCCTTCTTCCATGTAATGAAATTATGAAAATTGAAAGTGACATCTAGAATGGGTAGGCTCAAATACCTAATAAATCTATCCCCTACTATATAGGCAACAACTATGTTATTGTCCACATAATGAAGGTATCTGCCATTTTCTATTCTCCTTTCGAAGAAGAGGCCCTATAGTAAATCTATGCATAACATAAAAAACTATGAAATGTAGGGATTGAAATTTGAATGGTAGTAAGTCCTTCACTAGCTACTTATCCTTAGATGAGATGCCTTCACTAGCTACTTATCCTTAGATGAGATGTCTTCTTCAAGCATAAAGGAATCTACATTTTCCACGGCTTCTCATAATGTCGAGTAATTTGGATATCGGCCATCGAATATAGTGGTGTCAAACATGGTCTCCAAATACTCTATAGAATCCTTGATAGAGAACCTAGATGGTGTTGGGGATCCTTTGTAGGACTTTGATGATGATGCCATGGTGGTCTAACAGATACTGGTATGCTTAAAACTTTTGATAATTGTATATAAAACTAAACTAAATTTTACGGATAGTAAATCACTCTTATAGAAATTAGGGCTTTTGGGATCACTTAAGGCTGAAGTTTACTTGAGATATTGAGATGGAATGATGTGAACTTGGCTAGGGGATCGATATTAATATATTTTTGCATTGGTTTCTAGTTTGTGTACCATTAATCATCAACGTCTCTGATCTAATCACCTTTATTCAATTCAAATTTGATCACCCTATCCTAGTGTACATGCCTTGCCACTCAGAGTGCCATGGTGATACATTTCATCCATTTCCATGTGTCATTACATGTTCTTAGTCAAGAGAATTCAAACTTTGCCTTTAGGCCTGAAGACTCTAAAACATAGAATTTTCTTCAAAAATATTTGCTCTAAAAGATTTTATCCCAAATTTTCTGAAAAAAAGTTACCAATAACTAAGTACTCTTCGAAAGGTTATGGTTTGGGTAAAAGTAGTCATAGAGAAAGTTTTCTAAGAGAATATTTTTGAAACAAAGCTTCTAATGAAAAGTCTTCAAAATTAAAGTTACCGATGAGAATCTTTCTGAAAAATATTCATCGAAATAAAAGTTCTTGGTGAAAAAGTTCCAAGGAGAAAGACCTTGTGAAGAAAAGCTACCATCTAAAACTTTTCAAAAAAAAGTTACCAAAGAAAAGCTTCTGAAGACCAAACTTTGTTGATGACTAGATTTCAAAAATGCAAACTTGTTGAAGTAAACCTTCTGATGATATCTTTCTAAAGCAAATGTTGCCGATAAGAAAGTTTCTGCATAAAATCTTTCTAAAAATAATTTTGTAAATGAAAGCTTTAAAAATAAAGTTCCTAAAGACTAATCTTACTGAATATTAAGCACTCTAAAATAAGGCTATATGAATTTCTATCATGTAAAGCCATTTTTTCCATCTTTTCATTATAGGTTAGTTTGAACAAGTGCTTCAAAATGGAAATAAATATGCTTCAACATGATTAAACATTAAAAGCACCAAGTTTATACAGATAATAAAAAATATCATAATCCTCAAAAACACATAAATACCTAGATAAGATATTCATTATTTCAAAAAAAATAAAGGGGGTCCTCACTTTTTAGAGAAAAATACAAGGTGGGGTGTGTTGAATACAACGAATGGTGACTCATAGGGGTGAATACTCCAAAGTTTTCAAAAATCCAAAATCCATGGTTTACAATACTAATATCAATCATAAAATTTATCCCAAAATAAATGATTAAACCATAAATGAAAGGAGACTCTTAATGATCTTGTGTAATATGCTAACTTTACTTACACCTTGGATCCGTGTGTGATACAGGGTCTTCTTTATCTCTTGTCTCAAGTTTTTAGCCAAAGACATGGGGGTGAACCATAGGTTTTAACTTGATTGGATATTAGGTGTATAGATGGGGAGCTTGGGCATTGCTATGCTACCAGCTACGAGTCCATAGTCCTGATAGAGACACCTTTGATCACATATTCATCCTTTCTTCATATTTTTCATGATGTGTGATACATTGATATTATCTCATCATGTAGGCTTTGAATTAAGTTTTGATTTCATTTTGGATTTTTGGATTGTGCCTTTTATTTTTTTGCTTTTAGAAAGAGGAAAAAGGGTGACCACAATGAGCTTGTCTTAGTAAAAATTTCAGTTTAATCAAAATGTCCCTATCAACTCTTGCCCATGTCCATGATTAATACCTCAAACAAGGATTAATGTTTTATGTGCATTTGAACCAAGGGAATAAGGAGAGTTTTCTAAATTTACACAGAACTATGGGAATAAATTTTACATACCTAATGAAATCATTAGCTTTAGGACATATTCATGGTTAACTCTCTCTTTGCTTACTTGGATTAAAAATTCTAAATTATAATATGCATTACCCCTTGATTCAGGTTGGATTCAAAACACCTCAAACTATGCTTGATTATATCAAGATTGACCAAAATTTGACTGTCATGAAATCAAAGGAAAACTTCTCTTAAAAGCAGGAAAACTACTGAAAGTAAATAAGGATAATCTAGAAAACACAAACTAGTCTAAGAAAAACAAATGCCTAAAAGCAAGAAACTAACCAATAAAGAAAATCTAATTTACTCCTACCACTATCAAAACATCTACTATTACTCAAAGACCTCTCTATATGGGGAAGCCATGAAGTAATGCTTCAAAAACTATCCATTAAATAGATATGTCATATCATTATCATAAATATCTTTTAAACTGAATGCATTATTATCCAAAATCTCCAAAGTTTGATATGGTCCTTTCCATAGTAGGGTAAGCTTGTCATGCATTCCATTTTTATCATGGGCTTTGTTCCATAGTAGCACCAAGTCAAGAATCTTGAATGCTTTGATTTTTCTCTCTTATTGAACCATCTCTTGACCACGTTTTGATGTTTTCTAAAGTATTGTAATGCTTTATTGCTAGAGTCTTCTATTTTGATGATATCTAGTAATCTCGACTCTATTTTGTCAGTGGGTTCCATGTATTCTTGCATAAATTGGTATGTTGGAAATTTTAACATGATTGGAAATACTGGATACTTCCCATAAACTAGTAGATATGGTGAAGCTTTAAGGACTCATTTATATCTAGTTTAGTCTACCTAGAGTGGATATTTTAATAAGAGGTGCCACTCCCTTGGCTTATCTATAGATGACTTCTTTATAGCATCTATGAGGTTCTTGTTGGTAGACTCAACCAATTTGTTCCCTTGTAAGTAGTGATTAGAGGATAATCTAATTGTAATTTGATTATCATAGGCACATGTAGTGAACTTAACTGATTTAAATGCTGGTCCATTATTTCAAACCAAAGAGATAGGGGTACCAAACCTGGTTGTGATATGTTCTTCAAGAAAACTTATCACATATTGGGCTTTAGAGTCCTTGGTGGTTGCTACCTTAGTTCATCTAGTCTAATAATCTATATCAGTGAGCACAAAATTATGTCTAACTAAGGACTTTGGGTTTATAACACTGATGAAGTCTAAACTCCATTAGGTCAATGACCTACCTTCTATCATAGGTTGTAGTGTCATTACTACATGTACCTATCTTTTTGCCAAAACCTAGAATTCATGGCACATCCTCACATGAAAATGAACATCTTTAAATACCATCAACCGATAGTAACCCATTCTAAGTATTTTATGTGTTGTCATGTTTCTAGATGGATGGTTATTGCCTATATTTTGATTTAGATTTTCTAAGATTTCCTTAGATTCTCCATGTGACACACATCTTAGATAAATGACTTTATAATTCTTTCTATAGAGAACTCCTTTATTGATTATCTAATGATTATCCTTAAGCCTTAAATATCTCTTTTGATCTCTTTTGAGTTCTTGGGGTCATGTTCTAGTGAGTAGTATACCTCTTCAATAGTGATGTGTGGGTCTGGTTCAATCATCAATTAAACTATGCCTTGTCTTATAATGATCCTGGTAGGTTTGATTTAAATATCAAATTCCTATAATTTCAACATCCATTTAACTATACTCTCTTCCAATTCATTTTGTCCAAGTGTAAGCTTGACAACAAGATCTGGTAGTATGGCGATAGTCTTATTTTGAAGGATGTCGTGCCTAAAGTTTTTGACTACTTTGATGAGAGTGAAGATTTTCTTATCAATCAAGGAATACATAAGATTTGCATATTTCAATTTACTACTCATAAATGTGATAGGATGTTCACTTTCTTCCTTTTTTTGTGTAATCATGACAATAATAATATGTTCTTAGGAGAATGAGTACAAGAAAAAGTCTTTCATAAAATCAAGGCTTACCAATACTAGGGCTTAAAAAATAACCTTCTTTATGTCTTGGAAGGATTATTTAGCTTCAAGTGTCCATTTCAATTTGACATTCTATTTAATCATTATATTTAGGGTCTAACAATCTCTACAAATTTTGATATAAATTTCCTTACACAATTTATTTTTCCAAATAATGATTTGAGCTCCTTTTTGCTATTTAGAAACTTTAGTTTTGAAATTCCTTGAATCTTATTCAATTTAATAGTGATTCCATCCTTAGTAATGATGTTGCCTAGTAGCTTGAATTCAATAATGCTGAATATACTTTTCTTGGGGTTAAGTGAGACCCCAAACTTCCTAGACCTCTCTAAAATGGTCTAAAGATGGTCAATATGATCAACTCTATTTTTATAAAAAATAGTGAGATCATCCATATATATAATTATGCACTCCCATATCAGTCCCTAAAATGCATGATCCATTACTCTCTAGAAATTAGCTCCAATGTTGATCAACCAAAATGGAATTTGCTTATATGCATATGTTCCCCATTTCATAGTAAATATTTTTTTCATAATATCTTTTGATTCGATTAGTACTTGAATGTAACCTAAAAATCTATCCAATAAAGACATAATTTTAGACACACTCATAGTTTGTATTACATCATCTAATGAAGGTAGGAGATAACTATCCTTCTTCAAAGCTTTATTCAAATTCCTTAAGTTGATGCAAAGTCTAATCTCGCTACTCTTTTTCCTAATTGGAACTACATTGGCCACCCAAATTGAATGTCTAATAGGAAAGAATATCCTAACACTCAACAAATTTTCCACTTCTTTCTAAATCAATGGTTCCAAGATAAAATTAACTAGCCTCTACCTTTATCTAAATTGTTTATGATCGGGCTTGAGTGGAATCATATGAGTGATGACTCTAGGATTGAAAATACTTAAGTCATCATAGGTCCATGTAATTACATCTTTGTACTTGATAATCAGTTTCTTGAATTTTTTCCTTTCTTCTAATGTGTAGCTTAAGCCAATATTGATGAAGCATGCATTATTTTCATCACCAATGTTTTCTAAACTAAATTGATATTCATTAACCTTAAATTGCCATTATGATTAGGCTTTAGGATCTGTATCGAAGGTCCTTTCTAGGGTGACCATTCCCAATGGGAGGTGATTCTATTTTAGTTGGATAACACCTTATTTATCCAATACTTCATGGCACCTATGGTTTATTTCTTCATCATTGATTATTTGATATTTGAATTATCCTAAATTTGTCAAAAATTGGACAATTTATTGGTCATCATCAAATACTTGAAATTTTTTAACATTGTCTAGTACTAAAGGACACAATACCAATCCAATGGAGAACTTCTATATTTTTGACTCTTGTAAGGGTGAAAAATTTGGTGCTAAAGCTGCCAATGAATTGATAGCTCCATTATATTCTCTTGAGATAAATACTATGTCGAAAGCTTCAAATGAATCAATTAAATCTTAGGCTCTTTACTTATATTTCTTCAAATATGAAAATTTACATTGATATTTATTTTTGACTTGGTTAACAATGAGTTTAGAATCTCTGTATACCAGCATTTCTTTGACATTATTCTTGAGGGCAAAATGTAATCCCAAAATCAGGGCTTCATATTTTTCTCTATTGTTGGTACATGGGAACTAGAGTCTATATGCTATCGATAGTATCTTTCCTTGTGAATTGATGAGATTAATACCAACACCTGATCCTTAATTAGATATAGCTTCATCAAAATGGATGGTTCATAATTAGGAAGAGCGTCAAATTTCCTCTAGTCTTCATGCTTCATAAAAAATGTATAAATTCTAAGATTAGGAGATTTATAACTTACCTTTTCATTGGTGGTATTGTACTCTGTAATAGGATGCTTCATCTTAGGCTCTCAATTAATTATGATCTAGTTGGATATGCCTCTCCAAGGCAATGTGATATGTGAAAAGTCCATGGAAAGATATCCATTTAGAATTTTTGACCAATCTCTACTAAAAAATAACCCATAACCTTCAGGAATATCCACTATTAAGATGTCAACAGTCATATGCACTCTAGGTTCTGAGGTAACCTAAATTCTCACATCATTAATCTCTCCCAATACATACACTCTTATTTTATCTAACTTTGACATAGTTCTCTTGGATGGCTTTGACATTAAACCAAGATTTTGGCAAATGGAATTTAGCATTACTATTTTTGAAGCTCCATAATCTACAAATAAATTATGTATATTCTTGCCAAATGCTTGAATGGTCTACAAAAAAGGGGGAACCTCTTGATTGATTTTGTATATAACATTTATGTTAGATGTTTTGGATTTTTCCATAATAGATTTGCCTATGATGGAATTTCATAAGAGCTCCTTATGCTATGTGATTTGTGATAGTTCATAAAGAGTGATGTTGGCCTTAATTTTATTCATATCCTCGACAATATTGTATCCCCATTTATTCTATTCCTCTTTATGATGTGGTTGATCATTCCCTTTGGGGGGAGGAGGGTTATTGTCAACTTTGGAATTTAGAGGGATAACCATATTATTGGGAGGAGTAGAAGTAGTGAATGGCTACCTATTCTTCATATCATAATTATCCCTATTTAAATAATGGAATGGTTTCACTTCATTAGAATTATCCTCTGGGATATTATCATTTTCATTAAGGAAGGAGGACTCAAAAGTTTCAAAGACCATAGCTAAACTAGAAGGGCCAGATTCATGAGGGAGATCTAGAGGATTCATCATTTGATCTTGTCTAATCATATCTCTATGGAAAATTTCAAAAGCTGCACATAACTCTATACAATCCAACTCTCCATGCTGAGATGTATTATGGACCCTACACCAATTGGGCAAAGTTGTTTTCATGATGTTGCTATATGATAACTTATTAGATTATTGTTGGTTTGCATTATTAGTGGGCCTATTAAAATGCCTGTTATATCTTAGAAAGGTAGAATTATTATTATAATTATGATTATTGGTATCACCCATCTTCTTCTACATATTCAAAAAATTATTGCTTAACTTTTAAACTATTTTTTGTATAAAATCCAATTCAGCTTTGTTGGAGTCAAAACCCTAAGTGACTACTACATTGGTGTGAGCTTGACAAAAAAATCAAGTTGGTTATTTATTTCTATATGATTATTAAATAAATCATAATTTTGATTTATTATTTGTTGTGTCATAGGAGGTAGAGTGTATAACTAATTCTAATTGAATGTGGGGGCATTCTGATTTACACGTAGAATTGTATTCCAGGATGGAAGTCCATGGTTGAATTATTGACCTCCTAGATTATGAGGGGTAAGCTATGGATTGAGATTCTTGTCTATGTTGATAGATTATTAGAATTCCAAAGCTAAAGTATTGGTAGCAACAACTCTTCATAAGAACATTATAGTAATAGGATCTAGGGCATTCTTGTATATCTCAAGCATTTGATTCTCATCTTGATTATACATAGTGTTCAATCGAGTGGGAATCTTTTGAAATCTTACATTGAAGGCTCAAATTGACTCGTTAGGTTCTCTTTTCATTTTGGTAAAGAGCTGATATACTAGGCTTGGATTAGTTACCTATCCAAATTATGCCAGGAACATATTTTGACACTCATCCCATGAGGTGATGGAGTTTTCCTATAAATTGAGATACCAATCATAAAAATAATCTTATAAAATAAATGGGAAAAGCCTACATATAACATCCTCATGGATAAAATTCATTAATCTCAAGGCAACCTTGAAAGTCTTGATATGTTCTTCAATTATTATCTCACTTAAGGGGGAGAAAGTAGGTAGATATTTTTTTAGATTTCTTGGTAGGTAAAGTTGGTCCCCATAGATGGTAATGGTTTATCTCATTAACTAGGGTTGGGCCATAGAAATATTGGTAGATAAGACATTACTTATAGGGGAGGGTGTTTAGGCTTAGTGTATCTCAGGGATGGCAAGTATAGGTCTAGGCCTCTTAAAGTTTGATAATGGTGAAACCAAAAGGCTGGCTTGGGACTTAGACTTTGTTAATATCCTAGGTGTCTCTGTAATGATCGACCCCATATTTATTGGGAAAGCACATAAGTGTGTCCTCCTTCTAGTTATAAATTTTTTATTTCTATTGATGTGGGTTTTATGCACACCTCAAAGAGTTTTAAAGGAAGTAACCTCTAACATTTTGGGATCTCTATGGAACTAGGTTCCACTTTAGAGTAAAATTTGTAGGTATGTGGTTAGAACAACTAGGTGGTGGAATAGTAGGTTGATTCCATGGGTTATTTAACTAGGTTTGTGGATATATGCATGGTGTCTAGTAAAAAGGATAAATCACTAGGTGAGTTAGATGGGTGGAAAACTATCCTATAATGGGTAGATATTAAAGAAAATGCAAAAGGAAGGAAGGGTAAGGTAAAAAATAAGGTTCTATGTATTCAAAAAGGAGTTTCTTGTTGTATCTTTAGTGGACAAGTATCACAAGATCCAGTGTTTGTTATTTATATCTTTTGCACACTTGTGAACAAACACGATTGGGAGTCTAGGGTAATCAGATATAGGATTCTTAATGGTCTCAACTAAAGGTTGATCTACTTAAGTTTGTTGTTGCACACCTTTGTATATTAGATCATAGCTCAGATGAAGAAGTTATTTAGGGTAGTTGTAGCTAACACCTAAAAGACTATATAAAAGGGAGATACCTCTATACACCTTGAATTATCAATTTAACTTGTATTAACTATCTAAATCAATGAAATCTTATCAATATTTAATAGATATTGCACATCTAAGACCAATATTCATTAATAAAAAAATTAGATTCATCCATAACATTGACACACATGAGAATTATTAAATTAATATAAATAAATAAATTTCAAATTTATTAACATAGAAAGGGAAGAAGAAAGAACAAACACAATTACATGACAATCAATTTACTGATTTCTTCTTGTATATTTATTAAAAATTCTAACCCTCTAAAAAGAGGGTTCTACATGTATATAAAGATCTTGGGGAAGGGGTCACCTCATCCTCCAAGTTTAGAACACTTTTTTTACATCTTAATAAACTATAAGATAAGTATTGGTTACATGTAAATAACTTATAGATATATATTAGTCATTCAATGTGTGCATGCTATCAAAAAGATTCAGTTGATTACAATACAAATACAACTAGGAGTTAACTATTTAGTTATAATCATTACATGCAAAATTTATACAAAATTAGCCTTCATGCTATATTGGATCTTGATTAATATGTCTCAAAGTTGTTGATGGAACTATGATTATATTGGTGCTTGATGATGTGGTAATTGGAGTTTTACTTGGAGATGTATAGGTTGATTGATCTATTGTTACCATGGGACCTATAGTATGAGGTGGCACTGATGTGATTATAGTTGTTGGCACTGTAGGTGGAGTTTGTGAAGTTTATGGAGTAGAACTAGTAGTGGTGTCTATTGGACTACCTTCTTCTTAGAATCTAGGTCCTAGTAGTGCTTATATGCCTTAGTGTGTTATGCTTGAATTAGGTTCATATCTAGGAGATGTGGCCTAGTCACACTGCTTGTTTGCTCCATCAACTTGGCATGTTTTACCTTGATGGATCTAAAGTAAACCTAGAAGACTTCCACCTCTATCACCTTTTTCCTAGATATGCTTAATTTGGCCTCAATGTCTTCTAACTTTAAATCTTGTAGACTCTGCTTGAATCCATTAGAGGATTGCTTAATCATTTGATCAAATGTGTTTATGGTTACTAGCTTGCCTTTGTTATCTTCAATTATTATCAATTTAAGTTTTTATTAAGATTTGGTCAGCCTACTTATCTTGTTCAACTAATTTATTCACTAAAGCCTCAGAGGATGGTACTTAATCCTGGGCCTCCTATGTTCTTATTAAAGCTAAATTCAAAGAATTTGATGCCTCTAATGGGGTCATCAAGTCCAATTGGCTAAATGACTTATTGGGGGTATATAACACTAAGAAATTTAGTTTATAGTCATCCTCTTTATGACTTTTGAATAATATAGTTAATGAGGAGCCGAAATGACTCTCAAAGAATGAATAGAATAAAGAATCTCATACATCATAAGTGTTACATTGTACACATCCTACTCAATAACTTAGGGAACTCAAATTACCTATTGTTACTCTCTGAGAGTTTCCAACTCTTTGAGCTCTTGTCTAACCATTTTGGTTCTTTCATGTATGACAATGATTGATTCTATATGGGTCTCCATGTAAGACTTGAGGTCCTCAATATATGAGACTAACCCTTTTACCTATTCTATCTCTTGCTAAGGGAATAAATTCTTCCATCTCCTCTATGATTAGAGTTCTACCTAAACTATCCTTAATTTTCCTCTTTGTTACCTACTACACTAATGCTATGGCCTTATCAAATAATGGTCTCACCATTGGTAGTTCAATGATATTTAGATTGGGCCTCTTAGAGGTCAAGGATCCTAATTCCTTTGCCCAATTTAGAAGAGTAAGCTTTGAGGGATCTAAGGGATGAGCTGCCACTTGTACATGCTCTTCAAGCTTAGGCTCAATTTCAATGTAAAGATTAGGTATTAATGACCATATAATTTTTAACCAATCTATGTTTCCAAATTGTGATATTGGATTAAAAACAAAGATTGGTTACTTTCTTGGGGCCCTTTTAGTGGTAACTACTTTGTCTGTATAGGTTGGTGTGGAAGAAGGCAAAGGTGAACCCATTTGGGTAGAAGGAGATACAATTGGAGTGATGGATTGGGTAATGGTTAGAATAGACAAAACCATGGTTGATGGGATGGATACTAAAGGAATGAAAACCAAAATAGTGGAGGGTGGAGTAGGTGAAGTGGTAGTGGCTAGATTCATAGATGGATGCATGAAGAGTAAACCCATAAAAAAGACCAAACATGGATGAATGTAGAAATAATTGGTGCAGGGGAGGTAGAAACTATAAGTAAGGACATCAAAGGGAAAAGGCATAAAATGGTTGTGATCAAAGGACCCTTAACATAAGGTTCACTTATGAGAGGTTCCTTCACCTTCAATTCTTGTAGGTTTAAAACTTTGGCTTACTGCAAATCCTCCTTGTCAACCTCTTGTGTGGGTGGGGTATATGGTCTATCTCCCTTAGGATTCCTTTGATAAAACTTTATGCCTCTACCAGGTTGTGAAACTAATGCGTATTGGGGAAGAGAAAGGGGAATAATGCTGGGTGTTAGGGCTACAAAAGCCACTATCTCCTCTTCATTATAAGAGTCAAAGTAAATAATCTCAGCTTGTTCCCTCTATATAATGTCTCTCCATTAAATTAGCTCCTCAACTAGCGCTTGTTTAACCTGTATCAATTCAAATGTTAAAGCTTGACTTGGGAACGCTTGTTCCTATTATACTTTTGTATAGGTAGTCACTTATTCTTCTTATTATTGTTCATCCTATGCTCTAATGAGTGGTGTCTCAACTGTCAACTACTATTAGTCCTGGGGTTGGCCTTGAGATATTTGGGGATCTTATCCCTCTCATTTTGGTTGTTATGATGGCTTACCACTCCAAAAATTAGAAGATATCTATCCTCCAAGAGGTGGGATCCTAAACTTTGATTCATTGATTGTGAGAGATGGTTCATCCTGAGTCACTCTCAGTAAGTCCTCACTCAATCCTCCATTTATGGCCCTTTTTTCACCTCTTCATCATCTTTAGCATTTAGGAACAAAAATTCATGATAGATTGGCTCATGTTTGTAAGTGAGGCTAAGGGTATGAAATTCATGATACTCTATGAGGGAGGGTAGGCAATGCATATGTCTTATTAACATATATTTCTTCTTTAAACTGCATACAAATTATGTATTAAATTATCCTAATGGTGATGTGGGAGCCATGGAATGTGGATTTATTATTCTTGGTAAAATCCTCATCAATGTCATTCCATATTTGATATGCAATTTCTTTCTCAGGTACTTTATTTGGAATAAACTTAGGGAACTAAAGAGGATTTACCTTATGGCCATCCACCATGATAACCGTGTAATTTGGGTAGAGCCAGTAGTCTTATTGTTAGGTTATGGAGCTAAAAGCTTCACTGATGTAGACATGGAGGAGGTTGCAGAAGGGTTGCAGAGTGTTACTGTCACCGGTGTCAGTCAGGCCAACCGACGTCAGTAGGGTAGAGACAAGAAGCAACCGACATCGGTCAGTAGTCAGTCGGCGTCGGTGACCCCCAGGCAGATAGGGACTGATGTTGGTCACCTGTGTGGTTTGACTGTGAGTGTTTTATGGGCAGTTAGCTAACAAACCATGTGTTTGCATGTTGAGGGCTAATTTTAGACTGAGAGCTGCAGATCTAATTATTGTAATTAGGTGTCTAATTATTGTTTGGATGAGATCTATATAATAGACTCATGGATTGTATTGTAAATGTGTGCTAGAGAGTAAGAGAGCAATATTATAAGCTCCTTCTGTGTGTGAGATGAGCAATGGTGTGTTCCTCCTAGTGCCACAGTACCAAGTGTGGGTGCTAGATTAGAGAATCAACAGGGTTCTTCATGTATGTATGATCTTGGTCATCAGGTGAGCATGGCTTCTATAGGAGATCTACATGGTAAGTAAGATCATTGATTTGCAGATGTATGTGTGTGCAAGGTCAAGATTCACAAGTGTGCAGAACCAGATTGATTTGCAGGTGTGCAAGATCAGAGAGGACAACAACACAACAGGGAGCAGTATCAGGTGGGATCTACTTGGAGTAAAGTGTGTACTCAGATAGAGTAGAGAGGAAGGCAAGGAATATCCTTCCATAAGTAAGGTCTATTGAGGTGCAGGTTGTTGCAGGTTCAAGGGAGATCTACTTGGAGTACATTGAGTACTTGTGGAGTGCGTGGAGCACAGGTATAAGGTGAACACCAACTCAATGTTTGAGTTGGGTGTTGGGACCTAAGAGAGAGAGCTTTGAGGAAAGAAGTACTGTACACTTGAGGTGTGGGAAGCCTTTGAAGAGGTGGTGGAGAAGAAGTGGCATCTTCTTTATTGTATTCTTTTCTGTATGAGTATTAATACAAGTTGTGTATTATCTCTCATATCTTGTGTTATTTTTGGATTCTAGTTACTTATTGATTCTAGTTTATTCTACATATTAAGTTGCTTGTATTTGGTAATCAATTGTGTGCTTCTGGTATTCATATCCCAACACGTGGTATCAGAGCATGTTTATTGTTCTAGGTTCCTGACACGTGGTATCAGAGCTAAGGTTGTAGGAAGTGGTTTTGTGTTTGGTTATGGGTCACTCTTAGGGGTTTTTGATTGAGTGGGAGTAGAGCAATGGCAGATGAAAGTAAGCTAAGAATGGAGGAGTTGAAAAGCACAGATGGTCACTTACGGTCCTATGGAAAGAAAGAGCAGGTAAAAGAATATTGTTGGTTGGTAGCAGATCAACATGAAGGAACTGAAGATGCAGATGTAGCAGGTGTTGTTGCATAGGATGCTTTGGGAGGTTTCTTGGATAAAGTTGAATCTTGGATAATAGATTCTATTGCCTCTTTCCATGTAGCCCCAGGGAGAGGAGCTGGTGAGCCTTGCCAAAGAATTGGCAAAGGGGAAGTGAAGCTGAAATTGCAGGTGGCCAACACACGGGTGTTGAAGGAGGTCATGCAGGTCCCAAGTTTGGAGATGTGGTTAATTTATTCAAAACAATTGGGTGATGAGAGATGCATAAGAAATCTCACAGTGGATGCACTTGAATTAGCTAGTGTTAAGAAAATAGGTACTCTTTATCTACTTGTTTATATTACTGATTCTTCTTTTGTTACAGAGATGTGGCTTCGTAGGCTTGGTCACATGAGCAGGAAGGAGATGCATGTTCTTAAGCAGAAGATAGATATATTTGATAGGCTTAAGAACTAGAAATCCTTGGTGTTTATGGAGGAGATGGCAGACAGAGACCAGTGGATGGGCTGGATACTTTTGAGCAGGGCAGTTTGGACATGGGACTTGATTCAAAGGAGCTCTCAGGTAAAAAGTCATCACTTACAGAAAACACAGGTATCGACATCGATAGGAAAATTGATGTCAGCAGTAGGTAATACTGACATTGATTAGGAGGACCGATGTCAACAGCAGAAGGACACTGACGTCGGTAGGGTTGGTAGTCAGGACAGGTGCAGGAATCGATGTCAGTTGGATGCAGACTGTGTGGTGACCAAGGTCGGTCACCCTAACAAATTTTGGGTGGATAGCAAGCTATCAAGGAGTCTCAAACGCCCATATGGAGGACTGAAGATGTAAGTAAGCCTCAAATTTGTTGTTCCTCTTCTTTATACTTGTTACTGATTGCAGAGTAGGAAGGATCCAGGAAACAGTGGGAGCATGGCATGGAGAGATTGCAGAACCAAGCGAGAGATTTGGTAGGATTGCCAGCAGGTATGAAATCATAGAGACGAATGGATACCTTAGTTGAAGAATAGAGAGAACAGACACATGAGATGGAAGGCCAGGTCATATGGTCTTGAGGGAGCTGCAGGATAGTGGTATAGGTTTTGATAGGGGGATGACAAAGCATGACTTTAGTCAATGTCAAGGTAACTACTGTGGTTTAACTTACTAGGTGGATGATGATTGCAACATCATTCTATTGCTGTATGTGGATAGTATGTTAGCTAGCAGGTTTGTACATATAGGGTTTTGCTGAGTTAAGGGTAAGATTAGTTCAGTGGTTTGCTATGAAGAATTTGGAGCAGCAAAATTCTTTGGCATGGGAGACATGGAGATCACAGGTTGATTTTGTTTCTAGTAGGAGCTGGTGTGAAGATGGTGTTGGCAGGGTTCATGATGCAGGATGCAGAATCAGAAAGCACACCAAGGGCTGGACAGTTCAAGCTTAGCTTGGAACAGGGTTCAAAATCACATGAGGTCTAGCGTAGACCTGAGTTTGCCCAAGCAGTGGGTGTTGTCAGAGAGTTAAAAGCCAATTCAGAGAAGTGAGTTCTCAGGGATGTGAGAGGGACCAATAGCAGGGATTCATGCTATTCAGGGTCAGGACTTCACTACATGTGTTTGTAGATGTGGATGTGGCAAGTTACTTGGATGATAGGAGGTACACCACAGTGTGTGTGGTGGGTTGTCTTCAGGATTGATCTTGAAGAGGAATACAAGCCAGGAAATAGATTAGATGGGGTACATGTATAGGTAAAGTGTAGTTATTTATCTCCAAGTGGGAGATTGTTAGGTTGTGGAGCTAAAAGCTTCACTGATGCAGACATGGAGGAGGTTGTAGAAGGGTTACAGAGTGTTACTGTCATCGGCGTCGATCAGGCCAACCGATGTTGACAGGGTAGAGATAGGAAGCAACTGACGTCGGTCAGTAGTCAGCCGGCTTTGGTGACCCCCAGGCAGATAGGGACCAATGTTGATCACCTGTGTGGTTTGACTGTGAGTGTTTTACAGGCAGTTAGCTAACGAACCATGTGTTTGCATGTTGAGGGCTAATTTTAGACTGAGAGCTGTGGATCTAATTATTGTAATTAGGTGTCTAATTATTGTTTGGATGAGATCTATATAATAGACTCATGGATTGTATTGTAAATGTGTGCTAGAGAGTAAGAGAGCAATATTATAAGCTCCTTCTGTGTGTGAGGTGAGCAATGGTGTGTTCTTCCTAGTGCCATAGTACCTAGTGTGGGTGCTGGATTGGAGAATTAGCAGGGTTCTTCATGTATGTATGATCTTGGTCATCAGGTGAGCATGGATTCTATATGAGATCTACATGGTAAGTAAGATCATTGATTTGCAGATGTATGTGTGTGCAAGGTCAAGGTTCACAGGTGTGCAGAACCAGATTGATTTGCAGGTGTGCAAGATTAGAGAGGACAGCAACACAACAGGGAGCAGTATCAGGTGGGATCTACTTGGAGTACAGTGTGTACTCAGATAGAGTAGAGAGGAAGGCAAGGAAGATCCTTCCATAAGTAAGGTCTATTGAGGTGCAGGTTGTTGCAGGTTCAGGGGAGATCTACTTGGAGTACGTTGAGTACTTGTGGAGTGCGTGGACATAGGTATAAGGTGAACACCAACTCAATGTTTGAGTTGGGTGTTGGGACCTAAGAGAGAGAGCTTTGAGGAAAGAAGTACTGTACACTTGAGGTGTGGGAAGCCTCTGAAGAGGTGGTGGAGAAGAAGTGGCATCTTCTTTATTGTATTCTTTTCTGTATGAGTATTAATACAAGTTGTGTATTGTCTCTCATATCTTGTGTTATTTCTGGATTCTAGTTACTTATTGATTCTGGTTTATTCTACATATTAAGTTGCTTGTATTTGGTAATCAATTGTGTGCTTCTGGTATTCATATCCCAACACATGGTATCAGAGCATGTTTATTGTTCTAGGTTCCTGACACTTATATGTTATTCTCAAGTGTCCTGGATATGCTAGTTGAAATTCCTACCAAAGGCCAACCGTGGATGGCCATCCAAACTTGAGGGTAGAGATCCTCAACAATCTTCACTATGTTTCTAACATAAGAGTATATTAGCTTAAAATTATAATAGTTAAAAATTATGTTTTTAATCACATTTAGGTTGGGATCCCACATGGCTCCATTATGCCTGTACACTATCCCCATGACCATGTCTAATAGACAACACATCATGTAGACATTTCCTCTTAGTGGCCCTTTGTCTTTATGTAAGATTTGTTCCTAGAGGTAGGCACTGATCACTTCCCCCAAAGTGTAAGTGCATTCTGAGGTACTTAGTAGGTCCATTATGAGAACCCACTATAAATGTAGAAAGTATATGCTCATATGGCCAAAAAGTCAATTCGACAATGCCATTCCCACATGGTTTCCCATTATGAATCAAGTGATGGGAATTAGATTCTTGATATGCTCTTTTAGAGTGAAGGTTTTTTGGGGAGAAGCCATCTCACTAGTGTTCATTCTACATTATTGGCCTTTTTTTATGTAATGACAGTATGCAAATCAAAAGTGACATCTAGAATGGGTAGGCTCAAATACCTGTTAAATGTATCCCCTACTATATATGTGACAACTATGTTATTTTCCATGTAATGAAGGTATCCACCATCTTCTATTCTCCCTTCAAAGAAGAGGCCCCATAGTAAATCTATGCATGGCATAACTATTGAATTTATAAGTCACCCCTTGGTTAGTGCAAATATTCCCAAGGCTTAAAGAGAGATAACACACTGATGATGACCCAAGCACTTCAAGCAAAAGGTGTGCAGACACTTCTCATCTGTGCTCAAGCTTGAGATAGAGGCACAGGTTTGGTCAAGAATAAGAGGATGGTTTTCAATCAATAAACTATCCCAATGCATAGTTGTGCATAGGATTATGTGGTTCACAACTCAAGAGGTGCCTGAGTTCAAGAAGACAAGGCCCAGGTTCCAAATGACCAAGCAGTGGGAGTACACAAGGAGCGATCACAAATCAAAAGGGACATGCCAAAGACCTTTAGTCTTCATATATAGTCTTATTCAAAGGTCTTCCCATGCCTTTCTGATGAAGTCCTACACCCATGCATAGGTTTTTACCTCTACACCCTTAAACTACATAGAACACAATCTAAATTCATGCATTGCCTACACTATGAACTCAATCTCTAAGGAAGCTCACGCGTGTACCATGGTGCAAGAGTAATTCCAAATCAAGAGTGAATACATGGTTATGCATGCACATAGCTTACAAAGAAAGGAACATGTGTCAATTTTCACACCATGTATAAAGTGATGATGTGGTAAGCCAAAAGGGGAGCCTACATAGTAATTGACAAGTAGTAGGGAAAAATAAAGAGGTAGTTGAGAAGAACTCGAGGCATTGTTAGAGAAATTAAATGTAGAAGTAACTACTGAGCATCAAGATATGAATACATGCCACCCTTTGACCTTGTTATAAAAATATTCCATTCCCTTTTGCATGTGTATCCCAAGAGGATCCTACCACCAACTCTAGATCTAATCACCGAACGAATTTCAAAAATCATAGATGTAGTGTCGTAAAAGAATTAAAAGTTATATCTACTTCTCCAAGTGGAATATTTATTGTAAAATAGTGTTATTCTCTACTTGGTTTTCCATTATAAAATGATCAACACATTTTTAGTAGCCTCATGCTGCTGATATTTGCCCTCCATGAACACTTGTATTGGCTAAATCTTGTAGACTAATAGAATTAAGTTCACCTCTTTATATCATTCTAATGAGTTGTGTGTTGTTTGTATATGTTGATCTTTGATTATGGGTAATATTCTCCCCTCTCTCTATTGTCCATTCATTGTATCTCCCAATCAAACTTGAAGCTCACTTATAGGTTGTATCTTGTGCACACTCAAGTCTATGTTGATATTGTCTATGGACCATTTGTCATCTCTCTTAGTGTTACACTATGTTCCTATGTATCTATGCAAAACATTTATGCATTTGGAGTGACTTGGAAAAAACTATGTGATATTATCTTATTCTCAAAGGTTTTCACTATGTTTATAGTATTAGGAGTGCTTGCTCTATTCTAGGCACATCACCTTTTACTTTCAACATTCTCTTACCTTCTTCCTCCCTTTTCCTCTCAAAGATCCTAGGTTTAGATTAGTGGTAGTTTACTTTTCTACTCTTTAGGCCTACACACTTCTCTTAAACCAAGTGTGATTAGAATAGAAATAATTTAACCTACTCTAGAGGCTCATCCCAAGGAGTGAAAGGGTCCCATGACTTGGGGACATTCCCATCATTATGATGAGACAACCAATGCTCACGTATGTAGTTTTATGATAATACTTCCATGCCAAACAATTTAGACTCTTACACCCTACACAAGGCCTTCATGCTTAGCACCTCACTGCCAAGCTTCCCCATGCCATATAATATCTATGGGTGTATGTTTCAAATGACAATAATTTTTGGAATGCTCAGTGTTTCCAAGTTCAAAGAAAAGCTAAGAAATTGGTGCTACCCTTGGATATCAAGTGTTAAAGCCACTTCGTAGAGCACTTGGTGACTCTGAATGTCCAAATATATTGGTTTAAGCAACTTGAGTGCTTTAAGATATGTATTTATACCCCTTATTCCATAAAAATGCTGCATTCACACCTCCCCATTTCTCAAATCAAGCTCAAGGAAACACCTATAGCCTTCCCCTAATTCATCCCCTATCGTAACTTACTTATGCTCTAATTAGACATGAAAAAGCTACCTCACTTCCAATCATCATTAATACCCTCTAGATCCACCTCATAAGAGAATCAATGATATACATCTTGATTTTTAGAGATAGTTGAGGGAGATTGAAAGAGAGCAAGGTTATGGTAGGCAATAAGAGGAGCTTGCTCGTCAAGCTCATGCTCGATAGTAGGAGATGATAGAAAAACATAAATTTGAAGAGGAATGCTTGGATAGGTAGACCATAGCCAAAGAAGAGTAGATGCATCAGGTACTTGTGTGGATGTAAAAAAATGAATTGCAACCAACTTCCTCTACTCTTTTTCCTAGCTTCAAGTAGATGTTGAACAAATTTGACTTTGTAGTCAAATTGGGGCACCCCTAGTAAAAAACTTAATTTTTAGGCCTATAAGGGGGTATAATGTATTGTCATAAGGTATTTCATAGGTCAATTAATTTCAATTGATGTTATAATAACTTTGGTCATTAGTTCTCTAGGTCCATTTATCATTTTGAGTCATTTTAAGGGGTTAAATAAGTGAATTTACTTCTTTGTATGGGTTTCTTGGGAAATGTGTAAGTTAAATTTTTTGATATCATGTTACATGTGTCCATAGAGGTCTTAAAAAGCTGATAAAACTAACAAATATTAGGTTATGTAGAAGAAGGTCAATTTTCTTGAGAAAAAGAGAGATTTGGGCACTTGTATGGCCTCCTTGGGAAGTGTGCCACTTGGAAAAAGTTGAAATGTGACTCTTAAAATTTATAAAGCTCATTTATATGTTTTAACTGATCTTGAAGTTTCATTTTGAGGCCAAAACTATTCATCTCTCTTTTCACCCTTTTTGGCATATAGAGGTGACTTGCAAGTTTCCACTTGGTATGACCAATAAAAAGGGTTTCAAGTAGAATTATCTTGGAAGGTTGTTGTAAAATAGGAGAAATTAATTTTAATATATGAATTTTGTATATTGGTCAAGTTTGCTTTATAAACCATTGTTAACAAGTTGAGCCTCCAAATCTACTTGCAAATCTGTGAACCTTGCAGCTTTTTCTTCATTTTGAGAAAATCCATATGAAATAATTACTGATTTTGATGCTAGAATGTTTTAATTCCTCCTTATACTATTTCCATACTTGGTTTCATGTTTCAATTTTATTTGATGAGCCCATAACATCCAATTTGTAGATTGGTCTCTTTTGAGTGTAATAGGTAGTTTTCACAGTCTTCAAGAACTTTTTACTTTTTCATGGTTTCATATGGTTGTGATAGGTTATTTACAATGTATTTAATATATTTTTTGTCTTCTCCTTCAATCACATTATCTAAGATAAGCTCTCAATGAAGGTGCAGTCATGAGCAAGAGATAAACACAATCTGCCATTAACATGCTCATCCACAGGTTTTTGTAAGAAGTTTCACATTGAATAAGGATGCATTGACTTGACTCAAGTCTTGGAAAGTTGGGTAAGATTAATTTTGGCATTTTAATGGAAAATTTATGAAATTTAATGGCAAACTTCTTTAATACATAGAGCATTTCATGCTTACTACCTGTATCAACCTAAGGAGCCACCTACAAGAGCCTCTTAGGATTAGGTCAGAGTCAAACAAAAGTTTGAATGGTATATAAGATTTTTAGAGTGACAATAATACAGTTGAAAATCTTGAGGAAGCCTAGAAGTGGTCATAAACATGCATATTATCCATTTTTCATTTTGTTGTCTGTATTTGATAGTAATCACCTATAGGTTTTGCCTTGGTAGGGAATTAAAGAGTCTTGTTTTGAAGCATTAAAACATGTTGAAATATTCCTTGAGGTATTAGCATGTTGAGGAGGGTATATTAAATTATTTTCATGTATCAAGTTTTCATATTGATGTGTGAAACCAATTTAAAAGGACAATAGACTGTGTTTTGGTCCCTTTTCCCTAAAAAGGTAAAATAAGGGCCCATGAGCTTTTTGAAAGTGACGTATAATAAGGCTATAGAGATATTTGATGCATATAATGGGATTTTTTTGTATCCCTTAGAACATAGATGAACCATGCCAAATATGAGAGTCTAAAGGTGAGTGGAAGGGCTACTGAGAATCTACAGTAGACTCTATAGGGTTTGAGTTACAAGATGGTTTTAGCACTTCAAGGAGTGAATGAGAAAAATTTACATGTTAGAGACCTCATGAAGTAAAAGGATTTAATTTAACCATGAAGGTAATCAAGGGAATTTATATACTATGCTCTAACCCCTAAACACATATCCCATCCATACACAAGCTCCTATATAGCCCCCTACAGCTGAAAGGTGATTAATGACTCAAACAAGAGGTTGTATGATGTTTTAAGCCCATTAAAAGAAATCCTAGGGTGGATACATTATTTATATGATTCTTATGCTTCATAAAAAATCTCAAACATCATTCCAAAACTTATATTAGAACCATGTGCATTTACAAGCAGTAGTCAAGTTAGGGGTCTCAGTCAATAGTCCATCAGACTGAGAAGCAAGGTCTAACTGAGGTTTTTAAAAATTTGGGTTATTTGGAGATTTGAAATTATTTAATAATAGTTTTATTAGTGTATTTAACTCCCTCACTTACCATGAACAAGGCTCAAGTGAGAAAATAGACACCTATAGGGGTTAAAAATGGGGTTTCTTAGTCCTATAGGAAAGGGTGCTCAGTTTGGTGAGTCTAAATACAGACAAGGCCAAATGGAAGCTTAGACATGGTGGTGTAATGAATGATTCACTCAAATTAATATTATAGTGACTTCATATGTTACCATGAAAGATAAATTAGGTCACTAAATGTCCAAAAAATCCTGCACACATACCTGCAGCTAACATTGTTTGGTTGAGATAAGAAATGAGTTAAGAAAATCAAATTACTATGCTATAAGGGTATAGTTTTGATGTGAGATGACACATGGACCTAAAAACACACATGAACATCCACAGGGGTCGTATAGGTAGGGTTTCTCAGGCAAAATAGAGTAGGACACAGTTTGGAGGCTAAAATGCTTGAAAGAAGATACAAGTAAAGTGATACACATATTAAATTATATTATAAGAATTATAAGGAGTTTTTTTAATGTATTTAAATCCTAAACCTACTGAGACACATATAGGAGTCACATTTAAAGAGGAAAATGGCAGAGTACAGATAGATTGGACATAAAGCCTTGAGAATCCAATGATGGGAGAAGGTTTATAGCAAGTTAAAGTGGTGAATAAGTTTTAAAAATATACATAATTATGATAAAACCTTGAGGAAACTCTCACTATTTAGGATCAAGAAAATAAGAGCCCAAAAAGATGCATCACATGGCCATTTTGAAACAACCCTGCATAGTCTTAGTTTCCAACAAGTCTGTCTTATATTTTCTCATTTTTGAAGGGGATACACATATGAACTTGAGCTTAAATTTTGTGTGATAGGTCCTCAAAAATATTATAATGCCATAAAATACCAATTTTGTCTAGAAAACTAAGGGAAGTACCCTTTATTTTGTTTTAGATAGCGGGTACTTCCCTTTGAGTACAAAGTGATAGTTTTGTTGAATAAGGTAAAGGGGATGAATTAGGATCTATAGGGACCATTAAAGAATATTTATGAAGATAATATATGACTCTTAAAATATGGTAAATAAATTAGGAATGAGTGAAACCAAACAAGGTGCTTTAGACTTTCAAGGATATAGTTAGGCCTAAAAGCAAGGTTTAAGGCTTAAAAGCCAAATGAGATACCAATGCCATATCTAGCTCTAAGTGAACATTAAAATGGATTTTAGGATTCAAATAGGTTCATATAAAGTGTGTTAGAGTTTTTAGAATACAATAAAAATAACAAGAAGGTCCAATTCATCAAACATTGCAGTCAGACTTAGTGATCAAAGTTAAGGCCTAATGAGCAAAGAGGAAGTCATTCAAAAATTTGACCTTAGAAATGATTTTAAAACTATTTTAAAATGTTATTAAGGTAATTATATAATTTTAAAATATTTTTTAGATTAAAGGAAACCTTGAAGAAGCCAATTTTGGCTTAGAAACCCATCAAGCCTACTAAAATTAAGGGAAGCAAGCTTGATAGGCCATATTTTGAAGCTCATACCTTTCATGAGGATCTAAATGGGAGCTATAAGAGTTAAGAGAGGTTTTAAGGGGTATTTAAGGCCAAATTTATGGAATTATTTGGAAAATTTGACATTGGATCTTTATGAACCAACCTAAAGACAAAAAATAGGCCTAAAACCCTACTAAGCCCTTGTTAAGGCCAATTTTGGAAAATGGAGTTGGATAGCTACAAAAATGAAATAGTTTATCTAGAATGATGATTGGAGGTTGTAGAGGACTTACCTAGGATAATTAAAGCCATAATTATTTGTATAAAATTGTACGTATGGGGGAAATAGGATTTTTCTCACTATTTTATGTGTTGTACAGATTACAAGAGAATTTAAGAAATGAAACCAAGTTTGGGAGAAATATTAACACTTATAATAACTCATAATATTAATTTAATTCCATGAAATATATTTTAAGTGCCCCAACCAAGTGTTTCAACTCATCTAGTCAAATCTAACATATTGGGAAAGCTATAGAGAAGGGAGGAAATCTTCAATTAAAGTGATTTTAAGGTGCCCATAATGCTTCCAAGGCGATAAAGGGTATTTAAAAATGTCAACAAATACCTTGTATGAACTTTAATGAACAATTGAAGCCAAATTTGAAGACAAGTGTGCAAGGTGCATGAGAAGGAGGTTTCCTAAAGTGCAGGTGATGATGGATCTCTTCTAAGTGATTTTAGAAGACCATGCATGCAACCAATGCATAGAGAGGCATGTCTGAGGGCCTCCAATTTAATTTTAATCATTTTAACTACCCTAGATTAGTTATAAGTAACTCAAATAGGCCTAATCATGAAGGCTATTTTCTGTGGAAAAAAGGAGTTTTAGGCCACTTTGTAGGAGTTTGATGTTTTGAGCTGACACTTGTAGCTCTTGATATTGCATGGTTCATCCAATATCTTGTTCACATGCATAGTTAAATCCTTATATCAGCTTTACAAGTTTCCTTGTGACCTTTGGACTTCTCTCTCTCTCTCTCTCAAAATTTAAAAGAGTTGGCCATTTTGGCAATGTATGGATGCTCCACCTAAGTATGGCAAAGCCATGATCATTTATATAAATTTTGCTCAGTAAAATGACTAAGTGTTACCTCTTCCATGAATATACTTAGAGTGTGTACTTGAATGTTTGATTTTGCCTAAGTGACACTCTTGTTTCCTTAACATGTTAGCTCATTCTTGTAACCTATTTACAGTTAGAAAAATTATTCTTACATGGCATGTGAAGTGTTATTGTTATATGTCAAGGGTTAAGTGAGTTTTTCTCTTCATCAGTACCATTCATGGCCTCTTGTCTAGTCCTCTTATCCTAGATGTTCATCTTGACCTCATAATGTAACATTGATTTGAGAAGTTGTAGATTAGGAAAGTGTATGTTTGGTTTGTTTCTTGATCTCAAGTGTAATATACATATGGTTGTATGTTGTAAGTCAATTTGGTATTTCAAATCTATTAGTTTTGATTTTATTTTAGTTTCTTTCTCCCTTTTCACTTCCCAAAGTTAGTCTTAGTTGCAATCCTAAGTGGTACATCAAGGGAGCTAGCCCTATCTAGAGACTCACCTCATTATTTAGGCTACCCACTAGCCTAGAGATGATTTCATTATGCCACTTGGATGAGGATAGATTTGCATCTCATCAAAGGGTACACATCCAAGTTACAATATCAAGCTCCTCTTATGCTTTCAATCTAACCCATTGGACATAAAACTTCTATGCCAAAAGTCCCTAGCTTTAGGCAAGGTAAACCCCCTATAACTTACATTAAATGTTTCAACTTTAAAGTAATAAGCTTTAGATGCCACCCTCCTTTAAAAGAGACTACATCATGCTAATTCAAGGATCCATCTTACCTTAAGAGCCTCAAACGCATCCATAGAAGCCTTCCTAGACCATGCATCCTAAATTTGTGATGCCCAACATTGTATATTACCCTTCTTCCATGCCAATTAAAACATCTTTCCCTCCCACCATCTATGTTTTAAAAGGAGGACTAGTTATATGGAAGGAAAACAAATATCACTCAAGTGAGGAGGAGGATACTTTGAATAAATATGATGAGGAGATCATCATTGGTATCCCTCCTTGTACCACAAATTTGGAAGTCTTAGAGCTACTATAGGAAAAGGATGAACAAAATTAGCCTACACTACAGGGTAAAGTGAAAGTATGAGGTGATGATGTACTCTCTTGGATAGATGAATTTCAATTTAATATGGAAGAAAATTCTTACAATGATGAGGGACAAATTTGTATCGTTCTAGAATGCACTCAGGAGTCTAAGCTGAATCTCTCTAAGGTACATGGGATACCGTTTGATATTATGGAAGAAGACATCGAGGATGAACAAAGCCTTCAAAGGGAATGCACGCTTCATGAAGAACACCCAAACTAGTTCAAAATCATTGCACATACACTAAATAATGATGAAGAGAAGCAATATTTATTCTAAATCATGTACACAGGTAATGCCCCTCTACAAGCAGGTTATGATATGGCTAAGGTTGAGGACTGTGCCTTTATTAGAAAGGTTAGGGGGAAAGAGGGAGGTAGCCCATTAGGTAGACCTTATTAGAAGCTAAATGCTAATCTATTGGACATACTCAAAGATGGTTACTGACTCTTTGATGACCTTACATACAGTTACATTCCCCTTGAAGACATCGTAGGGAAGTTTTGGCCTCAACCTCCCAGTAAGCAATGTAAAGATGAAAGGGAGGTTATATTAGTAAATAGACTTTAGGTCCATTATCTTGAGCACCTTATAGGGGAATTTATATAAGATATAATGGGTTTTTAAGGACAACTCAATGAATTAATGAGCTACTTAAGCATGATGAAAAATCCTCTTGAGCTCCAGAGGAGTCAATTTGAGAAAAGAGTGTAGCTAGGCATTAAAAGATCTAAGGAGGAATTATTTGAAATCAAGGACATCAACCAACTAGGGAAAGACTTATGCACAACATGGTGGATTCATTTATCAAAAAGGATCTCAATAAAATAAACTCTCTTGAGAACTCTTCAAAAGTACCCATGGTGTGTCTCCTTCACAATGAATAGATGCCACCTTACCTTCACCTATTACATATCAACAATAGGGAGGTGCATAATGTAAAGGACCTAAGAGGATCCTATTTTGACCTAGGAGGGCAAAGGCCCATATTTGTAGTTTTTATATAGTAAATATATTAGGTCACATTACATTTACCTAAGTGCCTACATGTACATTCTATAGTGTAGTTTTATTTTCTCCAGGTGTGGTTTGCACATTTGTTGTTTGTTCTCTCTTTTGCTTTTATTGGGGGTAGGACTCAATTCAGTCTATTTAGGCATAGGCCAAGTAGGTTGTAGCTTTAATGATTCCATGCCTAATGGATCACTTCAAAGGAAAATAAATTCCCACTTAGTAATAAATCAACCCATAAAGGTCACCATAAGTGTTGACTTTCTAAGTCATCCCCTAGTGAGTGCAAGGCTTCCCAAGGCTTACAAAGAGATAGTGCACCTACAATGACCCAAGTACTTCAAGTAAAAGATACGTAGGCACTTCTCAACTATGAGCAAGCCTAAGATAAAGGTGCAAGTCTATTTATGAGTAAGAGGATGGTTTGTGCTCACTAACACATCCCAATGCATGCTTGTGCATTGGATTCTATTGTGCACAACTCAAGAGGCATACGAGTTTAAAAAGATAGGACCTAAGTTCTAAATGGCCAAGTAGTGGAAGCACATGAGGAGTGATCATAAATCAAGAATTTTAAATTAAAGACCTTTAGTCTTCATTCATAGTCTTATTCAAAGCTATTCTAGTGCCTATCTGATGAAGTCCCATCCCCATGTGCAGGGTTTTAAATCTACACCCTTGAACTACGCAGAGCACAATCTAAATTCACATGTTGCCCATGTCATGAACTCAATCTCCAAGAAATCTCACATGTACACCAAGGTGAAAGAGTAATTTGAAATAAATGGCACATATGCAGTCACACATGCACATAATGTACAAATAAAGGAACATGTGCCAAGTTTCACACCATGCATAAAGTGATGATGTGACAAGCCAAAAGGGGAGCCTGCATAGTAATTGATAAGTTGTAAGGAAAAGTAAAGAGGTAATTGAGAAGAGCTCAAGGCATTGTTAGATAATTTAATTGCAAAAGTGACTCTTAGGCATCAAGCTATGAATACATGCCACCCTCTAACCTTGTTGGAAAATTTTTCTATTCCCCTATGCATGTGTATCCTAAGAGGATCCTACCACCAATTCTAGATCTAATCATCAGATGAATTTCAAAAAGCATGGCCATGACTCCATAAAAGAATTAAAAGTTATATCCACCACCCTAAGTGGTGTATTTATTTTAAAACATTCTTGTTCTCTATAAAAGCTTGGTTTTCCATTGTAAGATGGTTGACACATTTTTAGTAGCCTCAAGCTGCTGAAATTTTCCCTCCATGAGCACTTGTATTAGCTAAATATTACAAACTAATAGAATTAAGCTCACCTCTTTTTGTTATTCTAATGATTTGTGTGCTATTCATGTTTATTGATCTTTGACTATGGGTAATGTTCTCCCCTCTCTCTATCATCCATTACTTGTACCTCCCCATCAAACTTGAAGCTCACTTGTAGGTCGTATCCTATACACACTTAGGTCTATGTTGATGCTGTCTATGGACTATTTATCATCCCTCTTAGTGTTACGATATGTTATTTCATCTCTATGAGAAAAATTTATGCATTTGGAGTGATTTGGTATAAATTATGTGATATTGTCTTGATCTTGAAGCTTCGCACTATGTTTATGGTAGTAGGAGTGCTCACTCCATTCTGAGCACATCACATTTTAATTTCAACATTCTATTAGCTTCTCCCTCCCTTTTCCTCTCAAAGATATTAGGTTTAGATTAGTAGTAGTTTACTTTTATGTTCTTTAGGCCTATGTACTGGTCTTGAACTAGGTGTGCTTTGAATAGAAAGAATCTAACCTACTCTGGAGGCTCATCCCAAGGAGCACAAGGTGCCGTACCTTGGGGATGTTCCCATGATTATGATGAGAAAATTGATGCTCATGTGTTTCTTCATGATAATACTTCCATGCCCAATGCTTTAGACTCTTACACTCTATGTAAGGCTTTCATTCTTAGCAGGCGACCACCAAGCTTCTCCATGCCATAGAGCATCCATGGGTGCATGTTTCAAATGACAATGGTTTTTCGCATGCCTAGTGGGACCAAGTTCAAAGAAAATATAAGGAATTGGTGATACCATTACCTATCAAGTGTTAAGGACACTCCACATGACACTTGGTGACTTTGAATGTCCAAATCTATTGGTTTAAGTAGCTTGAGTGCTTAAAGATATGTCTTTCCACCCCCCATTCCATGAAAATACTACATTTGTGCCTCCCTATTTATTATACCAAGCTCAAGAAAAGACCTATAACCTTACCCCAATTTAGCCCCTATGACAACCTACTTATGCTTCTAATTAGCCTTACGTAAGCTACCTCACTCTTGATCGATATTACTACCCTCTAGATCTGCCTCATAAGAGCATCAATGATATACATCTTGATTTTTAGAGACAATTAAGGGAGATTGAAAGAGAGAAAGGTTATGGTAGGAAACAAGAGGAGATTACTCTTCAAGCTCATGCTTTATAGTAGGAGATGATAGAGCAACACAAATTTGAAGAGTAATGCTTGGCTAGGTAGATTGTAGCCAAAGAAGAGTAGATGCATCAACTGCTTGTGTCGATGAAAAAAATTGAATCACAGCCAACCTCCTCTACTCTTTCCTTTCCTAGATTCAAGTAGGCTCCCCCTATGCTTGAAATCCAACCCATGGGACATAAAACATATATACCTAAAATCCCTAGCATTAGGTAAGGTAAACCCCCTATACCTTCTAGTAAATATTCCAATTTTAAACTACTAAGCTTTAGAGGCCCCTTCCTTTAAAAGAGCCTATGTGCATGCTAATTCAAGGATCCATTCTCCCTCAAGAGCCTCAAGCACATCCATGGTAGCCTTCTTATAGCATGCATCCTAACTTTGTGATGCCCAATCTTATAGAATCCCATTTTTTCATGCCAATTCAAAGCTCCTACCCTCCCACCATCTATCTTTTCAAAGGAGGACCAGTTATATGGAAGGTAAGTGAAGATGACTTAAATGAGGAGGAGGGTACTTTGAGTGAATATGATGAGGATATCATCATTGGAATCCCTCTATGCACCATGAAATTGGAAGTATCAGAGCTATTACTGGAAAAGGATGAATAAAATTAGCTTGCACTACAGGGAAAAGTGCAAACATGAGGTGATGAGGAATTCTCTTATATAGATAAACTTCTATTTAATATGGAAGAAAATGGTTACAATGATGAGGGGCCAATTTTCACCATTATAGAATGCACCCAAGAGTCTGAGCCAAATCTCTCTTGGGTAGATGGGTTACCATTTGATATTATGGAGGACGACCTTGGGGATGAGTAAAGCCTTCAAAGGGAATGCATGCTTTAGGAGGAACATCCCAACTAGCTCAACAGTAGTGCATAGACATTAACAAGAGATGAGTAGAAGTAGGATTTATTCCAAATCCTATATGTAGGTTATGCCCCTCTATAAGCAGTCTATGATTTTGGCTAAGGTTGAGGACTATGCCTTTATTAGAAATGTTAGGGGGAAAGAGGGAGGCATCTCATTAGGTTGACCTTCTCAAAATTTGAATGATGATCTATTCAACTTACTTAAAGATGGTTACCAATTCATTGATGACCTTATATACGCTTTCAAAACCCTCGAAGACATCGTAGGTAGGTTTTGGCCTCAGCCTCCTAGTAAGCAACACAAAGATGAGAGGGAGGTTATAGTACAAATGGACTTTAGGTTCATTATCCTAAGCACATTACAAGGGAATTTGTAGAAGATATAATGGGTTTTCAAGGACAACCTGATGAATTCATGAGTTGTTTGAGCATCATGCACAAGCCTCTCAAGCTTTACAGGAGTCAGTCTAAGCAAAGAGTGTAACTAGGTACTGAAAGATTTGGTAAGGACTGGTTTGACATCAAGGACATTATGCTATAGGGAAGACTTATTTTTATCATGGTGGAGTCATTCATCAAAAGGGATCTTGATAAGATAAGCTCTCTTAAGTGCTCTTTAGAAGTACCCAGGGCACACCTCCTTCATAATGAATAGACACCACTTTGCTTCCACCTATCACATATCAATAATAGGGAGGTACACAATGTAAAAGACCTAAGAAGTTTCTATTTTGACCTATGAGGGCAAAGGCACATATTTGTAGTTTATATATAGCAATTATATTAGCTCACACTATATTTCCCTAAGTGCCTTCGTGTACATTCTATAGTGTAGTTTTGTTTCCTCCAAGTGTGCTTCAAACATTTGTTGTTTATTCTCTCTTTTACTTTATTAGGGGTAGATTCAATTTAGTCTATTCATACATAGGCCAAGTAGGTTGTAGCTTTAACAACTTCATGCCTAATAGATTGCTTCAAAGGCCACTAGATTACTACTTATTAGGCAAGCAACCCATATAGGTCAACATAAGTGTTGAATTTCTAAGTCACCCCTTGGTCAGTACAAGGCTTTCCAAGGCTTACAAAGAGATAGTTCACCTATGATGACCCAAACACTTCAAGCAAAAGGTACGTAGGCACTTCATTTCTACGTTCAAGCTTGAGATAGAGGCATAGGTCTATTCAAGAGTAAGAGGATGGTTCATGATCACTAAAGGATCCCAATGTGTGATTATGCATAGGATTCTATGGAACACAACTCAAGAGACATATGAGTTTAAAAAGATAGGGCCCATGTTCTGAATGGTAAAGCATTGGAAGCACACAAGGAGTGATCACAAATTAGGAGGGACATGATAAAGACATTCATCCTTTATTCATAGTCTTATTAAAAGGTCTTCCTATTCATATCTAATGAAGTCCCATACTTATGTGCAGGGTTTTACCTCTACACCCTTAAATGCATAGAGCACAATCTAAATTCACGTGCTACTCATGCCATGAACTCAATCTCTAAAAAATATCACATGCACACCATGGCAAAAGATTAATTCTAAATCAAGGGCATGTATGCAGTCATATGCACACATAACATATAAAAAAAGAGCACATGTCAAGTTTCACACCATGTATAAAGTGATGACATGGAAAGCTAAAAGGGGAGCCTACATAGTAATTGATAAGTGGCAAGGAAAAGTAAAGAGGTGGTTGAGAAGATCTCAAGGTGTTGTAAAAGAATTTAAATACAAAAGTGACTACTAGGCATTATGATATGAATACACACCACTGTAAACATTACAAAAATGCACACTTGTATTTTTCGATGTTTGAATGCCTCAAGACCCCCTAAAACCCCATAAACCTTTTTAACCCTTAACCAATGCATCTTAACCTACCCAAATCACTATTCTCATATTAATATTTGAAAGTACTACTCAAAATTACTATTCACTATCACTTTTCACTATGGGACCCACTATCACTAATCATGATGACATGGCAGGTGACATGGCATGTGACATGATAAATGACATGGAAGGTGATATGGCAAGTGACATGGCTTAGAAGTGAGGTGGATTGAAGTGGGACATCATACCCCATCTAGAATCCTCCTCCAAGGTATCTAATGACATCATTAAGCACTAAAGGGCCCCTCCTTTGAAGTATGGTGCATTTTTCCCTATGGGGCCATCATTCAACATGTGTTTTTGTCCTCATGCATAAATGTTGTCCCAAAATTCATGGGGCACTTATCCGAAGGACAAATTAGCTTGGTGGAAAGTCCTTTGGCCTCATTTGGGTCCATGTACATGATTTACACTTCAAATTAGACTCATGTGCAAGGTGGGAGACAAAGCAACAAAGTGGGATTCCCATCACCATTATCATTTGATTCACCCATGCACCCACATGGATAATGGTACCAAAATTCATGGGGAATTTAGCTAAAAGACAAATTAGCTTGGTGGAAAGTCCTTTGGCCATATTTGGGTCCATGTGTATGATTTGCACTGAAAATTTGACTCATGTGGAAGGTGGGAGATAAACCAACAAAGTGGGAATCCCACCACCTTTATCATTTGATTCACCCATGCATCCACATGGAGAATGGTGCTAAAATTCATGGTGCACTTAGCCAGAAGACAAATTAGCTTGGTGGAAAGTCCTTTGGCCTCATTTGGGTCCATGTGCATGATTTATACTCAAGATTGGACTCATGTGTAGGGTGAGAGATAAGCTAACAAGGTGGGAATACCACCACCCTTATCCCTTTTGTCATTTATGAGCCCACTTAGAAAATGGTGCCATACTTCACTATTCCACTTTTTTGGCATGTTTCTTAAAAAAAAATGCTATAAGTACCCCCTTATTCTTTACCCATGGTTAAGTTAAGTTTTGGTAGAAAAAATTCTTGTTGTAGGTTTTCCATTTTTGAAGGAGGTCATCATCTTGGAGGTTAGTAAAATTTAAAGCAAAATTTCTCTACCGAATTTGCAAAACATCATCAATCATCTTCAACAAGCCATCCTCTTCAACATCCTCAACAAGATTCTTCAAGGTAACCTTGTATTAGTTTATTTATTTTAAGCATTCATTTCTTTCAAACGTAAGTTCTAGTTTCTTTTGTTTTAGAAAATAAGAAAAAATAAAAAAGTAAAAATGTTCACTTTTTTTTCTTGCATTTCTAAAATATCAAATGAGCATTCATCCTAGGATTAGGATTTCATCTTAATGTTGCATTTAGGTTCATATTAGTTGTTTTTGTTTTCATAAAAAAAATCTAATTTTTTTCTTTTGGTTTAAATTTAACTTGCATCCATGGTTTTACTACTTATTTTAGTTAATCTAGTAACTTAATCAATCAAGCAAATTATCGTAGCATCACAAATGTTACACAAACCAAACCATTTACACAAAAAAATAGACACACTTGAGACAAGGCCCAAATAGGATTTCATCACCTAGTGGATCACTTTCCCCTTTCTTGATTATCTTGCTTGGATTTAATCACTGAGGGGATAACCAAATCAATTATCTAGTTGAGTATAAACTTTGGAAATCAATATATTTTCTAAGCACCTACATTGGCTAAAAGATTGTGATGTGAGGCGAGAAGACCCCAAGTACCAATCTATGTACTTGATCTAATACAAACTTCTTTTTGAGCAACTAAATGCAACTTGAAACCAAACATAGATTACTTTCTAAGACCTATTCAAGCCAATTTACTCTTCACACTTTTATAAGGCATAAGCCAAAAAAGAGATTAAAAATAATCCTAAGAGTTAACACACTCTTAATGAATGCATTGTTTGCCTTGAGTTTTCTTTGATTAATCTTTGTTTTAAGGTGTGAGAATGTATTAATCCTTTCTTATCTTCTCATATGGTTATTACTCACCAATAGCGAAGGAACCTCGAAGAACAAAACTCACCACCAAATAAACCAATCTCTTCCACCTCTGCATCCATGGAACACATTTTTGAACCCGTAGACTCCCATCACTCTCTAGGAAGTCCTACTCAAGTAGTTCTAGGAGATGTGGATTTTTATACTTTCCTAAACAATAATCACGTAGCCTTATAACATTACCTTAGAACTATGTCTTACCAAATCCCAATTTTGACCCCACCTAAATATCTATCTTATGGCATGCCTCTCCACTCATGAGGAGTACCTCCACCACCATGGGTACTACACAACCTTTAGTTACCCAAGCCTTATCATCAACCAACAACCCCCTTGAAACTATCATTTAAAACCAACCAACCCAAACTACTACTACCGTTATACCTCCTACCAATGACTCCTCCACAATAAGAGTGCTTACCTCTATAACTACCCATTTTATTCTAGTTACCTCCAATCCATCGAACACTACTCCAATTAAAATCCTTGTGGTGTCCATACCCTCCATGTTACCATTAATTAGTACAAGGGTCACCACCCTTTTATTAGCCACTAACCCAACTACCACTCCTACCTAACAAGCAACCTTTAGTTCTCTCCATAACCCCACAAGGTAATATGCTCTCTACCCAACTACCCACCTCTACCCAACCATTGACATCCACATACCAATATGTATCTTCTATCCAACCATTGTCATCTACATACTAATATGTGGTAACCTCTCAACCTTCTACCCACTATCAACATGTTTCTCAATCAGCACCATCACAATATACATCGTACAACCTTTCAAGTGCTCAAACCCAAGTATACTTCATGAAGATGATCATAGACAAAATGACTATCTTAGAGTCATCCATCTCGAGTGATCACAATATCTTATCCTATGACCAAATTTTCAATGAGCCTATCCATCCATCCATACCCATTAAGCCATATCCTCCCCAATGGGAACTTCCCAAGTTCTCTAAGTTTCAAATCAAGGAGGATCCCCAAAAAAACCTTAGGGAATTTAGGCATGCTTGTTATCTCATTGCATATGATGATTCCCTTCTTCTCCACACTTTCTTGATGTCTCTAGCCAGCCTAGACTTAGATTGATATAGTGCCTTACCCAAACATTCCATATTTTGTATCACCCAACTATCCTAAAACTTCTTGGATCACTTTTTAATCAATATATCCAAGAAATTTTCTATCACCGACCTCTACTCCATCTAGTAATTTATGGATGAATCTATTTCCATTTTTGTGGCTCATTAGAGGAGCCTAATTAACCAAATTTCATTTTCCTTGACTCAACTTGAACTTATAAAGCTCTTTTCTTAGGCATGTGCCAAACAATCTCATCCACATTACGTGTCCAAAGATTTTGAACCTTTGATGAAGCTTTTACCATGGATCATAAACTAGAGAATCGAGCCATTGATGAAGGAAAGCTTAAACTCAAAAACAAAAACTCAACCTATAAAACTAATGAGGCTTCTTCCTCCAAGTCAAACAACCATCCCAATACCAATACCAAGAACAAAGGAACCAAAAATACTATTGTCCTCAAAGCTACACCTCTACCATCTACCAACCAACAAAACCTGAGGAACCAAACCTCCATCTCCTCTAATTCCTCAAACCAAAACCCAAGGAACCAAGCTTGGAACAACCAAAATCAATTAACTCCACTTGGGGAACCTTATGATTCTATTTTGGAAAAGTTATTAAAAGATAATATCATCCAACTTCTACCAATTAAACTACCCCAATAGTTTGATGCTTCTTGCCCCATGTTAGGTTGGTATAATGAGAATGACCATTATGCCTTTCACCGAGTCATAAAACACGATATCAATAGGTGTAATACTTTCAAATACCTTATCTAATTACTCATTAACAAGGGGGACCTTACATTGGACAACCCCAATGCACCACCCAACTAAGCCCTTAACATATTTAGGTAACCTTTTCCAAACCATTCTCTTACCAAAAATGAGATTGAAAACATTGAGTGCTCTCTTGATACCCATACCATTAACATGGTTCTTGACATACTAATAAAGAACCCACCCACCAATCTACCCATCCCTCTCTACTTATTGAATTAATAGAGTTACCTTATACCCTTTTGGAAACCCAAACCAAGGGGGTACCTCTCCCTCCTTCCTCATTCATTAAGGTGTTATAATTACCAACTTCCCTTTTGACTAACACACTGGACCACATACCCATCTTACCTTCCTCACCAATTGCCATGAAACTCTCCCCTCCCATAGAAATCATTCCTGAGAAGGAAATGCCCTAGTATACTCCTACCATAGAAGATCCATCTATCCCAACCTTGAGTCCTTTGATATAGGAAGAGGAAAAATTTACCATCCCTATGTCTCCACCTAATAGATTATCTTTTAGATCTACCATTCAATGAGTCATACCTTTCTCAAAGCTAGTAAAAAAATTGGAATTTGTCCCCAACCCTGACATGGATTGAACTGTCTTTGGACAACAATTAGGTCTCCCTTATGTTACCAAACTAGAACCTCCAACCCCTTCTTTGGTGGACCAACCCAAAAATTCTAATAAACAACCAACCAAAACCTCCACCCAACTAACCAAAACCTCTACCAAACTAACCATCCCTTAACCACCTAGGCCAATCAAGACCCAAGTAACCAAACCCCCTTAAAACTAAAAACTAAAGAAACCAAAGAGGTAAAATTATCCAAAGTCCAAAAGCCTTAAATTTTACCACCCTCAACCTTTCCCTCCATTTTGGGTCCTCATCCCTCTACCTCTAGTATGAAGCTCCTTATTTTTACCGAAACCCCACCACCTCTATTGGTTACACCTTCACACTTGCTTCCTAACACACCTATTTTTATGACACCAATAATACCTAAGTTACCTACCTTGTCATCCTCCACCTCTAGCTTGTAAACCATCTTGCCTAAATCAAAACTGTCAACCAAGTGTACCATGTTACCTAAGACACCCATCACCAAGCCTACTTCCGAACAACCTTTTACCTGGACACCTAAAGCAAAAATTGTTAAACCTTACCTTTAACCAAGTCTTACTTAACCATTTTTGAATGGTTATTACAAACCTCTTCCTTGAGCTTACCAACCATTAAAACCTTTGATCCTTCATGTCCCAAACTATTATTGTTCAATAAAAATTTGATTTTTTTATACCACAAGACACTCAACCATGATACAAATAATTGCAAATCTCTCCAAACTCTCATCCACTACCCTTATAATTAGGATGATATATTAATAGATGAATCTTTTATATCACCTATACCAACCCAATTAACAACCATACCTACCCAACACTTACCCACTCCTCCACTCTCATGTAAGAGTGAAAAGGAGTCTGACCACTCTACTACCTCACCCTCTCCTTCTATCCATACGATCACCGTGGTCAGTAGATGACAATAAAAGGATAAAGGGAAGGATAAGGTGTCTATTCTTTGGACTTACCCCTCTTCAAAATCCCAAGCAAACCACACCCAACCATCTCCATCTTCAAGAAAACCCAAGGTATTTATCTTAGGTGCCCCCAAATCTAACCCTTCATAATCCAACCCATATGCAATATCTATATAGAAATCTATCCTTAACCAACTTAACCAGACCCTAATAAAAATGAGCTTGTATGAGTTGATTTATACTACTCCCCATCACTTCTAAGCACTCATAGAGGCCTTATAATCCATTGAGATCCAACACAATAACCCTTAACCTCTAGCTACCTTTGTTGGTGCCCTTTAAACTTCTAACCTTGTCACCTTTAAGAATTCAAAAATACCTTTCATTTGCCATGAGGACCTAGATCCCTCTCTCTTTATTACTACTTACATCAACCAAACCCATGTCAAAAGGGTGATGATTGATGGGGGAGCTAGCATTAACATCATATCCTCTTATGCTTATAACCAACTTAACTTACTAGAAAATATCATGTTAGAATCCATAATGGTCTACTAATCCTTAATGACACTATGGGCACTACCTTGGGAATCATCATCCTTCATATCTGTGTAAGACCTCACACACTCCTTGAACTCTTCTATGTTGTGGAAGGAAATTTCCAATACAACATCTTATTGGGATGACATTGGATTCACTCCATGGAATGTGTTCTCTCTACCCTCCATCGATGCATTAAGTTTGAGCATGAGGGCTAGGTCATTAGTAGCCAAGTAGATCCAAATCCTTTTTTAACAAGCAACATGACCTATCACCCCAATGATGTCCTTGTACACCCATCCAATGCACCTTTGGAAATTACACCCCAACCACCAACCATAGATGAAATATCAACTAATTCATCCATCCCTTCTTCATAGATCCCCATAGAGGAGCCCTTAGGATCTATGTTTCAATGATTCTTGTTAGGGGAGTATCACCTTCTAGCATTGGATGCTTTCCCTACTCCTTAAGAATATGGGAACCTAAAACATGACCATTCCTATGACCCTAACATCAGAACCATCATCCCTTTTGGTTTCCCAACCATAAAATAAACTTCATCTATGTGGGATTTGATTGGCCACTTCTTGCTCCCACCACTACTTCTTCCATGTAACCATTCACCATTGACTTTTCCTACCTTGGAAAACTAGCATTAACTAAATTATACCTTCACAGGTGTGCCTAGAAGGGATTTGGCCTTGGCCGATATGAACAAGGACCACATGAGTTACCTTTGATCAAAACCCAAAAACTTCATGAGTCATTTGGCCTTGGGTTTGTACCACCTGAAGAACCCACCAATTCACCCAAACCTATTGACACCATCGAGGAAGACATCTCTTCTTCACCAACACAACCTCTTTCAAAGTATAAGGACTTTGACATCATTCCTAATAACATTTTTTTTAGTTAATACTATTAGTTTGGGCCCTCTGACCTATCAAAATGATGGCCAAAATAAAACTCTTCCTCTCATTCATCTCGAAATGGTAGAAAATGATTCTCCTACCATCAACACCATCCAACATCAAGATGCTGATTCTATTCTAACCTACCTTGGTACTTTGGATTCTTTAATCCATAAATCCCTTCCTCCTAAAACCTCAACCATGTTTAATGAATCTACCATAGATGTAAACTTGGGCACTCTGAATAACCCCTACATTGTCAAATTGGGTTAATCACTCAATGCCAAAGAACTTCAAGTTTTCTCCTCTTTCCTCCAAAACTGCAACATAGTTTTGTTCCCAAAATCTGTCACTTGCTTTTGTGGACAACATACTGACCATTTTCATCCTACAAACCAAAACACTCTCTTTTATTTCTCAAAAATGTTCTGAGTAGTTAAGTTTTTCAAATATTCAAGCCTTTTCAGCTAAGGAAGTCACAGGTTCAACATGTGGGCTTTCTTCAAAGGAAGTTCGAAACACTTAAGGCTTTTCCTTAGTGTTTTGAGGATGGTTCAACACCGAGGTTCAATAAAAAGACTTGACGGTGGGATTCAATCAATTGGAATGAACCATTAAACCATTGAACCATTGAACCCCACCTCCCAAAGGTTTAAAGGTTCAATGAGTTCAAAGGTTCAATGACTTCGGTGGACTTAAAGAAAAGAAGGCTTCGAAGAGTTAACGTTGAATCGTTGAACCATTGAACCTTGAACTTTGAAGAGTTCAATGGTTCAAAGGTTTAAAGGGTTCAAAGAGTTTAAAGTTTGAATGGAAGCTTTGAATGAATGAAGGAAGTGGAAGATTCTAGAAAGAGGTTCAACCAAATGGTTCAAAGGAATGGTTCAACTGAAGAAGAAAAAGAGAGCGAATGCGGCCCTTTACAAAAACATTGAATCGATGAACTGTTGAATCTTTGAACCAAAAAATTTCAAGGTTTAAAGTTTAAAGAGGTTCAAAGCAACTGGTGACATCCCCATGGATGTCAAATTCAGGGTGATGGAATAACCGTTGGTTTTCAAAAGCCCTGAGAACAAGCTCAGTGACTAGCCCAAAAAGGAGTTGAAAGAGTAGCAAAAAGTGAGAAGATAGCCCAGAGATCTCAAATCACCAAGGAAAGACAAAAAATGGTAAGGAAAGAGAGAAAAACTATAGGAAATCTAGAAATATCTATAGGAGAGTTATTTTTAGTAGGTGGAACAGTCCACCAGGTGGACATCAGAAAGAGCAAACATTCAAAGGTGCGACCTATTTTTCTACATTAAGTAAAGGCGAATAGATAACTATGTAAGGGTCATAAAGAAGACCAGACAACCCATGCTTAGGAGGAGACATTTGAGATAATTTAGAATGCCAAAGTCAAGGCTGATGACCTATTCCAACATGGCCCTTTCACAGATATTCAAGGCATTCAATTTAACATGGGCCATTTTCATGAAAACAAGCGCGCATGTCTTTCTTGGAATGTTATATATTGTAATCTCTCATTTTGTATAAGAGATATCTCTCTGTTATCAGAAGTGAAGCTCTACCCAAATTGAAAGGCATTCTTGAGACTTTGAGCTCAGACTGTTAATCATATTTTGTTAAATGAATGAGAAAGCAAGTGACCTTTTAGACTTTGTGTTGGAATAAGCTTGTGTTATCTAGGAAATTGTTATTGTCTTTTTTCCTAAACACAGTCTTGTCCATTTAATAAATAAGCAAAACTAGTGGAAATAACCTGGAAAGTGTCCTAAAGCTGATTGTGGGAGACTTTATGCGACCATAATTATCTTTAGTTTGTTGTGTGTTTTGTGTTTTACTACAAAGGATATTGGAGAGACTTTGAGCTACATTTATCCTTTGTAATTTTTTACTCTGTTGTAGTTGAAGTGGAGACTTTGTGCTACACTTCATTCTACTATGTTACTTTTCCCTAAATTAGTGAGAGAAGTAATGAAAGACTTTGTGCTTTAGTGGGTTTCTTGTGGTTTCTGTTACTATCTAATAAGTCTTCCTGTAGTTTTTTGAGCATCATTTTTGAAAGAAGAGAAATGCCTTCAGCAATTACCCAGTAATTCTCCTCTATTTTGTGAACATCATCTCTAAAAAAAGAGAAATGGATGGTATGATTTCACCCTTATGTGTATTTTCAGCTTATATATATATATATATATATATATATATATATATATATATACTATAGTTTATAGGGAACCCGCCTTACTGAGAGGAGAGATTTGTCCCAATCTGGCTATGGTCACCACATCTGTTTTGCTGTATAAATCTCCTTATGCTGTGGTTGATGCACTTATTTTGCTGATAGTTAGCCGATGACAAAATATTCACCTAACACATAACATTCACTTGGTCTTACAATTATATTCCCAAGATTTACCCCACCATTTATACGCATAATATAGTCATTCATTATGATGCCAAGCCTATTAAATATACACTTTGATGCATGCATCCTCAGACAACCCTTCTCATCAAAGAAGAAATTTAACATCTCCTATCTATGGATTTTATTCAACCCATTGACTACCCTCAATAGGTATTGAATATCATACCATCACCAAAGGTATTAGGTGTCTATACATTTGTGTGGACTTTCATGACCTTAACCTTGTTTGCCCCAAAGATGACTTTCCTCTACCTAAAATTGACTAGCTTGTTGATCTTACAGTTGCCCACAAGATGTTATATTTTATGGATGGGTTTTTAGGTTATAATTAGATCTTGATTTCTCTTAAAGATTAGCATAAAACCACATTTACCACCCTTTAGGGAAATTTTTTCTACAGAGTCATGCCTTTTGGGTTTAAAAACACTAGTGCAACCTAAAATTGAGCCATGACCTACATCTTCCATGACCTCATCCACACTATCTTAGATGACTATGCCAATGATCTCTTGGGAAAATCCAAATCTCATAATGATCATCTAAAAGTTATCGACATTATCTTCAAATGCCTAATCCATTTCCATGTCAGACTTAGGGTCCTTTTAGGAAAGATTTTTGGCTTTATCATCTCCCTTCGAGGAATCAAAGTAGACCCTACCAAGGTCAAAACAATCTTGGAGATGCCTCCTCCTACCAACCTTAAGTAACTCCATATCCTATAGGGAAATCTTTAATCCATTTGTCATTTCATTTCCTAGCTTTTAGACTAGTGCTAACCTTTCCATCACCTTTTGAAGAAAGATGTCTCTTTCAAATGGAATAGTGATTGTCAAAAATCCTTTGAATCACTCAAATAGTACCTTTTTTCCCCACCTATCATCACCCCTCCTAAGGATGACCACCCCTTTTACCTATATATCACTACCATTGATCATTACCTATGGGTAATTTTGGCTCATCAAGATGAAAAACATAAAGAACAAGCTGTGTAATACATTGGCTACATCCTTGTAGAATACAAGACTCGATATATCTATATTGAGAAACTTTGCTTGGCCTTGACTTTCATTACCACCAAACTCTAAAACTACCTTCTTAACCATAAAACCTATGTCATATCCAACACTGACCCACTCAAGTATATGTATTCGAAGCCATACCAAAACCAACATATGGCCAAGTGGCTTATGTTCCTAGCAGAGTTTGATCTTGAGTTCCTTAAAAAAAAATAAATTAAAGGTAAAGTCATTACTAGCCAATTTTTTGAAGCATCTTTAACAGATCACCAACCTTCTTCTCTTTAATTTATAGATAAATCCATTGCTACTCTTTCCCAAGAGGACATAACTTACCAAATGACTATGTTCTTTGATGGGTCAAAGTACCAACATGGTGGGCGAGGTGGTATCATCCTTATCCCCTTTGATGATGAACCCCTTCCTCTATCTTTTAAACTTGATTTTGAATGCACCAACCATATGGTTGAGTATGAATCCCTAGTCATAGGTCTCCAAACTTCTCTAGTCTTAGGAATTAAGATAATTAATGTCTTTGGTGATTCCCAACTCATGAACAACCAGGTCAATGGCTCCTATCAATGTAAGAATAATGTCTTACAAAAATATAAACTTTTAGTTAACAAATTCTTAACATCATTCAAACATTACCTGGTCTAATCTATTCCCTAATCTACTAATAAATTCACTGATACAATGGCTTACCTTACTTCCCAAATCCCTTCTTAGCCTTCCAATTACAAAATCTTTGTCACCATTCATCATTTCACCACACCCTCTTATTATAATTCAAAATCCCTACCATTTGTATTGTGGAGGAATCCCCATTTGAAATTTGGTATGACCAAAATTTTAACTACCTCAACCTAGGCATCATTCCTCACAACCTCTCTAACAATGCCCAAAGAACCTTTATTTAAAGTATCTCTCATTACACCATACTAGGGAGAATCCTTTACAAATTTGGTTTCAACGGTCTCCTTCTTCATTGCCTACACAACCAGCAAGCTTGCCATGCCATCAGGGAAATGCATAATGAGATCTATGGGGGACACTTTAGCAGTTTGGTAGTCTCTAAATGTATCCTTCACCTTGGATACTATTAGCCGATCCTCAACCAAGACTATTATAATTATATAAAAAAGTGTCTTAAATGTTAACATCATGATAATTTACATCACATGCTAGCCAATGACCTCCAAGTATCTAAGGACTTTTAGCCTTTCTCATAATGGGGGATTGATCTCATTAGGGAAATCAACCCCCATTCTTTGCAGTGGCATAGCTCCATCATCACAACCACCGAATATTTCACCAAGTGGGTGGAAGTTATTCCTCTTATCTCGGCTAAAGTAGAGAAGATTTTCAGCTTTATCAACCATCATATCATCTATTGCTTTAGTGGTCCTCATAAGATTATCACCGATAATGGCAAATATTATAAAAATAAGCAAGTCTAAGGTCTATGTGAGGTATTTGGCATTAAGTTAAGTTTTTCCTTGCCTTATCGTCCATGAACAAATGGATAAGCAAAAGTTTCTAACAAAATCCTTAACAAAATGCTAACCAAAGTCATCAGTTCTTCAGGTTAGGATTGGAAATAGCACATCCCATTCACTTATAACAAGCACCTAAAAGTGCATGACTTCAATATCGGAGACCTCATCCTAAAGGAAAACTAACATGTGACCAACATGGAGAAAAGTAAATGAGGTAAGTTTTCTTTCAATTGTCTTGGACCTTACATCATAATCCATAAGTATGGATCAAGAGATTATCATTTGTCCTCTCTCAAAGGCAAACCAAAACCTAAGCCTCTCAATGCTTCACATCTACATCCATTCTTCTATTAAAAAAGGATCAATCTCACTTTTTATCTAACTTAAACTTATCCCTTGATTAATGAGATTTTCACCTTCATCTATCTTCCTCCTCTCCTTCTAATGGCAATTAATTACAACATAGAACCATGTGATTAACCATCATAGTCATAACCTAATCCTAAATATGGGTACCATGGCTCTACCCATAACATGGTTCTCATGAATACTTTTTGTCTCTAATAAGATGGAATCCCATGGTCATTATCTCTCAAACCACCTCCTTTCACCTATATTTTAACCTTCTTGTGTTAATGTTTTCCCCTCATAAAGGTAAACCTCTAAACCTTATTATATTTGTCTATGTCTACAAAAATCACATCCAAAAATAATTTAGATACTGAAATATTACTTGGGTCAATATCTTAAGCATTGCAGACTACTCCCTTGAAAGACAACTGCCCAAAAATAAAATAAAAATTTCTTGCACTAAAGGTAGACTACTCCCTCGAAGGATAGATACCAAAAGGAAATAAATAAAGCATCTAAACTTAGACCACTCCCTTGAAGGATGGCTAAGTCAACTTTTTCAAAAATAAATCAATTTAATGGAAGCTTCCCACATCGATCAAATTCCCATATACATCAATAAAGCAAAAGACCCACTATCACAATCAAAGCAAATTCTAAATAATCTTGAAAGCTACAATCAACTCTCAAACAACATAATAAGATGGAAGCCACAATTGGATTTCACATGTAGACTTCCTGTATTGATCAGTCTACATCTAGCATATGACATAGACTTATTTATTATCATTCTTAGGTCACCTATAGAGGTGGAAAACTTACCCAAATAAGGTTACCATACATATTACCCTTTATCCTTCACACCACCTATCACCCATCTTCCCTTTATATTATGTATAAATCAAGGGATTTTGAGCTTACTTGGCACACTGTGATCAAGAAACTTATTTTATCAACCAACACACACTAATGTGAAGCATTCAAAAGGCTTATGTTCCTTAATTCAATCTAACTTTGGGTTTTGTTTTACTTTGTCCTTGTCAACAAATAGGCATTACACCTCATTTCTTATTCTCTCCTCATTGATTCATATATTCTATTAGATCTATGTCTCATGATTTTTCATGTCTTTTTCCACATCTAGTATGGTCATCTAACCTACTTATGTGCCACCACTATCATCCATCCAAATCATAAATGAAATCAGAATAACATTAATGTCAATCAACCCATCTTCTAAGGATACCTTTCTCTACAGCCTCAACTTGCCTTTGATGCATACACTTTCTTTTCAAACCCTCAACCAAATTGAACCATGTGGTCCATCAAATTGGGGAAACCAATTTCAACACCACTCAAACAATCCTTATTGAACTACATTGGCTTAATATCCATAGACTATGTAGGTTTTGCTTCACTTAAGGGTAGCTTGGCCACTAACAACTAATTACCATCCCCTTTTTCTTCTCATTAATTTCCATTGCTAATAGTGACCTCTTGCTTAGGGCATCCTATGTCAAGGAAGATTTGAATTTTTCCTAGCGTCTTTGTATTTTAACATCATCTAATACTTCCTCTTTGTTTTTCCCCCATTACTGGGAGAACCACATTGGCCTATGGTCTCTGTGGATTATGTAGGCAGTGCTCAGTTACTAAGGTTAGCTCGGGCACATCCTTTATTTTATCTTCCCTTCTCACCTAATATATCTTCTTCCATTTCTCTACCTATCTCTTCACCATCTCCCTCCCTTCAACTTGTCAATATCTTTTAACCACTTGTTTAGCTTGTCAATCTCTTTTAACACAAAGATCAACAACTTTCTTCATTAGCCTCTCTTATCTCCCATAAAGCCACCACCTACTTTGCTTCATTGGCCTCCCCATCACCTTTCCTTATGCATGCTTCATGGCTCACTCCCCCACCCGCTTTCCATGTTTTTTGTCCCTCTCTCCACTTATTACCAACCTTTCCCTTTATCCCCTTTGTCTTCTTCCACCATCCTCATCCTTTCCCCTTGCCCTTGGTAACCTATCATACCCTCTTGCTCACTATATTTTCCTCACCAATTCCACATCATCTTGTACCTCTTGTACACTTTCTATTTCTTCTATTCTTTTGCTGCATCCCCCACTTTTTCTTTATGTGTGCCACCATTTTCTGTCGATTTGCCACTTCTCACCTTTTCCATTTTCCATTCTTCTTTTTTTATTCCACAACTAGCTTCTAATTGGATGTCTATCCTTTGAGAGGCCTTCCATAATTTCCATTTTCTTCTTATCTTCTCTCACCTTTTTCACTTTGCATTCCCCTTTTCCTCTTTCCATCTCAGTACTCACTTATCTTTTGCATCTATATGAGTGTCCATGCTTTATATCCCTAATTCATTCTTCTTCTTATCATCCCTAATCTTCATCCCTTATTTTCATCTCATTCCCTTTTATTGTGTTCCCTTATTTCTTCACCACCTCACTATTTTCTTAGCTTGTCAATATCTTCTGATCACCCATTCAACTTGTCAATATCTTCTAACAAGCTGATTGCAACATACCTTATCTCTTTAGCTTCTTATCCACCCATCCTTTGCTTCCCCTATTTTTTCTTAACCCCTTTCCCATTTTCCATCCCATTCTCATATTCAACACTACCATCTGATTTGATTCATTATTACTCTCCTTGATTATCATCATCTATGATTACTTGTTCATGTCATCACCTACTTCTTCACTCTCCTATCATCCTTTTTGTGTCCTCATTTTACTCCTTTTTCCTCCTATTTCCTTTTCTTCTATTTGTTTCCTTATTTTTCATTCTCATCACCAAACTATTTTCTCTTTGGTATCTTTTAGACCTCTTTTCAATTCTATCATAGCCTACCATATTTCTCATCCTCCCATTACCGTTCATGATTGTCACACTTCTCTCCCCATCCTTTTCAATTCTCCAATCTATCATTTTTTAGTACATTCCTCAAACCCCCATCTTCTACCTTTAATTTTTATTCTCTTTTATCCATTTAATTTCATTTTCTCATCTCCCTTGATGACATTCCTTTTTCTTCCCAAACTTCCTTTTATCCTCCTCCACATCCATGCTTGGTTCCTTTCATCCTTCTCCATCTTCATCTTTATCTGTGACCTCATTGTCTCCTCTACCTATCTCTTCATCCATCTCCTGGTCCAACTTCACCTCGTCCCTTGTTGGATCTCCTCTATTTTCTCCCATTGGCACTCCATCTTCTCACTCATTAGAGTGTGGTCACCAGTCACATTTATTATACATGCATATACATGTTTGCTTCCTTGTGTCATCTGCTCTCTTGCTTTACTGCATGAAATCTTGTTTACTTTAGGGCATCCATTTATTCCTTTAATGTCTTTGTCTATTACACATGGGTCCTCATTTTTTACCTCTCCAACTAATCTATTTACCCTAACCATCACCTCTTCCCCCTTTAAACCCTATACAAATTTTGAGTGTACTTGATAGAGTGTGATCAACACACCTTTTTTAATCTTTAAAAGCATGTTTATGTGATGCATTTGTAGGGATTATGTTCATTAAGCCAATCCCACTTTAGGTCTCTTTTTCATCTTTATACAAGAAGAAACATTGTACCCTGTTCTTGTCCAATATGCTTGGTTGATATTTTCATTATGACATTTGTCTCTTGATTATATTCTTCACTTTACCATTCTAGTGTTATTCATTGCCTTACCTTATCTGCTTTACCTTAAGCAAGATTACAACAACCATAGCTATAAAACTCATAACCATAACCATAACCATAAAATTTATGAGTAACCACATAACCCTAAGCATAATAAAATTCAAAAAATGACATCCAACACATTTTGTACATGTTTACAACAAACTATGCAATATTTTAGTTAGGGTGCAAGGAGTCACATGACACACAAAATTATCAGACTATACACACCTCACCTAAGGCATCTACATACATTATTTTCCTACCTAAGAATTAGGCTAATTATTTGGTGACTCTAGATTTGTGTTCAACCATCCTTTTACTTGATTTCTACTTGAACTAACATCTGTAACATTCCTTGTATTAGTAACCATTGAAGGGTGTAATTTGTTCTCTTATTTTGCATTCATCCCCATAAGGTGAGAATCATATTCCACTCTATATCTTTCATCTTATTTGACCATCACAATGATTACATCCCTCTACTCTAGTTGTTTTGCTTGCATAGGTACCTTCTCTTGTTTCCTCATGCACATCCCCCTAGATAGTGAGAGTTCCCTCCATACATAGGGTGATGGTCATGTTCACCAACCCTACATCTTGCACAATAAAATTCTCTCCTTCTTCACTATTGAGGAGGTACTAATGCAAGCTCAAGATCAGGTCATGGGTGCCTTTCATATTGTTGTTGGTTTAATAGTACTTCCATTATCTCCGTTACATGTTGTATTATTTGGTAGATATGCACATTCACCATATTGATTATTTTAGGTCATGGGGGTTACTGATTGTCTCTACCATTGTTCCCATTATTTTCCATCTTCAACCTTATGTATTTCTTTACACTAGCTGCAACCTACAAAACCAAATAACTTCATGATAAACGTTAGTCCTTAGCATGATTATTTTAATAGAATATCTGACTATTCTTCCTCACCAAAATTATTATCAATTCCATCAATGAGAAGAGTCCTTTGATTTCCTTGATTCTCTTAAAAAATATTCCCACTTGAAATGTTCATATCTACTTACCTTTTTGTGTAGACATGTAGCCCTCAATCTAACTGGTCATCTTGATAAAGTCATTATGCATCATCATGATGTCTTTTTGTTACCCTTATCATCTAATATGTATCTGATGTCTTTGGTTGCCTTGTCATCTTTTAGTCCTTATGGGCTTGGTGGTCATTTGTGTCATTGTCATCATTGTCCTAGTTGATGTAAATTGGCTTCCAACCATGGGTTGTTGTAATGGTCATGCCTTCAAAACTACCATTGTTGTTAATGGTGATAAGTTCTAAACACTTGCCACTATGATCCCACTATTTCATATCCTAAACTTATAATTTTTGAACACAACAGTCTTGTATTTTGTGCCACCTAATAAATCATCCATCATAGGTAAACATCCATCTTATCTAGATATATAACTAATATCCTAGACCATGTATCTCCCTACTGGTAGTGCCTCTTTTGAGTAGAATGTAAAGTCATTATTTATGAGATACTATGATAGAGGATGCAGACATGGACACCTTTTATTTACCCCACCCATGTAGCTCCTAAGTAAGGCAAGTTCCATCCTCTATCACTCACCATGTTGCCAATTTTATTCCTCATATAATCTACTTAGCCATTAAAGAAATTCTTTGCAAATAGTCACTTCACTAATGCCCATAAAACTTGACTCATAGCGATAAAAACCTTTACCAAATAGACTATGTATATCCTGATAGAAACCCATCTCATAAAACTTAGCTCCGATATATACTATCACTATGATTATACCCTCACATAATTTTAGAAGGTGTAACCTCCTCATGAAGGCACCTCTTCTTTTGGTTAGCTCCATTGTAGGATATTTGTGGTGCTTAGCCTTTTGTTACCCACTTATTTATCCTACCTTGCCCATCCATATTTTATCCTCTTAATGCATGTGGGATTATTATAGTGACTATTCACTAATCTAGATTATGACACTTCACTATTACCAAACTATCAACCCAAACCTAACCATGTGGTATATCACATTGGGGTAACCCATTTGAACTCCACTAGAGAACTACATTGGGCCCAAGGTTTTTTTAAATATTTTTTCCATATAACTATATAGGTACTATCCATTTAGCCTAGTGCATTTGGAGTCAGCTCAGCTACCCCTTACCAATCTATCCCCACACATTCACCTTTATCCAACTCGATGTTGGTTGTTTTGACCTGAACTATTGCATATTTTTATGATAACCTTGCCTTGGTATTTTTGACCACACTTTCAAATATTTCCATGTTAAACATTTAAATATTCACCACCTAGTGTACAACCAGACCATCCATGTTTTTCAAAAGAGCACTTCCAAATTTGAATACTTGAAAAAACACTGACCTTGTCTAAGAGACTAAAAAGTGTGCTCAACTGTAGTTATAGTCATGTGGTACATTAGTCACTTACCTCTTATAATTTGACCCTTATTTTACCAACATTAGTAACTTTCATTTATGTGTGATCTTTGATATCACACTTAGTCGCATTTTGTGTGCACATTTGAATTTCAAATGCCCAACCCTTTTTTTGCACTAACCTATTATCAAACCTGTACCCAATTCTAATTTTCCTCATCAACTCTCAATTTGAGGAGGAACGCCTCTTCCCATACTCAGGGCATCCTAAACTTTGACTCAATAATCAATTTTTGTTTTACAACATGTTAATTCAAACCTACATAATAAAAAAGGGTAAAATATAGACACTAGAAAACTACACACTTGTATTTTTCAATGTCTGAATGCCTCAGGACTCCCTAAAAACCCCTAAACCTTATTAACCCTTAACCAACCCCTCTTAACCTAACCAAATCACTATTTTCCTAACATTATTCACATAATACTATTCAAAAGTACTATTTGAATGTACTATTTAAAATTACTATTCACTATGGGACCCACTATCTCTATTCATGATGACATGGTAGGTGACATGGAATATAGCATGCCAAGTGACATGGAAGGTGATATGGCAAATGACATGGCTTGAAGTGGGACATCATACCCCACCTGAGACCCTCTTCTAAGGTACCTAATGACATCATTAAGCACCAAAGGGACCCTCCTTTGAAGTATGTCAAAATTTTCCCTATGGGCCATCATTAAACATGTGTTTTTGTCCTCATGCATAAAAGTGGTGCCAAAATTCATGGAGAACTTAGCCAAATAATAAATTAGCTTGGTGGAAAGTCCTTTGGCCTCTTTTGAGTCCATGTACATGATTTTCACTCAAAATTGGACTCATTTGAAAGGTGGGTGACAAACCAACAAAGTGGAAATCCCACCACCCTTATAATTTAATTCACCCATGCACCCATATGGATAATGGTGCCAAAATTCATGGAACACTTAGCCAAAAGACAAATTAGCTTGTTGGAAAGTCATTTAGCCTCATTTGGGTCTATGTGGATGATTTATAATCAAAATTAGACTCATGTGAAAGGTGGGAGATAAACCAAAAGAGTGGGTATCCCATCACCCTTATCATTTGATTCACCCATGCAACCACATGGAGAATGGTGTCAACATTCATGGGGCACTTAGCCAAAAGAATAATTAGCTTGGTGGAAAGTCCTTTGGCCTCATTTGGGTCCATGTGCATGATTTCCACTCAAAATTGGACTCATGTGCAAGGTGGGAGACAAAAAAATAAGGTGGGAATACCACCACCCTTATCCCCTTTATCATTTATGAGCCCACATGGAAAATGGCGCCATACTTCACTATTCTACTTCTTTGGCATGTTTCTTGACAATAAATGCTATAAGTACCCCCTTCTCCTTCACCCGTGGTTAAATTAAGTTTTGGTAAAAATCATTATCATTTCATGTTTTCTAATTTTTAAGGAGGTCTATCTTGGAGGTTATAATAATTCAAAGCAACAAAACTCTATCGAATTTACAAGACATCATCAATCATCTTCAACAAGCCATGCTCTTCAACATCCTCAACAAGCTTTTTCAAGGTAACCTTGTATTAGTTTATTTATTTTTTGTGTTAATTTATTTCTTCTCCTTTGGCCTTTATTTTATTGACCTAAAAATATCTTCCTTGTTATCCCATTTACCTCTTTGCCATTATTATCCCATGTATCTTTCTACCCTATCTCCCTCTTTGCCCCATTTACCCCCATTTTACCCTTTACCTTCTTGGCCCCCTTATTGACCATTTATCCATATTTATTTATTGAAAACATTAAAATTTACCATCTCAACCATTTTAAAACCCCAAAAAAATCATTCTTTTGACCCTTATCAAGTTACCAAACCAAAACCACAACCTTGTTTTTGACTAAATTTCAGCATTAGTTGCTTTTATCTAGTCATTGTTTTAGCAAAACATTTAACTTATTCATTTTAATTTTAGTTATTTGATATTATTTGATGTTTTTAGTTTAAATTTTATATTATTTTATGAAAATCCTTTAATTTTTATTTATCAAATTAATTGTTTAAAGCAGGTTGATTGACAACCTCCTAGAAAGCTTTCACTTCTAGGATCTAGCTCACACTAGGCAATCAACCCATCTACTTGTCTATCGAACAAGTATGTTTAAGTTTTTTATTATTTTTATGTATTATTACCTATACAAATAAGATTTATCACAATTATAGGCTTCAATGAGTGCATGAAAACCAGGTATTCTCCTACAAACTTGTTAACATAGTTTCTTTCTTCCAAAATTAACAAAAAGCAAAAAAATAGATAGAAACAACCACCCTCTAACCTTGTTATAAAAATATTACATTCCTATATGCACGTGTATCCCAAGAGGATCCTACCACAAAATCTAGATCTAATCATCAAATTAATTTCAAAAATCATGACTACGACTCATTAAAAGAATTAAAAGTTATACCCACCACCCCAAGTGGCATATTTTTTGTAGAATAGGCTTGTTATCTATAAAAGCTTGGTTTTCCATTGTAAAATAGTTGACACATTTTTAGTAGCCTTACATTGCTAAAATTTTCCCTCTATGAGCACTTATATTGGTTAAATCTTGAGACTAATGAGAATTAAGTTTAGCTCTTTTTGTTATTCTGATGAGTTGTGTTCTATTCATGTTTGTTGATCTTTGACTGTGGGTACTGTTTACCCCTCTGTCTATTTTCCATTACTTGCACCTCCCCATCAAACTTAAAGTTCACTTGTAGGTCATAGCCTTTGCACACTCAGGTTTGTGTTGATGTTGTCTATGGACCGTTTGTCATCCCTCTTAGTGTTACACTATGTTCCTGCATCTCTATGAGAAACACTTATGCATTTGGAGTGACTTAGCAGAAACTATGTGATATTGTTATGTTCTTAAAGGTTCACACTATGTTTATATTAATAGGAGTGCTCACTCTATTCTAGTCACATCACTTTTTAATTTTAGACATTCTCTTACCTTCTCCTTCCCTTTTCCTCTGAAAGATCCTAGGTTTAGTTTAGTATTAGTTTACTTTTTTACTTTTTAATCCTATGCACTAGTCTTAAACTAAGTGTGCTTAGAATAGAAAGAATTCAACCTACTCTAAATGCTCATCCTAAAAACCACAAGATTCCCACACCTTGAGGATGTTCCCATTGTTGTGACAAAACAATCGATGCTTATGCATGTATTTATGTGATAATACTTCTATGCCCAATGCTTAGACTCTTGTGCCTTGCACAAGGCCTTCATGATTAGCTCCCTACCACCAAGCTTCCCCATATTGCAAAGCATCTATGGGTGCACATTTTGAATGACGATAATAAACTCAATATTCACAGGTGCATAATGTAGGGCTTGATGTTTGAATGGTAACAAGTCTTTCACTAGTTGCTTATCCTCAGATGATATGTCTTATTTAAGCATAAATGAGTCTATGTTTTCCACTGCTTCCTATAATGTCAAGTATAATTTAGATGCTGGCCATTAAATATAGTGGCATGAAATACAGTGTCTAAATACTTTGTATAATCCTTGATAGAGAACCTATATGGTGCTAGGGATCCTTTATAGGTCCTAGATGATGATGCCATGGTGGTTTGATGGATACTAATATGCTCTAAGATTTTGATAATGGCATATAAGACTAAACTAAATTTTATGGATAATAAATCACTCTGATATCAATTAAAGGTTTTAGGATCACTTAAGGCTAAAGTTTACTAAGGCTCTTGAAGATGGTATGATGTAAACTTGGTTGGGGGATTGATGTTAATATATTTTTTCATTGATTTTCAATTTGTGTACCATCACTCATCAACATCTATGAACTCATCACCTTCATTCAATTCAAATTCAACCACCCTGTCCTAGTGTACATGACATATAAGATGCCTTGTCATTTAGGGTTCCATGGTGTTACCTTTCATCTATTTCCATGTGTAATTATGTAGTCTTAATCAAGATAAGTCAAATTTTGCCTTTGGGCTTGAAGACTCCAAAATGTAGAATGTTATTTGGAAAGATTTGATCCAAAAGATTTATCCTAAAGTTTTTGAAATAAATGTACCGATGACTAAGTACTCTTTGAAAGGTTATGGTTTAGTTAAAATTAGTCACAGAGGAAGTTTTTGAAGAGAATCTTTCCAAAAAAACCTTACAATGAAAAATCTCTAAAATGAAATTTACTGATGAGAATCTTTCCAAAACAAATTGACTAAAATAAAATTTATTGATGAAAAATCTCCAAAGAGAAAGACCTCACGAAGAAAAGCCATCATCCAATTTTTTTTTGAAACAAAGTTACCAAAGAAGACCTTTATAAGACCAAACTTCACCAATGAATAGCTTCCAAAGACCAAACTTGTTGAAGTAAACCTTTTGATGAAATCTTCTTGAAGTGAATGTTGCTGATGAGAAAGTTTCTGTAGAGAATATTCTGAAGAGAAGTTTTTGAATGAAAGCTTTCTAAATAAAATTCCCAAAGACTAATATTTCCAAAGATTAAGTACTTTGAAATAAGGCTATATGAATTCCTATCATGCAAATCCATTCTTTTCATATTGTCATTAATAGGTTAGTTTGAATAAGTGATTCAAAGTGGAAATAAATATGCTTCAACATGATTCAATGTTAAAAACACCAAATTTATACAGATAATAACAACCATCATAATCCTTGAAAATATAAATACAAAAATAATATATTCATTATTTCAAAAAAAACAAAGGGGGTCCCCATTTTCATAGAAAAACACAAGGTGGGGTGTGTTGAATACAACAAGCATGTTAGATAATAACTGATTTAGAGACCTTGTAAGTGGGATAAGTGTCTCAAAAATACATTTTCACTCAGAGAGTAAAACATGAAACTTATGTGCACAAGTATGGTTGAGAGGATGGGATAGGTCATAGAGGTCCAATAGGTATAGAAATCAAATTGACCCCCAAAATTAGCCATAGGGAGCTGAGAGAGAAGGTAGACAAGAATTCTATGTGAGTACAAGGGCAATAAAAATTCATTTCGGGGCCAAGTGTTATAAATGAAACTTTATTGTTTAGAATTGGTCATAAAAATGGGATAGATTTTAAAAGATTAAATGTCATAGAAATCAAAATGACCTCCTGGATTAGATTAAGAGAGCTAAGAATTATAGGCTTCAAATGTAAATTGGGAGGTCAAAACCCCACTTTTATGCTAAGTGTAAAATATGAAGTTGAACCGCATGGATGTGGTATTTCCAATGGTGATGGTTTCATGTGTCAGTTATGCATTAAAATAAAGATGGAACACTAAGGAAAATTTAGGGTGTTGAGATCATTAAGCTGTGAGTTCAAGCATGAGTGAAATAAAAATAAAAAATAGGTTTCCTAATTCATGGAAGAATTAGGGTGTGTTGTGCAAGAAACAACAAGTTTGAGTATGATAATGCATAGGTTAGGCATAAAATTGGGAAGTCACATAGGTGAATGATATCAAATCAAGAAGGTTAGACCCATGGAAAGTATGCAGATGTGAGAGAAGGGTGTGCAAGAGCCATATGTGTACACACAAGTCATTTAAGGTTAAATTAATTTAATCCTGACATTACCAAGTGTCTAATACCATATTTTAGTTCTACATCTTCAAATAATCATTTCAAAAGAGATCCTTTGATTATAACATATGAATTTCACCTCATTATAATTTTTGTTTGTCATTCTATGATAATTTTTTTGGGATAACAAACTTATACAATTAATTTTAAATATCATTATATCATTATTAATTCTTTACACTTTATATAACCACATATATTATTAAGATGTCCAATCCCAATGTTGTAATTGAGGGTTCATATAAATGTTGTATATTTAAAATAACCTGATCATCAATGATATCGATGGGAACATGAGAAGTTTCATTATCCATAACATTTTGCATGAATTTTATTTCTACAATGTATGATTTCAATTGTAATCATATGAAATTATGTCGTCAAACATTGTACCATATATTTATATGGGATCAATTTTGCCTCCTTTATTTGATAAACATTTAAGAGTTGGTTAACTATAATTTAATTATCATCATATACTTGAAGATATTTTAACTATAATATTTGTGTAACATATAATATTAAAATTAATGCCTCATATTCCACTATGTTATTTGTGCATGAGAACCCTAAGTGGTATGCCAATAGCATAGGTTATTCCTGAGGAGTATTCCTACTACAACACTGAAGCACATTTAGATCCATTGAAGTCTATAATCTAAGTATCATCATCAATATGATATGTATTAAAATAATCTCAAAAATTATCATTGATGGGTGTTGTGTCAAGTAGTGGTGTTGTCACTAATTGATTTGTGATTACCTATTGTTATATAATTTCTGAGATATAAAATTTAAGTTAAATCCCAAAAATAACATCACCCAATTAGTTGTGTCTTGAAAAATATGGGTTTATCATGGGATACTTAAGTGGATCCACATTTTCTATTGCATGTGTTTGATTGTTAAGCATGTAGTGTTGAAGCTTTTGTGTTGTGAAAGTGATGACTAAGCATAAATCCTCCATTACATTATATTTTTTCTCATAGTACACAAGTGTACAATTGATGTAATAGATTGCATTTTATTTATGATCATCATCATATTATGCCAAAAAATCTTTGAGGGCATGTTTTATAACATAAATGTATAATAACAACTTATCTAGAATTTGAGGCATCATTAATGGTGGATAAAGAAGATATTATTTAATTTAATCAAAGATTTTTCACAATGTTGATCCTTTTTGAGATTCATATATTTTATTAGTAATCACATAAATTTTTACATTTTATCAGTTGTTTGAGCCACAAAATGTCTAATTACATGAATTCTCCTTTGTAAACACATTAACTAATTCAAACCCTTAGGTGGAGGAATTTTCACAAAAGCCTTTACTTTTTTTTGTTAGTAGAGGTTCATAGAAAACCCTTCAAAACATGTTAATATAGGGATAGTTTATGCATGATGCAAAAAAAAAAAATTTGATGTCAATTCAAATTGAATATATTCATTAATAGATAAAATAGATAGATGCACAAAAAAAAATATACTTATTAGAATCTAAGTAGTTGGTATAAACTCATATGATTAACATATTAAAGCTAAAATACTACTCATTGTGCATTAAAAAATGATAAAATATGCATAAGAAAACCATTTCAAAAAAAATGTATTAATCTCTATCATATTGGAACCATATTTAAATACAATTGAGTACTAGATATAGAGTTTTACAAAGTGTCGTGTCTTCATATTCTAGCCTTATGCTATGCCCAAAAGGAAGGAATTTTCACATTTTAAAGTCTATTAATATGCTTACAATGGTCAAATACATACAAACAGATTATGTAAAATACCAAATAGAGAAAATCACACGTGTCCATCATATATACTCTACGATTTTGATAGCCCTATTATACACTCAACACTTCCCCAAACTTAAATAGTTATCTCATCCTAAGATAAATTCACAACAAAGGATCCTAATCTAAAGCTCAATCTAAGGAATTAAACCAGAAACAAGAGTTGAAGTTACCAATCTAGGTGTAATTTACTAATTTTCACCCTTTACACACTATTTACTTGCCCTTTCAAAATTTCAACTAAGTAGAGTACTAGCCTACCTACCACCCTTTTAGGTTTTCAATAGACTAACTTAACTTAGGTGGATACCCTTTATGGGTTTTCAACCAACCTAAATTTTAATGCTTAAGTCCATCCTAAAAAATTATGCCAATTTTTTTTTTTACTAAAAATTTGGAAATGCACATCACTATTAGGTTGGTGGTGGCATGTTTCGAGTTGGATTCATAGTATGTTACTGTGATGATGTTTCCATTGGAGTAATGAGTGAAGCACTTAGTTTTATATAATCTATTGGTGGAGGTTATTCTAGCTATTGGATGGATGGATGTGTGTTTATGGAAATATTCTTCTACTAAATTATATATTGTAATTATTATGGGGGAATGAATTATGGCTCATTGATAAGTTATGTAATTAATGGATCAAGTTGAAACATATCTTAATTTAACATTTTTCAGTCAATCACCACTTCCCATACCATAGTGAGTAATGTGCATAGTGATACTTGAGTCACCATCAAGTTTTGAATATATTCATCTTCTATGATGGTCATGAGTGCCCTAAAATTTGATTCTTTGATCTAGATATCTCTAAGATATCTCTTATAACCGATCTACATGCCTCGATGCCTAGATGCCAATAAATGAGCCAAATAGAATCTAATTGTTCCATGTCTATAGTTTTTCCATGGACTCATCCCTTAAATCAAGCAACTAATTGAGTGAATTTTCCATTTTTATAGGGGTAGCCATATCCTTCATCACATATTTAGCCTTGTCTACCTTGTCAAAGTTTAGTTTAATTTGTGGATAATGTATTGTTAAACTGCTACTTCTAATTCAACATACCTTATGTTATCCATTTTGTTTGGAGTGAAACTATGTCAATAACCTTTTAATACTCCACCAAGAGCTCATATATAACCTATATTTATGCTTTGATATTTTCCCTTAATCTCATAACATTTGTAGCTTGTGTGCAACTAGTTAGTCTTTAGTTAGTTGTGCAAATGGGGTTGATAACTGCTTTTCTTCAGACATAACCTGGTCACCTAAGATTTGGGTAACTAGTGTAGGGTACTTGATGCTAATGATTTGACTCACACTGGTGAATCAAAGGCTTAGATTTTCATTCTCCTCTCATAACTTCAAGACTTATTTCTCTAAGATCGAAGCTTTATACACTATTGATTCCTAAAAAGTAGTTATACCTTTAATTTTTTTGGTTAGTAGTGACTAAAAAACATCTAAAATGTTTCTTATGTAGTCATAAATAAAACCATGGATTTTTCATAATAATTATAGGGGCCACCATGAACTATGTCAAAGGAAATGAAAAGTTTGTGCATCGGGTGGATAATATGGGAACATCCTATAGCCATTAGCTAGTGATTTGGGGTCTTAGCTAAGAAGTCTCCTCCTATGCACCTCATTGTATCAAAAGTCCTATTTTTCTAAACCATTTGATTATTCCTTATATTTTTACTCTAGATCCACTTTAGCTTTAGCTTCAAATTCAAAATTAGCCTTAACTTCTGCCATAACCTTGGCTTTAGCATCCACTTGAGCCTTATCCTTAGCTTTTGTCTCAGCTTTGGATTTAGTATCCTCATCAGCCTTGGCCTATTTATTTGATTTGGTTTTGGATTTATGTAAAACCTTAGTTTTATTTTTATCTTCCTTTTCTTCATCCTCTCACTTAGCCATTTACTCTTGTTGACCCTTTGTGAGTGCCATTGCTTCCTATTTATTTTTTTGTGCAACATGTGCTTCTTGTTGTTTCCTCACTGCTTCCTCTTATTATTTATTCTTGGCCTATGATTAATTGAATATTTTATTATGAGTATATACTTCTTTGGCCTTTTATTTTAGCCTCTACTTATTTGACTCTTTTATTTTGGGCCTCTGCTTCTTCAAAATTTTGTCCATGTTTGTCCTCTATGGCCTATTGTTTACATTGCTCTTTTCCCTCTGTAACCTTGAAATTTTCCTCTTGCTTCCTTTTATTCTTCTCTTCCTTATACTTCCTCACAACCTCCTTTTTCACCTTTGATGGATCCTCTTGTTCTTGCACAACTTCATTTTGTTGCTTTAGCTATGGAAAACTAGTCTGTTAAGGCTCTTCCATGAGCGTGGATGATTCCAACACTATAATTAACTCTCAATATTTTAAAGAGGATGATTATATAATAATAACTCTTCATGCATCCATCTTATTTTTATAAGTTGGTATTGGAGTGAGGCTCTTCTTTGTCCTCTTTATAGTCTAACACTATGGCTATTGATGAGACTCTTGTGTTTGTTGTGCTACGCTCTCCTTTATCGAGTCTGTGAAAGACACCATCTTATTTATTATTGTTGGAAATGGTTGAAATATAGCATGTGTCCCTGGTCTATGTAGTAAGGTTGGAGGTCCGATTTATTATGTCACCAGGTCTAATTCCTACAAAATAAAGGATATATAGGTAGGTATGCCTATAAAAGTTATTTGTAACCATCATTAGGCTACTTCTTGACCTACAATGTCAACTATAACAGAACTAGGAGGTTGGGTGATGTCTGCCCATAAGTCTTATCTTACTTGATTTTACACTTGGAAGGTGTACACTACTTTCTAGAAAAAAGAATTATTTCTCCTCTTCTTACTCATAAACATCATTATTGATGTTTGTAAGCATGGAATGTAGAACTTCTTATTCTCTAAATCCTAGTTCTACCAAGCCATATTCATTTGCTATCTTTAGAACATGTTTATTATCAAGCCAAGAGTTTATATGGAATGCCCTATTTTTAGGTAGTAGTAGTGAGGCTCATCATGTTGGCACCTTCTTCTTTCCCCTAGTAGTTTGTGATGGAGCCAATGTTGGTTGTGGTGTTGCCTATGGTTGAGCTTGTTGTTAGGGTTGAGCTTGTGCCTAATATTTCATAGGTTTTATGCACCTAGGGTATGAAACACAATGTTTGTATCGATCTAGATAATAGGGATTTTTATCTCAAAACTTATTCCTATGCATCGAACATGGTGATAAAAAATGGTACTGGAGTTTTAGTTGCTTTGGGAAACTCATGCTCTTTGATTTGAATGCCATTATGTAACTTAGAAATTAAAGCATGTTGTTTAAGATACTGCATCATGTCTTGGGATATCTTAGGGTGTGAATTAATCATTGCTTGTATATCTATCCCTATGCATTAAATCTCTCTAATTTATCATAATATTTCCCTATGTTATTCCACATAATGTTGATGAATGTATCAACATGCCAAAAATATTTAGCAGGGTTGATTGGTCCTTTTGGTGATTTATATTATGTGAAGCAGAGGAGTAAGACCAAAAATTTATACTAGAATGCTTGAGAAGTGCCGACAAGAATACTTTAAATGTTTTTTGAGTTTGGATGCTATAAAATCAATCCAATTAAAATCATCATATAGGTGTATCATGTGATATGCAATGTCCACCACTCTTTTGGTTGTTTACTTCACATGTTTTGTTGTCTACCAAAATTATTTTGTGATACATTTAGACAAAAATACACACTAAAGTATCTTCTATAAAATAAATGGGTATTCCTATACCTACCCTTTTGTACTTTTCTCTGGTGTTAGAGTGAATATGTAAATTTATGGATTTTTAAGGCAATAAAGATATACCCTAAGTTAGAAGCCATGTTGCTCTTTCCATAGTCATAGGGTTGATGAATATGGTAACATATTGAGACAAATGAATAACAAATTCATTATATAGATTGATTAAAGTAATCATTACATCATCTAATTCCCTAAAAGTAATTTGTTTGATTAGTAACTCAATATCATAGCCTCGTAGATGATGTTGAAGTGCTATTACTCCTGCTTGTGTTGCTTCTTATGGGTCATGGGTAAATAGAGTAGTTTTGGCCACATCAATAAAATTAAATGGTATGGGCATGATATATGGTATATCTAAGTCTGATACTAATTCTTATTTCCTCCTTTTATGAATCATTAGGTGTAATCAATTGTTATGCCCTATCCCTAGTTGTTGATGTGTACTGCATTGAACACTTTCTTCGATTGATTTGGTGCTAGTGTGAAATTTATGCATAAGAAACTATTTTGGATGCATATCACAATGTTGTCTTGGTTTCAAAAGTATGTGATGTCTTTGTGTTATCTATGCCTTGTATTATATATCATTTACCACCCAAAGCCATTGCGTTTAAATGTGTTGAGCTTGTTATACATGAGTTTATCTCCAAAATTTATGTTAACTAGGTGTTGTAAAATTACTATTTTATGTCCATATTATTTGATCCATAAGTTGATAGGTAGTTGATGTGACATGGTGTCATTTCATCTATCCAATTTCTTTTATGTTCCATCCTATCATTCTACCACATGATTTACTTTAGGAAAGATGAAATGTCTCAAGTGCATTATCAATAATAGTTTTAAATGACCAATCACCATCCTTTCTTCATCTGTATATTGTTAGCATGCCATTCTTGGAATTAATTAATGACCATCATGTTCTGACTGATAATTATCTTTCCTTTAGAGTGACTCCATATATTGATCACACTTTATGATCTTGACTATCCAAACTTCATTCTGATGTGTTATGATACAAAGATCGCATTGCATAAACACACTAACCCCTAAAAAAATATAAAATAAAACAACATTAAATAAAAATCCAAACTAAATGGTTATACTCAACACCCTCTATCATTGGCAATAATGAATGATAGAGATTAATAATAGTAATATTTAAGCCTAAAACCATTTATATGCCCTAGTAAAATGGCTCCTTATAATTTTAAAAAAATAACTATACCCTATTATGAAACATAATGAATAATATTCCTTTCCATCTTGTGTGTAAATCTCCTCGAAATTCTTTAAATCTACTATCATAAAATAATACCACTTGTTTGGGATAGAATTCCTTAGATCATAAATTATGATCATGCCACATTTTTTGACTTAACTTGAAAATATCCTACATCCACTGGGCTATTTATCTATTTTCCTCCATTTTAACCAAATCCATCAATCTTTATTTTGACTAATCCTGATTACCCAACCTCATAATTATTGCAATGTACAGATTAAGAATGATGTATTCCATAGGCATAACTACCTCAAGACTATAAATTAACTAAAAGGGATTGAATCCTATTGCATGTTTATAATTTGTCTTGTATGCCCAAAGAAATGTAGGAATGTCATCCTCGCAATAATCCCTTTGAATATTACATATCTTCATCAAATTTTTAGCCAATACTTTATTTGAAGCCTCAGCTTTCCCATTTGCTTATGGATGATAGGTTGTGATTTTATGGTGTAACATCATAAAATCCTCAGTAATAGTTTTGATTATGTTATTAAAAAAGTGAGCACATTTGGCACTAACTCATTTGACTATAAATCTAAATCTCATGATGATATTATAATATGAAAATTTAGTGGCATCTTTCACACCATAGCTTGGTGTCACAACAACTTCCACCCATTTCATGAAATAGTTAGTCATAGTAATGATATACCACATATGACTATTTTTTCTTGGAGGAGTTATATGCCCTACAAAATTAATGCCCCATTATTTATATGTTTTTTCTAATATCATTGAAACCAAGGTCATCTCATCATGATGATTTAGTTTTACCATTCTTTGGAAAACATTTTAGTGTTTTGCCAACTTGTGCATATCATAAAAAAATTCAACCACCAAAGACCACTCTACAATATCTTCCTCATAGTGAATTTTCTTATGAAATTACCTCCTACAACTCCTTCATGTTCTTATTGAAGAAGTTTTGGTCATTCATGTTATAAGGATACTCTATATATCACACCATTCTTTTTGATCTTATACATAAATATATTTATTAGGCTATAAGGAACGGATCATGTAACCATTTGATTTTTTTCCTTTTCAACATAGTTCATAGGAAACATTCCTTATTCTAAGAAGTTCATGATGTCCTAGATGTTATTAGGGATCATAAAGGCTTTAAACAAGTGTGCATTTGGAGATTTATCCTATATTTTCTCTAGTTATTCTTTATTATGGAGCCTGATCAAATGATCTAATCTTACATTCTTTAGACCTTGCTTCACATTAATTCTAAATTAAAATTCTTGAAATAACATTAGCCACTTAGAGATCCATCCACCCAACATAGGCTTGTTAACGAGGTATCTCAAGGCCTTGTTATATTTAAAAAGATAAAATAGTGTGGCTAAAAGGTAATTCCTAAATTTATATAAAGTAAACACCATTACTAAGGCTTTTCTCTTTGTAGTCATAGTTTTTATTTATTGTCAATAGTTTCCTACTAGCAAAGTGTATATGATGTTTTCACCCATCATCCCTTAGATGTGATAAGATAAATCCTAATACAATACTTAAATCATTCACATGCACATGGAATGGCTTATTCCAATTAGGAAAAACTAAGATATGAATGATTACTATCTTTTGTTTGAGATCAATAAATGTTATTTGGCATTTTGATGTCCACTAAAACTTTTTATCTTTGCACAATAGATTTTTTAGTGGTGAAAATATGGATGCATATCCATTGATGAATTTTTTATTGTATCTTATATGACCTAAATAGTTTTTCACCTCTATGGAATTGGTTGGAGGTTACATCCCCACTATTACTATAATTTTAGCCTGGTAAACTAGGATTTTATGACTACATATGATGAGACCTAGAAGAACACCAAAAGGTGTAAAAAATAAGAATTTATTTAGATTGAATGTAATATATAGGGGTAAAATTTGTTTTAACATTAGATGTATATTAGACAAATGATATTTGCATAAATAGAAGATATTCCAATCATCCAAATAGACTTCTAAAATATCATGAATGAAATATTTAAATGTAGTTACCACAACCCTAGAGAAAACTATTGGAGGTTTATTAATACCAAAAGGCATTACCTTATATGTGAATGACCCTCATTTCATTGAAAAGGTTTTTTAGCTTGGTTTTACTCTATAATATGAATTTAATTGTATGTATCAAATCCATCTATGAACGAGTACACCTCAAGACCTACAATTGATTTGAGAACCTCATCTATGAATGATATTGGAAATGGATCATTAATACATGTATAATTCAGTGTATGGTAATCCCTACTAACCCAAATCCAATAGACTTATTTAGATTTATAACCATGAGACTAGCTTGGTCTGCCTTTTCAATTGGATAGATGATCCCTACTTCTTGCATGAAATCTAGCACAACCTTTAGTTTCATCTTCATTTTAGGATTTAATTTATATGGATGATTTTTAATAGGTCTATTATACTATTTAAATTCAATGTGCATCTCCCCAACTAATGGATCTACACCTTTTAATTATATGAAATTGGTTGGAAAGACATCTTGATAATCTCTTAGTAGCTGTAATGCCTCTAAAATCTCATTTTATGCCCAATAGTCTCCCACAATCACAAGTTTAGGCACAAAATTTATTCTAATATTTTTTCTATCTTTTTCAGTGGTTCTTGATATACTTTGTTAGTTCTACTAGGTGGTGCCTCTCATAGAGTTCGTTCTCATTCTCATTCTAGATTGTTTACATTGCACAGTCTTTCTTCTTCAACTTGTTCTACACTTTAGACATTTATTGGCTCAACTTATCACTTTGGTTTGGAGAAGCCTTATAAATATAGATTCCCATCACTATTATTGGATTCTATTAGCTCATATGTAATTCTATTATAGAGTTTAAGAGGAGATTGATCTTGTTTACTGGACTTGTAATTATGAATCACTAGATTCAAATCCTGAGTTACTTCTTACTATGATGATGAATCTATATTATCTCCCAAATCTTCTACTCGACCATAACATAGAAAAGTTTTCAATTTTTAAAATGTATTTTTAATCACCTAAAAGTGTTAATTTGATGATAAGAATGTCACTTAATTTACCCAGCCCTAGCTTATCCCTAGACCCATTCTCGAGCTATAGACTTAATTTTTTATTTATTCAACAAACCAAAGTCACTTACAACCAATCAAAACATAATACTAAGACTATCCTCTTAGATCTTAATGAAACTTTCTCAATAGTCTACAAAGAAGACATTAGCACCAAATTTGGGACAGTATAACCACATGGCACTAGTGTCCCCAACTAGGCACTATTATCCTTAGCCTATCTCTTTCTAAGAAATAATTTTTGAAACATGTGCCCCTCCTAAGGTTAGCCTAAACATGTTTTATTATCTAAATAAAAAATAAAACCCTATAAATACAAGTTTAATTCAAATCTATTCACTGGATGGAAAATAGATGCAAAAGACTTTCAAATAAAAGACAAAGTTGGGTAAAATCAAGGTATTTGATCCCTATTCATCCCTACATCTACATACTACCATTTATAATAGCCCACTCTCATTATAGAATTTAGTTTCACTTACATCAGGTACTAGGTGGAATAACTACATCAGGATTGACCCCTCTTTGGAGTATTGGTATGTATGCAAATATCTCTACAATAGGGTGTTGAGGATGTTCATTCCATCCTACTAATGAAAACACAATTATTTCTCATGCCATACTTGCAATAAGGATTAGGGTTTTCACACTAAATCATGTTTTATAGGCATAACACAAATCTCCAAGATTTGTGTATGTAGGAATCGGACCTACAAACATAAGTATAGGTGTTGCTAGAAAATAAGAATATTCCTACAAAGATGACATTACCACCACCTTAAGGACACTACACAAACATGCTGCTACTATCCATACTAGCTGCTACTATCCAATGAGTAGACAAGTACCATAATCCTATTGACAACACTCAAAATTGCTTAGATCTCAAGTTTTAGAACCCATATCTTTCATGATAGTCAATTTTTAGATAAGTCTTTAAGCCTATTTATTAATATTTTTAGAAAGTCAAAGAAGGTAAAAATACATAATAAATTAGTCCTTAATTATTTCATATTATTTGACTAATTTAGACATCTTAGCCTTTTAATCTAAATATATGACTTTCATTATAAAACCCTAAAAGGTTAAATCATTTGGTGAGCCCATCTTACTTCAAATATTGCTTCAAACCCTAGCTTGCATTCATCCAAATTTTGTGAAATAAATTTAGGATTGAATACTACTAATTTTATGATTTTTTAGACATCATAACTAAATTAAATTAGTTTTACATTAGGGTTTCAATTTATTTTACATCTAATCTAAATTGGTACAAATAAACCCTAGATTCAAAAACCTAACCCTAGACAATACAAATTAGGATTATAAATTCCTTTTATTTTTATTTTTTATGCATAACCTATACCATATAATCATTACCACATTAGGGTGCCATTTATTTAAATCTTTTTTAAATCTTTGCTTAACCTCCCCTAATTCAAAACCCTAGCAATATAAAACCCTAGGGTATACATTTCCAAAATTTCAAATTTTAGATTCACATTTCTTCTCTAATCATGATCATAATGACAGAATAAATACATTAATTTTTGTTGCAAAGTTTCATGCTTTCATTTGTATTTCTATTCCCTTTAATTTGGAATGAACTTGGAAAAGATATCAATACATGTATAGATGATGCTTATTATCAAATACAATATCTATCATATTACATAACATGTTATCTTTCTTCTATATGAAAAATAATTAAGACATTATCCTTTAGTCACATAGACATATATGCATACATAATTTTTCATATCATCTAAAATGTCTTTCATGTTATATTTTTTATTTTGCATGTTATATTTATTCTATGTGCAAAATAATTAATACATTATTTTTTAATCAAATAAACATATTCATACATGAATTTTCATATCAACTAAAATGTCTTTCATGTTGCATTCTTTATTTTGCATGTTATCTTTCTTTTATATGAAAATTAATTAAGAATTTATTCTTTAATCACATAGACATATGCATACATGATTTTTTATATCAACTAAAATGTTTGTCATGTTACATTATTTCATTCACATGCTATCTTTCTTCTATGTGTAATACACGTAAGATAATATTATTTTAACACATAGATAACTTGGTAAATTAAATAATATTTATATTAAATAAAATCAATTAAATAAATAAATAATATGTAGTGTTTTTTAGGCGTTGCCTGTGGGCTTAGTTGTTCTTATTTTGCTCTCTGTTAAAGGGTTTTGGGGCTCCTTCAAAACCTGATTTTACCTCTAATCTAAAACTTGGTAAATTAAATAATGTTTATATTAAATAAAATCAATTAATCCCTCTTAGATGCATTTTTATCATTAGATCATTCCATTCCCATCATTCCTAGATACATCAAAACATCATTGCTCTCGCTTATCCTTCCTCAATCACAAACATGTAACTCACATCCCGCAGCTACTTTTATCTCTACACTCTATTAGAGAGTTTTCAGTGATGTCATGGTGATTTCATAGAGGTGTCTTGGTGACTGGATGAAGTGCTTTGATAGCCTAAATGACAATGATAAAGTGTGCAATGTGCTTGTCCTAGTGTTCTTAAAGGAGGCTTGGTTGATCTTTAGTTTTGGCTTAATTAGAGATGTTCAAGGATAAGTATGAAGTATTAATCATATGTAAGGGCTCATATACAAGGTTTTGTTTAATTGGAGAGCTTGTGTGTATAATTATAATTCATCTGGTAATCCATAGTTTTCACCTAGACATTTTGGGTCCAGTAGTAGAAAATCTAAGTAGGTAGTTTATTGATGTAACCATTGCCATGTGTGGATGAGTCAAGGGAATTGATCATATTATTTTGATAAAATTTATACCTAGTTATTATTCACTAAATATTGGGTCATGCACTTAAGCAAAGTCAAAGATATGTAGGTGTAAAGTTGGGCTCCCAAGCATTTTGACAATGTTTTCCCATAGCCAAATTTGTAAATTAACAAGAGCTAAGTAAGAATTTTTATGATGGAATATATTGCACATGTGGATGTTTTATAAGAAGGTGATCACATGGGTTTATTTAGTTTGGTGCCTAGTTAATTTTCACTAAATTTTAGGTCATGTGCTAAAGCACATAAAAAAATATGCATGTTCAAAGTTGGCCTTCTAGGCAAGTTCTAAGCATAGTTAGCTCTGTGATAGAAGATTTTAAGAAGGAATTTTAATAGCTATATATCTAAAAAATGTGAGGGTTTCAGGATTATTTAGACACATGGTTTGATTTTCCTATGTGAGGAGATCATATGGTCTAATTCTTAGAACATGTACTTAAGTGAAGCAAAAGATATCGAGGTGCAAAGTTGACCTTCCAAGTAGATAAACAAGGTTCCCATACTTAGTCACTTCTACACAAGTTAAATTTTGAGAAAGATAGATAGAGCAGTTTCTATAATATGTCAAGAGGAAACAAGATGAGGACAAATGCTCATTGTTTAATGCTAAGCAGAGATAAAGATTGAGATTCTTTTAAGGAACAATGATGAGTAGGAGATCTTATACATAGATATCAATGGTGTGTATCAATGTAAAGAGGTCAAAGTGATAGCTATTTAACATTGTTAAATACCAAGCTATGTACAAGATATTAATGGTGTGTGATGAGTCAATATTACAAGATTGCATGAGATGAGGTCAAAGTGATTCAGGTTTAACATTTGAGCATTGGCACCTATGTGTTAAAGATAAAAAAAGATCGATGGTGCATGTTTAATCTGAGTAGAGAGGACATCAGATGCAAGCAAAGTGGTTGAGGTTTAACTATGACCATTTACATTTAAATATTTGAATTTATGAAGGAAAGACTAATGTCTAGTTTTTGGGCCATAATTTTTGATCCAGGTAGAATTTGATAGTGCAATAAAAATAAAATATGTCGAGGAATCCAAGGCACATTTATAAATATCGATTTCAAGATATAAAACTATGTAAAATCAAATATATTGAGTTAAAAATTTGACTGTGTGTTCATGTTTATTCTGCAAGTGACCCAAGAAGAGTAATAGATCTTGTGTTGATGATGTTTCTTACATTTTTTATCTAAGTAAAAGGGTACTGTGATGGATATAAACACTCAAAGGAGGCCTATAGATCATGTAAAATGGTTTCATGCTTGTGGAAAGTGTTCTTATGTTATTTGTTTTCTTAGAGAACTGTTAAAGAGTTGAATGGGTCTCCATAGGCCCTAAAAGTGACTTAGACCTATTTGAAAGTAGATTATGCTTAAGTGTGACCCATGTGAGATGCCTTAAGGGTGAAGGCATGTATTATGGCTAACAAGGATTATTTTGGATTTGATAATTAATGATTTATATATATATATATATATATATATATAGTGAAACTAAATGTGGTATTTTTTAGACTTGGATGTGAGAGAGACTAGTGTAAGGTGCATGTTAGAGTTGTGAAGCTAAATATTGGTAGTGTGCTTGTTGGTTGAGTTAATGAGTATAATAGTTTATTAATTTTGTGTATGAACTATAGGTCATGTTCCTAATGTCAAAATATTTCTCTTAAAATTTGAGGATATGTGAAGAGGTCTGAGTGTGTATATGAGGATAGTTTGAGTGAAGAAGGAGAGAGATTGTGGCATGCCTATGTGAGAGGCCTGTTTGAGTAGAGAGAGACTTTGTGCATGGGTTAGATAAATATAGATCCATAATTAGGTGTTGAAGAAATAATTTCTAAGGCGGAGGTGTTCAAATAAGGGTCTAAAGGACTTGGACTTCCTTAGGGTAATTACTCCTTGTGAAATAGGTGTTTCACTAAATACCTTTGTTCAGGAGGATATGATCAATGTTTGTTGGTCTAAAAGAGTTGATCAGTCTCTTATTTGTAATTTTTTATAGGATAATAGTCCATTTATGTTACAAGATTGAGAGTGGGTTTTATTCTCCATGAGGATTTCCCATAGGAACTATGTGTTATGTGTTTGATATTGTGTATGCATTGAATGCATGAGTTCTCTTGTTAATGCTTCTTGATCAAGTTGATATATGCTGATTGGTTAATAGTTTAAAGGATTGAAATTAAAATTGAAATATTTGGTCTTACTAATTTACCCTCCTCTTAATGATTGTACCTCTAAAAATTGGTATCAGAGTAGGTTATTTGGTAAAGGCTTAACAACTTGAAGGTGATGCAAGGTATAATATGGGTAGTCATTAAAGAAGTTTCTATACTAAGCAAGCATGGATGTTTAATGGATCTAATTATGAATTTTAGAGTGATAGGATGAGGAAATACATTATCTCTAGTATTTTATGTTTGGAAATCTATTTCAAATGGATATGTTTCTCTTACTAATCCTCCATCTAGTGCTAGAGACAAGAAGTTGTTTGAGAAAAATTCCAAGGCAATGAATGCTATTACTTGTGGTCTTTCAGAGACTAAATACACTAAGGTAATCCATTGTAAATTTTTGAAAGAGATATGGGACAAAATGTATATCATTTATGAAGGAGATTCAAAGGTTAATCTTGATAAGTTTATACTTGTAGAAGGTAATTTGAAAGTCTCAAGATGAACAAAGAAGATTCTATGACATCCTTTCTATAGAGAGTTGATGAGATTGTGAACACCATCAGAGGTCTTAGAGATAACTTTGAAGAAGATACTATAGTTCAGAAGGTATTAAGGTCCCTATCCCTCAAGTTTAATATGAAAGTATCTGATATAGAAGAAAGTCATGATCTTACTCAGTTGAAGATGGATCAATTATATAGTACCCTTACTACCTATGAGATGAGAAAGAATGATGATAGACCACCAAAGAAGGAAGCAAATTTCAAGATTGAAATGAAGACAAAGAAGAAGTTCCAAGGTAAGAAACTCAAGGAGGATGACATTCCTGATATAGATGAGTATGAACTAATGCTTTGATTTCAAGGAAATTGAGAATAAGTTCAGGCAAGTATAAAGGTAAACTACCCCTCAAATGCTTCAATTATGGTGAGATAGCACATGATAATAGGTTCCCTCATAAGTATAATAATGATGATGATGAAGAGCATGATCAAGATAATGATGATGGAAATAGAACATTTAGGTTTGATAAAAGCAAAAAGGGATTCAAAAGGTTTGATAATAGGAAGAAGTACTTCAAGGACAAGAAGAGTCTCTACACTAAAGAAGATTATAACTCATCAAATGAGAGTGAAGTCGATTACTCAAAGTATGATCATGAAGATGATGGTCCTATTAAAGATGAATATTTATTTATGGCTAAGGAAGGTAGTTTTTCACATCAAAAGGGGTCTACTTAGAGTGATTTAGATGATGAATAAGATGAGGTAGACTATGAGACTACATTGACTAATGCTCATGAAGAACTAAAGATTGAGAAGAAGATCAATAAGAAGATGAAATCTAAACTCAAGGAAGTTTAGGAACAATTAAATGTGTTTTAGGTAAGAATGGATGAAGATGCCAAAGAGCATGAAGATATGGTCAAGCATCTCAGGTTTCAATTGGAAATCCTATCTACAAGCCTAAAAGCTAAAGAAGATGAATATGCAAGGTAATTGAAAATGAGTCTTTGAAATATAAGTTAGAGAAGGTATCTAGTAAGGTAATGTCATTTTTGAGATTTGAAAAGAGCTCAAGTGATCTAGACAACATTTTGAATGATCAATAGCATGTAAGTGATAAGATTGGTCTTGGATACAAAGAAGACCCAAAGACTACAACTCAAGACAAAATAAAGACTAATGTGAACAAGGACAATCTAAATTTTAAGATAAATCATCAAAAAAGGAATGAAGGTGCTAGTAAACTATCATGATATAGGACACTTTTTAAAACATTGTTCATTTGAGGTAAGGCAAGATGAGTTTTCTTCAAGAGATATTAAATGCTACAGTTTTTATGAACTAGGACACATTACAAGATTTTGTCCAAATCTAGTAAGATAGAATGAGATTTTTCCAAAAGATATGATGTGATTCAACTATCAAAATAAATTTCACATTTCTAGATTCTATAATTAGAGGCCTAAAAGTTAGAATAGGTTCAATCAGGCTCTTAGAGTGCAAGGAAGAAGGTATGTCAACTCATGGAAGCCAAAGGTGGTAAGTATGAGTCATGATGAGTCTACAAGTCCAAATAATTTATTTTCTATGGTGGAGAATGCTTCAGAAGGTGAAGAGTGCCAAGATATTTCTTTAAGTTCTCATGTTGTAAATGAAGAGACCAAAATCAAGGAGAAGACCAAGGTACTAGTTGAGGCTAGTCCTGAGATATGTATGGATCCAAGTGAACATCTTATTGTTGTTGAGTAAGCTTCATGAAAAGAACATAAGTTGATAGTACCTATTAATGAGGTTCCAAGCTAAAAGGTTAATTATTCAAATGAAAAGGTATGTCAAGAATCCATAGTTTATCCATGTGTTTTCAATTCTATCATAAAAGAGAAGGAGAATGTTATAGTAGAGGAACAAGTTGTTTCTCTTAAGCCTAAGAAGAAGAAGGACAATCTGACATATAACTAAAAAAGGATTCTTGTGGTTATTGAGAAGATGTGGGCCACTCCTAGCTTCACTTTGTTTTAGGTCATTATGGTGTAGAGGAGGTCTCTGTCTATGCTTCTTAAGATATTTCTTTCAAAAGAGAAACACGTGTTGCTATGTATGTAGTATCTGTAGTATTAGAATGAGTTTTATGGAATGAAAATATGAGTTTAGTGATAAAAAAGGTTTGTGCACTTATTTTTGATGTGCTCCAAGTGTTTTTATGATCTGAAGGTATGTTGAAGTTAATTTAGGGATTTTTGTTAGCTCTCCGGTTTCACAGTTTGTGCTTTAGAGCTTGCAAGTCCTAACATGGGTTATAGGAAGTCAAGGTTCCCAATGGTTTGGAAGATCAAATATTGGTCAAGAAGTGTATAATGGTTATCTCTAGGTGTATAATAAATTTTAGAGGTGGATGTTGACTGGAAGGTGCTATGTTGACTTTATTTGTTTTAAGATTTTAGGGTTTTGGGATCTATTAGAAAAGTGGTTTACCTTATGAGTTGAGATTTAAGGATTGTTAATATGTTGAATGGGATAAATGGGTTATCAAATCAAGCTTCAAAAAGTTTTGAAGGTTTTTGGTTCTCACGTTATTCAAGGTTTTATCAACTTTGAGGTCTAATTGGGTAGTTGGTTTGTGAAGGAAGTATGTTTCAAAAGATGAGCAAGGTGTTGTAAATTGGTGTTATGAAAGGGACATATGAGAGTTCTCTAGATATGAATTTTTAGGTCCTAAAGATGTATCTACTGAAAGGTGTGAGATCTGCAATTTCTAGGTAACAAGGAGTCTAGATAGTCCTAATGTGTAGAGAGTGATTTTTGCTCAGTTAATCCAAAAGAGAAAGGTATGTTTATTTCATGGAGATTTCTCATGTTGATTGAGATAATTTTTCTTGTTTGGTGAGCATCATGAAATAATGTTGATGGTCCTTATGGTAGCTTGAGAGAGGAGGCTAAAAGATTTATGTGGTGGTTCTTCATGGTGTGTGGAGAAATGAAGTTTCTCAAGATGTGTAATGGCTTAGAAATATTAGGGGGAATCCCTATCAGAGGTATCTCAATAATTTCCATCAAATTTTAGTTTTTTGTGTGTTCTTTCTTCATTGGTTTCTGTGCTTGGTTGAAGAAGAGTGTTGACATAGAGCGAGAGGAAGTTGTCAAGGCAAGTAAAAGTAGGCTCAAGGTAAAGGGGAGTTTGTTTAATATTTATAAGATGGTCCACTCCTATTGGTGGTATTTTTATGTCCTTAGGATCAGTTGGTGCCCACTATCATTGTGTCAAACGGGGAGAAAGTTCCTAGTGTGAGAGTGCTTGAAGAGAGAGAAAGTGAGTTGAATGATGCTTGTTGACATCAATGACAAAGGGGGAGATTATTGGAGAGTTGTCAGTGATGTAATAGAGGTGTCATGGTGAGTGGATGAAGTGATTTGATAGCCTAAGTGATAATGAACAAGTGTGAAATGTGCTTAAAGAAGGCTTAGTTTATCTTTAGTTTTAGCTTGATTAGAGATGTTCAGGGATGAGTATGAAGTATTGAGAATATGAAAGGGGTACTATAAGAGGTTTTATTTGATTTGATAGATTGTGTGCATAAGTGAAATTCATATAATAATCCATAGTTTTCACCTAAACATTTTGAGTCTAGTAGTATAAAATTTGAGTAGGTAGTTTGCTAACATCACCAATGCCATATGTGGATGAGTCAAGGGGAGTTAGTCATATGGTTGTGATCATATTTGTTCCTAGTTTCTATGTGCTAAATATTAGGTCATGCACCTAATCATAGTCAAAGATATGTGGGTGCAAATTTGGGATCCTAGGCATTTTGACAATGTTTTCCCATACTTAGCCAAATTTACAAAGTGGCAAGAAGAGTCGAGTAAGCATTTTGATGATGGCATATCTCACACGTGTGGATGTTTTATAAGAAGGTAATGATATGGGTTTATTTAATTTTGTGCTTAGTTGATTTGAACTAAATTTTAGGTAATTTTATAAAGCACATCAAAATATATGCATGTGTAAATTTAGCCTTCCAAGAGAGTTCTAAGCATAGTTGGCTCTATGATAGAAGATTTTGAGAAGGCATTTTAATAAAAATATATCTCACATGTGTCAGTGTTCCAGGATCAATTTGACACATGGTTATATTCTCTTATGTGGGGAGATCATATGGTCCAATTTTTAGAACATGCACTTGAGCGAAGAAAAAGATATGGAGGTGAAAAGTTAACCTTCCAAGAAGATAATAAAGGTTCCCATACTTTGTAATTTCTACACAAGTTAAAGTTCAATCAAGATCAATGGAGCACATTTCTCCAAGATTTCAGGAAGTAATGAGATGAGGATAAGTGTATGATGTTTAATGATGAGTAGAGATAAATATTGAGCTTCCTTTCAAGGATCAAAAGTGAGTAGGAGATTGTATAGATAGAGATAATTGGTGCATATTAAAGTTAAGAGGTTAAAGTGATAATTGTTTATCATTGTTAAAGACCAAGCTATGTATATGAGATCAATGGTGTATGATGATTCCACATTATAAGATTGCATGACATGAGGTCAAAGTGACTAAGGTTTAATTTTTGAACATTGGAACCTATGTGTTAAAGATAAAAAATATCAATGGTGCATGTTTAATCTAAGTAGCGAGGACACGAGATGCGAGCAAAGTGGTCAAGGTTTAACTATGATCATTGACATTTGAATATTTGAATTTATAAAGGAAAAACTAGTGTCTAGTTTTTGGGCCATAACTTTTGATCCAAGTAGAATTTGATAGTATAATAATGAGTAAATATGTAGAGGACTCCAAAGTACATTCAATAATATTAATTTAAAGATCTAAAAGTGTGTACAATCAAATATATTAAGCTTTAAAGTTGACTGTTATTTGTGCTTGTTCTACAAGTGACTCGAGAAGAGTAATTAAACTTATGTTGATGTTGTAATGATGTTTCATGGTGAATCAGATATTAAGAAGTGTTTTAGACTCCATAAAGATGATATATTTTCATTATTAAGGTTTAATCAATCCTATATAGTAGGAACAAAGGCTTAGAAGGTGACTATGTGTTTGCTCATAATGACTCTGTGTACAAAATACTGTTTAAGCATTTTGTATTTAAGTAAAAGGGTACTATGATGGATATGGATACTTAAGGGGGACCCATAGCTCATTTATAATGGGCCCATGATTTTGTAAAGTGTTCTTATGTTATTGTTTTTACTTAGAGAAGTGTCAAAGAGCTGAATGGGTCTCCATAAGACCTAAAAGTGACTTAGGCCTATTTGAAAGTGGATTATGCTTAAGTGTGACCCATGTGAGATGCCTTAAGGGTGAAGACATGTATTGTGGCCAAAAAGGTTTATTTTGGACTTGATAATTCATGATTTCTCTATATATAGTGAAACCAAATGTGTTGGTTTCTAGACTTGGATGTGAGAGAGACTAGTGTAAGGTGTATGTGAGAGTTGTGGAGCGAAGGATATGTAGTGTGCCTGTTGGTTGAGTTAATGAGTAGAATAGTTTTTTGACTATGTGTATGACCTATAGGTTATGTTTCTAATGTCATAATTGTGCTCTTTTAATTTGAAGGGATGTGAAGAGGTTTGAGTGTGCATATGAGGATAGTTTGAGTGAAGGAGAGAAATTGAGGCATGCCTATGTGAGAGGCCTTTTTGAGATAGAGACAGAGTTTATGTAAGGGTTAGATAAATAAAGATCCATCATCAGGTATTAAATACAAAATTTCTAGGGTAGAAGTTTTCAAAGGAGGGTCTAAAGGACTTCGTATTCCTTAAGGGTAGTTGCTCCTTGTGAAATAGGTGTTTCACTATATACCATTGATTAAGATGATATGATCAAGTTTTGTTGGTATAAAGGAGTTGATCAATCTCTTTTTTGTAATTTTTTATATGATAGTAATCTATTTGTGTTGCAAGATTGAGAGTGGGTTTTATTCCCCATGAGGTTTTACCATAGGAACTATGTGTTATGTGTTTGATATTATGTATGCATTGAATGTATGAGCTCTCTTATTAATGATTCTTGATCAATTTGATATATGTTGATTGGTTAATAGTTTAATTGAATATAATTGAAATTTAATTATCTAGGCTTACTAATTCACACCCCCTCTTAGTGATTGCACCTCTGACATGATCTTGGTAGACCTATGGTCTAGGTTATGATGTTTTCATGTGGTCCTGAAGCTCGACAAGTTTATAACACCTATGAATATAACTTTATGGATTAGAGAAATAATTATTCAAGTATGATTTCCATTATTTAACTCTTACAATAGTTTAACATATATAAATGTATTTTATATGTATCACTTCTTGATACTTAAGCACCACAAACATTTGAGAGTGCCTATGTGGTTTCTATTATCAACATCATGAAATGGAGACAAGAGGACATTTATTTAAAGAGATAAGATCTTATAACTCAACACATCATAAATATACACCTAAATCTCTACATTGATTTACAAATTAATGAGGTAGGTGTCAAATGAGTTCTAGTTGAAAATGGATCAAGGTTGAACATTTGTAACATTTATTTTCTATGCCATTTTAACATCCATGCTATAGATTTGGATCCTTTTGATATGAACATCTGAGGGTTTGACAAAACTACATAGAAAGTTTTAGGTTAAATAACATCAAACCTTACCCTCAAACCCCATACACTACCTAAAATAGGTCAAGTTATGCTAAATGATCTCAATTATGATATCTTGTTTGGTAGACTATAGATCCACGACATGTACACCATTCCATCAACATTACATGCATGTCTAAAATTTATCTACATAGGCCATATATACATGCCTTATCGATAAATAACCATTGAAGTATTTGTTATATACTCAAACTTTTACCCTTGTGAAGGTTGTTCAAGCCTTCATAATTTAGAGTAACATGGATACAATATTAGGCTATGGTTAGCCTAATAGGTGGAAATAATCTTTATATTATAAGGGATATTTCACCTTGATGTATTAGTTAGGCTATCTATGATACACTACTAGCTTACAATGGAAAAGAAAGGAAGATAACATGGAAGAAAATCTACCTAAGGGGGTGATACAACATAATGTTTCCTTCACCTGTCTCATATGCACTGAGAAACTGAATTATGACATAAACCTAATTGCACTACTCAAATAAGGAACCTCTAAACATCAATGATTCACACAGAGGATATTATCTTGATGCATGATCTAAGGTAGCTAATTAATAGGTCTCTCAATGAAACTAATGAAGGATTGCACTTTCTATACATACAAGGATATTCAATCACACTATGTAACCTATAAGGATGATTAACAACCTACAAATAGGTACATAAGAGAGGACAAATATAAAGAAGTATTCAATATAATTGACATTCAAATACAAACCATAAGCATATACTAGTCATAAGAATTGAGGAGGCTAAAATCCAGTCTTATTCAATTCATAAAGCCAAGTATAAATTTTTTTCTGAGCAGGGCTCTACCAAAACTCATGTTAAGGATGATTACAAATGCCAAAACTAGGCATACTTAAAGAAAAAGTGAGAAAGGAGAGAGAGAGACAAAAGCCTAAAAATAAGGGATGAGTCATCCACATAGTCCTCCTTCTACCTATATATAGTACATGATTTATTATCTCTTCCTATCTTGGAAAATGACATACTAGTGTAAGGGTAAGCCTGTTGAATGTTTGAAGAAGTCTTAACATTGATTCTTGGGGTTTGAACCATTCATGTGCCTATATTCTTGCTTGCTTATCCTATATTATTGATAAAGAAGTCAAAATACCTAAGAATAAGTCTTAAATCCACATTATATCACTCAAATTACTCATTTAATCCTCTCATGATGTTTCTCCACTTTGTTGGGGCTGTTAGAAGACTCAAGCTTGTTTGACTTTGTCTTCAAGGTTTGGTATAAGAGAGAGGAAAGGTATTCTTAGTATGTTGAAGACTCTGTCAACCATTTTAAAACTTATTATAACCTATTGAATTGTTATTTCTCACAAAATGGAGTATAATGTAAGGGTCACCTTGAAAAACATGTTGAATAACATCTATACATTAATTTGGTGATTTGACCACTTGAGTTCTTTCTTTTACAATGAGGCGTAGAAGCTAAAAAACTTGATTTTGCTTTGATGAAAGTAATATTACTCCATTTATATCCTCTCAACATGATAATAGACCTAAAAAAATACACTTGGAGCCATCAACTAGTTTAATAGATATGATTTTGCACATTTACCTTGCTTTTCTCTCAACTCCTTGTAACCCTCAAAATAGGTAAACATCATTGTGAAAAAAAATATATGTAGAATATTAGAGAAATGAAGACATATTTGAGGACCCATTATCACCTTATATCTCCATTCCTAATTTAAAGACCTAACTCTACGTGGAAGTACACTTTTATCCCATTTTCTCTTTCTAATTAGGCTTAATTAGGCCTCCTTGCCTAGAAACTGATTTTTTACTCAAATGGACTGCCACACATGTGAAACTTATAGGAAGTGTTTTATTAAATTTAAAAATTATATAACCATAATCTGTGATAATTTTGTGATTCTATAACCTTGTTTAGGTAGGCAAACCAAGAAATGGCCAAAAAACTAGCCCTTTCTCAAGCTATTTTGGACTGCCTTGAAAAATTAGATTTTTTTGAGAACTTCCAAGGTATATTATACAATTTTTTTTGACTTTAATAGGTAAAATAAATCCAAATTAATCCTTACCAACCATTTTAATCTATCCATGATCTCAAAAACCTTATTTGGATCCTGAAAACTCATAAAAGTACAATTTTTAATGCATATGTATAGTTTCAAGTAAAAGAAATTAACATGGTGAGGGTCTTCATAGAGTGAGTAATGAATTTTATGTGTTTTAAAGGTTCATACACATACTTTTAGGTGCATAAGAGATCAATTTACCTAAACTAGTCAAAACTAGTCTTCTAGGCAACTTGGGAGTGCCTTATCATCTTAATGATGATTCATAAAGTACAAGCCCTTAACTGGAGAAAAAATTTCAGAAGTTTCAAGTGGAAAGATAGAATAACATCCATTATTAACTTGGCATCCCATGCATATTTTCCATAATGTACTAATAAAAATAAAGTAGCTCCTTGGCTAAGCAAATTGGATTCTATGAGGTTGAGAGATAAATGAGGTCTGAAGGTGACGATTTGACTCTTAGTTTAAATTTAAAATGATTTATTTATGTCTAAAACACTTCATTAAAGTTTTTATAATCACAAAAAATTGTCATTTACCCTTCATAATATTTAAAACCTTATGTTTCATGCATTGAGGGTTTGAAGCACATCATGCACTTTTGACCCTAGCTAACTCTCATAGGTCATTTATTCATAATGATGCTAAGTTTAAATATTTTAGAGCCTTGTATAGGATATTTAAACCTCATTTTGGATATTCATACCGTAAAAATATTCATATTCATCTCCACATGCATAAAACATCAAATCTTTATGAGTAGACCTAAAAGTCACTCTTAGGCCTATAAGTGTGTTTTCTAAATTCTTTGAGTTCAATAGGGAGAGTAAGTGTAAGAAAGACATTAAATAGGTATTTATTAACCATAATTTTCCTATTTACACCATCAAACCTTTTTAAACTAAGTATTTCCCTATTTTCATTAACATGTTTACACACATAGGTCTGAGTGTAGGTGAAGATCAAGTTTGCTAGGCTTTAGAGTCTATTTCCTTTGTAACACTTCTATATATGTTATTCAAGACCATTTTAGACCTCAATAATTCATACCAATTTTTTTATCTATCCAAACTCCAATCCCCAGTGCATGACATTACATTTATCTCAAGCCTCCAATAGGCTTGTATGTGTCTTGTTGACTGTGTCTGTAGGGTTAGAGTGAATCTTACTAGTCATCTTTTCTCTGGTCTTTATCTATAGGTTATTTTGAACTCAAATGAATTATTGTACCTTTTTAATTCCCATAAACTCCATTCTCACTATTTTACACTGCTTCTCCTAAAAATTGAAAACAACTTGAGTTACCAAGCAAACTTGTGGTCTATTTGGGGTCTTGACTGCATATGGAATTTAAGATATATGCAGGTTAATGAACAACTCAATGTCATTTTATACTATGTTTGAGAGGTTATCTGATATTATTTTAACCTTATCAACCCCTTTGAGACCCTACATCCTAAAAATCATCCCTTCTCTCTCTCATGTCTTTGTAAGACATGGCTTTAGGTTTATGTACATTCTTCACTATCTATCACATAGACATGTGTGTTTAATCACCTAGACCTACCTAAATAGTTTATTTTAGGATTTTTATTGACTTGGATCATCATGTTACTCAATGGGCTTTGTGAGACTTAAGTATTCAAGATAATACTTACTTTCACTCTATCTATCCTGTTGAAGATGCCTTCCACAAACTTTTGTCTTTCAAATTAAAAGACATATCTCATCAAGAGTAGGCAAAATTAAAGAATCACCATTATCATATGAGTAATTATGGCCTAATATCTCCCTTATTATTTAGCACTGGGAGAATCTAAACCTTATGAATATCATATTGAAGTCTTCATCACTCTTAAAAACCTGTAGATCTCCATTTTAATCAAACTCTTATCATAATGTTACATACACAGGCCTCTATCATTGGTGAGTGCTTAGTCAGGAATGTTAAGCTTAAATGAGATATCATACTATCTTATAAAATCTCAAACTATTTCCAATCATGGAGTTTACAAACCATTTGAACAATTCTTTTAGCCTTCGTACCTCAATTTACTCTATCATATGCTTCTTAGTTTATGCTCTTACACAGGCTCGTATGACCTTTTAGGCCTGCTAGACTTGAATGAGTTTTCAAAATTGAAACTAACTTCATTCATTAAATAAAAACTCATAAAAGTTTCTTCTAAAATTCATTTAAGATGCATTTCTCTCAAACATCTTGATTCTTCTTCATATCTACTTGAAAACACTAACCATTCATTTAGAATTTGAAAGTAACCTTGCAAAATCTTGTCAAAGACTTGTTATGCATTCATTTTTGTTGATTCATAGGAGTCAAATAAATATAAAGGTACTCCACATAATTTTGACCTACACCTTGAATCAAACCCTTCATTGCGTATCTTCTTTTAATTTTGAAAACTAACTTGAAGCCTATAGGTGATCTTTGAGTATCTTGGACATTGGATCTTTTAAGGACACACCTTTTCTCCATTGATCTTAGAATAATATAAGTATTGAGACACTGTATCACCTTTGATTTTTGGCTATCAATATCTAAAATTGATGCATAGCTCATTAAAGTTCTTATACAATGTAGACCTGCAGGTCTGTAGACCTATAGGTCTGCATTCCTATGTTTTAGGTCTTCATATGTTGATAATTTGTCTTCTTGACCCTTAAGAACATATTTCAATTCCTCCTTACCTTTATCATGAGGTCATAAGATCTCAAATAATCATATTCCTTTAGGGAAATTTGGGTCCTACTTCATAATGACATCAAAATAAGTTATATCTTATCTGCAACCTTACTATAATCTATAATATTGGCCCAAATCTAGTATCTCTTCACTTTCTTGGCTTGTTTGGTGATCATAGAGAGCTCACTCAAAATTATTATATTTATAATTTTCTTATATTATTTTTTCAACATCCCATTCTACATTGAAAACATGTCCCTTTCTATCTTCTACCTATAATAGGCTTATGGATGCATATCTTGCACAAAACCTTAACAAGATTATAGATGAATTCTTTAGACTATGAGGAGTTATAAAAAGGTAGTAAGGATAATGTCATGAGATTTTAATCACTTGTATATCCATTTATATTATGCTCATAACTTCTTTACAAGCTCATAAATATGCCCTTTCCTTATGTTTATACATCTACAAGTTATGAAGATGCAATGCTTGTGAAGGATCATAGATCTTGTTAGAATGGAGAAACTCATTTAGTGACTTTTTATAGATTTTTTGAGGCATGGAGGTGATGTGATAAAATTTTAAACTACTCTTATTAGTTTGAAATCTTGAAATCATCCAAAATCCATTACCACTAGCCTACAAATTGATCAAACTAAAAATTTCTTATCCTTTAATGTCTCACACATGTAAAATGTGGTTTAGATAAACATTAAATATGCATGTAAAAACCCATAATATCTCATTTAATTTCCCTTATGTATTTAAAATATTTCAAATTTCCATTTCAAAGAAGAAAAATGAGCCTGTGGGGTTTCTAGGCAGTTTTAAAGTAACTTAGAATATTAATTATTAGTAATAAAGGAGAGGGGATGGATGTAATGACCAATGACACAATTATAAATCTTACTAGGACCCCCTCCTCTATAAAAAATATTATCACCCAACTCTCTCTCCTCTGTCTATACCATCCTCATGAAAAATGACTTTGTAAGTTTTCCAATGGAGTGATGGAGGTTTAGAAGATTTTTTTGAACTTTTAGGACATGTGAAAGCTTAAAAATCATGGATATTACTTTTATAATACCAATAGACACTTTTAAGGTGTTTTCACCTACAAGTGAACAACCCAAGTCTGTATAAACTTATAACATTACCTTTTTTAGAGTAAAAACTAAACTATTATGACATGAAGAACATTATTATGAATTACTCATAACATTGTTACATTTAAAAATAATTTTAATGCCTTGAAAAGTTAAATTATATATCTATTACATCTTGACCATCTTTAAAATGGACTTACATCTCTTAAAAAGCACTTTCAAGTGTAAAGGAAGCTAGTGTATATTGGATGACCTCATGTAAAGATAATATGTCCATCTAAGACCTTATAGGACTTAAAATGACTTATTAAAAATCTTATTTAATTATCCATGTAGTAAAATCACCTTGAGAAAGCTTATTTTGGTCACAAGAAACCTATGTTTCTCCAAAAACCTTAAACTTTGCTAAATTACCTTAATTTCATCAAACAAGATTAACAAGCTTTAAAACAAGTGACTAAGTGAAAGGAATTGACTTGAAAGGCTATGTAATCTCTTATAAATCATGAGATATCCCTAGGACCCACTAGACTAGCTTTTAAGACATTAAAAATCTTGGCAAAGATATTACCTTAAATAATGCTAGCAATGCTAACAAGTCTTCATTTTAAGACTTCATAAGGCATGGGGTGGGTTATGAACAAGGTAAACAAGTATGACAATAAAAGTTTCAAATTATAGGGGTGATCATTTGACTTGTGAGGTCAAACTTTTCAACATTTTGGTGGTTTAGTTGGGAAGCATGCTTACTATGCTAATGAACCAATAACTTTGCATCTGTTTTGGGCTCATAGAGTCTCTCTCACACTCTAAAATAAACATGATCAGACCTTGACCTTGGTTACATGATTATTAAACATGACAAGATGGTTGATTAACCTAAAACACACACACAAAAATAATAACACACACACCAAGATAAAGTACCAATAAGACACACACCACACTTGTGCTACAAATCACTTTGGGAACATAACAAACATAAGAAAACTACTATGTACAAAATATCCTACCAAGATTCATCCTCTTAAATCAAAAGGGAAGATTATGAGATCATCTTCTTCATGTGATGATTAAGGGTGTGAAACAAGATTCCTATTGAACATAGTGCTTGATAGGTATTGGTTATTGCTTACCAACTCTCTTGGCATGTCTTCAAGTGAGTAAATAGCAACAAACTAGTCACTAATAAAGACATATTCATTTGGTACTTCAAGATCCACTTCATATTTCTTATTAGCTACAACCTCATCAAATGATACTCCATCTAGGCATTGTCCTGGGTCTTCATGACATCTTGAGTGACTTCATGTTTCTTATCAATTACTACAAGTTCATCAAGCTATTCAAGGAACTTTGCATATTTAATTTAAGTCACATCATGGTATTCAATGGGTGTTTCTTGATCAAAATCCTCATAATCATGCTTATTAGGAAATGTATCCTTACAAAGGGCTTCAATCTCTTGAAGAGATTCAAGGTATTATTGCCAATAATCTTCTTCTTTAGGATCCAAAAGATTTTCTAAAACTTCATGGTATTTTATAGGATCATGATGCAACTACAAGTGTACCTCATCAAGATCATTAATAGCTATAACTTCTTTAATTGACTTCTTTTTATGAGCATCATCTTGAGAAACCATTGAAACTAGATCAAGAACCTCTACTGAAGCTTTTTCTTGCACATTTGAAGTACCAAGAGGGGCATATAATTGAATTTATACTATAATAAGCTCTTCAAACTCATAAAAAGATTCTAAGAATACCTCCTCTTGAATATCTATGATCTCTTTGTCATGTTCATCAATCACACTAAATGTAAGCTCTTGAAATAAGTTAACATCTCCTATACCTTATGCTACAACTTCTTCATCATGTCTACAAGTTAAATTGCCTTTCATCTCATAAAGAGGAGTACAAAAGAAAATTTCTTCTTCATGCATACTTGAATCATCTTCACCACAATCTCCTTGAAACTCACTTATAGCTATAACTTCTTCCACTATCCTCCATAGAAAATAATCCTTTTCAAGAATGGAGATGGTGAGAGGGAAATGAATATGCTCATGAGTTTACTTGGGAAGTAAGGTAGTACTCTTGTAACTTGAAATTTTTTGGATGGAAGACTCTTATAAGAATGTTTTGAGAGAGAGTAAATTGAGTTAGGATATGGATACTTAACTTTCTTCCTCACCCTCATGATTTACTTTATCAATTTTAGATGTATATTGAGCTTTAGGATCTTAAAAAACACTCCTTATTCCCTTTAGATGTTTTCTTGAATTGAATTTCACGAGGGAAAAACTCAAGGTTCATTGGGTAGAGTATATATGGCTTGAATAAGCATGAGGTCTTATTCCTTGACTTAAACTTTTTTATCTAGGCAATCTTCTTCTTGTTTCTCCCAAGACTTAACTACTTGGTTCCAACGTAGGATTTTGAAACTAGTAGGTTCTCTTGAAGGAGCCATTAATGATTGACTTGGTTCTCTTGGAGGCTCTATTTGAGGATGGTCAATGACTTCATGAGGATAAGGAGCATAAGAAGGCTGATATGGGATACAAGAGGGCTCTTGAGGAAGGATGGGAGTAGATTCATCTTCCAAAGATGGCATGGCGTAACCAAGAATCATAGCCCAAAGAAGGCCTCCAAGATGAAGTGATCTTGATTTCTTAAGGAGGGGTAGGTGTAACTTTAAAATGTTGACTAGGGGTAGGAGATGATGGCTGATGTTTCTTGGGTTGGATATCTTAATTCTCCCACCTCACTAATATGTCTACCCACCATTGAATCAAGGTACTAATTTCATACAACTCATCATTTATAATATATTGATTTTCCTCTCTAACTATTGCCCACTTATCCAACAACATCTGCACTAACTTCCTCATCTTCTCTATGAGGTGAAAAGGAATCACATCTAATTTTTTATCCCATTTTCTCATCACCCCTTCAGACTTTAGCATATTTGGCTTGAATGCCAATAAGGATATTATAGGGGAAACATAATTTGAGATAGAAATGGAGTAAGAGGAGGTGAATATGATTGATACAAGTCTTGATAATGTTGTTGAGGTACATAATTGGGGTTACATGAAGGATGACAAGGATCACTATAAAATTGATATGAATCATCATACTACTAGTAAGATTGATAAGACTACAAGACTGGTATGGTTCATAATAGGACTGATAAGTAAGTATAACACAAAAATTCTCTTCATACCCAGCCATCAAACTTAATCAAGATAGTGAATTGAAAACAAAACCTAGTTGAGCTAGTGCCTGGGCTGCTAGAACTAGCTAACAGATCTTCAAGATGCCATTGATGTTTTGAATACATCCAAAGGATGATATATAGAATAAAAACATCAACAATCCTTACACTAATTTAGACCTTGGTCCTAAGGGAATGCAAAAAATTTTATCTACTCAAACTTGCACCCTTGTGAAGGTTGTTCAAGCCTTCACAAATTGGAGTAACATGGAGACAAACCTAGGATATGGGTAGCCTAATAGGTGGATTGAATCTCTAGATTATAAGGGCCAGGTCCCCTTGATGTATCAGTTAGGATATTTACACTACACTACTATCTTGTAATGGAAAAGAGAGGAAGATAACATGAAATAAAATATACCTAAGGGGTTGATACACCAAAATGTCTCCTTCACCTATTTAATATACACTAGGAATTTGAATTATGACATGAACCTGATTGCACTACTCAAATAAAGAATCTACAAACATCAATGTTTCAAAAAGAGGATATTAGCTTGATGCATGATCTAAGGTAGCTGATAAATAGGTCTTTCAAGGACACTAATGAAGGATTGTACTAATCATACATACAAGATAATTCAATCATACTGTGTAACCTATAAGGATGATTAACCACTTGAAAATAGGTACATAAGAGAGGATACATGTAAGGAATCATTCTATATCATTAACATTCATCTATAAACTATAATCATACACTAGTCACAAGCATTGAGGAAGCTGAAATATAATATTATTTAGTTTATAGATCTAATTATAAGTGTTTTTATGAGTAGGGCTCTACCACGAATTAGGTTAATGATGATTGTGAATTCCAAAACTAGGTATACTTAAATAAAAAGTGAGAAAGGAGAGAGAGAGAGACACACAAGTCTAAAAAATAGGGATGAATCATCTACATAGTCCTCCTTCAATCTCTATGTAGTACATGCTTGATTCTCTCTTCCTCTCTTGGAAAATGGTGTAGTAGTGTAAGGGTAAGCTTGTTTAATGTTTGAATAAGTCTTAACATTGATTCTTGGGGTTTGAACCATTCATGTTCCTATATTATTAGTTGCATATCCTATATTCTTGATGAATAAGTCAACCTCCATAATAATAGGCATTTAAACTAGATTATATCCCTCAAATTAATCCTTCAATCATCTCATGATGCCTCTTTACTTTGTTAGGTCTATTAGAAGACTCCTTAATCTTGTTTGACTTTGCTTTCAAGAAAATCATGTACTTTTAACCCTAACTGATTGTCATAGGTAATTTATTCCTAATAATCTTGAGTTTTAAGCTTTATATCTTTATATAGGATATTTAAACCTATTTTTATATCTTCATACCCCAAAAATATTCATCTCCAACTCCACATATGTAAAAAACATCAAATCTTTATGAGTAGACTTGAAAGTCACTCCTAGGCCTATACGTGTGTTTTCTAAATTCTTTTCCTTCAATAGGGAGAGTAAGTGTAAGGAAGAACTAGAATAGGTCTGTACTAACCATAATATACCTCTTGGCACCATCAAACCTTTATAAAATTGAGTGTTTCCTTATTTTCTTTAGCAAGTTTACACACATAGGTTTGAGTGTAGGTGAAGATCAGGTTTGCTAGGCTTTAGATTCTATTTCCTTTGTATCACTTATCTATATGTTATTCAAGACCATTTTAGACATCAATAATTCCAAATATTTTAATTATCTATCCAAACCCTAATCCCCAATACATGACATTACATTTCTCTCACATTTTCAATAGGCTTGTATGTGTCTTATTGACTGTGTCTATAGGGTTAGAGTGAATCTTGCTAGTCATATTCTCTCTAACCTTTCTCCTTAGATCTATTTGACCTAAAATGAATTATTTTAATTTGTTCATTCCCATAAACTCTAGCATCACTATTGTACGTTACCTCTCCTTTTCAATTTTGAAAACAACTTGAGTTATCCAAGTAATCTTATAGGTCTATTTGTGGCCTTGACTGTGTATGGAATTTAAGATATATGCAATTTAATGAGAAACTAAATGAAATTTAATACTTTGTTCAACCTATTTGGTCTTCTTTTAACCTTATCAACCCATCTAAGACTCTGCATCCTCACAAGCATCCCTTCTCTCTCTCATGTCTTCTCAAGACATGGATTTAGGTTTGTGTAAACTCTTCACTATCTATCATATAGACCTATGTATTTGATCACCTAGACCTACCTAAACAATCTATTTTAAGATTTTCATTTCCTTGGATCATCATATTACTCAATGGGATTTGTGAAACTCAAGTATTCAATAGAATACTTACTTTCACTCCATCCTTCCTCCTGAATATGACTTCCATAAACTTTTATCTTTCAAACTAAAAGACATATCTCATCAAGAGTAGGTAAAACTAAATAGTCACCATTGGCCTGTAGGTAATTATCACTTAAGATATCCCTTTTTACTTAGAACTGGGAGAATCTAAACCTTATGGGAAGTCTTCACCACTCTTAAAATCCTGTTGATCTCTATTTTACTCAAATTCTTATCACAATGTTACATACATAGGCCTCTATCATTAGTGAGTGCTTAGTCAGGCCTATTAGGCTTAAATGAGAGATCATATTGTCTTAGAAAACCTAAAATTATTTATACTCATGGAGTTTACAAACCATTTGATCATTTCTCTTACACTTCATACCTTAATTTATTTTATCATATGCTTCTTAGTTCATGCTCTTACACAGGCTTGTATGACCTTTTAGGCTTGCTAGGCTTGGATGAGTTTTCAAACTTGAAACTAACTTCATTCATTGAATCAAAAATTATAAAAATTTATACCTAAATTCATTGAAGATTCATTTCTCTTAAACACCATGATTCTCCTTCATATCTACTTGAACATGATGACCATTCATTTATAATTTGAAAGTAACCTATAAAATCTTATTGAAGACCTGTTATGAATTAATTTTGGCTGATTTATATGGGTAAAATAAATATAAAGGTCCTCCACATACATTTTGACCTACACCTTGAATCAAACCCTACATTTCATATCTTCTTTTAAACATAAAAACCAACCTAAAGCCTGTAGGTCATCTTTGAGTGTCTTAAACATTGGATCTTTTGAGGACACACCTTTTCTCCATTGAGATTAGACATATCTAAGTGTTGATACACTATATCATCTTTGATTTTAGGCTATAAATATCTAAACTTGATGCATAACTCATTTATGTTATTATACAATGCAGACCTACAGGTCTATAGACCTATAGGTCTGTATTCCTGTGTTTATGGTCTTCATATGATGAAATTTTGTCTTCTTGATCCTTGATAAAATATTTACATTCCTTCTTACCTTTATCATGAGGTAATAAACTCTCAAATCATCATAAACCTTTATGAAAATCTGGGTCCTACCTCATAATGACCTCAAAATAAGTTATATCTTATCTATAACCTTGTTATAATCTATAATTTTGGCCCAAATCTAACATCTCTTCACTTTATTGGCATGTTTTGTGATCATAAAGAGCTCAATCATCATGATTATTTTTATAAGTTTCTTCCTTTAGTTTATCAACACCCTATTCTACATTAAAAACATGTCCTTTTCTCTCTTTTGCCTATAATAGGCTTGTGGATGCATATCTAGCAGAGAACCTTAACAAGATTGTAGATGAATTATTTAGATTGTGAGGAGTTATAAAAAGGTAGTAAAAATCATGTTATGATATTTTAATCACTTGTATATCCATTTATATTATTCTCATAACTTCTTTACATGATCATAACTCTTCCCCTTCCTTACGTTTATACATCTACAACTTATGAAGAATACAATGCTTGTGAAGGATCCTAGACCTTGATAGCATGGATAAATACATTTAGTGACTTTAAAAAGAATTATTGAGGCATGAAGGTGATGTAATAAATTTTTAAACCTACTCTTATTAGTTTAAAACCTTTAATTCTTCCAAAATCCATTGCCACCAACTTACAAATTGATCAAACTAAAAAATTCTTGTCCTTTAATGGCTCACTCATGCTAAATTTGGGTTGGAAAAATGTTTAATATGCTTTTATAGATGCATAATATCTCCTTAAATTTTCCTTATGTATTAAAACTATTTCAAATTACCATTTTAAAGAAGAAAAATGAGCCTATAGGGTTTGTAGGCAATTTTGGAGTACTTTGGACTCTTAACAAATTTTCATAAAGGACAGGGGACGGTTCTAGTGACAAATGCAAAAAATATGAAGCTTAATATGATCCCCTCCTTTGAAAAAAATATTAGGACCCAATTCTATCTCCTCTATCCATACCATCCACGTGAAAATAAACTTTACAAGTTTGCCAATGGAGCAATGGAGATTAAGAAGATTTTTTTGCACTTTTAGGATCTATGAAAGATTTAATATCATGTATATGAAATATAAAATACCAAGATACACTTTTAAGGTGTTTTCACCTATAAGTGAATAACCCAAATCTGTACAAACTCATAAAATTACCTTTTTTGGAGTAAAAAATGAACTATTCTCACATGAAGACCATTATTATGACTTCCTCTTGACATTATTACATTTAAAAATCATTTTAAATCCTTTAAAATTGTAATGGTATATATATACCATATTTACCATCTTGTAAATGGACTTAAATCCCTTAAAAAATACTTTGAAGTGCAAAGAAAGCTAGTATATATTAGATGATCTCATGTAGAGAGAATATGTCAATCCAAGAAATTATAAGACTTAAAATGACTTATTCACCATTTTATTTAATGATCCATGAAATAAAATGACCTTGAGAAGGCTTATTTTGGTCACAATTGAAAATGAGGTTTCTTTAAAAACCTTAAACTTTACTAAATTACCTTAATTTCATCAAATAAGATTAACAAGCTTTAAACCAAGTGACCAAGTGAAAGGACTTGACCTAACATACTATATACCCTATTGAAACATCATGACATATCCCTAGGACCCACTAAACTAACTTTAAAGACACTTTAAATCTTGGCAAATATGTTACCTTATTTAATGCTAACAAGGCTAACAAATCTTCATTTTAAGACTTCATAAGGCATGGGGTGAGTTATGAAAAGGTAAACAAGTATGATAAGAAAATTTTCAAATTATAGGGATGATAGTTTGACCTGTGAGGTTAAACTTGTCAAAAATATTGTCAACATATAGAGCCTTCACATAAATATATTCCACACATGGATTTTGCTACTACACTATCCCAAGCTATAATTAAAAAGACACACACAACTCCACCAACTATTTATAGTACATAGGGCAATCAATTTACTTCTCCTTTCATAGTATGCTATTTTTAAAATATGGGTTACATAGGTTAGGGCCTTGGTAAACATGAATAGGGAATTCTAAATCCCATTAAAGCATATGCTTAATAGGATAAACAAGGGTTTGGCTATATAAATGATACATATAATGTTAGATCTTCTTAGAATGATTCTCAACACATCACATTTTTTCCACCTATTCGAAGAGTAGTTGATATAGTGAACCATGTTTATACACTTTCATCCATATATCTTGACCTCATCAATGATACAATTTCACTAGATCTACTAGTTCTTGATGATTTATCTAATGATGAAGCTCTCTTAGAATTCTTGGGTGTATATGAGGATCTCCCTTCCTTACATCATAATAATAGGTTTCCTCAATCCAAAAGTGCTCAAGCATACTTTGGTGAGCATTCAAATGATTTGGATCATATATTACCTAACACAGATGATACAATCCCTATAATTCCATATAATTTAGATTGATCTACATTACTCAATGAAGAAATAATCAAATTTAATTATGGAAATGAAACCAATACTCACATAATACACATGGATATTGCATTACATAAATTAAAAGACACAAATATTCATCAAATTTTAACTAATTTTCCTAAAGTAGTTGTATGGGATTATTCTGATATGCGTGGCATTGATTTGTTAATCACATGACATATAACTACATTATATCCCAATGCCAAACTAGTAAAGTAAAAGATTCCCAAAATGCATCCTAAAATGGCTCTCTTTGTTAAATATTAAATCTAACAGTTGTTAGATGTCAATTTCATTCGACTAGTCACACATCCACAATGGGTTGCCAATATAGTTTCTATTGTCAAACCTAATGGATAAATTTGATGTTTTCCTGACTCTAGAGACCTCAACAAAGTATGTCCTAAAGATGAATTCCCTTTACCAAACATTGATATGATAGTTTATTCCACATCCAGCTATGAGATGCTCTTCTTTATGGATGGTTTTGCTAGGTATAATCAAATCAAGATATCAAAAGAAGATTAGGAAAATAATTATTTAACAACACTTTGGGACACTTTTCATTATATATTCATGACATTTAGATTAAATAATGTCAGTGCAACTTATCAATGCACTATGATACATATCATTCATGACCTCATTCATAATATAGTCGAAGATTATGTTGATGATTTGTTTTCCAAATCAAAAGAATGACAACATCATGCGATAAATTTACAAAAAATAGTTGAAAGACTTAAAAAATACAATGTTGGATTCAATCCCAAGAAATGTGTCTTTAGAATTTATTTAGGGAAACTTTTGGGCTTCATTATATCTCAACATGACATAGAAATTGACCCTAATAAGGTCAAAATAATCATGGATATGATTCCTCCTAATCTAAAATAGCTTTGGTCCCTCCAGGGGAAAATTTAGGTAATTCATTACTTTGTATCATAACTCACCAATAAAATCCAATCATTCACTATATCACTTAAAATAGACGTGCAATTTGAGTGGGATCTCACATGTCAAGAGAGATTTAATACACTTAAGCAATACTTGCTCAACCCTCCCATCTTGGTTCCACCTATACCTGATAAACCACTCTTACTTTACCTTTCTAAAATAGATGATGCACTAGGGTCACTCCTAACACAACATGATGACCATCATAAAGAAAGAGCAATTCACCACATTAGTTGCACATTAGTTTACTATGAGCAAAATTATCTAGTGATTGAAAAGCTTTGTTTAGCACTAGTATTCACTACTCAGAAACTTCATCACTACATTATTAACAACAAAACATAGATCATTACCAAGATAAATCCCTTAAAATTCCTCATGTTAAAACCACATCTTTTGGGTCATATTGATAAATGGGTTTTGTTACTTACTAAATTTGACCTCAAAGTCATATTATAAAAATCTATAAAAGGACAAATCATCGTAGACAAATTAGCAACAATTCCATTACTAGATACAAATCCTATTAATGATGATTTTAGAGATGATTTAACAACATATAATACCACTATTAACACATGGATAATGTTCTTTGATGGATCTAGATGTGCATCTAGTGCTGGTGATGGAATTGTATTCATTGATCCCATAGGACACATGGTACCTCTTGCATATCAATTCCATTTTTATTGCACCAATAATATCATAGAATATGAAGCACTAGTATTAGTCCTTCAAGTAGCTTAGGATATCAAAATAAAATCACTCAAAGTTTATGGGGACTCCTAATTAATTTCCAATCAAGTCACATATGTTCACCAAAAAAACAAGACCACTTAAATCCCTTATAAGGACATGGTTTAGTGTCTACGTGCTCATTTTTATTATTTCCATTGAGAATATATTGCATAAAGACAACCATCACACCAATGCAATGGCAAGTGCTACATCATTCATCCCCATAGAGATGGGTGTAGAATAATCCCTATTCACAATAATATGATTACAATCTTTGTTAGTGTCCCATGCAAACCTTATCAAACTAATAGTCTTCGTTACCACATGTAGTTTAACACCATCTGAATGGTTTTTGAGTATGTACAACTTCTTGAATAAATCCATCACACTATATACTTTTACAAATAATGAAAATTAAAAATTATAATGTAATTCTCTTCAATATGTCATCATTGGTAGTTATTTATTCAAAATATATTTTGACAAACACTTTTTCCAATGTTTAACAACTGAAGAAGCTAAGTTGGTTATTCATCTAATACATGACAATGAATGTGGTGGTCTTTTTAGTGGTAAGGCAATGCCACACAAATTACTCAGATAGGGTTACTACTAGCCAAATTTGGAATAATAATGTCAAGAGTACACAAAATTATGTGATAATTATCAACACCATGATAACTTATACCATGCACCTTCATGATAGATTCAACCTATCATATCATCGTGGCCATTCATGTTATGGGCCTATGATCTAATCAATAAAATCAACCCAAAATTAGTAGGCAACCATAAATTATTTATCACCATAATAAATGATTTTATAAAATGGGTAGAAATAATCCCACTATAATCAACAAAAGGGGAGGATATTTATCAGTTTCTCATGACCAATGTTATTTCCTGCATTTATCTCCCAACAACCATAATTACAGATAATGGAACTTCAATGAAGAATAAAACAATGACAAAGTTCTGTACCAAATACAAAATTTGACACACATTTTCCACACCAAACTACCCATAGGGTAATGGTCAAGTAGAGGCAATGAATATGATGATCAACAGTATTCTTAAAAAAATAATCACCAAATTTGGATGATTGTCACAATCAACTCATCTATGCACTTTGGGATTATTACACTAGTATACATACACCAACGAGATCTACTCCTTACTCCCTAGTATATGACACAAAATCCATTATTCCATTAGAATTAAAAATCCCATATTTATAGGTCTATTTAAAAAGACTCATCACAGATAACCAATATAGAGAGCTACATCTCCATGAACTAGAACAATTAGATCATACACACATCCAAGCTATAGAACATATCATAGCTTCTATAGAACATCTTAGAGCTTATCAAAAGTAAATCCAAATAACCTACAATAACAAAGTCCATAGCTAAGAATTTGAAATCAATGATCTAGTTTTGAAAGAAAAACTTAGAAATTTCAATGCCAAAGAAGAAAACAAAGTAAAGTTTAAACCTAATTAGCTTGGACCATACATCATCACCAAAAATATTAGCTCAAAATTATATCCTTTAGCTTCATTCAATGAAAATGTAGTAAAAAATACACTAAACATCATGTATCTAAGGAATTTATACACATAAAAATATGAACTTTTTATTTTCAATTGAATTGTACATACTTCTTTCTCTCTCAATCCTTGTACATAGTTTATTTTCATTTGTTTGTACATGGATTATACTCAAAAAACACAAAAATAATATAACATGTAAAAATACAAAAACATTCAAGTATTTCAAAAACATAAAAATTTATAGATTATATGCATTACTTTGTTTACATTTCTACTACTTGCTAGAGATTACATATTTCTAGTTATCCTAAAATAATCAATTTTATCATACACATGCTTCACTTATTCTTGTTGAGTGATTGTAGATTCTAGATAGGACTCTAGTCCACTAAAATAATTCAAAATAGATATCATATACCCATTGGGAGAATTTATACTGATCCAAGCTTATACATTTGATACATCCACCCACTTGGGGGCATCTCATACATAGTTGCTACTTCTAGGTTTTATCTTTACATACTATGTATTCTAGTTTATGAATTTATTTATCTTGATATTAATCATTACGATTCATCACTCAAAATTTTATGACTATCACTATTTATCCTTAGTATATATTCATCTTAGCATTTACATAGATTTTTACTACACAATTATACATGTTTTCATTTCTAGTTCCTAGATTAGACTTGTTGTGTTCCTATGTTTCTTTCATCTTTGAAGGCATTTGAATATTGCATTGTTCTTTGGATCTATGCCACTTATATATTTTTAAGACTTGGACATGTTACCATGTCCCTTATGTGTGCTATTTTATGTTTCTATATGCAGACATTTGAACATGCCCTTCTATGTGGCTCTAAGCTAAGTTGTTTATTACTTGCATATGTGAACATTCAAACATGTCCTTGTATGTATTCATTATCAAATTTAATGACATGCCCATGTCCCTTGTATTATGGGCCCTTAGTCTATTTTTCCTATGCCTCATGTGTTTGTATTCTTGCTTCCTTGTATGCTTATACACCATGACACTTGTATTTACTTATTACACATAAAAACACTAGTTTTCAATGCCATGAGGGACCTCGTGCATCTACATTTCCTAATTGGGAGCCATGATGGAAATCATGCCCCATTCCCCTAGGTAGTTACTTATATTTACTATTATACATTGATTACATCTATCTTGAAACCCTTGTGCAATGCTAGATTACAAAATACATCTTACATTCCCTACTTATGCTCAGATACATTTACATTTTGATGTTATGTTTGTACATTATATTTGAATATCATGTACATGATTTGGCTAACACATTTTGTAGAGCTACTTATTTAAAGGGCCATTATTACATAGGTTTCACAACTACCCTAAAAATAAGGGGCATTCACAAGGGTTTATCATAGAGATCAGGATCCTACATTACTATTCACAGATACATTTCAACACATGGGCTCAATTTTAGAAATAAAACTCAAGGTAGAAATATAATAAAATAGAGACTTAGACTTCAATTTAGATCAATCAAAAATCAGACCAGGTAGACATTAACACCCATATTGGGACACTAGCACCACAAGGTGATACTATCTAATATAGGGTGCTACTATTTAGTATCCTTGAGTTCAAGATAGTCCAAATCATTCATATCAACACACCAAGTACATTATAAATTTATACATATATAGTCATAGGTTTGATAGTTATGTTTACATTTTACTCAAATTCATTTATTTTAGATCAGATTCATACCAATTACTCAGATTTGGGGGAATCATGCATGACATGATCACTCATACATTTAGTTTAGTTATAAAGATTCAACTATTACATACTCATTTTAGATTTAGTATACTTAGATACCAGATTGGGGACATGTATGTAGCACATTAGTTTTCATACACTCAACTACACACAGGTTGTTTAGATGGAATGGAAAAATCCATGTCATTTTATATATTATATACACTTATTATCACATTCTAGTTTATCACCAGATTCATGCCTTACTCCATCTATAGTGGTTGGCATTCCCAAGTGGCCCATAGCCACCTAATATACCTAAGTGGTTACAGAGCTAAATACATAGTTATATTTACTCAATTAGATACTTTTAGCACTTTGCATATTTTAGTTATAGGTGCATCTACTTCACATAGGTGGGTAATGATGGAGTCATGGCCTAATTGAGTTATTAAGCCACACACATGAGAGGGTTAGACACACTTATAATCTTATCCAATATATTCACATAGATCAAGATTCACTGAGCAGGGGTAGGCAATGATGGAGTTAAAATCAGATTTAGCTCTTGAACCACCCATATGAGGATTGAGCGCCATCATCTTAGTCCAAGTTATTTAATGATATGATCACTATGTACACTCACACACATAGGTTATCACTAGTTCATGTATTGGTTTACATACCCAATGAGGTGTATTCATTCCTTTCCTATCTCTTTACTCAGATTTACTCAATTAATTTATTTTAGCATACTCTTTTGATTTTAATCATCTCTCAAGTAAGGACTAATTTTTATATTTTTCATTGTAGGACATTACTTTAGATCATGTTCCACATACACAAATCCAGATTCACATACTTAGATTTAGATACATTGACTTCACTTCTAAGGTAAGTCTAGGTACACTTTATTTTCCTTTATACTAGTCATTTCACTCTGCTACATTTTTAGCATAAAAGGGGGGGAAATATAATCACCTAAAACTGGTAATTAGATGCTAAGAGCGTCACTTGAGTTACCCTATTCTTATTTTAACCCTAGACTTTTTATAGATCCTTAAACTTACTTTTCCATTCATTCAGTAGACCACAATCACATATATCTAGTCAAAACATAGTCCCAAGACTATCCTCTTAGATCCCAATCCAACTTTTGTAGTAGTCTACAAAGAGGACATTAGCATCACATTTGGGACATTATAGCCACATGGTGTTAGTGTCACCAATTGGGCACTACTATCCTTAGCCATATCTCTTCCCAATAGATACTTTTTTCAAATGTGTGCCCCTTGTAAGGTTGGCCTAAACATATTTTATTATCCACACAAGCAACATAACCCTATAAATACAAGTTTAATTTACCTCTATTCATTGAATGGAAAATAGATGCAAAAGCTATTCAAATAAAAGATAAAGTTGAGTAAAATCAAGGTATTTGATCCTTATTCTACCTTACTTATACATACTACCATATACAATAGCCCTAAGCCTAGTTTTCAAACATTTAAAAAATCAAGCACACTCAAGACATCCAAAACCACATTCATTATAATATTCACTTGCACTCGCATTAAACACTAGGTGGGAGAAATACATTGGTCTTGATCCCTCTTTAGAGTATTGGTATATATGCAAATCTCTTCACATTAGGGTGTTGAGGATGTCTAGTCCATCCTATTAATAAACATAAAATTATTTCTCATGTCATACTTGTAAGGAGTATTAGGGTTTGCACACTAAATCAAGTTTTCTAGGTACAACATAGAGCTCTAGGTTTCATACATGAAAGAACATAGCCTAAAAACATATGTGTAGGTGCTTCCAAAAAAAAGGAATAGTTTTACATATGAGACATTACCATCACTTGAAGGACACTACATAAACATGACACTACTATCCATACTAGCTTCTACTATCTAATGAGTAGATGAGTACTAGAATCCTATTGATGATACTTAAAATTGCTCAGATCTCAACTTTTAGAACCCAAATCATCCATGACAGTCTATTTTTAAATAAGTATTTATTTAAGCCTATTTATTACTATTTTTAGAAATTAAAAAGAAAGTCAAAATATATAAAAAATTAGTCCTTAATTATTACATAAATATTTGACTGATTTACACATCTCATCCCTTTAATCTAAACATAAGATTTTCATTATAAAATCCTAAAAGGTTAAATCAAATTTATGCACTACTAGATTATCATCTTCAAACACAAAAGCTTGAATAAGTCTTATTGTATATGTACCCAATGTTTAGTCTCTTTTTTGTGCTCCTGATGCATATAACACACAGTTGGAAGTGACATTAGCATGTGGCTAAAAATATGCACCCAATATCTTGGCTCACACCTTGCATAAATCATATATATATATACATTTTTTAATGTTTAGCTTAAGATATTGTCATTATTGAAAGAATGGCCACTCTATTCTCATAATGAGTAGTAACTAAAATTGTGCTTGTATAAATTCACATGTTTCATCCCATTGTAACTCTTATTCTCTATGCACTACCCACCAAGTCATAATAGCTCCCTTCAAGGCATATTTGAATGCATTGATTCTTTGATCTACATTGGATAAATAGTGATCCAACCTTAAGATAAATGTATTGATATCCTCTATTGTAAAATAATATGATAATTGACATTCTATGGTGAACACCATGCATAGAGGTCATATCTCATGATCTCCTCTAGCCTAATTCAACATATTTGTGTCTGAGTCACCACTTATTAAAGATGTTGCTTTCCAAGGTAAGACACCTTATATAGTAAGCTTTGTATAATCCATTATTGTTCACTTATTATACTATAGGAAATATAACTCTAACTTAGTTAGAGATTGCACATATGGAAAGGTACATCCTTTAATTTGAAATTGAAGAGTTGGAGAATTGGTTATCACTGGCTTATAAACTAACTACTTTATTATCTATGTTTGTATGTTTTGATGAAATGTGGTTTAAAGAACTAGCATTCCACTGCTCACAGAGCATTTTTGTTTGTATATTCACTTACTTTGAACTAACTAATATCAATGTAGGCATAAGGTGACTCTAGTTCTTTTGAAATAACATAGGCTTTCTACTCTGATTTATTTAATGGTATAACAACTATATTGTCTTCTTGATGAGCCTATAATTGACTGTGCACTATATTTATAGTCATTTAGCCATCATAATCCCATTTATTACCAATCAAGACATGATAATGGGTCTTGTCTATTTCATGTCAATGACCTAAAAATCACCTCATAGACTCAAATCAATAGATCTAATCTCCACATCTTCAAGGTGACCAATTAGATTTACCCTCCCATAGTCTACAAGATTGAGAGTGACAAAAACATAGTTCAAATGTGGATTAATAATAGCCTCCCAAGTATATCTAGGAATCATGTTGAAAGTACTTCCAAAATAAAATTCTGCATAGGAATTTCATATCCTGTAAGCTCAATGTCTATTCATGAGTCAACATCCCATAGTTTCTTAGTTTGACATACTAGACTACCTTATCAGTATGATGTTGTCCTTATACACACTCTAGAATATAATGCAAGAGATTTTTAATGTTATGTGAGATCTCTTCATTGAACATAGTGCTGAACAATTTCAAAAAATCTATCAGTGTAGTCATAATACCTTCCTACCTCATAATATGCATAATTTATCCATACATTTATGTGTTAATAGCTATGGCATATCCTTTTAATGTCATCTACTATTGTATGTATTGAAGGAGATATGTAGATTGATACATCAAGATATTATCTATCTTATGATTAGGAAATTTATCTTATTACACCTTATTAATTTCATGATCTCATGACATTTCTAAGGGAGGTATTACCCCTTAATATGTATGTTGTTATCTAATAACCGCTTGCATAAATACATTTTCCTTAGGTTGCACATTTATCATATTCACTTTACACATTGGATTTTATTTCCTTTGATTATCTAATACTGGGCAATCTTTAGTTTAATGTTGTCCTTCAACTCAACAATACATGTAATACGTCTAATCATTGAGGATTAGTGTGGCAATTTTGTGAAAAATGATTATACTCACCATAGAAATAACATTAGATGGGATAACAAGGTTACCAGTTATAATTATTGTGATCTCCTTGATATCCACCTTCGCATCCTCCTTTGTATCTTCTTATATTCTATTAAAATCCATAACCATGTGATTAATGCCCAATAAATCCTCTTTGCTATGTTTGTTGTGCATTGTATCCACCATAATGATGTTGAGGTGAAGTTAGATCTCAATTTTATTGTTGATGTTGAGGACTCACATTATTCCATGAGGGTTGATATTGATATTATTGTGATGATGGTGTCCAACTAGCTAGACCTTGGGGTTGATATTGATATTGAGGTGATAAAGGCATCCATTCGAGACTACCTTGTGGTGTAATAGTCATTTATACTTTCGAGCCAAGAATTTTTAATTTTTTAGTGACTATTATGCTATGATTATGAAGACATTTTTGGTGATATGTTCCTTTAGTTCCTATAAATCTCAATAAATCTTTTCATCATGATTGGTTTATTTACAAAAATTATAGTATAAACTCTGAGATTTTTGACTCTACTATTGTATTAGATGACACTTTAAGGTTGTATGCCCTACTAATCTACATATTTCAATAAATATGTCTTAATTTTAGGATAATCATTCCTATGATTCCTATCTTAACCACAGTCTGTACACCATAAGCCCAATTTAGGTCTATCATTCTCATGCATCTCATCCATATTTTTGAGGAAAGCATCTATTTTCATCTTAACTTTGGAGCCAAGTATTAGAGAACTTCCATAATCCTCAATTTGTTCCACTCATAAAGTAGCTACTTGAACATCAAGCTTAGTCAATAATTGAGACTATACAATGAAAAATCTAATTCTAGATCATGGCCCTTTTAAAAAATACATATCTTTGTCTTTATTCCCCATGATAAAATCAATCTTATTCATCACATCTAAAAATATATGATCATAATCCCATATGGATTCTTCACTCCACTATCAAATATCCTTAAGATCTTGAATAGTCTAACTCGAACACTTTATCATATTAAATTATATAACTAGTTACTCTTTAACTTGTTGAAGATTTAGGGAATTAACATCTCTTTTAAAAAATAATTCTAAAGCTCGACTAATAAATCTCCTTTGAGCTCACATTTCTTTACATCACCAATGGTTATTTCCTTAACCTACCATTTCATGTCACATGCTAAAAAATAATACTTAGGGTCCATACACTCATCATATTACATTAAATAAATAAACATTCCTAGATTTAATACGATATTTGGTGCCTTTAAAATTTTTACTATCGACTTTTGCACACTAGTAATTATGACTATAGGTTGTTGCACACTAGTAATTATGACTACAGGATTTTATGCAGTTGATTTTACTGGTGTCTTAAAAATAGTCTTGAAATTTAATCCAACCTCTCCTATCCTCTTCTTATCTACTGAATTCTCAGTCTCTTCACTAATTTTAACAATTTTATTCGTAAATGATTCAAACTAGCTTCTACCCATCCCTTATTTTGAACTTGGTGTTTTTACTTATGAAAAATTGGGCTTGGGGATGCATACTCAAGAAATGAATGGTCTTTGTTATCAAATTATTCTATTTATGATGTTTTGAACCTATGATACTTTTGTGATTTTACATAATCTCTTATCAATAATATTTTTTTACTGATCAAACAATATTATTCCTCTTAATTATGATCTGCTCCTATCTTTTAACTACTTTACTATTATTCTACTTTCCTCTTCCTCTTCACTATGCTCTATATCCTCTCCACTCTCAACTCTTTCTTCTTCCTTTCTAGGCCATTCTCTTTCGTTCTTTGCATAATATCTACCTTACCTACTTCTAGCATCTTGCAAAGCTTTTCTTTGGGCTCCCATTTCTTCAACATCCTCTATTTTATTTGTATTCCTATTCACAATTAAGTCTCAATTATTTAATTTATTCCATTTTGTTTATTGTCATAGTTTTCTTTCCAATCCAAGAATCATCTTTTCACTCTATCTCTTTTCATCCTCCATATAATGGGTTTATGTTCAATTTCCTCTACCTAACTTTTCATCATTCACTCATACATCACACACATCCCCATAACACCCAAAGAAATTACTCTATGTTGTCAAAAGTAGGCACTATGGCCTTTCCACAACTAATATCTTATTTAAAGTAGGTAGCCATTGAAGGAACTTTCTATGGATTCCTTTGACAAATAGGTCCTACATAGCTTCAAAAGCCAAATAGCCTTGTAGAACAAATTCAATGATATATCCATCAATGGTAGTCTTAGTCTAATAGGTTATGAATTTTGTCCTTCTTGGCTAAAAAAAATAATACTCTAATATATATAACTATGTAGATAATAGCTTAGATAATTTGCACCTGAAGATTTCATAGATTTCTTCATAGATATGCTCCTGAATAATTTCCTTCATAATCTTATCTATTATTCTCACTTCCTCTTCTTCAAAAATTGAAATTATTTTAGCAAGCCATATTTATATATTTCTTTTCCCTGGTAACCATCTCAAATGTTTGAATAAAAATTTCCACTCTCACCATACCATTGTTAGCAGAGGTTCCTAGAAAACCTTTTAGAACATGCTAATACAGGGATAACTTATGCATGATGCAACAAAAATAAACATTTGATGGAAATTTATATTGAATATATTCATTAATAGATAAAATAAATAGATACACAAATAAACATGAAATTATTAAAATCTAAACAATCAGTATAAACTCATATGATTAACATATTAAAGCAAACAAATTAATCACTGTGCACAAAATAATGATAAAAAATACATAAAAAAATCATTTTAGAATAATATGTATTAATATCTATCACATCAAAACCATATCCAAATACAATTGAGTGATAGATATAGAGTTTTACAAAGTGCTATCTCTTCGTATTCCAACCTTTCATTATGACCAAAAAGAAGTAATCTTCATATTATGAAGTCTATTACTATGATTACAAAGGTCAAATACATACAAAAAGATTATGCAAAAGATAAAATAGTGCAAGTCACACATGTGTTCATATAATATACTCTATAATTTTGATAGCCTATTCTAGACTCAATGCTTTTAGTTAACTTTTATACTTTTTTGAGGGATGATATATCCCAATAATTTTCTTGAAGATACTCGTAATACACATTTATTGGGGTTTAAACACACATTGTATTTGGGTAACTATTTAAATATTTATCATAAGTATATAACATGATCCCAAACTTTATATTTTCAAGTAAGTCATCAACATAATCTTCCATAATTTTATATGTAAAATCATGAAATATGTGTCATATCCATTTGATAAGTAGCTCCTACATCATTCAATCTAAAGGGCATGATCATATAACAAAATGTTCCTTTTGGTGTTGTAAATGCGGTTTAGGTTAATACTTAGGATTAATCTTTATTTGATTGTATCAAACACAATCATCCATAAATATTAATATTTCATATCCATCTGTATATCCCACAATCATATCAATGTTTTGTAATGGGAAATCATCCTTAGGAAAAAGCCTTGCCTAGATTTAAAAAGTCCATATAAACTCTAATTTTTGCATTAGGCTTGATAATTTTCATAGTATTAGAAACCCAATCAGGGTAATCAAATGATCTAATAAATCTAACATAGTGTAGCTTTTGAATTTCATATTTAACTAGTAAATCTACTTTCATAATCATATTTATAATATTATACTTAACTAGATTTGCATTAGGGTGGATAATTATATTGTGTAATGCAACTGTAAGATCAATTGCTAGTATATATATAAACATGCCCAAGCAAATAACTTAAGGAAATCATGTATTACATGTCTATACTATTTTACCTCATCATCCCTAATCATGGTTATAAGAAGTATCAGTCTTGGATATTTATTTGTTCCATAATTTAATTCATTTGTTTCTTCATTTAATAATATTGAGCGATCTTCCACATATGGTCTAGTAGGAATTACATCAGGGCCATGTATGTGGACATCACTAGGTGAGTGTTTAGTCTCTCCAAAATATGATTGAGCATTTATTGTAAAAAGAAAAATTTTATTATAATAAAGGGAAGGGAGATCCTCATATGCACCCTATTGTCATAGTTTTTGAATGATGGTTAAAAAATTCAAAATTAGTAAAAGTCAAAGTTGGGTAATTACGTAATTTCCATTGTTTGAGAAAATTGATCTTCATAAAGTCAAATTGTGTATAAGGGTTTGAAAATTTCCTAAGTCTACCTCTTTATACCAAGATTTAAAAAATTGTTCATACCCCCATTAGATCTAGATAGGAGTGCTAACACACCTTATAGAACCTGATAACCTTGTGAGCAGTCCCTAAAAAACTTAGTTGCTTTATAGATATTCCCATTGGAATCCGATGGCTTTACATACACTTTTATTAGAACTTGATAGGTCTATAAAAAATCTTGGTAGAGTTTTATACTCATACTAGTATGATACATTACATTTGATATGATTGCTAATGAAACACCCAAAGATTGATGCCCTAGTCAATAGCCCCTTCAGAGTTTGTCATGTTTTCTTATACAATTTCAAATATATGACTGGTTGCCAAAAAATAGCTTGTTTTTCAGCCATTAATGACCATCCCTCCTCTCATGTGTCAATGCATATAAAATTTAGTCATGGTTAGCTTATTTCATTATTGATCACATTTTCACTATAGGATATTTGACCTTTCCTTGTGAATTTTGTTTTCCTCTATTTCATTCTCCATTTGTTCACTTGAAATCATATGCCATTCACAAGATTTCATAGTCAATTGCTAGGGTTTAGGGTCCCAAACAAAGGTAAGTCCTTAATCTCCCATATTTTTATTTAAAACTAAAACTCATAGTTTTTCAATCTTCCCTTGGCTATTATTATCTACAAACTACTCTATTTGGGTCTTGAAAAGAATTAAAATTGTTTTCACAAAATAATCTCAAAACCCTAACTTCAAATATATCAAGTATTGTATATTTTTATATTCATCTCTCTTCATTTCCTTGATAATTTACTTTCTCTTTGCTAGATCTCTGATACATTATTCACATTCTCCTCAGGTCTTGACCACTTTGCCTAAATCTTTGATGGGCCCTGAGGAACCTACTTATAGACCCATCAAGTACCAATATGGGTGATAACATGATTTTCTGAAACCCATAGGATGCCAACACAACCATCATAACCCAATGTTAGTGATACACTACCCCTAAAACCCAACACTCTTGCAGATAACCTTGTCAAACTTTGGTACCTCCTTGAGCAATTTTTTTAGAAAACAAGGTTTTTAACTTATTTATCAATAGATTATTCATGCTAGGTGTAATTTAATACATTGTTTATCACTTAGGTGGTTTACTTTTATTAAATGCCAACATTCAAGATTCCCACCTATTGGTTGAATATTTTGTCTATCAGCGTAATGGTAAACAAAATAGGTATGATCAGCCAAAGTAGGAAGATTAGTCATCCAAATGTGTAAGTTTATCACATCAGAAGGAGACTGATCTCTCCTCTCATCAAGGGGAGGTTCCCTGTGGATATGCTATATATATGTATAAACAAAAAATAATACTCAAGGGTAGGACAAGACATCCATCTCTCTTTCTTTAGAGATGATGTGCACAAAACAAAGGAAAAACTAAAGGGAAATGATAGACAACACTCCTCTTCTTTCAAAAGAATTATTCAGTCAGCCAAAAGAATACTCCTAGAAATAAAAGTAGAATGTAACTAAGGGCGTAGTAACTAGTAAATCAAGATACAACACAAAGTCTCCACCTAAAATGCTCAAGAGTAATATACGAAGGACAATGAGGGCACAAAGTCTTCTCAAAGTCTTTTACATAGCAATAAAAAGAAAACATACTGAAGGCAGCTATGGAGGCACAAAGTCTCTCCATGATTGATTCTTCAAGACACCTTCCTAAATAATTTTACTAGTCCTGCTTATTAAATTAATGGAACAAAAAATATATCAAGGAAAAAGACATAAGAACATCTTCCTTAACAATAAAGATATCACAGTACAAAGTCTGAAAAAGTTCCTTGCTTTCTTATTCCAATAATAAAATATGATCAACAGACTGAGCACAAAGTCTCAATGATGCCTCTCAATTTGGGTAGAGTTTCGTTCAAATTGTCAAAAAAGAGATCCATTTACAATGAAAGAAAGTCCCTTATATAGCCACTTCAAGGAGGACTCGAGAATAGTAATACATCATGATGCATTGGGAAATGTTAGGAAGACAGGCTGGAACTTTGGGGCATTTTACCCATTTGATCTTCTCAATGTAGATAAACAAGCCACATAATTGAAAGATTGCAACTTTCAATGTCCACCTGGCGGTCTGATCTTGTCTTCATCATTCCTCCTTTTTTGGTTAATTGAATAAGGTCCTAGATTCATTTGTTGTTTTGTCTTTCCTCACTTTTTGCTGGTTTTGGTCTTGAATTCTAGGATGCATTCAGGTTTGTGAATTCAAAGGATCAACGACTATTTCATTGTCTTTAATTTGATGTTCGCGTGCCCATCACTATGTTTCCAATGGCTAGTCGGCTATGTTGAATTTGACATCTTCAAGCGCATCACCCCTTGGTCCTCTTTCAACTTTTAGCATTTTGCTTGATACTTTTCTTGATTAGACTTGCCCTTTCGGGCCTTAAGAAATGATCTGTGTCGAGTCAAAATAGCCCTTTACTTTGGCTACCGAGAGTCCCCCGCAAGGGCACCTGCCCTTCGGGGTCTTTTGGCAGTCCTTTGCCTTGACAGTTCCCATGGAAAAATCCCCAGGCTTTCTCCCATGAATGTTTCCCATGGACATTTTCCCTAGAGAAAATTTTTGCAGACAAAAAGCCCAGGGAAAATTCTTGTGGACAAAAAGTCTGCAAAAATGTTGACTGATCTTTGAAAATTCTTTCAAATTTTTTGTGCCCACGGCCACTTAGAATTCTTTTAGACTTTTTGTCTGAAGGAATTCCTTCAGACAAAAATACAAAAGAATTAAGTCTTAGCCAATTTTTAAATGCCTTAAACAAATCTGAAAGAATTACCTTTTAGCTTCCTTGAAAAATGACCCTTTCGAAGGGTGCTTTTATTGATTAAGTGTCCTTCATAAGGGCACTTGTCCTTTGAAAAAGTTTCCTTCTACATTGAACTACCCCTTTGAACTTTGGTGATGAACCATTCTGTTGAACCAAGATGTTGAACCAATTGGTTAAACCAATCAGTTGAACTAAAAATGGTTCAAGCCGATGGTTCAATGAATAAACTAAGCATTGAACTGAACATTGAACTTGCCTTTGAACCATGTCTTTAAACCAAAACATTGAACCTTTTCATTAAACCAACCCTTGAACCAAGTTTTGGTTCAACAGTTCAAACAAAGCTTTGAAAATGTCTTTGAACCTGCTGTTGAACCTTGAGACATTGAACCAAAGGATGAACTGAAAGAATGAACCAACTGAGTGAACTATTTAGTTGAACCAAAAGATGCTGAAATGAAGGGAATGAACCACCTAAGTGAAGTAAAGTGTTGAACTACTTGGTTAAACTGAGCCATTGAACCATTCTTTTGGTTGAACCCACCGTTGAACCTTGAACCCGTTGAACCCATTGAACCAAAGTTGTTCAATGGTTCAATGGTTCAAGCCACCTTGATTTGGTTAAGTGTTTGGAATTCGATGAACCAATTGCAATGATTGAAATTTGAACCTTGATGAAGTGCTTAACTCTTGCCAAAAATGTTGAACTTGTTGAACCTTGAACTCATTGAACCTTTGAACCAAAGTGGTTCAATGGTTCAATGGTTCAAGTCTCTTTTTGTACTCAGATGCTTGTCGATGAAGATTTTCAACTAAACCAAAGCTCTGAACCATTTCTTTGAATAAAAAGACATTGAATTAGAGGATGAAGCAAATGTTGAACCTACTGCTGGTGTTTGCCGATGGAGATTTTTGTTTGAACCAAGGCTCTGAACCAATCTATGAGAATGACTAAGTGTTGGAAACTAATTCTTTTGATTGAAACTGCTTGCAGAAGCCTTTGAACCTATATAAATGAACTTGCCTGCACAGTCCGTAGACTTCTCTTCCTGCTGAAGAGTCTGTAGATTTTTTGAGAAGCTTGAAAAATGAGTTATTTGAATGTCTAGGACAAATTTTGGAAATGGAAGAGATAATTTTGGTCTGTAAGACCAAAATAGTTCAAATGTTGTCCCAGAAATGACTACTATTTTTGGAGGACAACACCACCAAAGGTATTCCAAAAAAAACTCCTCCAAAGAAAATATTTTATGGAGAAAAAGGATCAAAGATGAAATACTTGTTTTAGGATGTTGTTCCCCGATAAAGTTTGGATTAAAAGTTTGAGAATATAACTGATATTGATTTGGGACATATCAACATGGAAGAATTTTTTAATATAATCAATGGGGAGTATAAAATAGATTATGGTCAAAGTATACATGATAGTGAATTAGCAAATAAAACTACTTTTCCAGCTTTAGTGCAATGCCCAAAATTAGTCTTGACCATAGTTGAACATTATGACCCTAAGAAAAGGCAAGTTTTGAATTCTAAAGGATAATTTTTCATATGTTTAGCTCCATAACATATTGATAAGCTACTGTAGTTACTAGAATGAGAATATATGTTGACTTGTCTCCCACTTCAACTCACCAATTTTGGGATAATAACATCAATTCTTAAGAAAAATGGGTGAGTAAAAAATGGTTGAAAAAAACTAAACATATGATAATAAGGCTTCCAAATAATATTTATAGGTTTGAATTCATGAATCAAGTTAATGACATGATCACACTCTTACACAAAGTGTTGAAGAGCTCAGATGCAAGGAACTTGCAAACTTGGATGTATAGATGCATATAGATTATTCATCAAAATAAAAAATACATCAATTAGGGGAAATTGATTAGTGACTCAATCCATAAGTAGTTAATTGAAGTTAAAACAACTTTTAGATTCTAGATGACTTTATATCTAGTCTATGTAGTTTATAGGAGGAGATTTTATGGTTGAATGAATCAAGTATGAAACATCAAGACCATGATGATATATGAGTTATAGCCTAAAATCACCCTAAAATAAAGTGCTCGTCATTTTCAAAGAGAAAATGATTTATTTCTTTAGTATGTCATCCCAATGTTCGAAAGAGAACCCTGCAACATGAGGATATATATGGAGGTAACAACAACGATTGCTATATGGGGAGCCTAGTTCATTTAATTTCCCATTTTTATTATCTGAGAGTCTATGGATGTGATTTATCACCATATGTGCTTATATGGTATGTTGATAAAAAATGGGATTTAATGTAATTGGTAATATAATTGGTAAGACAAGGAAGATCAACACAAAACAACTTTCACAATTCCATGGGGAACTTTTGCTTATCGATGAATGTCATTTGGCTTGATAAATGTAGGAGATACATTTCAAAGAGCAATGGAACTTGCATTAAAATATTTAGAAAAAAAAATCATATTATATCTAGATGGCTTAATAGTATTTTCAAAAAATTGAGAAGATCACTATGAACACCTTGAAAAAGTATTTAAAAAGTGTCGATTACATGGTATTTATCTTAACCCTAAAAACTCTATTTTTAGGGTGATTTAAGGGAAAATTTTTGGGCATGTCATCTCTAAGGAAGGGATTTAGATTGATCTAGAAGGATTTGAAGTAATACAAAAGATATATTTATTGACTAGTAAACTAGGTGTGCATTCATTCTTTGGGAAAGTGAGTTTCTTGAGAAGATTTGTTCTAGATTTTTTAGAACTCACAAAACATAATGCTGAGATGATGAAAGGAAACATTCCTTCAAATTTACAAATGAAGGAAAAGAGTTAGTTGAAAAGATAAAGGCTGCTATTTCTCATGCACTAACCCTTCCTTGTATAGATTTCAAAATAGAATTTATCATTTATTGTTATGCCTCAGAACATACTGTCTCAGCTACAAAAGAATGATGAATGTATTGAATCTCTTATCACTTTTATGAGTTAGAATTTTAAATATTATGAATTAAAATATTATATACAATAAAAACATGTATATGTAGTTTTGAAAGTTTTTAAACAATTTAGATATTATATTTTACATTCACATTTTGTGGTAATGGTCCCAAATACATCACTCGAGTCCATTTTGACTCAATAAGAACTAGGATAAAAAAGAGTTAATTAGATAACCAAATTTTAGGAATATGATATTGATATCAAACCTATGAAATTGGTTAAATGAAAGGGGTTAAGTCAAATCATATTATAACAAGTAAAATTTCAATCAAACTTTGACAAATTATGATCAAAATAGGAAAGATCTTCCTTTTGTTCTTTTTGTCAATTATACTAAAGAGTGGTTTTTGGATATTTCCTTATTTATAACTTATGGAGAATGTCCATATTATATAGATACCAAAAAATGTAAAAAAATCAAGTTGTAGGCTATAAAATATGTCATCTAGGATGGAACATTATTCAAAAAGATAATTGATGGCTTTTTCTTGAAATGTGTTGACACTGAACAAAAAAAGAAGCTCTTATAATCTTTTAATGATCAAGCTTGTGGTGGACACTTTTTCTTCTCATATAACAACATTTAATATATTAATAGTTCACTAATATTGGTCTACACTATTCAAATACTCATATGATTGGGTAAGGAAATGTGAAGCATGTCAACAGTTTATTAGAAAGCCAAAAATCATGGCATTCCCTCTCAAGCTAGTGGTGATTAAAGAACAATTCCAATAATGGGGGTTAGATTTTGTAGGAGATGTGAATCCCAAATCAAGTGAAGGGCATACAAATTTTGTTACTTCTATAGACTATTTAACCAAGTGGGTAGATGTTATACCTATCAAATAGATAACTTTATAAGTAATTTGTAATTTTATCAAAGAAAACATCTTGGTGATATATGGTGTCCTAAAAAAAATAGTAATAAATAATGATCCAAATTTTTATTCTTCATAAATGATTGGATTCTACTATGGATATGGAATTTCATCACCTCATTTTTAAAATTATCACCCATAAGGAAATGGTCAAGCAGAGTTGACCAATAAGAATATGGCCACCATCATTTATAAATTAGTTGATGAGAATCAAAAGAACTAGCACATGAATTTGTATGATACACTGTGGGTAGATCAAATAAAACCAAAAAAGGCCATAGGTATATCCCCATTCTAGTTGATTGATAGGATTGATGTATTCTTTCCAATAACATTTAAACTGTTTATACTTTAACTAGCCATAGCCATTGAAAATCAGAAATTTGAAAGTTCTTTGGATAAAAGGAATCTCTATTTGAATAATATTGAAGAAGATAGATCTCAAGTTGTTGATATAATTTCCAAGCATCAAACTCAAGTCAAGGTCATTTATGATAAAAGGGAAAATAAAAGATAATTTCAAGTAGGAGAACTTGTTGTCTTATGGGATAAGCATAAAGAACCAAAAAGAAGTAATGGAAAGTTTGATTCATTATGGATGGGTCCTTTCAAGATCAAACATTTCTATAGAGATAACTCTTTCTACTTGGACTATCGTGATGGCACACATATACCACTACCTTATAGTGGGAAATAACTTAAACATTACTTCAAGTAAGCATAAGTAGTTCTATATATGTAAATATGTACATATAATTTTGGCTTGTTTCATTTTGTGGTCTTGGTTTTATTGTGCATGCATGTTATTTTTCAATAAGTACAATAGCCTGTCTATTGTTCCTCCCTTTCCATGTATTGGGATTCTCTTATTTTGCATCTCTTCTAACACCTACTCAAAGTCCAAATGAAATATACATCTTTAGTGTTATCAAATTTTAAGATCAAGAGCTTCTTAAGTTTTTCATAATTAATATATTTTCATTGACTCCTTTAAAGTGAATAAGTAATAAATAATTATAAATTTATTCAATAGGATATAGCCTGGTAGTGCATATTCATTTATCATACGATTGAGATAGGTGAACTAGGTGTCAATTGGTTAGATCAGGCTCTACAAAATCTATAGTAAGGGATCTATCCTGGTAGCGTGTGATTATTTCTCATATGATTGATATAGGCAAATGTTTTATCAATTGGCTGGATTGAGATGTGCAAATATGAAGTTATATCACAACTCTCAAGGATTTAAAACTATAATATTTAAATGACTCCATAAACTAATGGAATTACATTAGTTTAGAAAGCCAAATTTAGGAATTATTCTCTTGGTCCTTACAATTTGAAGTCCTCAGTCAGAGTCAACTATTTCCTAGTTTTTGAATGATGGTTAAAAAATTACAAATTAGTAAAATTCAAAGTTGGTCAATGTTTTAATTTCCATTGTTTGATAAAATTAATCTTCACAAAGTCAAATTATATTAAAGCGTTTAAAAATTTCCTACGTCTACTTCTTTTTTCTAAAATTTCAAAATTGCTCATACCCCCCTCAGATCCTGATAGGAGCGATAAAACACCTTGTATAACATGAGAGCCTTATGAGGAGTCCCTAAAAAACTCAATTGCTTTGCATAGATTCCTATCAGAATCTGATGGCTTTGCATACACTTCTTTTATAACCTAGTAGGTCTATTATCACTATCAGTAAATTCTGATGCTCCTATTAGAATGATATGCTAGATCAGATTTGCTTGCCAATTAAACACCCAAAGCTTGATGCCCCTACCAATAGACCATTTAGAATCCATCATATTTACTTGCATAATTTCAAAACTATGCCTATTTGTAAAATAATAGCTTATTTTTTAGCCATTAATGACCATCCCTCCTTTGCACATGTCAATGCATATAAAATTTGGTCATGGTCATTTTATTGCATTGTTTTTCACATTTTCACTATATTATATTTAATATTTCTTGTGAATTTTATTTACTCCATTTCATATTCCATTCTTTCACTTGCAGTCATCCACCATTCATAAGTATTCGTAGTTGATTGTTAGGATTTTGGGGTCTAAATAGAGGTAAGTCCTTGATCTCCCCTATTTTCATTAATAGCTAAAACTCATAATTTTTAAAGCTTTTCATTGGCTATTGTTATCTACAAACTACTATATTTTCAATTTTTGGGTCTTGAAAATAATTAATAATGTTTTGTCAAAATAATCTCAAAAAGCTAGATTGAAATTTGTTAAGTATTACACATTTTATCTTCATTTCTTGAGTAGTTTATTTTCTATTTGTTGTATCTCTGCTACCTTGTTCACATTCTCCTTAGGTCCCAACCTCCTTATCTACATATTAAATAGGCATTGAGGCACCTACTTTCAGACCCAATGGGTTCCGATAGGGGTGCTAACATGATTGACATAACTTGATAGGCATGCTAGCATAACTATTAGAACCCAATGGTAGTTCTAACACTACCCCTGAAACTCGACACTCTTGTAGATAGCCTCATCAAAATCTAGTACCTCGATATTTTTTTTATAAAATAAGGTTTTTGACTTATTTCTCAATATATTATCCTTGTCAAGTATATACACATAATATTTTCAAACTTTATAAATTATTGTTGTTTTCTCTCTTATAAGAACTCATCGAGTCTCAATCTCTTTGAGTACACACCTTAAGGGGTGCATTAAGAAAGGGGTGGATAGACCATTGGTGCTTCATAAGATTATTATCCGTTTACTACCACTTTCTATTTAAATCCCCTTAATCTTTTCCTCTTATTTTTCACCCTCCTCTAGTCATTTTATACTTTCATTATCCCTTCCCTAGCCTAAACTCCTTTTTGATAGTTTATTATTCAATGTCATCCCCATCAACCCTATACTCTAATTGGTAAAAATAATTATGGGTCTAGGTTTCCCCCTAGTGGACCTAGACCAAGACCTAATTTATTCTTTTCTATAATGATACAAAGTCAATTGGGCTAAACCTATCGACTAAACTTTTAGAAAGGATTAGGGTTAAATTCAACTATATACAGACACACACTCATTTCATCATTTATTAAAAAAAAGAGAAGAGGATATGAAGATATATATATATTGTGCATCTACTTATTCACTATTCTACTTAAAGAACATAACTTAGGGTTTTATACTTTCTTTGGAGATACGTATCTTGTCTTGTGGAGAAGTCTTTTGGATGCATAGATAGGTTGTGTAGCCTAGAGCTGATTTATCCTTGTCATCCTTACATACCAAAAAAAAAATTGTAAAACACCTTTGCCAAGGGATATATTGAGGCTCTATAGATTCATATTCAAAGGTAAGTATTCCTAACTTTGATCTTTCTTTGTAAGAGTACATAGATTTATATTTGTACTTCTCTCCTATGCATTAAGATTCCATATACATTGATGTGAGTATATGTATTCTATGCATGTTTAATTTTACATTTATTATCTCCAATTTATGCAAAAATGTTTAGTAAACATTAGATTAGAATTTTACTTTGACATTATCATTTATACTTAGTGAATATGAAAACATAGGACCTAATTAGGGTTATTGCATAGTTTTGCTTAAATGGAGGCTTTAGAACCCTCCCTAGTGATATTATTGTAGTAAGAGATCCATTAGATAGGTATAGTAAATACATATTGGTAATGACCCCAAATATATAATGTATCAATAATCATAAGTATAATTAGGATTTATCTTCTCTTAACTAGGATTAGTTTAATAGATCAATTATATTTCCCTTTGCATACATTCTAGTGAACTCAATGTGAATCTAACCCTTGTAGGTTTTATTTCATGCAATAATTTTTGTCATCATTTATATTTTTATATATTTATAGTAATGTATTGAACCAATATATATGATTCTAAATTTCTATGCATAAGTTTAACACACAGTTGATTCAAAATAACTTTATTCTATTTGTGTAGGTCTTCACCAATTATAGGTTACTGGATTGAGCAATTTAAAAAAGTAATATTATTTAATTATAAATTAGCACACATAATAAAATAGGTAAAATATATCTTCTATTTTATTCTATCAAGATATAGGTCAACAAACATAGTCAAACAAGTCAACTTTATTCATTATCTCTTATTCAAAACATAAGGTTTTATAAACTTAGTCGAACTAATTGACCTAGTTGGCAAAATTTTGAAAGTAGCATTTGAAAATCTCAACATAAAATTTGAATGATAAAACATCTTAAAGCCCACCAAGGTTACTTTTTTTTATCTCTCTATCATTATCATTCTTCGTTCTATTTTATTTTTTATATTTTGTAGTTTACAAAACAACAACCCTATAGCTAATTAGGTTGACCTAGTCGACTTAGTTCTATAGTTTATCTTCTATCTAAGAGACATAGTCAACCTATTCAACTTTTTTCTTAAATACCTTACTTTTATAGAGTAAGGACCCAGTTGTAGACATCTAATTCCCAACACCATTTGTGTTGAAATTGTCAATCTTGCTCGAATTACACTCAAATATACATTTTAGGTTAAAATCCATAAAATGCCCTAAATGGTTCAAACTTGTCACTTATAAGTGCTAGTTTAGTTCAAATTATCCCTAAATAGGGCAATGCATTTTATGGTCCAACTAACTTTAATTAGATCATTTCAAATTAAAATGACAATTTTGCCATTTAGTGCTCTGGATCACTCTTTTCTTATAATTCATTAGTACACATCATGTACCTTTGTTATTTGGTGTTGGAAACATCCTAAATGGGAATACAATGCCAATGCATTTAACATCACCTTCTATTTCCTCTCCAATCAAATTATGACCTAGTAATATGAATTTTTGACCATTTTGATTAATCAAGGGCCAATTTTCAAATAATTACACAAATGTTGATTAACCTTATTTAAGGTTAATTAATCCAAATCAAGAGATTAAGTGGATTTTAAATGAGATTTGTTGAATATTTAATTTTGAAAATTGATTCTTATTAACTTCATCATCAGGTGACATCATTTCTTGGGAAGACATCCCTAGACCATAAATGCCATAAATATCAAGATTATGGGTCACCCATGCCTAGTTAATGCCTCCCATGCCTCTTCAATGCCCCTTCTTCCAAGGTCATGATGAAGATAATTATGGATTTAATTCTAAATATTAGGATTATCCATGGCCACACATCTCAATATTAAGATGGATGGTCATGGTTGATCTTAACCAATCTCAAAAATCTATAAATAGAGAGGCCATGGACATGAATTTTGTTGGTTGAATATTTTGTCGATCAACATACTGATAAACAAAATAGGTATGATCATCCAAAGTAGGAAAAATGGTCATACACATGTGTAGGTTTACCACATCAAAAGGGGACTAATCTCTCCTCTCATCAAGGGGAGGTTCCTTATATATATATATAAATAGAAAATAATAATCAAGGGTAAGATAAACCATCCATCTCTCTTTCTTCAGAGATGATGCATATAAATCAAAGGAAAAATCTCAAGGGAAATGACAGAAAGCACTCCTCTTCTTTCAGAAGTACTATTCAACAAACCACAATAATACTCCTGGTAGTAATTGCAAAATGTAACCAAGGATGTAGTAATCAACAAATTGAGATGTAGCACAAAGTCTCCACCTGAATTACCCAAGAGTGAGATACGAAGGACAATGAGGGCACAAAGTCATCCCAAGGTCATTTACACAGAAACAAAAAGAAAGCACACTTAAGGTAATTATGGGGGCACAAAGTCTCTCCACAGTTGGCTTTAGGACACCTTCCTGGCTACTTTCACTAATTCTGCTTATTGAATTAAAGGAAAAGAAAATATATTAAGGAAAAAGACATAAGAACAATTTCCTCAACAAGAAAGATATCACAGCACAAAGTCTGAAAAGTCACTTGCTTTCTTATTCCAATAACAAAATATGATCAACAATCTAAGCTCAAAGTCTCAGTAATGCCTTTCAATTTGGGCAGAGTTTCATTTCTGATAATTAGGGAGAGATCCTTTCTAAAATACAAGAGAGTCCCTTATATAGCCTCTTCAAGAAGGACTTGGGAATAGTAACACATCATTTTGCATTGAATTTTGTTAAGAAGACATGCTAGAATTTAGGGGCATTTACCCATTTGCTTTTCTCAATGCAGAGAAATGGGTCACGCTATTGAAAGTTTGCATCTTTCAATATCCACCTGGTGATCCGCTTCTAGAAACATATCTGATGCACAAATGTTTTTGATCCTTCCTTATTGTTCTTCCTTTTTTAGTTAATTGAATTGGGTCCTTGATTCAATTTGATGCTATGTTCCTTAGTCGCTTCCTGCTGGTCTTGGCCTTAAAGCCTTTGAATGCATTTGGGTCCATTTTGGGTTGGGAAGAGCCCCCTACAAGGGTATCTACCCTTCGAGCGGTCTTCGGATGGCCTTCAGGCTTCTTTTGGTAGGTCACTAAGTTCTTTGGCTCTTCTTTAAGGCTTTTCAAAATCAATGACTATTTTATGAACTTTGAAATTGACGTTCATGCACCTGTCACTATGTTTTGAATTTCCAACGGCTAGTTCACTGTTCTTGACTTTGACGTCTTCAGGCACGTCACTCTTTGGACTTTCTTCAGCTTTCTCTTGATTTGGCCTTTTTTACTACTTCCTTCAAATTTTTTGTTTTGCATCCTCTTGAAGGGAAGGTGACCCTTCGGCTTTGGGGAAGTGTCCTTTAATTTGGTAGCTGAGAGTCCCCCGCAAGGGCACCTGCCCTTCGGGGTCCTTTGATGGCCTTTTGTCTTTGAAGTCCTTTGGAGCTTTCCCACAAATTTTTTTTGTGGATATTTTCCCGCAGACAAAAAGTCTGCAAGAATTGTTTTGGCTACTTTGTCTTTAGCCTTCAAAAATTCTTTTAGGCTTTCCTCCCGCAGCTTCTCCAAATTTCTTCAAACTTTTTATCTAAAGGAATTCCTTCAGACAGAAGTCTAAAATAATTCATTTCTTGCCTTAGTCTTTCCACTAGGATTTGCTTTGTTTTCAATCTTTTCTTTGTTCATTTTCCCCTTTTTTGCCCTCTGCAATGGCTGTTTGAGCTCCAAAATAGCCTTTTGGGTTTTTTCAACGGTTCACTTCAACTTCTAAGTGTCCTCCAAAAGGGCTGTTTGCCTTAGTCAATTTTTGCTAGAAATTCCCTCCGCAAGGGCACTTGTGTCTTTGATGCGTGGGGTACTCCTTTGAACTTGTCACTTGAACTGACTGATTGAACCAACTTTGGTTTAATGGTTCATTCCCTTGTTTCTATTGACCGCTTGAACCAAGATCCTTTGAAACAAGCCTCATTGAACCCATTGAACCTTGAACCTTGAACCCATTGAACCTTTGAACCAAAGTGGTTCAATGGTTCATCAGTTCATTATTTTTATTTGGCTAAGTCCTTTTGATCTTTTTGAACCAAATGCGCTGAAACATTTGGTCATTGAACCTGTTGAACCTTGAACCCATTGAACCTTTGAACCAAAGTGGTTCACTGATTCAACAGTTCAATGGTTTAAGCCTTCTTCTCTTTGATAAGTGTTTTTAAGTCGTTGAACCTTGAAGTGGTTGAAATTTGAACCTTGATGAAGCACTTTAACTCTTTTCGATGACTTTGAACCTTTGAACCCATTAAACCCATTGAACTAGAATGGTTCAAGGTTTAGCGGTTCAATGGTTCAAGGTTCAACGGTTCAATGGTTCAATGGTTTGATCCTTGCTTAGATGCTTGTTAATGGATATTTTGATTGAACCAAGGTGCTGAACCAATCCCAAAAATGACTTAAGTGTTGGAAACTGGTTCTTTTGATTGAACTCACCTGTAGAAGCCTTTGAACCTATAGAAATGAACTTGCCTATAGAGTCCATAGAAACCAAGTCCATAGTTTTCTCTAACCTTGAAAGAGTCCATAGAAATGAACCTATAGAGTCCATAGTTTCAAGCCTACAGAGTCCATAGAACTAAGCCTACAGAGTCTGTAGATTTCTGAGAAGCTTGAAAAATGAGGAATTTGAATGCTCATAACAAATTTTGAAAAGGGAAGAGACAATTTTGGTCTGTAAGACCAAAATAGTTCAAATGTTTTTCCAAAAATGAGTGATATTTTTGGGGACAATAGCTGGCTCTAATTAGGGAACTTTATCAATTGTAAAAAAGAATTGAAGGGAGTAGAATCTAGAATCTCTAGTGTCTTCATGTGTACCATTGGGCTACAGAGTCATGTTACCCAAAAATAGAAGGCATTAAAAATGGAAACAAACAAAACAAAATGGAATTAAAAACTATACAAATATACATATGTATAAATGCAATAATTTGATACTTCAAGAGTTGAAGTGTTTCAGATGCTACTTCTTGGGAGGTAGTGAAAATAGTGCTCTATCCTGATAAACTAGCAAGAAGACATTTTGTCCCCAGAAATGGTGATGGGCGAATGGAACTCTCCACTAGGAAACCAATTTTTTGCATCTTCCTCTTGGTTTTTTTCTTCTTCTTGCCCCATGGTAGGATGTGGTCTTCAATTTGAAAGCCATAACTCCTTGCTTTCTTGGTGAAGGGTTCCTTTGCCTGATTTTGATTTGCAGTAGCATGGTCCATTACCATAATTGGTTGTTCTTTTGGTTCAGTCCAACACATGATTGGATTGTCCACATCAAACTCCTGACAAACTATCAGCTTAGCATCTCTTTTGATGTGAAGGAGTTTGATCTCTTCATCTTGAGCAATCTTTAATCTAAGTAACAGAGATTCACATCTAGCTATGTTGTTGGTGTTACTAAATTGAAAATTACATGAAGGAAGAATATCTCCTTGAGGAGATATCAACACAGTCCTAGCTCCATCATTGGTGGAAGAATTGCTACCATCAGATTCCAGGATCCAAGCATCATCAGAAGCTAATCTCCTATCAGATTTCTCTTCATTAGAGATGGAAGATTCTTCCTTGTTTAAACTGCACCCTACCAATTCTCTTGACATCTTATTTGGATCAATTCCTGGATTGTCAGCTATAGGACTTTCATCTGTAGAAACATGAACATTCTCTATGGTCAAGAAATAACTACCCCTACCTAAAGACTCAAATAGAATTTGTGCTGTACGGGTCAATGTTTGGGTGACCACGTATTTTGCCTCCTTTTTAGGGAGCAATTTCTTCATTACACCTTTGACAAGAGTTCTTGCTTCGGTCAGATCCATGCTTAATTCTCCTCCCATGTCCTTGCAAAAATTTCATCCAAGTAAAATGCCATAGGATGCTGGGATGTCAGCCATCAAGATAATCATCTTGATTCTCTTGTTTGGAAAGGTTGCAAATGCAAATTAGGCATCTTTGATTTGCCCCAGTAGTGGTACTTGCTTGTTTTCCATGGAGAAACATCTCCCAAATGTCTTGGTCAGTGTGAGGCCTAGAGACTCAGCTACTTCAGCAAGCATGACATTGTCAGATGCCCCAGAATCAATGATGCAATTGTTGAGTTGATAACCATTTATCAATAAGGAAACATAGAAAGGTTCTATTTTCCCAGGGGAAATTGGAGGGTAAATGACAAGATTATTTAGAATGGGCATGTTCTTTGGGGAATCAAGAATTATTTTCTTAACCTCTTGTCTTACAGGGATGGTTTGGTTCTTGACACATTGAACCAACTTATCCAATTAATCAAGATTGGACTGCAAATATTCAAATTTAGATATTTGTATTTTGGTCTTTTTGACATGATCAATTATGTCAAATGGTTGAATTGGACTAGGAATAGAGGAAAGCATTTCAACCTTTTGGGTTTTAGGAGGGATGGAAGGAGGGCTGGTTTGCAAAATTAAAGTAGAAGGTGAAGGTGAAATTGATGTACTTACTTTTTGGGTGATCATCGGATCCTTTGACTGGAAAGGCAGAGTGGTTCCACGCTTAGCAATTGTAATTGTTAGTTGAGGTTACTCCTCTGTCTTCCTTTTATCAACCTGTTGGGCTGATTGGTTCTTAGACCTGGTAAACACTGCATATGATCCATCAAAAACTTCTCCTTTACTTTTGGGTTCATCTTGGTAGTTTAGGAAATCAATGTGGGAGTCATTAGCTGATTCTTCTTGATCCTCCATGAAGAGATCAACATCATTTTCTTGCTCAAAATTAGGTTGGAAAGAGAAAGCATGTTTTTTTTCCAAATATCTAACTATTGAGTTGGTTGGAGGAGCTTTAAGGGCAAGTTTCCCTTGTGGGGGAGGAAGACGATCTAGCTGCCCTTGATTCCTGGCAGCATTGCCTTGATATGACTAATTTAGAAATGTCCTTCTTGGCATATCTTTATTTGAAGGAGTAGAAGACATACCTTGTGCCATTTGTCTTTTCAAGTCTAGCAGTTCATTTTCCAGCTTTTACACCATTGGATCAATGGTGCTTGTAGATGAATAATCAGAAGATGATGAAGGTCTATTTCTGTTTGGATCTCTTCTTATCTTCCCTACTAAGATGAGATCATCTTCTACTTGAGTGGCTAAAAGTTGAGCTATAGAAAGATCTATTTGACCAGTACGTCTCAAAAGAAAACTCACTTCAAGTAACTAAGAATTAATGAAGAAGCATTTGAGATTCTCAGCTATAGGTCAAGCAATTACAAGAATTTTGTTCCTTAATTTGTCAAATTTGGCTATGAAGTCTCTCATTGGTTCATGAGGCTCTTTCTTCATCTATGTGAGTTGAGCCAAAAGGACATGTTCATCTTCTGTAGGTTTGAATCTAGCTTTAAACTTAGCTTTGAGGGTATTCTAATTAGTTACTGACCGAGCCTGTAGATGATAAAACCAATCTATAGTAACACCTTGTAATGTTTCTACAAATACCCTGACTGCTACATCTTCAAATTCTACTCCAATTACTCCACAGGATATGCTGAAGGCTACAATGTGTTCATCAGGATGAACTTTCCCATCACCATAAAATTTGGAGAAATTCTTCCTTGAACTACATGGGAGCTCATGTAGAGGTGGAGTAAGATTGAGAGGACCAAAAGAATTACCCCAGGGGCCTTGAACTGCCATTATATGACTATGAAAATGAGGAATAAAAAATCTCAGAGGGGTAATTATTGGCAAAGCTTTATCAACAATAAAAGTGGATACTTCGTTTGGTAATGGAGACCTAACTTTAGTGGGAGGAAAGCTCTTAGTTCGTTGGAGGTGAGATGGTGAAGGAAACATATCAAAATCACTTTGCTATACCAACTCAAATACAAGGTCAACAATACCTTTAGCCCTTTGGCTTTGTGTATACCTTGAATCTACCAAATTGTGAAACAAAAATGGAAAAGAATTGACCTTGCTTTAGTTTTAAGCTTGAGGCTTTAAACTGCACACTCTTTCCCAACAATAGTTTTGTAGACCAGATAAAATAACAGAGGTGGAGGAAGATGGTAAGGCTATAAATGGATAATGGGTAAGACATGAAATAGAGTCACCAGAGTCTGTAATTGATAAGGGTTATAATGATAATGGGTAAGACACATGTGATGTTTCAATTTGAAACTTGAGGTTCCAAATTACACAAAATTATGTATATCCCCAGTGGAGTCGCCAAAAATTGTTGGTTGAATATTTTGTCGATCAACATACTGATAAACAAAATAGGTCTGATCATCCAGAGTAGGAAGATTGGTCATCCAAATGTGTAGGTTTACCACATCAAAAGGGGACTAATCTCTCCTCTCATCAAGGGGAGGTTCCCTATATATATATATATATATATATATATATATGAACAAAAAATAATACTCTAGGGTAGGATAAACCATCCATCTCTCTTTATTTAGAGATGATGCATGCAAATGAAAGGAAAAATCTCAAGGGAAATGACAGAAAACACTCCTCTTCTTTCATAAGTACTATTCAACAAACCACAAGAATATTCCTAGTAGTAATTGCAAAATGTAACCAAGGACGTTTGAGATGTAGCACAAAGTCTCCACCTAAATTGCCCAAGAGTGAGATACGAAGGACAATGAGGGCACAAAGTCATCCCAAGGTCCTTTACATAGAAATAAAAAGAAAACACACTAAAGACAATTGTGGGGGCATAAATTCTCTCCACAGTTGGCTTTAGGACACCTTCCTGACTACTTTCACTAATTCTGCTTAGTGAATTAAAGGAACAAAAAATATATTAAGGAAAAAGACATAAGAATAGTTCCATCAACAACAAAGATATCATAGCACAAAGTCTGAAAATTCACTTGCTTTCTTATTCCAATAATAACAAAAAATGATCAACAATCTGAGCTCAAAGTCTCAGTAATGCCTTTCAATTTGGGCAGAGTTTCATTTCTAATAATCGGGGAGAGATCCTTTCTACAATACAAGAGAGTCCCTTATATAGCCTCTTCAAGAAGGACTTGGGAATAGTAACACATCATGTTGCCTTGAATTTTGTTAAGAAGACATGTAGGAATTTAGGGGCATTTACCCATTTTCTTTTCTCAATGTAGAGAAATGGGTCATGCTATTGAAAGTTTGCATCTTTCAATATCCACCTGGTGATATGCTTCTAAAAACATATCTGATGCAAAAATGTTTTTGATCCTTCTTTATCGTTCCTCCTTTTTTGGTTAATTGAATTGGGTCCTTGATTCAATTTGATACTCTATTCCTTAGTCGCTTCTTGCTGGTCTTGGCCTTAAAGCCTTTGAATGCATTCAAGTCCGTTTTGGGTCAGAAAGAGCCCCCCACAAGGGTATCTACCCTTTGAGTGGTCTTCGAATGGCCTTCAGGATTTTTTGGGTAGGTCACTAAGTTCTTTGGCTCTTATTTAAGGCTTTTCAAAATCAATGGCTATTTTATGAACCTTGAAATTGACGTTCACACACCCGTCACTACATTTTGAATTTCCAATGACTAGTTCACTGTTCTTGACTTTGACATGTTCGGGCGTGTCACTCCTTGGACTTTCTTCAAATTTCTCTTGATTCAACCTTTTTTGCTACTTGCTTCCTTCAAATTTTTTGTTTTTCATCCTCCTGAAGGGAAGGTGACCCTTCGGCTTTGGGGAAGTGTCCTTTAATTTGGTAGCTGAGAGTCCCTTGTAAGGGAACCTACCCTTCAGGGTCCTTCGGCAGCCTTTTGTCTTCAGAGTCCTTCGAAGCTTTCCCGCAGACATTTTCCATGGATATTTTCCTGTAGACAAAAAGTCTGTAAGAATTGTTTTGGTTGCTTTGTCTTTGGCCTTCAGAAATTCTTTTGGGATTTCCTCTCGCAACTTCTCCAAATTTCTTTAGACTTTTTATCTGAAGGAATTCCTTCGGACAGAAGTCCAAAATAATTCATTTCTTGCCTTAGTCTTTTTATCAGGCTTTGCTTTGTTTTTTAGTCTTTTCTTTGTTCATTTTCCCCTTTTCTACCCTCTGTAAGGGTTGTTTGAGCTCCAAAATAGCTTTTCAGGTTTTTTCAACGGTTCACTTTGGCTTCTGAGTGTCCTCCGAAAGGGCTGTTTGCCTTAGTCAATTTTTGCTAGAAATTCCCTCCACAAGGGCACTTGTGTTTTTATCGCTTGGGGCATTCCTTTGAACTTGTCACTTAAACCGACCGATTGAACCAACTTTGGTTCAACGGTTCAATGGTTTATTCCCTTGTTTCTATTGACTGCTTGAACCAAGATCCTTTGAAACAAGCCTCTTTGAACTCATTGAAACTTGAACCTTGAACCCATTAAACCTTTGAACCAAAGTGGTTTAATGGTTCATCGGTTCAATGGGTTCATTATTTTTATTTGGCTAAGTCCTTTTGATCTTTTTGAACCAAATGCGTTGAACCATTTGGTCATTGAACCTTGAACACGTTGAACCTTTGAACCAACATGGTTCAATGGTTCAATGGTTCAAGGCTTCTTCTCTTTGATAAGTGTTTTGAAGCAATTGAACCTTGAAGTGGTTGAACTTTAAACCTTGATGAAGTGCTTTAACTCTTGCCGATGACATTAAACCTTTGAACCCGTTGAACTCGTTGAACTAGAATGGTTCAAGGTTCAATGGTTCAATGGTTCAAGGTTCAATAGTTCAATGGTTCAATGGTTCAATGGTTTGATCCTTGCTTAGATGCTTGCTGATGGACATTTTGATTAAACCAAGGTGCTGAACCAATCCCAAAAATGACTAAGTGTTGGAAATTGGTTCTTTTGATTGAACTCACCTGCAGAAGCCTTTGAACCTGTAGAAATGAACTTGCCTGTAGAGTCCATAGAAACCAAGTCCATAGTTTTCTCTAACCTTGAAAGAGTCTGTAGAAATGAACCTATAGAGTCCATAGTTTCAAGCCTGTAGAGTTCATAGATTTAAGCCTGCAGAGTCCATAGATTTTTGAGAAGCTTGAAAAATGAGGAATTTGAATGCTCTGAACAAATTTTGAAAAGGGAAGAGACAATTTTGGTCTGTAGGACCAAAATAGTTCAAATGTTTTACCAAAAATGAGTGATATTTTTGGGGACAACAAATTTTAAGCTTAAATATTGAAAATTTATAATGTTAAATTGTTTCCATAATACTTTGCATTTGATCATTGATTTTGTTTGAAACCTTCATTTATAGGCTAGTTTAATGATTTAGAATCATGAGCCTAGGTTTTATGGAGTGTTCTTGAGACATTAGAGGAGTTTACCACCTTTGTTGACAAAGACAAGGATGCTTGATCAAGGGAGAAGATGATTTTGATCCACATAGGTATGGTGAATACATTTGGGAAGGTAATATGATGTTGCTTTCTATCATTTTATTTCTTGTTATCCTTTGTAATTCTCATAGGAATAGATAGGCTTAGTTAGTTAGTTCTTTATGTATTTTTCATTATTTATGGACTAATGTTTGACGAAATTGATTGTAAACTCATTTTTTTTTATGATATACTTGCAATAGTAGGATCTGAAGATGATTACAATGAATATCAACCTCAAGAAAATCAAGATGAAGCCCTTCTTAGATTGATAGAATCATGTGATAGACTACCTTCTGACTTTCTTATAGAATAATTACATACCTTAGTTAGAGAAGGAGAAAAATGATGGAAAGATCAATATTTTGCATGAATAGACATACATTCTTCCTATAACAAAGGAAAATAAATACAAACAGAGTCAAAACCCACAAATCTAGATCTTCTAGCTAAGATCAAGATAATAAATCAATGATATGTAGATCAACTTGTCACAGACTTAATTGACTCCCTGGTTGCCACTTCAATTCACAATGATGCTTCGAAAGAAAAATAAATGTGGTTGAAAGTATACAACAAATATTAGATGGGGACATTACCATAGTGGATCAAGGTAATCTAAATGAATAATTAAAGTCACAAGAGACCTTACAAAGTGTTCTATTTGACATAAAACATACATTTTTCAATCATCAAGAGCCTCTTGTTAATTTACAAACTCAAAAACCCAAACATTTAGTTCAAATTGAGGAAATAACTAAAGATAATTTGGCTAGTTCTTTTCAACCAACCCAAAAATTGGTAAATAAACATAGAAATTTCTAAAATCAACAAAGTACAAAATAACCAAATTCAGGGAATGTTTTACAATCCAAGAATCAATGACCTATATTATCAACTCAAAGAGTAAATCAGAACCAAGTCATGGATCAAAAGGTATACACTCCCTATAGATCCACACAAAACTAGGGGCACATTCCACCCTAACAACAATAAAACTAGGGGCACATTCCACCCCAACAACAACAAAACCAGGGGCACATTCCACCCCAACAATGACAAAACTAGGGGCACATTCCACCCCAACAACGACAAAACTAGGGGCACATTCCACCCCAATAAAAATGAAATTAGGGACACATTCCACCATAAAAACATCTTATTCAATCCACAAATGCACCCAACATGCAAGAATGGAATATATGAAGGAAATTGTTCAAAGATTGAAGATGAATAATAGAGTCAAATAGTATAAATTTGATGAGATATGCCCATATCCATTTGATTTATCTATTCTCCAAAACCCCTTTACACCTCATTTTGAGGCACCCAAATTTGATAAGTATAAAGGAAAGGTAGATCCATGTGAACAAATACAATAATTCTTCATCTTATGTCAAGAGGTTGCTTATATTAGCGAGTATTTACTATGACTATTTCCACAAAGTTTAACAGGACAAACTCTTGATTAGCTACTTAAATTACCCAAGGGATCAGTTGTATATTGGAATGACTTATCAAAAAAGTTCATTAACCATTTCTCATATAACATAGAACATGAATTAACCATTGTCGACTTATGCAAATCCAAGTAGCATGATGGTGAAAGTTTTGCCACATATCTGCAAAGGTGGAGAGCATTGACAAGTTGCTTTCAACATAATTTTCCAAACAAATAGTTGGATGATATCTTTGCACAGAATTTACATCCTGAATTTATGCATAATCTATGGTTAGCTTGTGATAACTCATTCAAAGAAATTATTGACAAAGGAGTGAAGATTGAGAAGGCTCTTATTGCTAAGGGCCTTATTAAGATTTTTGCACAAGGTCAAACAACTAATCAAACTAAATCACTGGTTCAAATAGTTATACAAGATAAGCCTAAATGCTTTAGTAAAAATAAGAACATGGTTGGAAATGGGGTGACTAAAATAAGACATGTACAAATGGTACAGGCTATGCCTCCTCCAAATATACAATTAGCTCCCCTAAATCCACTACCTACTTTATAGAGACAACCTCCATAAAGGACATTTCATAATAATTTTAGAGTCTTTGGCAAGTTAGGAGAATTAGTTGAAATAGTGTTATAAAATCTCATTGCAGCTAATTTAATTGTATGGCCAATATCAAGGCCATTTCTTAAAGATCAACCAAAACCAGATTGGTAAAAAGAGAACAAATGGTGTAACTTTCATCGTGTTACTAGTCATGGTACATATCATCACATTCAATTACGACATATTATTGAGGACTTTATTGAAATTGGTGAACTAGAAATTAGGTTAACCCCTAATCAGGACACATATCAAGATATTGGAATCTACAAAGACCCCTTTCCTCAACATGATCCACCAACACCAAGAAATAATAAAAATGGTCACAATCAAGGACAGAGGCAAAATTAGAACCAACAACAAGGTTAGAATCATAATGAGCATAATCGAGATCATAATGCCCATACTAATAATGTGGCTTATAATAATGTACCTTACAATTATAATAATACTATGGGATGCATTTTTGTAACCCACATTACCACTTTTAATGTAAAACCACATGACCAATCTCATGTTCCTCACAACATAGGACCCATCATTATAGGGTCAACACCCTCTCTCCCTAGTAATACCATGTTAGGTTCACATCATCATGTTGCTACTCCATTTACATGAGTTACTAATCCTGAATAATAACACCTTTCTTCTAATTATAAAGGCTCCGCATTTACCCAAAATTGTAGAAATATAGTTAGTCACCTATGAGTCACCATCCAAGGCCCTTTGCCTTCCTATTCTAACTATAATAACTCCTTGCCACCTCTAGGTTGTGCATTCACAACTAGACACCCATGAGTTACCATCCAGGGCCCTTCACCCACTTCTTCGATAAAACCCATTGAGAACATTATGCCAATGGTTCCAAAGCTAAATATTATCCTAACAAAGACTATAATAGTTTAATACAAAATTCAAAGGCCTTATATTCTGATGGATTAATTAGATAAAACCCCTGCATAAATTTCCATATTAGAACTCTTGCAGACATTTAATGTCCATAGAACCATCATTAACAAAATTTTACAAGAGTTTATTGTGCCTAATGATATAAAACTTGATCTATTCTAGAAATTAGTTGGACACTTGTCTTCATTTTAACAAATCACATTTGATCAAAAAGACATGTCCATCCTTAGTCCAAACCACAATAAACCACTATACATTGAGATAATAATTATGGATCACAAGATCAAGCAGGTTTTTATAGATAATGGTTTAGGCCTGAACATCATATCTCTTAAATTGGTATGATTATTTGGCTACATGGATAAAGACATTCAACCAGAAACTATTACAATCAAGGCATATGACAACGTCAAGAGGGAGTCATCTAATACAATTTCATTGCCAATCATGGTTGGGTCTATTTCTCATCACACATTATTACATATTATGGATATTAATATTCCTCATAACATACTTCTTGGTCATCCTTAGATCTATGAAGTATAGGAAATTCTATCTACTCTTCACCAATGCCTTAAGTTTCCCCATGATGGGATCAAGGTTACTATTCCCACTGATCAGTAGCCATATCAATACTACAAACATCTTGAAGCAGAGTTTCATAAATATAACTATTGCCCATGTTCTAAATTCATTTCAAAGAAGAACAAAGCCATCATTTCTCATCCATCTCCATCTAATTATATAGATCCTAGTGATCTAGCCTCTACTTCAACTGAACCATTTCCTGTTGCTCTGGCTAAGTAGGTTATTATAAAAGATGTAGGCATTTCCATGTACCATCTGAAGGACATACTCTATTTTAAAAAAATACCAAAATCCCCTGAAACATTTGGTAAATCTAAAACTTACCAGACTCCTAAAAAACCTGATCAGATTTGGAAACTAAAGAAGAAAAAACCAAAACCTCATGTGGTTTTTGTACTTATGATTGCACCAAAGAAAGATTGAGAGGCTTTTATCGAGGGAGATTGGTTATGTTTTGAAGGCCTTGCTAATTATTTTCAGAATCCAAAGTATCCTATCCCTAACGAGATAATGGATCATCTTAACTATACAAGGAAAGACCTTGGCCCATAGGTGCAAGGAATTTTAGAACCCTTATTAGTTAAAGTTATCAATTGGAATTGCGGTCTTAGATTTAAACCACCAGAGGATGACCTCATGACATTTGATAGTGACTCTTCTAAAGTGACTAGTAATAAGACTCCTAACAATGACATCATCCCATTATAACCTTTTTGATGAGCTTACCGACTTAGATTTATTTTATTCAAATGCTATATTGACCATAATACCCATTGGAGCTTCCCATCTTAAAGCAGAAAACCATTTTAGTGGTGCATTCCTTCCTGAAGTAGTTCATTATATCTTTACCATTGGTGCTTCCCATCCTGAGGCAAACCCTCACTATAACCTATGCCTTTGCCATCCTGAAATCATAGATTGGGATAAAAAAATTAGTCATATGCCTTAATGAGTTCCAAAATGAAGAATTGATTGTATAATACATGTGCCTATGAGATGTAATCCCCATTGGTGATCATAAGCAGGGTTTTGATTTTTCATTAGACTCTTCTACCTAATTTGGAGAGTAGGCAAAATTTCTTGGTCATAATAAATATCAAATATTAATATCTTCAGGTGAAAACCTCTTTGAGACAATTGTCGATCAGGGAAAAAGTAAAGAAAAAGAAAAGCCTTGGAGTGAAAATTTGTTTTAGGCACTCCTAGGCAGGAAAGTTTTCTCATCCCCTCAAGACGTAGAAAGACTATCTAGCCCAAGTTCCATAGCTAGTACAAGTATCTCTTTAGAACAACATCAAATATTTAAGCATCTTACTCTTGAGTTTGTAGAGGTTTTTACGAATTTGGCCTGTACTTGAGAAGGTAGATTCTGATTTTTCATATTATTCAGATCTTTGAGAGGAAAAACAAGAAGATATAATAGAGGAAAATGATCATGACCATACATTACCTAAAAATATATAAGATAGATCCACACTCCTTATGGAGAGCACAATAGAAGTGAATTTGGGAACCTATGAGGATCCCAAAATTGTTTAACTTGGAGCTTCCCTTACTGAAACAGAACATGAACATATTTTATCCATTATTAAGGATTATATAGACATATTTGCATAGGAATACTGTGACATTCCAAGCTTGGACCTAAATTTAGTGGCACATCATCTTATTGATCACCTTGGTGCTAAATCAATCAAGCAAAAATTAAGAAAGATGCATCCACACATCACCCTTTTAGTTAAGGTTGAGTTAGAAAAGTTGTTAGGAGCCAATTTTATCAGACCATTGGACTACTTTGAATGGGTTTCTAACATAGTACTAGTGAGTAAAAAGACCCCATGCATATGTATTAATACTAATTTTCATGATATCAACAAATCATGCCCCAAAGATGATTTTCCTCTACCCAACATTGACATGATCATTGACTCAACTACTAGGTATGAGATGTTATCCTTAATGGATGGATTTTTCAGTTATAATAAGATCGAGATAGCCCCTAAAGATCAGTATAAGACCATGTTCACCACTCTATAGGGGACATTCTATTACCAAGTCATGCTATTGGTTTGAAGAATGTTGGAACCACATATTAGCGTGTAATGACTATCATTTTCCATGACATGATGCATGACATTGTTGAGGACTATGTTGATGATATACTAGAAAAATAAAGAATAAGAGATGGACACCCTGACATTCTATGAAGAATATTTGTGAGTCTTCATGCATATAAAGTCCACTTAAATCCTAAGAAATGTGTCTTTGGAGTCACATCAAAAAAATCACTAGGGCTCATTATATCACAATGAGGGATCAAATTTGACCCTAAAAAGGTCAAAACTATTATATAAATGCCTCCACCAAACAATCTTAAATAGTTGTGAGGTCTACAATGAAAAATCTAGTCTATACAGAGGTTCATTTATCAATTGGTAGATAAGTGCCACCCATTTACCCATATCTTAAAGAAAGGGGTAAAATTTCAATGGGATGAAGATTGTCAGATAGAATTTACAAATCTTAAAACATACTTGGCCAATCCACTAGTCTTACGACCTTCAACACAAGGAAAGCCATTGCTTCTTTATATATTAGCCACATAACATATACTGGGGCCAATTTTAGCTCAACATGATGATCATGGTAAGGAACACACTATTTGTTATTTAAGTCATATATCGGTAGCCTATGAACATAATTATATGCCTATTGAGAAGACATGTTTAGCTATGGTGTTCACCACTCAGAAATTATGACATTATATACTAAATAAATAAAAATTTATTATCACCAAGGTAGTCCTCTTATCTAAATAATATCTTCAAGGATGCATGGCTAAATGGACTATGTTCCTCAATGAGTTTGATATTGAGTACCAAAATCAAAAGGCAATCAAAGGACAAGTTCTTGCTGACCAACTTATAGAAAGTCCTATTATGACCACTCAACCTCTCAACTTTGACCTTCTAGATGATTTTATTATGATGATAGAACAAACATCACAAGAACCTAAATAATGGATGCTTTATTTTGATGGATCCTTCACATCTTGAAGGTTTAGAGCTAGCATATTATTGATCATGCCATAGGGTATCTGATCCCCCAAGCATTCCATATACAATTTCATTGTACAAAAAATATGGTTGAATATGAGGCATTGGTGTAGGGATATGTATTTCTATACAATGGGATATTCAAAGCTTAAAGGTCTATGGAGATTTATATCTAATTATACATTAGACAACTGACCAATATCAAACAAGGGATGATAATCTTGTTCCTTATAATAAAATTATCGATAACCTCAAACCACATTTTAAATCTCTATAATTTGAGCGAGTTCCATGAGTCAACAATTGGTTCCATAGTTCAAATGCATGATAGTGCTAAAGTGTATCAGTTATTGATTTAAAATCTTCTTTATCTAGCACATATTCTATCAAATTTAGAGAGGATATGCACTATTTTTGATCCTAATCCCTCACCTAAACTACCATGGTACCAAGATTTTTATAACTATTTCCACAGTCATGTATTTCCTGCCAACCTTTTCAACAACCAAAAAAAACTATTCCTTCATCACTTAGCATGTTATATCCTCCTTGGAAACACACTTTATCATAAAGGTAATGATGGAATTCTTCTTCATTGTTTATCTTTGTGAGAATCCAAGCTAACACTACAGGAGGTTCATGAAGGAATATCAGGGCCCATACCAATGGTGTAGTCCTAGCAAAGAAACTCCTTAGAATAGGATATTATTGGCCCAAAATGGAGATAGATGCTTGTAATTATGTAAATAAGTGTGTTCTTTGTCAAAAATATGGAAAATTGACACATGCACCTTCCTTAACATTGTAGCTGATAACAACACCATGGCCATTCTCAACATGGGGTCTCGATATCATTAGGAAAATTAACTTGAGATCTTTAGAAGGCCATAAACACATTTTGACTACAACTAAGTACTTTACCAAGTGGATTGAGGCCATTCCTCTCACTTATGTTATCAATAAAGAAATATCCAAATTCATTCATTACCATATCATCTATCGATATGGCATTCCAACCTGTATTATATCCGATAATGGTGGATCCTTTGTGAACCAAGATGTGAAATTTCTTTGTGAAAAATTCAAGATCAAGCACAATAAATCCACTCCATATAACCCAAAAGGACATGGACAAGCTGAGGCATCAAATAAAACCATTCTAGCCATCTTAAAGAAGATTGTCAATTATGCTGGCCATAATTGGCACTTACAACTCTTTCCTACCCTTTGGGCTTATCAAAGCAATCATCACACCCCAATTGGAGCTACTCCATACTCCTTTAGTTTTGGAACTAAAGCTATCATCCTAGTTGAGATTGAGATCCCATCATTAAGAATATCACTGGAGCACATTGAAGATAATGAAGACTATAGGGCCTCATGAATGCATGAACTAGAGCTTCTTTATGGTAAGCATTTAGCTTCCTTAGAAAACTTGTAGGCTTATCCAAATAGATTGTGGAGAAGCTAAAAAAAACACATTCTGCCTTACGAATTTGATATTGGTGACTTAGTTTTAAAAGAGAACTAGAAGAATATGAATGTTAAACCCAAAAAGAAAGGTAAGTTTTAACCTAATTGGTTAAGACCATATATTGTCACAACAAACTATGGATCAAGAACATATCAATTGCCTAAACCTGATGGTGAAGAACTTTTAGAGCCCATGAACATCATATAACTTAAGAGGTTATACACATGAATATATTTGAACCATTGTCTACAAGACCCTTGACTTGGGGGCAAGTTGTGCTATCATAATTTTATCCCACCCTTTTATCCTACCTTGAATGCATTTTATACTACCCTAGGCCCCTTTTCATGATTATGAGTAGTAAAAGCTCTGAATACTTGGCACTCTGAACACTTTATTCATCCCATGCTATATTGCTCTCTTCAAGAAGCATATTATTTGTTATGTCTAAGGCATTTTATAAGCTTGAACACTTTTTATTTCTTGACCAATTATGATCTCGATTATATCTCATGAACATTATGAACATTCTCAGTATCAGTTCTACAAAGCAGTTTAGCCAGGACAGTATTGTGTAGCTTCAAACAAGTGAACAAAAACATCTTCTTAGTTCTAGATCATTATTACACTGTTATAGATAGGTGAATGTTGATACTTATTTTTTTACTTCATATTGTACATTATTCTATATCACATTTTTTGCTCTTTATTGTTTTATCAAAGATTCCTCACTCTCACTGATTTACAAGTATGGGTCATTGTAGCTAGCTTAGCTATCTTATTGGAACCTCTACTCTCAAAATGTGTATCTCCTCAACTAGATGGTCCCACCTTGTGCATATTTTATCCCAAAAACACCAAAAACATTAGAAATACTTTGAAAATACCAAAAACATTAGAACATGATCCACAAAAGAACAAAAAAATTATCTCATTCTTATATACATTTGTACATTCCCATTACACCATGCTACACTCTTGCCATTTTTAAAGCATAGAAACACCATTTTATTTCATCTTGTCCTATGCACTTGCCATTTTGCAAGATCATTCTTTCTCATCTCATTAACTTCTTGTATTCTAGACCATTCTCATTTGTCTGTCGCATTTTCCATTTTTTCTCTAAATCATCTTAGTTTTATCATCATTTTTCTTCTATCTCATTTCTTGTGAGAACTACATTTGGCCTGAAGTTCATGTTAGAACATGCATCCATGGAACTATGTAGGTTGTGTTCACTTATCTTATACATCTAGAGTCAGCTCAACCAACCCCTTCCTTTTCTTCTCTTCCCCCATTTATTATATCATTGTTCCTCTTTAATTAGGGAATAATTATCATGTAATTGTTCTTTATTATGATATGTTTGAAATTAATGCCTCTACCGCACATGCATGAACATTTGTCTTTAAACCGCACTAACTTGGTTTTTGTTTGTGTGTGTTTATTTAAGTTATCTTAGTGTTTTTTTATGTTTTCTTGGCATTTTGTTATGCTTTAAAACCTCTCCTTTTATTTCTTCTCCTTTTCTCTTTTTATTATTTCTTGCCTCATCTTGGTCTTGTGTTTCCTTGTTTGTTTTTTGATTATCTCTTTTGTGTTTTAGAACATCTTGATGATTCACATGGATCTTCATTGTTTATATATTCATCCTATGTTATTACATTGTTCTTGGACCATTTTGTTTATTTTATTATTAATGGTATCTAGTTTTTTTATTTAATTTTGATTTTTTCTTTTGTGTTAGAGAATGCCTTGATGGTCCACATGGATCTTGATTATTCATATCTTGGTCTTATGTCATTAAGATGTTTTTGAATTTTGTTTTTAAACATTTTTGTTCCTACTTAAGTCGTGATTGATCATATCTTGATTTCAACTTAGGTTCATTTATGTTTATCTTTTTCTTTGTCTTTATTTTTTTGTTTAAATGTAAATCACTGTAACTCTGGTTTTGGTCATTATTTCACCATTATCCTTAGTTATAGATATTCACATTTGAACTGGCTCAATGAAATTGAAATCTTATGTCATTATAAGTTATTCATACTTATGATGCCTAATTTATTTTTCTATAGCAAGCACTTTGTGCTCAGGTCTCAACATCTTAATGTCAACATCAGCTCCGATGAATGATTCTCAAGAACACTTTACAAAACCTAAGCTCATGATATAGAGTTAGGCTTCTAGGTAACATGCATTTTAGGCTTCTTTGTCTATGCTTAAATGTGAATATATTTGCTTAAATTATAAGTTTAATAAATTCTTGGTCTATTTTCATCATTTCTCATTCCATTCTTTCCCAAAATTTGGTGAACTACATTGGCCTGAAGTTCATGCTAGAACACGAGTCCATGGAAATATGTAGGTAGTGCTTAATTTATATTAAAGTTAGCTCGGCTATCTCCATTCTTATTTTTATCTCTCTCATCACTTTGTGCATACTCATATGCTTGGTTTTATATGGATTTCTAAGCCATTACACCATTGAATGTATGTTTGTGCTCGCTCACTTTAACCTATCTTTTGAGTTACATCCTTGAGCTGTTTTGCTTGCTAATTGCCCATGCTAGGGCACAACATTTGAACCACATCTGAATAAAATTAGCTCTATAGGGGAAAATCATTATTTATTATTTATACGTGATCAATATTCACCCCATTGGGGCAAAACTATTTTATCACAATCAAATTTGCTCTAGTAGAGTAATTATTATATTCTCTTTGGAGACCCCATTATAGTGGTGCTTCCCTTCCTAAAGTAGAACATTCTCTTTTTTCCTCTAATTCGAAGATCTCCACATTAAAGCCAATGATGGTAATATTTTAGTGTGTAACTTGTCTCGAGATTGATCAATGCCATAAGCACGTAGCTTGTACTCTCAAATTGGGTACATTTACAATGTGTCCCTTACATTTATGGATTATATCTTTCCCATTCCTCCCATATTTAGGGCTTATTATACCTCTCATTATATTTTGATCATTTATGGTAATCACATGTGCAAGCATTAGCTCATCTGGATGTGATCTATTCCATGGGTTAATCTCTCACTTTCTCTCTCTTTTTGAGAGTCCATCCTTTTCTTCCATCCTAGTATGTCCTCTTGAGGGGGAATCATGGGTCTGTTCCAATTTCTTATTGATAACTCTTTTCTTTGAAAATATGTTTCTTCATCTGAATGTCTCACTATGCCTTCTCAAATAGGGGTAAAATGTAGTCATCCAATTCCTAACACCATTTGTGTTGAAATTATCAATCTTACTTGAATTGCACTCAAATACACATTTTAGGTCAAAATCCATAAAATGCCCTAAATGGTTTGAACTTGTCACTTACAAGTGCCAGTTTAGGTCAAAGCATCCCTAAATATGGCAATGTATTTTATAGTCCAACTAAATTTGATCCAATCATTTTGAGTCAAAATGACAATTTCACTATTTAGTGCTCTGGATCACTCTTTTCTTCTAATTCATTGGTACACATCACATACCTTTGTTATTTGGTGTTGGTAACATCCTAAATGGGAATATAGTTCCAATGCATCTAACATCACCTTCTAGTTCCTCTCCAGTCAAATTATAACCCAATAATATGAATTTTTCACCATATTGATTAATTAAGGGCCAATTTTCAAATAATTGCACAAATGTTTATTAACCTTGTTTAAGACTAATTAATCCAAATCAAGAGCTTAAGTGGATTTTCCATGAGAGTTGTTGAATATTTATTTTTGAAAATTGATTCCTATTAATTGCATCATTAGGTGACATCATTTCTTAGGAAGACTTCCCTAGGCCATAAATGTCACAAATATCAAGATTATGGGTCACCCATGCCTATTTAATGCCTCCCATGCCTTTTTAATTCCCCTTCTTCCAAGGTCATAATGAAGATACTTATGGATTTAATTCTAATTATTTGGATTATCCATGGCCACACATCTCAATCTCTAGATGGATGGTCATGGTTGATCTTAACCAATCTCAAAAATCTATAAATAGAGAGGCCATAGACATGAATTTTAAGCTTGAATATTACAAAGTTATAATGTTAAATTATTTCCACAATCCTTTGCATTTGATCATTGATTTTGTTTTCAAACTTCATTAATAGGCTAGTTTAATGATTTAGAATCATGAGCCTAGGTTTTATGGAGTGTTCTTGGGACATTGGAGGAGTTTTACACCTTTATTGACAAAGACAAGGATGCTTGACCAAGGGATAAAATGATTCTAAGCCACATAGGTATGGTGAATCCATTTGGGAAGGTAATATGATGTTTGTCAGGAATATAGAACAACAAACATGCTCTGACTCCACTGTTAGGATCTAGGAAGCACAATTGATTACCATGTAGAAGCAACTTAACATGCAGAATTAAACCAAAAGTAACAACTATAATTCATAAATAACACAGAATATGAGAGACAATACCCAATTGTATTAATACTCTTCCAGAAGGAAATACAACAAAGAAGATGCCATAGTCTTCTTCCTTACACACCTCTAGGGCTCCCACACCTCTAGGGCATAAACAGTAAATCTCTTCAAGAGCTCACTCTCTCTCTTACGGTCCCAACACACAACTCAAACACAGAGTTGGTGTTCACCTCCAACCAGTCAGTATCACTACTGCCAGTACACAAGTGTTCCATGCACTCCACAATTGAGTACACACTGTACTCTAAGTACTCCACGTACTCCAAGTAGATCTCACCTGATCTTGCTCTTTGATATGTGGTTGTCACCTTTGATCTTGCTACCCCGCAGACCTCCTTTAACCTCGCATACACACACCTACAAATCAATGATCTTACTTACACATGTAGATCTCCTAACCTAGCCTTGCACACCTACTGACCAAGATCATACACACATGAAGAACCCTTTGATTCTCCAAACCAATACCCCTGTAGATCTCTACTAGACCTTACAACAACCTACAGATCTCCTTGATCATACACACTTGGCACTGTGGCACTAGGAGGAACACACCTTGCTCTCTTCCCTCTGAAGGAGCTAACCTTGCTCTTACTCAACTAGCACAAATTACAATACAACTCATGAGTCTATTATATAGATCTCATGCAAACAATAATTAGACATCTAATTACAATAATTAGATCCATAGCTCCAAGACTAAAATTAGCCTTTTACATGCAAACAACTGGTTTGTTAACAAACTATCCATAACAATCATAGTTCCAAACCACATAGGCGACCAACGTTAGTCCCTGTTTGCCTAGAGATGATCGACGTCGGTCGATCATGACTGATGTCAGCTGCCCTGCTATCTTCCCCTGACTGGCATCAGTTGGCCTGATCGACATCGGCAGTTGTGACACTCAGACCTCCTCCATGTTTGCATCCAGGTGAACATTTTAGCTCCACAACCTAACAATCTCCCACTTGGAGATAAACAACTACACCTGTACCTATCCTTGTACACTGTCTAATTTGTTTCCTAGCTTGTATCCCTCTTCAAGCTCAATCTTGAAGACCAACCACCACACAACCTATGGTGCAACACCTATCATCCAAGTAACCTACCAAATCTAAAGTACTTGACCTTACATAGCATGAATCCCTACTGTTGGTCCCTCTCAAATACCTGAGAACCCACTGAACCACTTTCTAGTGCTTCCTTCTCAGATTGACTACAAACTTTTTGACAGCACCCACTGCTTGGGCAAACTCAAGGAGTACACATGTACTCAACCTCATCATGTGATTGGGGACCCTATTCTATGAACTGTCCATCCATAGGTGCACTTGCCATTCTGCATCTTGCACTACCTTCACACAATCATCCTGTGACAACATCAACTTGTGATCTTCCCTATCTCTAGGATTACTCATGCCAAAGAATTTCACTGCTCCCAAATCCTTCATGGCAAACCATTGAAATAACCTTACCTTTAGCTCAGCAAAACCCTATATGTTTGAACCTACAATAAGCTCATCCTCCACATACCATAATAAGATAATGTCACAACCATCATCCACTTGGTAAGACAAACACAATGGTTACACTGACATTGACTAAAGCCCTACTTTGTCATCCACCTATCAAAACTGTACCACTGTCCTGCAGCTTCCTCAAGACCATATGACCTGGCCTTCTATCTCACATGTCTATTCTCTCTATTCTTTAACCAAGGAATCCATTCATCTCTCAATGCTTTTATCCTAGCTGACAACTCTACCAAATCTCCTATTTGGTTCTTCTCCAAAGAAATCATGCCATGCTCCCACTATTTCCTGGATCCTTCTTGCTCTGTAGTGAGCAACAAGTATAAAGAAGAGGAATAATGAATCTAAGGCTTACTTACCCTTTTAGTACTCCACATGGGTGTTTGAGACTCTTTGATAGCTTGCTATCCACCCAAAATCTATTCCAGTGACCGACCTTGGCCACCACACAGTCTGCATCTAACCAACGTCGGTTCCATGTGACTGTCTAGGTCACTGACACCGGTTATCCTATCGACGTCAGTCTCCACCTTCCCAACACCACCAACTTTGCCTATCTACACATGATCAACATTGGTGCCTATCTATTCAATGCCATTTTTCCTTGACCGATATCGGTACTTGTGTTCTCTTATGAGTGATGACGTTTTACCCGTGAGCTTTCTTTGAATCATACCCATGTCCAAACTACCCTGCTCAAAAGTATCTAGCCCCATCCATTGATCTCTGTCTATCATCTCCTCTAAGAACACCAAGGCTTTCCAGTTCTTAAGTTTTTCAAAGACATCTGACTTCCTCTTAGGAACATGCATCTCCTTCTTGCTCATGTGACCAAGCCTATAAAGCCACGTCCTTGTAATAGAAGAAGAATTAGTAATACAAGCAGGTAGATAAAGAGTACCTACTTTCTTACCACATGCTAATTCAAGTGCATCTACTATGAGAGTTCCTGTGCATCTCTCATCACCTAACTTTCCTAAAGCAATTAGCCTCATCTTCAAGACTGGGACTTGTATGACCTCTTTCAACACCCATGTGTTGGTCGCCTGCAATTTCAGCCGCACTTCCCCTTTGCCAATACTTTGACAAGGCTCACCAACCCCTTTATATGGGGCTGCATGGAAAGAGGCAACATAATATATAGACTAAGATTCTAATTTATCCAAGGAACATCCTAGAGCATCCTGTGCAACAACGCTTGCAACATCTGCTTCTTCAGTTCCTTCATGCTAATCTTCTACCAACCAACAATATTTCTTTACCTGCTCTTTCTTTCCATAACACTGTAATTGACCATTCATGCTTTTCAATTCCTCCATTCTTAGTGTACTTTCTTCTACCATTGCTATACTCCCACTCAATTAGAAACCCTTGAGAGTGACCTATAATCAAACACAAACCTGCTCCCTGCAACCTTAGCTCTGATACCACTCTGTCAGGAATCTAGAACAACAAACATGCTCTGAATCCACTGTTAGGATCTAGGAAGCACAATTGATTACCATGTACAAGTAACTTAACATGTAGAATTAAATCAGAAGTAACAAGAAATAACTCAGAATATGAGAGATAATACCCAATTGTATTAATACTCTTTTAGAAGGAAATACAACAAAGAAGATGCCACAACCTTCTTCCTTACACACCTCTAGGGATCCCACACCTCTAGGGCATAAACAATAAATCTCTTCAAGAGCTCACTCTCTCTCTTACAATCCCAACACACAACTCAAACACATAGTTGGTGTTCACCTCTAACCAATCAGTATCACTACTGCCAGTACCACCAGTTAGTATCACTACTGCCAGTACTCAAGTGCTCCACACACTCCAAAATTGAGTACACACCATACTCCAAGTACTCCATGTACTCTAAGTAGATCTCACCTGATCTTGCTCCTTGATATGTTGCTGTCACCTTTAATCTTGCTACCCCACAGACCTCCTTTGACCTCACACACACACACACATGCAAATTAATGATCTTACTTACACAAGTAGATCTCCTAACCTAGCCTTGCACACCTACTGACCAAGATCATACACACATGAAAAACCCTTTTGATTCTCCAAACCAGCACCCCTATGGATCTCTACCAGACCTTGCAACAACCTGCAAATCTCCCTGATCATACACACTTGGCACTGTGGCACTAGGAGGAACACACCTTGCTCTCTTCCCTCTAAAGGAGCTAACCTTGCTCTTACTCAACTAGCACAAATTACAATACAGCCCATGAGTCTATTATATAGATCTCATGCAAATAATAATTAGACATCTAATTATAATAATTAGATCTATAGCTCCAAGACTAAAATTAGCCTTTTACATGCAAATAACTAGTTCATTAACAAACTATCTATAACACTCACAGTTTTGAACTACACAGGCGACCAATGTCGGTCCTTTTCTACCTAGAGATGACCGATGTCAGCCGATCTTGATCGATGTTGACTGCCCTGCTATCTTCCCCTGATCGGCGTTGGTTGGCCTGACTGACGTCAATAGTTGTGACACTCAGACCTCCTCCATGTTTGCATTCGGGTGAAGCTTTTAGCTCCACAACCTAACAATGTTGCTTTCTTTCATTTTATTTCTTACTATCTTTTGTAATTCCCATAGGAATAGATAGGCTTAGTTAGTTATTTATGCATTTTTAATTATTTATGGACTAATGTTTGACTAACTTGCTTTGTAATCCTCTCTACACTAGTCAAATATATTCTATACTATTTGCATACAGTGTCACCTAAACTAACTCTATACTATTATCAATCAAAGAATTAACATCTGTTTACTAGTAATTAATTCACCTTTCTTTTTCAATTATTTTCATGCTTATGGTAACTCACATAGTTTAAATAGGTGGTTTTTAAATTATGAATTTATTTACATTATTTTAATATTTTTCACACACTACCAAATTACTTTAGATTCAAAAAACATTCAACATTTGTATTACGAAGGCCTACCTACTTGGATTTCGGGGAAGCCAACTTGGTTTTTTGGCCAAGTATAAATATGTGGTTGATGGTATATATTGGAAAATCACCCAAAACACCTATCACTATGAGATTATGAAGTGAGGGGGTAGGCCCTAATACCAAGCTAGTACCATCACCAATATATATCCCTTTCAACCCAAATGTCCTGAAACCATCCTTAGATTGCTTTCTAGTTCCCTATTTTAGCCAACTTTCATATCACACTAAAATTAAAATTTATTGAAATTTAATAACATTTAGGATGACCAAATAGTTAGCATTTACTTTTTAGTTTTTGATGGCTCTTTTATTATTGTGTGTTGTATTATAAAACTTGCATTGGTCAGTGTTGGTGCAAAGTTTGTGTTGTGTGTCCCAATTAGATCAGTCACATTGATCCAATTATTTGTGTGCTTGATTTCATTATTGGTTCAAATTATATTATAAAAAATTATCCTATTTTAGAATACTTTTGTCTATGTTGATACAATCTCTTACAGACTGAAAAACCTTCCTACCTATAATACATAATCGATCTACATGACTGTGTATTATTATCTCCCTATTTAGTGCTCTATTCAGTAGTACACAGTTGACTTGCATGAATATTTATCCTTGTCAGCCTATTTATCCTTCTTAACTATAATACACAGTTGACCTACATGACTATGTATCCTTATCTCTCTATTTTCTTCCTTGGGTTATAAAACACAGCCAACTAATTCAATTATGTATCTTATTTTCTAATTTTATCTTTGAATCATTACTTTTATCCCCCTTCTTTCATCATGAACTTCCTATTTAAGGAAAACACAAAGTTTAAATCAATATATATGATGATCTTTACCAATCCTAATAGGTTTCCTTATTAATCACTTATGGCTTCCACTTTAGATGAAAGCAATGTGCATGTGCCACTCATACTACATATTATAGGACTTCTCCTCATTCATCTTCAGTTTTTAACCCTCTTTTCTCCTTAGAATTTCCACCATAATCAGAGTATACTCATGGAATGCTTTTCTTCATTAATGAGTTTTTTCAACACAAGGGAAAATACCTTTTCACTATTTACAATCTTATGATAAGTGGTCAAATAGAAAAACCCCATTAACCTTATCCCACATTCTCTCATGGATTTTAGGGTGATACCTTCTTTGCTTCTCAACCTCTCCCTTATATTTTGACTCCTCATACTATGACCTCTTCTTCTTTGGTTTCTTCCACCTCCATGCCAAGTATATCTACTAACATGGAAGGTTCAACATCTAGTGGGACTTTTCCAAGACCCTTCCTAATCACTCCATTATTACACCATTTGATACTAATGGTAATCATGCCACTCGCACTTATATTTATTATAATCCTTATAATAGTGCATCTTTTGATACACATGTTAATCATGATACTAGTTCCTCCTTTTGTGCCAATGCCTCTCAAGCCACTAGTGTTATGTATGTCACTACTCACGATGGAACCCAAACCACTAATACCAATTCTAATGCCTTACATGCTATGCATACTAGTCAAAATAACAATCAAACCCATTAAATCTTTTTAGAAACTCTTAATCAAATGAACTATTTTGAAGCTAATAATGATAACCAAATGATGCAAATGTAGAATCACCATATTTATTTTCATAATCAAGCTCAATAGGTTCCATCGGGAATGCATAGTCAAAATGCCCCCAAACCCCCCTTAGGGATTCCAATGGTAACCTCATTCCCCAACCACCCCTTATTAAAAAATGATTAAACATATTCAAAATGAACCTCTTACACCTCAAATTTCCAATATAAATATTGGAGGTATCACATGTACCATTAAATATAATGGGTCAACTAATCCTACCTTACATTGAAAAATAATTGGTACTCTCTAGAAAGGTTGGGCCAAGTTAAAAACTTTTACTTCTACCAAGATATTAACAAAAACCCTCTCTAGAGATGCTTTATATTGGTATAATTAATTCAAGTCCCTTTCTATCACTAGCTTGGAAAATCTAGTTAACTCTCCAATACAAGATTTTCAAACTAGTGACCTCTCTAAGAATACCTTGGCTCATTTTATCAATTGTAAGAAACTTGAAACTAAAATCAAAACCACACAAGCTTTCATCAAATAGTGGAAGACCTTGTATAATAAGTATAAGAATAACATGGTGGATTATAATCTCTTTCATATATTCACTAATTCTCTTTATCCCAAGTTACAATATTAGGCTAGGACTCTCTCTCCATAAAATTTAGAAGAGGCCATTGACCAAGCCAATCACCAAGATTTTCTCATGCATTAATTTGAGCCATCCCAACCTCTCGTGAACACTCACATGCTCATAAAAAATAAAAAATGTCATAATACCAATGATTATGTCACTAAATCTTATGATACCATTCATAATATTCAAGACATTGCTCCCAACCCTGATACGGAACAAGCTTCCCCTTTAAATAACACCCCTAATCCTCAATTTTTTTAAATAAATAACATAAATGTTCATAAGCCATTATCCTTAGTAAAAATCCAAAAGTGTCTACCAAGGTCTCTTCCATGAGAGCTTGAACACACTTACCCTATGAAATTATGGTATGATCCAAATAAATTTTGTTGGTTTCATGCTAGTTTGGGTCACTCTCATGAGACTTTTAGGTAATTACATAAATTATCTATGGATTTCATCCTTGGTCCAAATTTTGATCATGATTCACTCATTCATAAATTCCAGAAAGCCTATGATATCTCCTTCAAATCTCATAAAACATAAAATAAAAATCAAGATTTAAACTAGGATAATGCCCATCTTTCCATCTATAAAGACCCTCTTCCTAATCATCAAGACAATAATGATAAGGATACTCCTTCCACCAACAATATTGAAAATCTTATAGACCAAAATTAGGAAGAGAATTTGATAAATATGAATAATATGATAAGGTTAGTTTCTTTCATTCATTATCATCCTACACACTCCAAACATCCCTAACATTTAATGTAATGCAATATTCTTCCCCATATCACCTAACAAAGTTAGGTTAAGAGGACCTTATCTCTTTTAAAGAACCAATTATAACACCTTTATTGGATAACACCTATCATACTATTAATACAATTCCCCCAACGTCTCTACCCATAAATGACATTCTTAAACCTTATAATACCACTTATTCAAATCAATCAAAAGATAAACCTAAATCAACTACCCCATCTTCTTAAGATAATCAATCAATTTGTCCCAAAACTAAACCAACCACATCTTATAAAAACAAGTTAGAATTTACTTCTATTCCTTCCCAAAATATCCTCCAACATTATGCACCTCTCTAGCATTCCACCCATGGGTTATGATGAATGGGACCCTATCACAGAACTTACTAATATCCCATCTAAAATACCCTTTCATGAACTCATGTGAACCTCTCTACATCATCACAACTGCCTAATGAAATTATTATTCAAAATAAACATCCCTCATCCTCCCCTCATAAGATATGAAAATACCTTATCTAGGTTAGAAGATAATATCTTAAAATAATGCGAAGAGATGTCTAAACATGTTGATGAAATAATGGACACTTCTCTTTCTCTCAAATTCCCTATTGCTTCCATGATCCTAGATGAGATAATACTTTGTGTGGATGATCTTATACTCTTTATAAGCATTCTAATTAGTGATATCCAAGTCAAACATGACTTGATTGATGAGGGTTAGGGTACTTGTGTTGCCTCCCTTGACTTCATTAAAATTGTTCAATATTCCAAGTGCAATCTTAATTCTACACATAACATGTGTCAAGGTTTTGATCAAAGGTAAATTCCTCCTTTAGGTTTCATGTGGCTTCTTATTACCATCCTACCTATCACTATTTGAGTAAAGGTTAAAATATTTAACTTTCTCTTTTCCTATAATATCTTATTTGGTAGGCCTTAGAATCATCACATGAGGGCTGTCACCTCTTCTACCTACTAATGTGTCAAGTTTCCTCATAAGAGTGCTATATATAGAATTCAAGGTGATACCAAACCTTGTAATTTTTAAAAATTCAAATAACAAGGTGTATTCAAAATTAAAACCCTTAAACCTTTATTAGGTGTATTATGATAATCTCAACATTTCAATTTTACCATTAACTCTACTCAATGTTATCATGGTCACCCTAAACTCACCAGGAACATACCAAAGAACCTCTAAGACTCTGATGAGGATGAGCTAGTTGATATAAAACTCAAGATAAAATTTTTAGATATCTCTCATCTCATTTCCTAGCTTTCACCATCCTTGAAGTTGCATTCCCACTAGCCACCTATCGATGATATACCCAGGGTCTTAACCAGGACTCAACATTATATTCATCATGTAAATTTAGATGAAAACATCATCCCTACCTACACCATCAACCTTCATAGACATAATTATGATGATGGTTATACTTTAGATGATCCATTTCTAGGAGGTCTTATTCAGGATAGAGATGCTAAGATCCTTCATTATCATTCTTCTTTATTTTAGTCTTTCCATTCCTCTTATCATATTTTATTTTAAATAGTTCCTAATTCTAGTATTATTATAGTTTTTCATAGCATAGAGATGGAGAATTCACATGGGATACCTCCATTCTACACAAATCCTCTTAGGAGCATGCTTATAGATCACATTATGACCAGTCCCTATTATTTCACTATATACTAGGATTCCTATAGCTTGCTTCCCTTAAAGATGATTGATACTACCATTAATACCTCTAAAAATCCTACTCCTCCCTTAGTTGAGCCTAGTTTAGATCCTACTCCTAGTCTGCCTTTATCTAAGCCTCATCTTGAATCTAATTTTGATTCCTCTTTAGCTGAGCCTAAGCTAGTCTCTCCATTAGTCCTGCCTCCCCTCAATAATGGCCTTCTTAATTTACCATATCTTGATCCTTTTCTATCCCAATGGGATGATCAACCTTACTATGATATTCATAGAGTTTATATTTATTAGACTAGAGAGTTCTAGTTATACAAACCTTCCCCAGCTCCTACTTCTACTCCTATTTGTAGACCTACAAAGTTTACTAATAAGTGTATTTGTTACTTCCACAACATAGATAACCATTCATCCACCTATTATCAAAATATTTAACAATATAGAAACACCTTGTTCCCTACCCTTAATCAACCCAAAGATAAGGATATACCTCTTCTTAAGTTTTTACTAGAGTATATTCCTAAATATGGAGAGGTATATTATATTTCACACTAATGTAGTAATCATCACAATGATCATTTCCACATCCTTCTTTAACATCTTCATGATCACCTCATGATCATTATTACACCCATTATTACCCCTCCCATAGGTCATCTACATAAGAAGGCTCTTCCTTCTTAACCTGTGTCTCCCACTCTACTTATGGTTCCTTCTTCACCTATGGCTATTGTGCCACCTGCATATTCTCCCCCACCCATGGCCCCTTATCCACTAGTGGTACAACTCCATATCCTATAGCTACCATTCTCATTCTATCATCTCTTCCCTTTCTTGAGTATTCTATGCACGAGGGCCCTCATGAGCATGATCCTTAAGCTATACCTACATTTTTTGTAGAGGATATTAGATGAGAGGTCTTTTCATAGCTTTCCCTGAGGATCAATGAGAATATCACTATAGTTAGATTCTAGCTTCATAGATACATATCAAATGTTATAGATAATATTTATAGATAGATTTATTAGTATTTATGAACACACCATGGCGTTCCTTCACTTTCATCTTCATTATGATTATTAAATTAGATTTTCGATCCACTTTTATTTATATCTTATATCATTTGACTCTATGTCAAATTTTACTTCACTTATCTATCTTACATGGATCTTTATATATCTCATTATGTGTTGTATATGGTTTCATTTCTTTCATTTTCATTGTTATGGATTTTTTTTACATGCTCATGTTCAAGAGTTCATTTCTTTTTCATGGATGTCTTTGACTTTTCTCATGAATGTTTTCTCCCTTATCTCATACAACATGAATAATTATTGTGACTTGGTTATACAAACCTTACTCCCCTTAGTAATCCCTCTTTACCATGTGATCATTTAACAAACAAGTCATCTCATTATAATTATCTATCTTACTGATCCACTTTAAATATCCCTTTATTACCTTATATCCTTTTTAAAACTAAGCATACACATGGTTGAAACTTGATATAACATACTGATTCATAGGCAAGCCTAAGTGTTTTAGTCAGTCATGTCTTTGGATACTTAGCTTCCTTTATCCAAAGTCTAAAACTCATTCATGTGTATCACTTATATCCCTCATTTGGTTATTCCAAATCTGTATAAAGGAGGAATATTAAAAGCCATTAAAATTTAAAATCCAAATCATTAAATAAAAGATAATTATATAAAAGGGAACATTTAAAATTTAAAAAGTCAAATCACACTAAAAAGCATGATTTAAAGCACATACCCTTATTTCTAATTGAAGATCAAAATCCATAATTAGACTTGTTGGCCATTTTTGGCCCACATATTAAGATTTTTCCTAGATAGAGAAGTTGAGTAGAGTTATTGATCCATAAATGATCAAAATATGGCAAGAGAAAGCTTTAAAGAGCCAGACCATCACATGACATCTTGTAAGAATGAAAAGGTTGATCTGGTTACACATTTGATAAGCTCACTTGGGAGGTTGACTAGAGCCAAAGGAATGCATGGACATGATGATATTAGTCCTAGGATCATGTTTTAAAAATTTCATGACTTGATGAGCTTTATATCTCAAGTTACAAGCATTAAAATTTGAACCAACAATCTAGGATGGGCATGTGGACATTAAGTTCAAGCTTCGACAAATAGCCATTTAAATTTAAATGTTCCTAGGTTAAATGTGAAGCTAAAAAGTGTCTAAATAATGGGATATTAGATCAAGATCCAATGTTGAGTAGTAACTTGATAGTGTTAGTGGGTCCTAAAGATCTAATGATGCATGTTAGATCATATATTTAAGATCAACAGTGAGCTCATAGTCAAAAAGTCAGTGGGGTCCACAAGAAGCATGTGAGACAAACAAGTGTCACATTATCAAAGGTTGAAATCAAATACCAATGTGGGGATGCCAATTGGTATGATCTCATGAACTCATAGAGATCCAATAGTAAATGGTGACTAATAGAGTTAGTGGGTCCAAGTAGATCTATGGTGTGCATTTAATCATACCAAAGTAGATCAATAGTGAGCATGGGGTCAAAGAGTTAGCATATCTTGGGTATAAAGGAGAAGCTACTAAGTGTCATTAGCATGTTAAACTGGAATAATATTTATGGATTGTGTTCATTTGTATAAAAGAAGATATATGATGCACATGAGGTCAAGGAGTCAAAGGACTAACAATAGGATCCTACAAGACAAATGAGCAACTAATAATTGACACATTATGAGAATCCTAGATCAAGATCAATGGCCAATATAAAGGTCAAAGGTACTATAATATTGAAGTCTTAGATTAAGATCAATGGATAAAATTAAAGGTTGAAGTTATGAGACTTTGAAAAGAGGTTAAAATATGATCTAAGTTAAATTAGAGTGGATTTCTCAAGATTAAACATCACCATTAGAGCTCCATGGAGGCATAATAGGTATTTTAGACCTAATACAAAAAAAAGAGTGGCAACTTGTTGACAAAACAAGGTAAAACACCTAGTGAGATTAATTTCATTAACATTAAGACTATAGGAAAACCAATCATTAGGATTGGTTTTCATCTATAATATACCTCACTTTAGATTTCAAATTAAGGGTAGATATTGGTGATTATGGGAAAATGTCTCATCCTTCGACACAATCTTAGCTCTAGAAAGTAGGTATGTACAACCACTAAAACTAGACATGATCATGGCTCTGTCAAGTGCATGAATATAAATATTTTGTCCTTATAATGAAGGACATTAATACAAAGGAGCTCAATAAGGATTCATGTAGTGAGGGTGGTTACTTCCTGTAGTGGTTTTGACCTTCATGATCCATCCTTCCACGTCAGATAGAGTCTTAGTGGAATTAATGTAGAGGAGCTCAAGAAAAATGTGATATTAGTTATTATGATCCCTTATTCACTCTACCATGAATCAGTTCTTATCTTTTTCATCCCATTATTTTATATATATATAGGCTTCTAAGATTTGATATCGATCCTTCTCTTGGGCATGACTACACTCTACCAAGATTGATCTTTGTAACCTCTTGAGATAAATAGATGAATTTTTTAGATTTCATTATTTTGGTATAGTGTGTTAATATCAATTTGATTTGTATATGTGGTATAAATCTCTCTGTTGTCAAGTCCTGATCTCACATAGTTGCTAGTTATCTTGTTATGTAGGTTATGTCTAGGGTTTAATGTCATTTGATTGAAGATAACATGTGGATACATTTATTGCTTAGTGTCTTGAATTAGGCCTCCCCATCACTTACCTTAGGTTTTGATCACTTAGTGAACCTCTGTATGAAATAATGATGCATAATTTTTTTTTGGAGTTATAGATTCAATCTTTTGCCTATCTCATTAGTGTTTTTTAAAAGTTTAATTAGAGTGGATGAATAATAAATTTAGGTGTATGACCAAAATTAGCTTATATTTCCCTTTCATTTATCCTTATCTCCCTTTTCACCCCAAAAAGTAGTATGTCTTAGTGGAAATGAACTAAGTGATACATCAGAAGAACTATCCTCTTTAAAAATCCTAGAGGTCTAACCCAAGATTAGGTAACCCATAGCCTAGGGTCATTCCCATATTGTACTAGATTTGAGTAGGGGACCTGAATAATCCTTTGATCAGCTATGATGCAACCTAAAAACTCCAACATGACTCATAATAGAGTCAAGGTCCATTTAGGTGTAGTAGGCTAGTAGATTGGAAAAGGAGAATAAAAAAATCTTTTGGTATTACCTACTTTCTCATAAAAGTACCCAATATTTATAGTAGATCAAAGACTTTGTAAGAGGTCCTGAGGAATGGGGAACATATTGAGGGAGGATAGGTTAATTTTAATTTTCTTGTTAATATAACCAACATGAGTCAATTTTAGTATCTCACTTATTTACATATACAACTTTGTGCTTATTGTGAATGTGTATCCTTTGTATATTTATGGTCACTAGCCACTTAGTGTATTTTTTATGTCCTTATTATGCCTCATGTTTTATATGGTCTTCTCATAAATTCTTACATTATGATTTTTACATTCCCTCTTTCATTTACAACATTCCTAATATTTACCCTTGAGAAATATTATTTTGTTAACTAATCATCCCCCTAGGGATCCCATTTGTGAGTTGCATTATAAGACCATGGGTAGGAAGATGCTTTCCTCACAAATTAACCCATTACAAACATATTTTAAAATCATTCCTATATTTGTTTCCACCTCATTGGTGTTACGTTTGTGAGTTGCAGTATAAGATCATGGATGAGACCAATCCTTCCTCACAAAATTTTACAATACCCATGTCACAATGAAATTACATGTATCAAATTTGAGATAAGTAGTGATTGATTATAAGTTACACATCATTGACATGCTTCCCATCTTGATATAGTATGTTTTTTTCTTAATTAATATTTCACTTTTATCTTCTTATTTTCTAATCACATGTATGCTTACAACCATTTTCTTAAATTTTTCATACTTCCCAGCTTGAATTAGTGTGATCAATTTACGTTCTTTTTTCCAATTTTGTTTCTCTTTTATACTTCCTAATGTGATTTAGTATGACTAATTGAATTAATTGTTTTATTTTTATACCATTTGGTTTTCATGTGCCTTCCATTTTAATACATTATTTTCATACTTCCCAACATGATATAGTGTGATTTTCCTTATTTTAACTTGGTGTAAATATTTTACATGTTTTAAAAACATTTGTTACACTTTTTATCATCTTTGGTTTATTATATTTAATCATATTTTACTATTATGCATTTCCCATTATGATATAGTGTGTAGTTCATGTGTTTTTGATTATTTATACTTTTCCAAGTCATTTTTTCCTTTTTATTTTTAACCATGAATGTGTATCACATAATTATAGAAAAGAAAACACTCAACATATATTTATCATAACATATACAAGAAAATATAAATACATGTGCTAGAAAGAAATATATCCATGCGTCAACATCCACAACCAAATACAACTCATGAGATCAAATCCAACTGTAAAAATACATACATACATACATACATACATACATACATACATACATACATACATACGTACATACATACATACACACACACACACACACACACACACACACACACACACACACACACACACACACACACACACACACACACACACACACATATATATCTCATGTTTTATAAAATAAAAAGTATAAAATATAAAATACCTCTAACTAAAAGGATGAGACCCATCATGCCTATCCTGTGACCTATCCATGTGTTAATCACATGATACATTGAGAATGGGGGGTGAATAAGTGTATAATAAAAATTTAACCTTCAAAAATTTATGTTCACAGATAAATAATTCACACAAGATTTATGTGAAAAGCCACTCTTGAGAAAAACCACAAAGTAGAGCTGCTAGTATCTATCATCCAAATCCAATCATAAAATAATAATATTTTTACAAAATTTCATAGGTACCAACCTACTTGGAGAAACCAATCCCCACCAACAAGCACAAACTTATAAATAGACACTAATCTATTTGTTCTAAGGCACCAACCTCCACTAAAACAATCTTCCACCTTACTATTGTTACTTCATCAATGAATGATGGGAAATTCAATCTCCTCTTCTTCTTCTCCATAAAAAATCTGATTATGCTTGAATGATGGAAATACTTATTTTTCATATCTTTTCCAATATTTTATCCACCTTATATAACCTCCAAATTCTCTTAAAAAAGGAGGAGTCCCATCTAAGAGGCACCTCTTCACCAAAATATATGTCCATTGACAATTCCATTGATATTTCCATTGACATTTCTATTGACATTTTTATTGACAATTATATTTATATTTCCATTGACATTTTTGTTGAGATCAATTAAAATTCTTTTGACATAGATGATAATATTACAATAATCTCCCCCTTTGTCATTGATGGAAATCCTATAGAAAAATAGTACATGAGCTACCCCTTCTTGTAGTTCTCCTCCTTTGCTCCCCTTTTATTTAATTCTTCCCCTTTGACATAAATGGAAAAGAGAAATACAACATAATCCAAATGGATATCACAAAAATATACATGGAGATAAATAATTCAATGATTAGCTCCCCTTTAATCCATGCTTCTCTTGATAGATTTAATGACTAGATGAAGAATGGACCACTGCCAATTTCTACCTTAAAAACTCAAAAGTTTCTTTTAGGATGGGCTTTATAAAGATATATATTATCTATTCCTTTATGTTAAGGCACTTCATATTTACTTGATGATCTACAACCTCTTCTCTTAAAAAGTGATACTTGATTAGAATGTGTTTTGTTCTAGAGTGCATAACTAGATTCTTCAAAATGTTTATTACACTAGTGTTATCATAAAGTATTGATAGTGGATGTTCATATTATATATTAAAATATTTCAATGTCTACTTCATCCAAAGGACTTGTGTATAATAAGACACAACTAATATGTATTATGCTTCAGCTAAAGATAATGAAACAAAAGGCTAATTTTTTTGTAGCCATGACACTATATTTTTACCAAGAAAGAATTAACACTTCCTATCATCAATACTTTATATCATCAACACTTCCTACCCAATATACATCTATATATGATACTAGTGTTGAATATTAACCTCTTAGATACCACAAGCCATAATCCAAATTTATTTTTATATATTTGAATATTCTTTTAATTGCTTGCACATGTGTTTCTTTTGGGTCTACTTGAAAATGTGCTACCAAGCCTATAACTTTCATGATGTCCGATGTTGATGCCATGGTGTATAGCAAGTTACCAATCATGGATCTATAAAACATATGATTTTATTTAGGATATTCATCATCTTTACTTAACTTGTATCCTGTAACCATGGGTGTGCTAATAGGTGTGCAATCTTCCATTATGAACTTATTTAACATCTCCTCTATATACTTGGTTTGGGAGATAAATATTCCTTTGTTATTTTTAGAAATTTGTAAACCAAGAAAAAATTAAAACTCACCCAACATGGACATTTCAAACTCCTTTTGTATATCTTTATTAAACGTTTGGGACATTCATTAACTATATCCTCTAAAAATTGATATCATCCACATATACCACAACAATCAACTGATTCTCACCTTTAGTCTTGATATTGAGATTATTACCAACAACTACCCTTTTAAATCCTTATTCTTGTAGATATTTATCAATACTTGAATACTAGGCTCTAGGGGATTTATTTATCCCATATAGTGCCTTCTTCAATCTACACACATAGTCCTTGTTTTTTGATAGAAGAAAACCTTTTGGTTGTTTAATATATAATTTTTACTCTAACTTGCATTTATAAAAGTATATTTCACATCCATTTTATAAACTTGAAAGTTATTAAACCAACATATGACAAAAACATTGTCCTAATTAACTTCCTCTTGATTCTATTTCTAGATTTTTGTAGGTTCTCTTTTCTTTACCACATGAGCATTCACTTTCTTGTTTTGTCTAGGGTGTTCTAAAATAACACTTATACATAACTATGATATATGTCCATAGTTATTAAAATTAAAAAATAAAATGCTATTCTATTTGTAATTTGATAATGGGGCAAATGAGTTATATTTTATACTAAAACTCCATAAGTACTTCTGTCATTGTCCCATGCATACCTATTTCTTGCATGTGTCTTATACTCCATTGATCCATGCCAAAAATGATTACATGAAAATAAATAATAAAATAAATAATGTTATAACTAGTCATGTGTGCATAACTTAGAGGAAAGAACTTTCTAAATTTATCCTTTTTATCTTTTTGAGGAGTGCTTATTTTCTGTGGGAATTGATTCTCTTTCTTCTTGCTGATATGATTTTTGAGAACATCTACATAGATTTTGGTCTTTTCTTCATTTAACTTCTATGGTGGATCTTTGCAATATTCTTTGTTGTCCATATAATTTTATATATATCCAAGACCAATCTTTATAAATGGTGACCTCTACCCATTTATGATAACATCTAAGATTTCAATACTCTTTTCAAATTTGAGTCTTATGGTCAGCTTGGTGCTTTTTTTCTCTAGTTCCTTCCTCAAGGAGACAATCTTGAATTATAAACTCTTAAAATTTTATTCCTTTTTACTTAATTGGATTGACACATCCTCTTCAATCATTTTTTATTCTTCAAGTTGAATCTTGACGTTGATGATAATTTATTTTGATTCCTCAAGGTCTTGGGACATTTTTGATTTTGAATCACAATCCTCTTTTTCATATTTCTGTAGCTACAATTTTTTCTTCAAATTTATTTTCTTAAGCTACTTGATCTCATTTAAGGTACATATGAGTTGTTCTTTAAGATCTATCTTTCCTTTATCTTTGACATCTTCTTCCTCTTCCAAGGTTTCTTCACTTGTAAAAACATAATTTTTTATTTTTATATCCATGAATAGAGTTTCTTCTTTGTCACTATTCGATATGTTCTCATCACTCTCCTTAGCTAACCTACTATCATTTTTAGAATAGAGGCTTTTCTTGTGCTTACCAAACTTTTTCTTATATTCATTTTATTTGAAGTTTTTCTTGTATTAAGGTTTGTTTTCCTTATTAATTTCCTCATTATGATTTTCCTCATCAGTGATATCATCCTTATGTGGATACTTAGTAGAAAAATTTCTTATTTTACCAAAATTAAAACATTGAAAAGGTATCTTACCTTTATATTTTCCTGACCCTTTCTTAAGCTTTCTTACAAAAAGGGCCTCCTTTCCATCTTGTTCATCACTGGTGTTATCACTTGATTCAGGTTCTTTATTCTTCACTTTCTTTGAAGATTTAAAATTTACTTCCTTATTAGATGTATTTTCCTTTTCAATTCTCATTTCATACTCCATGAGAATCCCATTCAAATCACCCATTGTTAATGAGTCTAAGTCCTTTATTTCTTCAATAGCCAAAACTTTTTCTTTAAATCTCAAGGGAAGTAACCTTACTAATTTTTGAATGATCATGGATTCTTCAACCTTTTTATTTAATCCTTTGATGGTGTTAATAATGTCATCCACATGAATAAGATATGCCATAACATTTTCTTCATCTTTCATTTTTAAGCTCTCGAATTGTCTCTTATGAGTTTGGAGTTTTGCCTTCACTTTTTAATCACCCTCATAGATGCTCTGAAGTTTGTCCTACATTTACTTAGATGAATGATATTTCATAATATTTATAAACTCTATTTATGATAATCTACACAAAATATTGTTCATGGTTTTGGCATTATTCTCACTAGCCTTATTTTTTATGGATCCGTTGGTGGAATTGTTGGCATAACATATCCATTCACCACTATTTACTAGATATCAAAACCAAGGGCCATTAAATAAGTATGCATTTTTATACTCTAGAATGCATAATTTATTCTATGAAACAATGGAACTTTGTTTGTGGATAAACCTTAATGTACATGATGTCTAGCCATGTGTGCTCCCTAGATCTAACTTCCAACAGTTAGACTAATTTTGAAGGAACCAATCTAATACCAATTATTAAGCACATGATACACTAAGAGGGGGTGACTCAATGTATGATAAAACTTTAAATTTCAAAAATTAATGTTCAAAAAGAAAACATTCACACAAGATTTAATAATTAAGCAACATAAGATTTACATGAAAAACACACTCTTAAGAAAAACCACAAAGCAGAGTTGTTTGGACCTGCTGTCCAAATCTAATCATAAAATAATAATCTTTTTAAAAAAATTTATAGGTACCAACTTACTTATAGAAACCAATCCCCATAACCAAGAACTAACTTATTAAGAGACACTAATCTCTTTGTTCTAAGGCACCAACCTCCATTGAAACAATCTACCACCTTACTATTATTGCTTCAACAATGAATGATGGAAAATTCAATATCCTCTTCTTCTTCTCCATAAAAAACTACTTAGGCTTGAATGAGTGAAAGAATTATTTCTCATATATTTTCCAATCTTATATCCACCTTATATAACCTCCAAAGGTTCTTCACAAAGGAGGCATCCCATCCAAGAGGTACCTCTTCACCAAAAGATGTGTCTATTGACATTTCCATTGACATTTTTATTGATATTTCCATTAACAATTCTATTGATATTTATATTATTAATTATGTCAACATCAATTATAATTCCTTTGACATCAAATGATAATATTACAACACCATGCTACCCATAAATGCCTAGGACTATCCATTTTGAATGGTACACTATAATGAGGTAATTTGGGATCTCAAACCTACTACCTATCCCTATAGATTAGCCACATGGGCTTGCACCTATCCTAACTGGATAGTGGTAGCCATGTGCCCTACTCTCTCTTGAGCCAAGGCCTAATAGGCCTATGCCTCTCCATATCCCACCTCTATTAGTGGTTGTAATCCATTCTTGTATGCCTAAAACTATCTCATAGCCTCCCCCATTAGTCTAAACTACCCTGCCTAGGCTAAGGCAAATCATACCACATGATCATCTAGTGTGGTGGGGTCAAATGGAGCTAATACCCCTTTCAAAATATCATGGTGTACAACCATAACCAAAGATCCCCACCTAATATCCTCTATCACAAGATCTAAAAAATCAAAACTAGATAGACATTAGATCACATATATATCTCAAAATCTATCTATTATAATCACAAGTAACTAGTGATCTTTATCAAAGCTTAAAATCTAAATTAAAATAATTTCTCACTAGTTATAGTGTCACCAATCACCATTTCCCTATTTATTCACCCATTGAGAATAGTCTCTCTATTTGTTCATCTATTAAGTGCCACTAGTACAAAGCTCAGATTCACCACTTGAGCTCACCATAATCCTCTTTTGAGAGGTGCCTCTATAGACCAGGTGTGTCTTAAAATTATTGTTGGGTCCCCTTGCACTTTAGCCCTCACTTTTACCTACTCTCATTGATATTTCCTCTATTTGTGGTACGGCTATGGTGGTTGCTACTACTACTGCTATGTTTCATACTATGGGCCTACATCCACATCCATGTCATCTCTTCCCATTGCTACCTGCTATCATGCTTGACCAGTCCATGGTCTAGCATGCTATGGTCTAATCATAGGTATCTCTAACTAGTACTCATCCTCCTCTTCTCCCCATCACCTCTCTATCATGTCATGATCAATAAACATGCACTAATAGAGGGGTCATTAGGTGTGGGAGTCTAAACTATCTTGATAATCATTCTGCTAGATGTAACTCTACCCATGAGGTGTAGTGGCCTGTGATATACACTCATGCTAACCCTATAGAAATGGTCAACCAATTAGGCCATATAGTAGTGATGTGCATATAGGGATACCACATGATCTCCCCTTGTGTGATAGTCTACAATTATAACACTTGGGGCATAGCTTGAGCTACATGGTCCTACCTCCATCGCATGACCTGAGGTAACCTATCTTTGACCACATGGGGAAACCCAACTAGCTGATACATAAGGAACCTCTCATATATATAGGTACTTAATAAAAAAATAGGCCCCATGGTATTTTTACCTTTACATATCATGCATGATCTAGAATAAATGATAACTCTATAATCATAGAGTGTCTCCTAATATAATATGGACTAACATAAGGCTATTGCATATAATGGTACCTTGCCATCTAACTTGTGACACAATACTCATGCTATCATAAGTCTTATCATGGAATTTTAGATGTCTATAATATCTATAATATATACATCAAACAAACTCACCCTCAATCTAGGGTATATCTTTTCTAAGAACATTGTTCATTAGGTTAGTGCTCATCTCTTCTCTAGATCATCCAATATCCCAGGGATCATCAATGTCCCTCTTATCGATAGTCCCATCAATACATATACATCCTCTAGTATGATACCCACATAAATGGTATTCCCATCCACCACCCATTAAAAAATTGTTGGCCAACTATTCCCATGCTCCAAAGAACATGATAATGAGATCAAAACTAAGAGAGATGCACCTCATCTCCATAATGCTTCCAAAGCCTAGTGTAACCACTCACACTCTATCCATGTCAATCAATCAATATAATAGGTGTGGAATCCATGATGCATCTATCAAGAACCAATAAATATGATGTCTCTACAAAATATAAAAATAATAAAGGATATTTTAGAGCTCCATGTCATAAATAATTGAAATACATTCTTAAAAATTCATAAATTAACTATTTAAATCAACTAGTTTGATTTAGTTTCTCATGTTTCTAATTTTTTTACAAAATCAACCCATTTAATACTAAATTGACCATGTATCCTATTTACTATACTAAATCAACCATTTCCATTTACAACTTGATTTGCCTATTCAATACTACATCGGCCATCTTATTGCTTTGTGATACTATATCGGCCTTGTCATACATAGTCAACTTCATTTTATGATACTACATTGGCCCTATCCATAAAACTAAGTTAGTCCTATCATAAGTAATCAAACTTATTCCACTTACCAACTAAGTTAGCCTACTGATACATAATTAGTAACCTATTAGCATATTAAATTGAACTACTACTACATATTCGACCCTTTCTTTTTGGTTCACTTAACGGACTAAGTCAACCAGGTCAACTCTATTCTTCTATAGCGATAACTTTTTGACCATTTACCATAAATGAATTAGGCATTTATTAGTCTAACTTCTTCTTACCCAACACCCCATTCTACCCCTAGTTTATCTAAAAATTTCCTAGGGTTCATTCCATTGCCTAGATTTTGCCTACCACTCATTTTTTTACATTTAGCTCAATTTTAAATAAAAATATTCAAAAATTTGAAATTCAGAATTACTTACCTATGTGCTATGCATCCTCCCCATCTCAACTATTGTCTCCTCACCATGATGTCTCTTTGGTCTCACACTAGGTCTCTTAAAGCTTTATTTTCTTAGAATAGTAAAAATAATAAAAGAATTATTTTTCACCTTATTTAAATTGACTATTCAAAATTATTCACCTTTCAAATATTTACTATCAAATTCTATATTTTGATCATATCTTTATTTCTACTATCTATTTTTTTGAACTATAAAATGTTCTAGAATCCTAACATTGTAGAGAATCTTTTCACCTATCATATGTATAAGTTACAAAAATTTCACTCTTTTTTGCTAATTTCTATAGGTTGGCCTAATTTTCCGTACATTGGACACCTTCACATTTCTTGCATCTCCTTATTTATTGAAAACACTAAGGTAAGTAAAGGTACGTGTTTTTCAATTATCCTTTCATTTATCTTATTTGATCCTTACTATAATTTATTCAGCTCTATGTTTCACCTAAGTGACACATGATGAGCTTTAAGTGGGGCATATGTATACACAAAATATTTTCAAACTTTATCAATTAGTGATGCTTTATCTCTTGTAGGAACTTGCTGGGTCTCAATCTCTTCGAGTGCATGTCTTAAGGGGTATACTAAGAAAGGTGCGAGTAGACCATTGGTACTTCATTGGATTATTATCCCTTTACTACCACTTGATATGTACATTCCCCTAAGCTTTGTCTCTTATTTTTCACCCTCCTCTAGTCATTTTACACTTTAATTATCCCTTCCTTAGTCTAAACTCCTTTTTGATGGTTTATGATATAATGTCAATCTTATTGACCTTGTACTCTAATTGATAAAACTCATTTAGGGTATAGGTTGGCCCCTAGCCGACCTAGACCAAGATCTAATTTATTTTTGTTAATAATAATATAGAGTCAATTGGGTCAAACTTATCATCTAAAATTTTATAAAATATTAGGGTTAAATTCAGTGATTTATACATAATCATTTTATCATTTATTAGAAAAAAGAGAAGTGAATAACTAAGAGATATATATTATGCATCTACTTATCCACCATTCTACTTGAGGATCATAATGTAGGGTTTCATACTTTCTTTGGAGATATGGATATTTTTTTGTGGAGAAGTATTTTGGATGCATAGATAGGTTGTGTAGGCTAGATATGATTTATCCTTATCATCCTTATACACCAAAACAACCTCTTGTAAAGCACCTTTCCCAAGGGGAAGATTGAGGCTCGATAGATTCATCTTGAAATGTAAGTATTCATAACTTTGTTCTTCCTTTGTAAGAGTAGATAGATTTGCATTTGTAATTCTCTCCCATACATAAGGATTTTTTATACATTAATGTTAGTATATGTATTCTATGCATTTTTTATTTTAAGCTTATTACCCATAATTTGTGCCATGAGCTTTGGTGAGCACTAGATTAGACTTTTACTTTGATTTTGTCATTTAGACTTATTGAATATAAAAACATAGGACCTAGTTAGGGTTATTGTATAGTTTTGCTTGAATGGAAGTTTTGTAACCATCCCTAGTGATATTATTATGGTAAGAGATACCTTAGCTAGGTCTAGTAGATCTATATTGGTCATGATCATAAATATATAATGTATTAAAAATCATAAGTGTCAATAGGATTTATCTTCTTCAAGTTAAGATTAATTTAATAACTTAGTTGCATTTACCTTTGCATACACTAAGTGCAGTAGAGTACATAGTTTGTCACTTGGGTGGTGTAATTTTATTAGATGTCAAATTATGAGACTTTCACTAAAGGTAATTCAAAGAAAAATCCTCCAAATAAAATCTTACAGGGAGAAGAAAGATTGAAGATGAAATACTTGTTTGTAGGGTGTTGTTCCCCCATCAAGATTGCATTCAAATGTTGATAATATAACTAATACTAATATGGGACATATCAACATGGAATAATTTTTGAACATAATCAAGAGGGTGCATAAAATATATTATGGTCAAAGTATACATGATAGTGGATTAACAAATGCAACTACTTTTCCAACTTTAGTGCAATGCCTAAAATTAGTCTTGACCATAGCTGAACATTATGACCCTGAGAAATGGTAGGTTTTGAATTCTAAAGGATAATTTGTCATATGTTAGCTCCAAAACATATTAATAAGTCACTGTAGTTTATAGAATATGAATCATATGCTGACTTGTCTCTCACTTTAGCTTAATAATTTTGGGATAATAATATCAATTCTTGTGCAAAATGTCTAAATACATAATGGTTAATAAAACCTAAAAATATGAAAATAAGGCTCCCAAAGAATATTTCTTATTTTAAATTCATAAATGAAGTGAATGATATGATAAATATCTTACATAGAGTGCTGGGGACCCAACTACAAGGAACTTCCATACTTGGATACATAGATACATATGGATTATTCATCAAAATAAACAATACATCAATTGGGGGAAATTGATTACTGACTTAATCCATAAGTAATTAATTGAATTTAAAACAAATTTTAGATTATACACGGGTTCATATCTAGTCTATGTAGTTTTAAGGAGGAGATTATATGGTAGATTGAACTAGGTAGGAAATGTTAGCCAAAATTGGCTACCATAGGCCATTATATTTCAAAACTTGTTATTAGGCCTTGTTTAACTTTTTTGATAGCCTTTAGTAGGCCTTGGTTTTGATACCATGCTTTTTCAGTAGGTGATGTCTTAATCATTGGTCCTATAGTTATGTCAAGGTGTTGGAGGTCTAATCTAAGTCTAAGAGTCATAACCCCCAATTTCATACTCAATCTCCGTGGTCATAGTCCTCCCATGAAACAATTAGTATTATTCAACTTAACTTTGACAATGTTAAGGTTATTTTGTAGAGTTTAAGTTTATGCCTAATCTAAATTGAGACATTGGTGACATGATAAAACTTCAAGATGGCATGATGATCTTAATGAATAGGTGCATGAAGAAGGAAAACTATGAGAGAGAAACATTACAATTCCATGTTTTAAAGGAGTTAAGGTACTTTAGCACAAGTTAAAGTTTTTTGAAAGGTTAAGGTTATTGTTTCACCTAGCCTAAGACTTCCCTAAAGCTTATTTATTACATAAGTAATGTTTTTCAAGGGTGATAGGGTCTAAGTAAATTAAATGAACCTTGAAATGGATATAAAAATGTAATTTAAGTCACTTAGATGAACCTCAAGTCTCACAGGTAAATTTGCATAGTCTAAGCCTTTTTAATGTGATTCAAGTCTTGAAATAACACCTATAATTAAAATATAATGTCTTGTACATACCAATTCACTTTCAAAATTCCATGAGGAGGTATTAACATGGATATTATTAGGTATAGGTCAGGAATGACAATTACAGGTCTGAAAGAGGAATGATAGCCTACAAAAATGTTATAAACACATGTCATGAGCCATTAAAGAAGGATAAAATGCATTTTAAGAAGATAAAATGGTCATATTACATTAATATAGCTTACCCAGCCAAAACATGCTTGGTTAATCTTTTAAAAGTCATATCAAGTTAAGGAATGCATTATATACTTCATCAAGTTCTTGGTAACTAGCTAAAGGCTAGTTCCAATGCTTGTTTCATGAAGAAGGTAAAGAGTTAAGATAAAAGCCCTTAATAATAAGAGGGTACCCTAATGGACTTGAAATACATGGCATTAGTCATAAGGTTGAAGCTCTCTCCTTTATGAATAATCATTAAGAGTAATAATACTTTTAAAACCCTAGTAAACCCTAGAAGCTCAGTTTTTCCCTTCTAAAAACACTTTTGAGTTTGATGGATGCATGAAAATGATTTAAAACAAACTAAAAAACTATATAAATCTTTATAGTGACAAAAATTTGAAGAAATGTCCTTGTATCAAACCTGTATGGATAGGAAAAATCATGTTTTGACTATTTTGGCAAGTTATAGGTAGGTTTTTGAGGTTTTAAAGTATCTCTAACATGAAAAGAATTATAAAAAAGTTGTATACATTATATTGGATCTATTATATCCCCATCAAGCCTCTCTAAGGCATTTGAAGAGCCAAAATGTGAATAAGAAATGTTATTTACCTAGGGATATGATATATTAATGTATATGGGTTGATGAAGATGTTGACATGTGGCACATATCCCCATTAATTAGTTATATGGGTCTAATATATTTGGATAATGGAGTAACTTTTGGAATTAGTGCATTAGGTAATGGTTGACCTATATTGGGATTAGGAGGTTACCCATCCATTGTTATTTGGATAGAGGTCTATATAAAGGAGATGATTATCATTGTAAAGGATTTAAGTAAGCATTGAGTCTTCTATTGTAAGAAGATATTGGAAGTTATCCCCTAAAAGAGACATTGTGGAGTTAATTCTTTCTAAAGGAGTATTGTATGGTGTGACTTACCTTAAGGGTATTATATTTCTACACATATTGAATATTTAGACATCTTGGTCCACCAATATCTATTGTGTTGTATTGATATACATTATGTTATTCATTATTTCTAATTATTATAAGTGTGGATCATATCAAGTGGTATCAGATCTTTGATTTGGGTAATTTGCGTGGAGCAAAAACCTAGTTTTGTGGAATCATCAATATCTTTCAATTAGTTGCATTTTTTTTCAAATTTTTTTATTGGATATGAAGGATATTTTAAGGAAGTCTCAGTAAAATATAGAGCCTTTATGATTGGTTTTGAGGGATTTATTGATATTTTAGGGTTTAAACTCATTTCATCATATCTTCTAAAATATAAGGAATGCTTATACAAACTTTTACTTATGTTTTATAATAACACAAGGAAGCTACAAAAAAATTTCATATTGTTTTGAAATGTTTGGCGTGAGTTATTGTGTTTTTATATTTTTTAATATATTCACTCTATAGGCCAGAATTTGTGGAATTTTTCCAAAATTTTTGTACTAAAGTTATGCTATCATAAAGGGAAGATACATTCAAAATTTGGGTATGTTTTGATTAGTTTTGAATGATTTGTTGACATTTTAGGGTATTGCATTAAACCCTATATTTTTTAAGGATCATGAAGTTGCAAGTATTTTTAGGGGAGGATGATATTGATGCTAGATAATGGTGGCTTATTTTTAAGGAGAATAATACTCAAATAATTTTTTGTCAAACATGCTTGTCTCTTTCTTTGTCTGGACCTATTTAAATATTTGATCTTCATACAAAGGTATTATTCATGGGTAGAAAAGGAACATGCTTCCTACATCGATGGGATATAAAAGAAAAAGAGGATGAAGAATAGGAAGAAAATAATGATGGTAATAAATAAGAGAATGGAAATGATGAATACAAAAAATTAGAGGAAGAAAATAATGACAATGAGGAAGAACATGCAAGTGATGATAAATAAGAAGAAATCGAGCATAATAATAATGAGGAGAATATAAATGGTGAAAAAAGAGAGGTAGAAGATATAAAATAAGAAGACAAAAAATTGGATGATAAGGTTTCAAATAATTTGGCTCTAAATAAATCTGAGTCAATTTTTCAATTTCATAGATGCATTCAAAATAAGAAGGTTATTGTGTCTATAAACCCTACCAATGAGTATAAATTCATCAATATGAATGTGGCCAAGAATCTATATGTTCAAACAAATAATATCAAGGAGATTCAAGTAGATGGTAAGAATATTCTAGTGTTTAAATATTTGAAGCTCATTATGGAAAAATATGTTTTACATTTAGATTTTTATGCTTTAGATATGGGTGACATGGATATGGTTCTTAGATATCCATGGTTAGAGACTTTGGGAACAATCAATATAAATGTTTAGAAGAAGTTTATGAAGTTTTGGTATAGGAAAAATAAGGTCACTTTACAAGATATCATAGTTGGAAAGGCACAAAGAATAATTAAGGTAGATCATGAAGATGAGATTAAAATAGGTGAAGAAGAGCATGTGAAATATTAAGATGAAGACATAGATGAAGAAAAAATACAAGTAAATAAAAACACTTTATCTAATCACAAGACAAAAGAAACACCAAATCAAAAGGTAGAAGAGGTAGAAGAAAAAGTTGATAAGGTTAAAGTATCAAAAAAAGTTGAGGTATATAGACACCCACATCATCATGAGAGAAAAAATTAATGTAGCCATGTGAGGGAGTGTCATAATAATAGGTACTTTGGCTCTATAAGAAATAAAAGTTATAATAACTATGGATATACATGGAATCCAAAGAAGGACTACTATGGTCAGGTACAAAATCAGCATAGCAAAGCAACATATGGAACATGGAATAAGTGGAAAGATCAATATGATTATGAATGGAATAATAACTACTATGGTCATGAATGGAATCAAAGTAGCACAATGAAATATAGTACATGGAATTAAAGGAGGAATAATTATTCATGGACCCCAAGGTGATATAGTTATGATCATGAATGGAATCAAAATAACACATTGGCATTTGGAAAAAAGGTTGGAAAGATATCACCTACTAGGATCACATACGGGTGGTTGGATGATCAAGCTTGGAGAAAAGTGTGAAATTATTTGAAGCACACTCATTATTTGGATTTTTCTTATGTTTTAGGGATGAAACATTACAAAGAGGAAAGGAATTCTATGTACCTAGGGATATGATATATTAATGTATATGGGTTGATGGAGATGCCAACATGTGACACACATCCCTCTTAATTAGTTATATGGGTATAACATATTAGGATAATGGAGTAACTTGTGGAATTAGTGCATTGGGTAATGGTCAACATACATTGGGATTAGGAGGTAACCCATCCATTTTTAGTTGAATATAGGTCTATATAAAGGAGATGATTATCATTTTAAAGGAATCAGGTAAGCATTGATTCTTCTATTATAAGAGGATATTGGAGGTTTTCCCCTTGGAGAGATATTGTGGAGTTATTCCTTCCTTAAGGAGTATTAATGGTGTTTCCCTACCTTAAGGGTATTATATATATATATATATATATATATATATATATTGAATATTTTGACATTTAGGTCCACCAATATCTATTGTGTTATGTTGATCTACATTATATCAGGTAACTGGTGCATGCATGTCCAAGTAGATTGTCTCAAATTTACAGGTAAAGAAGGAAGGTTTTGGCAAGTTAGTGTTGTTTCATGAGAGAGGAAACCTTAATACATGTCCAAGAAGAGTATATATTACCTCCAATTCCATTTTTTACATCTAAATGCAAGAGAGCTACTTAAAAATAGGGGTTTTATGAAGTTTTAGCTTGAAGTGTGTATTAGCAGTCCTATAAATCAGAAATATAACAAAACATACATGAGATTAAGATTGGGAGGTGCATAAAAGTAAAGATAAAATTTGGGAAAGACCCTAGGATGTGTATATCCTTCAAGGTTTTAATAAGTGTAGGGATCAATCCCAAATGTAGGTTACATTAAAGTTTGAGCTTGAAGTTGTCACCTATAGGCCTACCCACTATAAATGAAAAAGGGTAGGGTATAGATCATCATGACAACTATCAATATCACAAGAGAAATTTATTATCATTTAAGGTATGAAATTTAAGGAGGATAATAACTTGGACATGTTTCAAATACCTTTAATGAGGTTTTATAATCTACTTCTAGTATGGATTGCAAGTGTTTTAGCTTCTCTAGAAACCTATCTAGCCATGGGTGTTAATAGAAGTAATTGGTTAGAAATGTGATGCCATAAGGATAGTCAAGGCCTTGTTTTAATAGTATCAAAAAAATAAATAGAGGATGTATATTGGAGATGTTGATGAGACATGATCATCTTCAGAAAAAGAAACATAACTACCAAAAGTATTAGAACATGTAGGTTATGTTTTGGATTGTATACAATCTACATGCTTAAAATGGGAAAATTTTAGGAAAAAATTATATGGTATATCCTTGGGAAAGAGATATGAAAAAGTAATGGTATACATACATTATATAAAATATCATTCAAGGATAGGAGAACCCAACTCCATGATAGGTTGTAATGGATCTGGGCCTAGATGGATAAAATATAGGACTGTACATATAGTGCATAAGGAATATGCATGGTTATGATTATAAATGAAACCAAGAGGGTAAAATAATATGTAAAATACCTTGAGAAGGTGTTGAATATGTTTAGAGATTGATAGAAAAAGAAGAAAACCCACATCTTGCTTTATAATCCTAAAATGTAGACAAATTTCTAAAACTTGGCATGTTGGAGAGGTATGAATATTATTCAAGTGAAAATGAATATTGGGAGGGTTAAGGGGATTTGGGTTAGACCTCACATAGGTCTCATAAAACTTTGAAGTTTTTTAAAACTCTTTTTATCCTTTTTTTCCACTCTCGACCTACACATGTCTGTGTTAAGACCAACCTAGGGTTTGAATGTTGCATTTTGCATAACTTGAGTTTTCACCTTAGAATTTCATGAATATTTGTAATTTGACCTTATTTGATGTGATATAGAATATTTTGATGGTTTTGGAGTAGGAAATTATGGTCTATAGTATTGTGTATTTACTTTAGGCCTAAATAAACCTAATTGAGATTGAAGGTGTTGAGTTAGTAGGTCTGCATTGGGATTTGAGTAATAAAATTTTGGGTGAAGTTGAAATAGGATAAAGAGTGACCAAATATGTATTTATATTTTTTATAATCTCTATGTATCATTAAAACCTTATATATTTGTGTGAAATTAGGGTTATAATAAATAAGCCTTAAAGAGAGAAAATGTGAAAGCTATAAATGAGATTGCAGGGTAGAGGTGGAGAGATGATGGATTATAGGTATTCAAGAGAAAGAATATGAATAAATTCATGAAAGTATGGAATAATAATATTCAAGAGTTTCAAGGACCCTAAGAGGTCTAGTGATGGTTAGGTAAGTTTTGGAAGACCCCAATAGGATTAACACGCTTTATAATATTAGTATAGAAGATTCCCATGTATCAAAAATTATCCAAGACAAGGATAAGCAGTTAAAAACTAAAAAGATGACTTGTCACTTCATAATAAATAATAAGGTGGTAATTTCAGTAAGGATTGATGAGTCATAAAGAAAAACAAAAGATCCCATGCGACCTTAATGAATCCATCATCAAACTAAATACACACATGTTGAAGAGAGCTTTTAGGACTATTTATTGGTAGGTCTTCTTGATTGTAATTGGTTCTATGAGTGTTTGGCATCCATCATTGATTATTGAAACCTCTCTTCTCTCTCTCTCTTACTATAAGTACTACCTTGTTTGGCATTGAAAGCAATCCTTAACTTGAGTATGGTGAAGCCCTACTCAAATAACACTTGTACTTTACCTTGAATATGAATACAAGTTGATTTACAACCTTCTTAATTCTATAATTAGTGTATAATCATAGTGGTTGATGAATATTAATAGTAGTATCATATCTCTCTTGCATTTATCCTATCTCATTATCTACTTATAGGTTTTTAGTCATCTTAGCAGGTCATATGGAGTGTGGTACATGGTCATGCATTGGCTAAGTTTGGAGATTATTTCATTAGTTTCTTCTATGATAAATATTGATCATAACCTATTATTTATTATCTTTATTTTCACCTTCATATAGAAATACTAATTATTAGAGGTTCATATTGAGTTAGCGTGATAGGTTTCAATCTTTGTTCATGTTCTTAATGCAATATAGGCAAGTGGAGGTTATTGATTTTGGTGCATCACCTCCTTGTTTTTTTTACTTTCTATCTATCCATTTTTATAGTAGGAAATAGGTTTAGTAGTGACTATAGTTAAAGCATCAAGGGATTTATCCCTATCTATAGATTCATATAATTGATTAAGATACCCATAACTTAAAGGTGTCTCCATGCTATCACCTAAGTGAGGAAGGATTGAACAACTTCCTTAAGGTTGAATTTTAGTGTGATAATAAGAAAAATCAATATCATAAATATATATGAGTTCTACCCTTAACTCACCCTAAAATAAAGTGCTTATCATTTTCAAAGAGTAAATGATGCATTTCTTTATAATGTCATCCAAATGTTTGAAAGAGAAATCTAAAACATGAGGATATCCTTGGAGGAAATGAAAAATATTGTTATATGGTGATCTTGGTTCATTAAATTTCCCACTTTTTCTTATTTTAGAGTCTATGGATGTGATTTATAAGCATATATGCTTCCAAGGTATGTTGATAACAAATGAGATTTAATAGAAATGGTAAGATAATTGGTTGAAACTAATAAATTATTAGATAATAAACATAAACCCAAAGTAAATTTTCTTATTTTCATGGTTAGGTACACATGTTCATCATTGGATAAATCAAAATCAATTGAACAAGAGATGACACATGTTACTGTTGACAAATTTTGCCATCATTAGTCAAGGTTGCTTATGTGAAAGTTTTCAATAAGGATACATTCATGGAGTGATTAAATATGAGGTTATAAAAATAATAATATAAAATTAATCAATCCAAAACCATTATTTAAAATATCTTATAGGTTCAAATTTTGGCAAAGGTTTATTCTTTTCCTTTAACTAGCTAGTGTAAGCTAGTGGAAGCAATTTTCATGTGTTCATTTCATGAATAAGAAGAATATTTTGTTTGAATGGTATTAGGGTAATATTTTGGACCCTATTATATAAATATTAAATTCATTGGTTTTATGTTATAGGTACTTAACTTGATGAAAAATCATTAATAAGGAGAAGTGCTCTAAAACCCTTCTAAAACCCTAATGGCTCAATTTTAGGTAGTATGTTTGCATTTTTGAGTTATTTGATGAAAAAAATTTGTGTGATATATTATTGGAATTAAATTATATTTATAAACCTTCCTAAATAAAAATATAAATTCAAATAATGGATAAAGGTAAAGGTGCATGTTGCAAGGTTTCAAGCAAACAAGAGAAACAGTTAGAAAATGCATTTTTTGAAAGGTTTAAGAGATTAGTTGAAGATATATAATGGTTGGAATGATTATAGGTGATATTATATGTCATAATAATAAAATAATTAGTTATTTATTTTTCATAAAAATCAATAAAATTACAATACTCAAACCTACATGCATTCAAAAATGAGAAAGTGCAAGTTAAGAAACACTAAAAAGTGCATATTTTGAGCTTTATTGAATGAAATATTTTGAAATTTGACATGGAGATATTTTTTTTTATGTATTTTAATGTTTATAAGTGGTTTAATATCCATAATATACCTGATAAGTTATAAAATGGCAAAACATAGGTCTATTCATGAGGGAAATCAAGATTTTTTTTCACTATTTTGTTCATAAATGAAGTTAGAAATGAGTTTTTTAGATATTTAAAATGGGAAAAAATAATTTAAAAGTGTGTATAATTAATTAATTTTTTTTAATCCATTATAATTCAATTAAAAATAATTCAAAATAGGTTCAGATCAAAGAAAAACATCTCTAGGTCACCTTGTGGGTAGCAAATAGACCTTTTTTTGTGAATTTGTTTTTGAGATTTTGGTGAAGAGTTTTTGATATTTTAATTTTTTTAAAGGTATAAAAAATTTATACCTATAAAATTAAAATATTAATATTCTTTTTGAGGTCTATAACTCATTTTATACCCCTAAATCCAAATCATGGTTTCTTGAGGCCTAGAGAGCACAAAATGATATTTTTGGAAGTTGTAAGTAGAATTTAGAGATAAAAATTTGTTTGAAGGTATGTGACACAATTTTTATTATTTTAAAATCATATTAAAACTACTTATATATTAAAATAATATCAATTAATCAATTTATAGGTTCTCATGGTGTATTCAAGAAGCTTACCAAAATCACAAAAGATAAATATGTTCAAGAGGGACTAGTATGGAGAGTTGTGATTGTACATAAGTTAATGAAATTTAACCAAGGATATTTTATGAATTTTTAAATAAAATAAACATATAATATATCCCACTTATATTTCAATCTTAAATATTAATATAATTCACAAGTTTAATAAATACATGGTGCATTCAACAAACTTGCCTAGTCAAACACATGTGCTCTTTGCTAACTGGAGATGAATAAAGGGTTAAGTGTTTGTTTTAAGATGAAATAAAGGTTTTAATTATTATAAATAAACATTAAAAATATATTATCTCTCTTAATATTTCCCATTTGGGCTAACTTTAGAAGAATCCAAGCAAACAAGAAGAAGAAATATGCTTGCAAGATGCAAGTCAAGAAGCTCAAGTGAAACTCCAAGTTACAAATCAAGATAAGTCAAGTCAAAATTAAATATGAAATAAAGGTAATTGAATTAAAAATTAAATATTAATTCAAGATCAAAATAATTTAACATAAATATAAAAATGAGTTAAGTGTAATTTCAAAAGGAATAAACTGAAGATAGTCAAAGATCTCTTCAAGACTAAACCATCAAAGCATGCATGTTGACCTTTGAGTTTTTAAAAATTAAGACAAGATTATATATCTAAATTATATTCCATATGACAAATAAATAAATTTAATTTCATATATTTACTACTTAGTAATTTGGAATTTTGGGTTTGAGTTGAAGGTTGATTTGGAGTTTAGTTAAAAGAAGAGTTAACTATGAGTTAACATGTTGACTCATCCAATATAGGGTTGATTTTTATTTCTATATGTATATTTATTTTTGAGTGAAGATAATTATATTATGATTTTGGATTATATAAACTCTACAAAAAATTATACTACATCAATTTTGAAGCAATAAAGAGCTATTTTTTCCTCCATTTTTAGGTTGTTCATGAAGTGTGTGTTCCCTGTTCATTGATAGAACTTAGTGAATGAATATTTTTAATATGATTATGTATAAATTTTTCATATTTATGCATAAAATTATAATTATTTTAGGTCATATAAAGTGTATAAGTCTAATTTCTATCTAATTTGGAAGTGAATTCAACCATTATTCATTCCTTCCAAGCTAGTGTGAGTGTTTGTCAAGACCTGTGTATGAAATAATAATGAAAGAACCATTTATGAAGATGAAGTGAATGTTTCCAAGTTATTTAAATTTTAAAGTGTGTCAATTATAAGCATAATTAACTTTTATATTGGTGTGTCACCCCAAATTTTTAGTTTTCATGTTTAATTTTAGCTTGTGTATTGCCCCTTTTCTCCTTTTCCTAGTCAAGAAAGCACATAATTAGAGAGTTTAAAGAGAAGTGGGTTAGTGTACCAAAGGAACCAACCCTTAATTTAGATATTATATTTAACATAAGGTCACCCAAACCTTGGAGAGTTTATATTTAGTTAGAATAGGCACATGTTCTTATAAGGGTACACTTTTGAGTGATAACAATTTTTGGCATGCCCAATGGGACCATAACTCAGAACATTGCTAAATATTGGTGTTGGTTTTAAAAATTTACAATAAATACATTGTTAAAATATTCATTATCTAGTGACTCCAAGTTATATATAACTAGTTTAAGCAGTCTAAGTGCCTAAAAAACATCAATTGATATGTATTTCAATCCTTAATTTAATGAAAATACAACATTTGTACCTTCATATCCTTCATATCAAGATAAAAATATTTATGGATTCAACTCAAGTATCATTGGACTAGTAGGACATCAATATTTTTATGATATTTAACCCCTCCCATCCTTAATCATGTTTCCAATTAGCCTTGGAAAAATCATGTTCTTTCATGTAGAGTAGGATTCTAAAGTGAGTTAGTCCATGTGTTAGTAGAGGAAAACCCAAATAAGCATAAAAAAACATAACATGATAATATTGATCCCTCATGGGGTTTTGTAAATGAATTCTAAGAGATATTAAAAGAAGGAATACTACCATCAAACCTCCCCAAGAATGTCCTTCCTTCTAAGAGTGGTCAAAAAGCATGATTTTACCTATATTTGGTACTCCAAGTCTTTATTAATGATGAGTAGATTGCTCCTCCATAATATCTCAAAGAACCAATGGCTTAGGCTAATGAATTTGATCAATATGTGAAAATGGTTTAAGCTTGTATATTATAATTTCTACATATTAAGTTTGCATGAATGAAGCTTAAAATGGTTGTCTTAGCCCTCTTATTTATAGCTTTTCGGAAATGATAAAAATAAACCATGACCATCCATATTAAGATCAAGATTGTGTCCATGAATCAATTCAACTTTGAAGGCTCAAACCATAAATATCCCAATTAATATTTGGAAGAATGGGGCATTAGTGAGGTATGGGACATATTAAACTAAATATTTATTCCATTAATGGCTTGTGAATGCCACCCCACTGATGATGTCATAGGGTAATGTAGAATTGAAGAATGAATTTATAATAAATATATATTCAATTACTTCCATGGATTTTTCACTTAATCTCTTAATTTAGTTTAATTTCCTTAAGTGGGTTTGATTAATTTTGTGCAATTCTTTAAAAATTGGTTGTTCATTTAATCAAACTGGTTGAAATGTCAATTTATTGAGTCATAATTTTATTAGAGTATAATTAGAAGGTGTCAATTGTGTATAGAGAAATAACTCATTTAGATCATTGTGAACATGAAATAAAACATGCATGTGACATGTGCTTCTAAATTAAAAGGATCCAGTGGTCTAGAGCATCATTTTACATGGTCACATTTTTAATTGAAGTGATTTGTGAAAAGATGATAATCACATAAAATACATTGCACTATTTAGGAATATATTAGCCTAAATTAGCATCTGTACATGATAAGTTCAAATCATTTAGTTCACTTTAATGATTTTGGCCCATATTATGTATTTCTATAAAATGTTGCCTGGATTGACAATTTTTACACAATAGTGATAGAAATTGGATGTCTACATTTTATCCTTACTTAAGAAGGCTTGGTGAGACTTTCAATTAAAGTAATATCTTTTCAAATAATGAAAGAGTTATTAAGAAGAAGTTTAAAGGTAATTATTAAATAAATTACCCATGATTCCACCTTGAGAGGGCATGCGAGGATGAAATAGAGGGATGGACACTCGAAAAAAGGATCAAGATTGAAATTAACCCATGGATGAGAGTATATACATATGAGCTAATTCTTGTACACATTGACTCCCAATGATAAAAAATATTATAGAATGTAATGGACCCTAAGTCAGGGGGAAGTGGAAAGGATGTAATCCAAAAATGGCACACTTTGACATACCCAAAAGAGGGAAAAAGCTACAGGCTTAGGGAATGATTGATCCTGAGATAAGTTACACACTTTAAATTACCAGAATGAGGGCAAAATCCATAGAGCTTGGAATAAAAATAAAAATCAGAGCATTGCTCTAGATAAATGAGGTTAATATATTCATAATGTGCTCCAATGGAGTATATTTGATCGATTGATAAATTGATTTTTCCCCAGTAGGGCTTATTTTGATCACTAATAATTAATTTTACCCTAGGAGGGCTGATTGGATTGATGATTGGTCTAAATATGGTTCCCTAATAGGGAAAATTGGCAAACATAGCTCAAAGATATAACCTAATGCATATATTGAATATGAGTGTGTGCAAATGCAGATGTGAGGGTATAATGACTGAAGAAGCCATAAAAACTAAGCAAACAAGGATGCACAAAGTGATGAAAGAGATGATTAGAAGAATGAGGGTGGCTGAGCTGACCCAAAATACATCATATATCCAAGCACTACCTAGATATTCTAGATGGACCTTAAGATAATGTAGTTAACCTAAATGTAGGAGAAAATGGAATGAAGAAATAATAATAGAAGGATGGACCAATGTTCAATTGTGAAATCATGCTGGGTATTGGATATGCAGGATAATGCCTTCACTAAATGCTATGATATAATTTAGGAGATGTACATCCCAAACTAATCATAGAAATAGTCATATTGAGAGTCTCATGTTAGGTATGGTGCATTTAGAAATGATATTTAGAGCTTTATTGACTATTGGAATTTGAGCACTTGGTGTTTAATATGGAAAATTGAAATTATGCATCATAAGTATGAGTAACTTATAATAACATTGTATTTTTATTGCACATGGATAGTTCAAATGTGAATACTTATAACTAAGGATAATGATAAAAAATAATAATACTATAATTACAACTATTTATATTTAATTAAAAACAAACAAAAACAACAAGAAAATAACAAAATAAAAAATGTAACCTAACTTAAAATCAAGCTATGAACAATCGGGATTTAAGTAGGAACAAGAATGTATTAAAGCAAAGTGAGAACAACTTAATAAATAACATGAGAGAAAGATATGAATAATCAATATCCATTCACATTAACAAGATATACTTGGAAAATAAAACAAATAACAAGCTAAATATAAGCTAAACATACTTGGAAAATAAAACAAAAGAACAAGCTAAATACAAGCTAAACAAATCAAACCTAACTGAAGACTATACTAACAATGATTATAGAATGTATTTGAACTCAAAAGAATAAAATAATATAATACAAGACAAAATAGTAATATAAAATAATAACATAAAAAAATACCAAGAATAAATAACAAAAGAATGAAACAGAATAAAAATAACAATGTAACAAATTACAAACAAATGATCAATAAAACACCAACAAAATAAATGGAGAGATAAAAAAATCACAACAAAACAATAATAAAAATAAAAACACACACACACACACACAAACAAGAGTTAGTCACAATGTTAGTGAAAATAGAAAACAAGTGTTTGCACACTTGTAATAGAGGCATTACTCTTTACGATATATCAGGTGACCCCTAAGCTAAGAAATAATGAGACTTAGTAGAATAGAGCAAGAACAAAGAGGATACAAAGTTTCCCCCAAGTGATAGGGAAACAACACATAAAAAAATGGGGGAAAGAGAATAAAATAAAGGGGTGGCTGAGATGACTCTAGATGTATGAGACAAGTAGATGCTACCTACATAATTCCATGGATACAAGATCTAATCTGAACTTCAAGAAAAATTTAGTTCTCCTAGGAAATGAGATAGAAGAAAAGTAATGATAAGAAAACATGATTATTGTTGTAGAGAAAATAAGGAAATAGGCTCACAAAATAATGAGATCATTTAATTGAGTGCTTACAAAATGGTGAAAGTGTTCAAACTTATAAATGCTCACAAAATGGAAAGAGTGTTCAAAAGACTACTCATAAAATGGTGAGAGCATGGGATTAAAATGAATAAAAGTGTAAACAATGTTTTTGTATTTTTAGGATAAACAAAAAAAATGAAATATTAATAAAAGGCTATAGGAACTACCTAATTAAAGATAAACACTTCTACAAGTAAGAGTTTAAAAAATAGATAAATTCACTACAATGGGGGTTGTGAATATAAAAAATGGCACAAGGAACCAACTAATCAAGGAGATGCACATCTAAGAGTAGAAGTTCCAATAATAATTAAAGTCAACTACAATGGCCCCTATGATCTTGTGAAGGTAACAATGCCTACCAAAAAGCAATAAAATAATAATAGAACAATATGCAGTGCTAGATAAATTTGAATAACCATTAAATAGGAAAAAACCATGTGATGATGTATCCATGTTTACTTATCTGTACAAGGAAGCTGCAAAATATTGTTCAGGCTAAACTACTTTATAAAACCAATGTTAAGTGTGTTTAGAATGCCTATGATTCATAATTAAAATTTGGTTAAAGATTTTTTATGTTGTTTTCAAATGTTTTTGGAATTTTCTAAGAATATTAACTTGATTGAGAATTATGAGAGACTAAATGATCCAACTCACAAAATAATGAGAGCATTCAAACTTGGAAATTGCTCACAAACAATGAGAGCATATGGTAAATGGGGATTGAGATGACTGCAACATGAATTGAGCATGGCTTATGTTGTCTCATTAAGACCTCTAGTCATAATAGTTCCACCAACAAAAGGTGATGAGATTTGACCAGGTAATAAAAAATTCATAAATTGAGGAAAATGGTAAGGTAAATGATAATAGTAATGGCAAGGTGATGTGGTAATGCATGATAAAAGGTGTTGTTCCTAATTTTCTCATAGGTAGTTATAATTAGTAATAAAAGGTGGAATACTGATTTGCCCATAAGTGGTTATAATCAATAACACAAGGTAGAACACTGATTTGCCCATAGGCAGTTGTAATCAATGGTACTAGTCAAATGCAAATGAAAGATAACTTGCCATATCTATCATCACACTAATTTCATAGACTATTATTTAAACACATAATTCTAAAACTAATAAAACTAGATCATAATCCCCTCACAAAAGGTGTAGGAAGAACCAAAGGAACCAAGATCAAAAGGGTTCAATAGGGTGGTTGAAAATAGATTTTGGTTAATATTAAAGGTATGGTAAAATGACATAAAGAAGAACGATAGGATAGAAATTGGAATTCATGGTAATAGGGTTTCCCCTCAGTGATAAGGTAAGATAAATGGTAGGGTAAATGTCAAATGTAAAATGATTCTGCTACTCCTACTGACATGGATATGCATGTCCTAGTCAAAATATGAGATAACTAGAATAATCAATAATAAAAATTTCTATCCCACACCCTTTCAAAATAGTTTATCTATCAAGAACTTGATGAAAATTTGGATTCCAATAATGTTGTTTTGATCTCTATTGATCATTGATTCTATTTCCTTCAAACATTGAGATAAGATATCTTGGTAGCCTCTATAAAGGAAAGTGTAGCTATGGATGGTAAATAATGTTAAGCATAGGATAAATGGTATAAGTTGGAAACATAAACGTGGATGATAATGTAATGTATAGTGGTTGTGAAATAAATTAAATGAATATTGATATTTTAAGGCACACTCAATGTTGATGATTCCAGATTCAACATAACTTTTGTTGTGGTGAAGCTAAATACTTATGAATATGATCTTGAGAGGACTACTATATTTTTTTATTTTTTGGGCCTGAGAGTAGCTACCATATGATTATTTTATATATTGGAAGTTGTATTAATTTTATCTTTGATAAGGTCTTTATCAAGTAGTGAAGGACTTTTGTGCTCAACTATTGGTGCCTTGATGAGGTTTTCACCAATGAAGTTATCTTGATTATCCCATAACACCTTTAAAAATGTTTCACTAAGAAACTTTGACTTTTGACTTTGATTATTTTCTATCACCATTGAAAAGGTTTCATTAGCAGATGCTAATTGTCCCTTAGTGCCTCTAAAAAGGTTTCACTAGGAGATTATTCTTCTTCTGAATGAATATGGTCTTGGTCCCCCTGACATTCTTCAATTGATATGTCTCCATGGATGTAGTTCAACAAGGTGTTATTCTACCGATCCCAATTAACATTTGTGGGAGGTAGAATGCCAATATAATGGTTAGGTTGGTTGGTGTTATTGGCATTTAGAATGGCAAGAGATAACAAAATCCTCATAGAATATACTAGAACTTGTATCAAATTTGAAGTAATCATCCTAAAAAACCATATAAGGATCATATATGTATTCAAATTGATCTGCAAGGCAAGTGTAACCAATGTTGTCATAATCATGACTATATTCTAATTCTAAAGCTAAATATAACTCAAAGGACTCCAAATCAAATTTTGAGATTGATATTCATTTTATTTCTAATGCTAAATCTAATATCAGTTAAAAATAGAACCTAAATTCAATGTTGATTCTTCATATGATGTGGATGTTTCTATAATATTTTTTTTTGTTGAATGTTTGGTTTTAGATAAATAATGGCCTGTGATGGCATAATGGGCTTTATAAAAATATATTCATCTAATAAGGGTTCAACATAGACTAGCTTTTCTAGGTGAATTCCCTTAAAGAGAGGGAATAACTCAAGGCATAACTCCATAGAGACTGGCTTGTCAAAGTGAGACTCCTCAATAAGGGGAAAAGGTCAAGAGACAACTCCATAGAGACTAGATTGTCAAAAAGAGGCTTTTTAAAAATATGACAATGGTTGAGATAATGATTTACCTAAACGTGGTATAATCATTAAGAAGTGACTCAGTAAAGATTGGCTTGTCAGAATGAGACTCTTCAAAAACAAGTAAAGGATCAAAAGGTGATTCATCATAGGTTAAACCATCACAAATGGGTGCTTCAACACTAACATCACAGCTTTGGTTTATAATTGGTTGAAAAATATCAATTTTAAACACATTACAGTCCTTAAAATATGATCTTGAATAGGTAATGGTTGGCTCTATTATGGCTCAAATATCAACAAAGAATTTATAAAGTGGGGAATAATTGGCATAGGTTGATTAATGGTTTGTGGTTCAATAATGGGATCTCCAAAAATTAGACTATTGAAGAAGGGATCAATAAAGACTGATTCATATAATTGACATTACTCAATAATAAGCTCAATGAGTATTGGTGATGGGTCTAAAATGGTAACCTTCAAGCGTTGAAGAGCTTGGTGGCTCACACAAGCTAAAGGAAGATAACCTAGAATGGTAACTTCAGAGCATTGCAAAGCTTAGTGGCTCATGCAATTTGAATGAGGATAACCTAAAATGGTAACCTTAGAGCATTATGAAGCTTGGTGGCTCATGGAAGTTGAAGGAGGATAACCTAAAATGGTAACCTTGAGGCATTACAAAGCTTAGTTACTAACACAGGTCAACAGAGGAGAATAGGGTTAGAATATGAAAATCATCATGGATTGGCTACGTAATTAAAAATTAGGCCCAAATAGGGAAATATCCTCAAACACAAAAGAGTGATCATGTCCATCATAAAAATGATTTTCATCGTAACTAGGTTTGTAAGAGAACCCACTATGAGTATACCTTTGTGTCATGCTTGGAAGGATATTTTCCTCATTTGATAAGATGTGAAATGTGTTGTGTAAATGTTAAAAAGGTGTGATTTGGATTTCTCCAAATAAATGACAAGATAAAATGAGACTATAACAAAAGAAGTGGTATAGTGCCACACAATTAGAATAAATGGTCATGAATTTATTCAACTTTAGTGGGTTGAAATCATCAAATTAGAAGACGGTATGATAACTTTGAAACCTAAAGTGTAAGCCAAAACAACAAACTTAGGTCAAAAATATGTCAATACCATAAAAACTAGATACAAATGTGATGAGTTGTAATTAAAATTTTTTAAGAGGGCCTATCTGATTAGGAAGATAATAATGCAAACTAAGAAGCTCAAAATGTGAATTAATACAAGAACTCCTAATTATAAAGCTAAAACAAAACAATCAGCACAATGCTGCAACATGGTAATATGATGTAGAATGGTCTAAGAACTTAGAACATGAGTGAATGCAAGATAACCTAAGTCCACAATGAGAATATAATGATGATGAGTATATATAATGACCTTCAATCCAAATGGGAAATTGTAGCCAAGTTTACTCAAACCAAGTGCAAATAGCAATCTGAGAACACTTTGGCCTAGTAATTAGAAAGGTGATATTTCAAATTTAGATTAAAAATGAAGGACTTTGAGATTTTGAAAAGTGGAAAAATGGTCTAGACTCAAATGGAAATCATAATAACATTGTTTATAAAGTACAAACATAATGGTCTAAATGATGATTTAAATAAGGCAAAAAGTGGTTTTGATTTGGTTAGAGTAATGTATCTTTGTTCAAATACAATGATGTATAATAAAAAGTGTTTGGATTTGTGACATGTTTTGGTTTTCAAATAGTTTTAGACTCAAAAAGACCAAGTAATTAAAGGATAAAATGACAAACACCTAAGTGTAATGTCCAAAGTTCTAAAATTGACAAGGTTACATGATACTATCAAATTTCATCTATATACGTGCTTTTGAGAGGATTTTAAGTGTTAATACAAAAATAAAAGTGGATGAATAAGTAGTGTTTTTAAACCCCCCTTATCTCAAGATATTTTACGTTGAGATATAACTTTGGGCTACTCACCCTACATCAATAATATATCCATAAAAGTGGGGTTATTCTAAAACTAATATTTGCATGCCTAGATGGTCCTAAGTGTGGTTAACACTAGAGATGCCTTAAATCAATTAGATATGCATCAATTGGCTTTTTGTGAAAAGGTTTTGTATTTTTCACAACTACTACATCCATCACTTTCTCAATGCAGTGTGATGTCTGAAATGCCCTTACGATCCGAGTTGGAGTACCACTAACGTAGCTTATTTTAATCACTTAAAACCAACATTCCAATAGGTTACCATTGATTTGTATACCCCACCATAGAGTGGGGTTGAAATTATGTTGGGAGATTAATTCTTGATTCAATACTTCCCTATAGAACCCATTAGAAGGTGATGAAATCCTAGTCACAAGACAAAATGCATAAATAAAAGACAAGTGAAAATATTTTAGGGTTGTGTTGGGATCACCCATAACATACAAATTTGGGGAGGGCATTAAAGACATTATTTTTATGCTTTTTAGACTAAAATAAACCAAGGCAAAAAATGATCACTTTTAGTCACTCAAGTTTCCTAAAGGGGATGGGGAGAGCATACCCACATCTATCATTTTTTGAAAACAAATAAGTTTGAAAGAACACAAATAAAACAAACACTTTTAAGAGTATGTATTTAAGTGTGAATTTTTATTTTATAGCACCATATGAAATTTTTGCCCCTTGGCCCTAGTTGAAAAACTTGTAAAAAACTTTCACAAATAACCAAGCATAAAAACAACTAAGTTCCTTTTAGGCACCAAACAAAATGTTCAAGACTTAACCACTTCCAAACTTTGCCTTTTTTCTAGCTTAGGTCTTGTAATTTTTAGAGGGTTTTTGCCTACTTAGAAGCCCAAAGATAAATGTGAAAACAAGATTAAAAAATAATCTCTTGGGTTTCTATTTTTTTGTCTCAAAAACCAATGTTGGTCTACATAGGGATCAATATCGGTTCATAGAAATTGGTGTCAATCAATTCATAGAGGGTCAATGCTAGTCAACTAGAATTGACATCAGTTCCTATAAAAACATAGGAAAATAGAACATGGATTCCATAAAAAATCTATTATAAAAATAATAATAATTCTCTATATCCTACAAGAAAATAGTCAAATAGAGAATATACAAGTCTTAAAACACAAAATAAAAACTAGAAGACTTCAAGAAAAACCCATCAGTCACATTTTTTGCCATGTTCTACTCTTTACATAAGAACTGATGTTGGTTTATAGATGGTCAATGCCAGTCAAATGGAATTGATGCTAGTCTTTGTGTAAACTGTGTGTTGCTAAAAATATATAAAATGTGAAAAATGAAGGTAAAACTTGAATTTTAAAATTATTAAACATCCATTAGCAAAACTAAGAGTTACAAAGTAATCTCCTTACTTGTATGGAATGCATGGTCCCACTGGGTATGCCATAATGTAGAGTAGAAATACAAAGCAATTTAGTCTATGCATTAGTACAGAAAAACCCAAATAAACATAAAAAACATAACGTGTTAAGCTTATTCACTCATAGGGTTTTATAAATGAATTCTATGAGCTATTGAAAGAAGGAATACTACCATAAAAACTTTTCAAGAGTGTTCCTCCTAAGAGTGCCCAAGAAAAAAGATTTTCATAAATTTGGTGCTCTAAGTATTTATCAATGATGAGTATCTTAATCCACCATCATCTCTTAATGTACCAATGGCTTAGGCTCATGAATTTGATCAATATGTGATAATGGTTGAAACTTGTCTATTGTAATTTATACATAATTAGTTTACATTAATGAATCATAAAAAATGGTGGTCTTGGCCCTCTTATTTATAGATTTTTTGAAATGATCACAATCAACATTGACCATCCATCTTGAGATCAAGATGTGTGTCCATGAATCAATTCAACTTTGGAGGCTCAAGCCATAAATATCCCCAATAATATTTAGAGAATGGGGTATTAATTAGACATGGGAGGGCTTAAACTAGATATTTTTTTCATTAATGATTTATGGATGCCACCCCACTAATGATGTCATAGGGTGATGCAAAATTGAAGAATGAATTTCCAATCAATATATTTTCAATAACTTCCATGGATTTTTCACTTAAACTTTAAATTTGGTTTAATTTAATTATGTGGGTTTAATTAATTTTGTGCAATTCTTTAAAATTTGGTTGTTCATTTAATCAAATTGGTCAAAATTTCAATTTACTAAGTTATAATTTGACTAAAGTATAATTAGAATAAGGTGTTAGTTGCATAAAAAGCAATACCTCATTTAAAGAATTGTGGATGTGAAATAACACATGCACATGATGTGTGCTTCTAAATTAGAATAATTCAGTGGTTTAGAGAATCATTTTACGTAGTTGTAATTTGACTCAAAGTGATTTGAGAAAATATAATAGTCATATAAAATACATTTCCTCATTCAAGGATATATTAGCCTCAATCAACACCTGTACATGATAAGTTCAAACCATTTAACGTACTTTAGTGATTTTGACCTAGATTGTGAATTTATATAGAATGTTTCTTAGATTAACAATTTTAGCACAATAGTGATAGGAATTGGATGTCTACATTTACAATCATGTTGTAAAAAGTGTGTAAGAAATAAGACTTGAATTTGAGAGACAATGTATAAAGAGTGATAGGGAAGAGGAATAAAATAGGCATCAAGAAAAACTTGCATATCAGGCCTATATACATCAAGAAGAGGTATAATCATTGAAGAGATAAATTAAGGCTACTATTATCACTCAAAATATACACCCAATTTATTATAAGGATTGGTTTAGTGAGACAATGGGAACATCCACAAGGTTATGGGACCATTGCACTCCTTGGTATGAACCTCTAGAGTAGGCTAAATTCCTTCTATTCTAAACACACTTAGTTTAAGACCAACATGCAGACCTAAAGAGTAGAAAGGTAAGATAATACTAATCTAAACCTAGGTTCTTCAAGAAAAAGAGAGGGAGAAGGTAAGAAATACTAAAATATTAAAGGTGATGTGCCTAGAATAGAGCGAGTACTCCTACTGCCATAAACATAGTGCCAATCTTTGAGAATAAGACAATATCACATAGTTTCTACCAAGTCACTCCAAATGCATAGGTATTTCACATAGAGGCATGAGAACACAACATAACACTGAGAGGGATGATAAATGGTCCACAAATAACATCAACATAGACCTAATTGTGCACAAAGTATGACCTACAAGTGAGCTTCAAGTTAGATAGGGAGGTGAAGGGAATGAATGATAGAGAGAGGGGATAACATTACCCATAATAAAAGATCAATAAACATGAATAATACATAACTCATCATAATAACATAAGGAGGTGAAATTAATTCTCATTAATTTGTAATATTTAGCCAATACAAGTGCACATAGAGAGCAAATTTCAATAGCATGAGGCTACTAAAAATGTGTCGACCCCTTTTACAATGTAAATACAAGTTTTTATAGAGAATAAGCCTATTTTATAATTAATACACCACTTAGGGAAATGGGTACAACTTTTAATTCATTTAAATACATTGAAACCATGCTTTTTATAGTTTATTTGACAAATCAGGCTTGGAAATCATAATAAGAACCTTACATGTGTATGGGGAGGAGGAAGATTTAGCTAACAAGGTCAGACAGTGGCATGAACTTGTATTATGATGTCTAGTGGGTGCTTATATAGTCAACTATTTTGGTAATACCTTGAGCTTCTATGTATTAATATTCTATTTACTAAAGGATAAGATCACCATGCTTATGAATATTATAGAACCATGGTGACATCTTATTTTGGGTAGTTACTGATTGAAGATATGGATCAAATGCTCCTCCATTAATTATGCACATCTGACTTTACTTTGAAACCTATACCTAAGCAAACTATAGATGAAAACTAATATAAGATTATTGGTTTTCTTATAGTTTATATAGATGGCATTTTATTGATGCCTGGTTAATTTTTCAACAAGTTGCCATCTTTTTGGCTTAAACAGACCTATGTTTTCTCTATGAATCTCTGATAGAAAAATTTGGTCCTTATTATCAATCCTGGTTCAACTTAGGTTATTTGAGATCAGTTTGATATATTTTTTTCCAGCTTAGGTCCACTCATTTGTTTTTCCCAAGTCAAATTGCTTTATCAACCTTACTCAAAAATGTCCTAGCTTGGTCCTTTGTTCATTGATTATCAACCAACTAACTCAGGATCCATTGAATTATTGACCTTTACTCAAGTTATTATATCCCTCTAATAGGTTTAATGCATCTATTAGATCATTTTATTGATCGAACAGATTGTTAAAAATTATAACCCATGCATTTGATCCTTGGATATGCTCATCAGTCTATCTACCCATTCACTTATGCCATGTAGTGGCCTCTGAACTAATTAGCTCTTTGAATCTACTTATGTGCCATTGATCTATCTTTGTACACTCAAATTCACCTTGTTAGATCTACCTAGAACCACTGGCCTACTAGTCACTACTCATCATTAGAATTGATCTGGGCTCCTAAGATCTAGACACTTATTAAGCTTGTATTTAGTCAGGGACCCTTTGACAATTTTTGAATGCCAACTAATAATTTGTGAGGAATAACCTTGACATTTTTGTGAATTTCATTAGATTTTCAAATCATAATGGCTACTTGTAAGGGCCCAAACTTGACATCTACATGTATATCATGAGATATTTGAATCCCCATGGCTATTTAATATGCTTGAATTTGATGTTTATGGGACCATCTAGATCAAAAATTTTGTAGGCTATTTCCCTCTAACCTTTTTCTAGAAATTTTGTTTGGGATGTTATTTAAAAAAAAACCCTTTGGGAATTTTGCATCAGATCACTTTCTTATAGAATTACCCTTCAAGAAAATTGGTCAAACAATTTTTTGAAAGAAGTAACCCTTAGGCTTTTACTACAGAAAAAATGTCCAAAATAATTCACACTTAGAATTTTTGATGTGGACAATATCTATGAAAGAAATAGGTCTTCATATTTTACTTTAAACATCTTGTCTGAAAGAGTTCATGCCTTCATAAATTTTGTTAAGGACACTTGCCCTACATAATGGCCTTTTGGTGCTTTCAAAATGGCCCTTTGCCCCTTGGAAATGCCCTTTGGAGTTTATACATTGGTATATTTTTTTTTAGAAAATAACCCCGTAAAAAAAAATTTTGGTTCACTTTCCTAAGACAATACCCTTCAGGAAAATTGTACATGACACTTTGCTTGAAAAGATATCCTTCAAAAAAAGTGCATAGGACACTTTTCTTGAGAAAGTGCCCTTCAAGAATTTTGAATGGACCAATTTGGATTAAAAAAAACCCTTCATACTTTTTACTTGGTACACTTTATGAGAGATGATCCTTTGGGCCTTTTGTTTTGGACAAAATGCCCAAAACAATTCCTAACACTTGGCACAAAATACCCAAAATAAAAATTCCAAAGGAAATAACACTTAGATAAATAAAAGGTTAAAAATAAATGATATTAGCAAAAGGAAAGCCCAAAATATTTTCCAATTATTTACCCAAAAAGGCTTGAACTACAGCTTGATCTTTGAAGGCTCAGACATTATGAAAAATTTGTTCAGATACCTGTTCTTTGTAATTGTAGACCTATCTCTTAGAAGTTGGTAAGATACACTTTTAAACAAGCTCAAAGTGTTTCAAAAGCCTTAAAATTTATTACATCCCTTTGGTCCATTAATTTCATCTAGAAATCATATCCAAACCTTGTCCCATACTTGATCCTCGAGAAATTATACTATATTTAGGCAAGTTTGGTATGTGGGCAAAAAATGGCCAACATTTTTGGTGACTTGCAAGGAAGCATACATGATATGCTTAAGAACCCAAACCATGAATAATACATTGGGCATGGATTCTTTAGAGATTCTGATTCCCTCTCTTGTAAACACACTAGCTACATACCTTCAACTTTGAGATGAATTAAGATTCACCTGACAAGACAAGAACTGCACTAGAGGTGCTTAAAGGAAAATACCTAAGCTAAGAAAACACTATGCATAGGCACTTAGAAGAAATAAAAATACTCTAAAATAAGGGTGCACAAAACAAACTTTAGCTAAATAAAAACATCTAATCTACTTATTTACACACACACACACACACACACACACACACACACACACACACACACACACACACACACAAACAAACACACACACACACACACACAAGACTTAATGGAGATAGTGCTTGAGATGAATCCCATTAACTGGGATAGGTAACTCTTCTCTATTCATTCTGGTAAGTTTGAAGGCTTTAGATGGCTTGAAACTGGTGATGGTATATGGACCACTCTATATTACATCAAACATAGTGTGATTTCCTAATTTTTCTCTATTCATATCCTATTTGAGCACCAAGTCTCCCTAATGTAAACTCCTATCACTAGCCTTCTTATCAAATATCCTTTTAGTTTGTGTCTATTGGAACTCCATGGTGCACATATCTTACATTCTGGTTTCTTTGAGATCCATTAACTCAGCTAGTCTTACCTCAATGGGATCACTCTCAAGTAGCTCCAACTGATTTGTGAGTTATAATGAAGGCAACTCAAGGGATGCTGGTAATCAGGCTTCCCTTTCATAAACTAACATGAAAGGAAAATTTCTTAGCACCCTCTTGGGCATGATCTAATCAACCTAAAGAGTAGATCTAAGCTCAGTGTGTTAAGATAATTGGTTATCCTCTAGAGTCTTTTTTATGATGTGAATTAGGTTCTTATTCATAGACTGAGATAGACCATTACTTTGAGGGTAATAGTTTGATGAAGCACTTAAGTATATGTTGTGTTTGATGGCCCATTCACTAATTCTATTTCTAAGAAAGGCTAGCACATTATCTAAGATAATGGTGGTAGGGACACCAAATCTTGTTACAATACTTTCATAAAAATTGAGGATGGATGTCTCATTGGCCTCCTTGAGGGAAAATTATACTATCCACCTCATGAAATAGTTGGTGGATATAAGAATCCATCTATGCCCATCACTTAATGGTGGGTTAATCATGCCTATGAAATCCAAGCCCCACTATGTGAAGGGATGATCATCTTGAATTGGGCATGGTGGTAAGGCTAAAAGCCTTTGTTTGCCTATGAAGAAGGCATATTTCTTATAATTTTGCTTATACATGTGCACATCTTTGAATAGAATTGGTCAATAATATCCATATCACATGATCTTCATGGTAATGGTATTAGGTGAATAATGACATCCCATAAGACCATCACAGAATTCTTAAACAATTCTACTTGTTTTCTTTGCTTCAATACACATCAGGAGGAATCCATTGAGATCCTTTTAAAAAAGTGCATCTCTTACAAGCACATAGGGAATGGACTACAGTCTGAAGTGCTTACATTTATATTTTTCAAGGCCAAGGGATATATGTTATGTTGAAGGAAGGTCTTCATATCTTGTGCCTAGTTAGTTATGGTTTCTTCACTTGTGTGTTCTTTCTCATGTAACACTAGGACTATGTCATCCTCTAGTTTTATTGATACTTTCACTAACTACTCATAGAGTCCATTTTCTTGCACCAACTTGGTGATCTAGATGTCTACATCATACTTCATCACCTTGGTGATCCAGTAATCTCACTTATTGCTAATGTCCTTGTGAAGTAAGAACTCTTGGATACTTGCATGCATGACCATGAGCTAGATCTTGTTATTGGAGAGCACATGTCTATATTTATTCATCACTCTCACAAATATGAGTGTGTGCTTCTTTATGAAACTATAATGTATCTCATAATCCTTTAGAGCCTAGTTGAAGAAGGTAATTGACTACTCTACTTGGTCATTATTTTTTTATGTCAAGACAACTAAGATGCCTTTGGCTCTACCAAATACGTAGAAATTGTTATTATAATCTAGGTTGATCAAGGTGGGGACTTATGCGATGGTGTGCTTGATGGCCTCAAATATTTCCTTACCTTCATGTGTCCAACTAAATGTAGCATTCTTATTTAACATCATAGTGAGAGGTTTGATTAGGATGGTGAAGCCAGACACAAAAATTTCCACAAAGTTGATTCTCTTGAGGAATCTCTAGAGACTTTTCTTGTGGCTTAGAAGAGGGAGGGATGAGATAGCCTTGAATCACTCTAGATCAATTATGAGTCCCTATTTTGAAATAATGTGCCCAAAAAGGGTGCTTTCATGAACTATAAAGATGAATTTGTTGGGTTTTAGAGATATTCTAAACTCATGACACTTTTGAAAGACTTGCTCCAAGTGATCCAAATGACCCTCAATGTGTTTAGAGAAAATAGTTATGACATTGAGGTAAACAAAGATGATCTTATTGATTAGTTATTTGAATGCCATATCCATGGATCTTTGAAAGGTTGTGCCTATGTTTGTTAAACCAAATGGCATGTAATACTATGCAAAGGTTCCCCAATTAGTGGTGAATACAATTTTGTAATAATCATACTCTTGCACAAGGATCTAGTTATAGCCTAAGTAACCATCTAATGATCAAAATTTCAGTACTCTTATGATAGTTTTCAATATCTACTCCATTGGTAGGAGAGGATAGTGGTCTTTGAGGGAAGCCTTGTGTAGGTCCTTGAAGTCCATTCAGAGATGAATCTCCCCATTTTTCTTATGTATTGGGACTAAGTTGGTGACCCATGAGGAATGTTTGATTGGAAGTATTATACTGGACTCAATGAGCTTAGAGATCTCCTTATACATTAATGGTTCCAACTTTGGATTAACGAGCCTCTAATTTTGTCACATAGGTTATGCATTAAGATCTAGCTCAATTATATGCTAAACTAAGCTTGGGTCAAAACCCCTTAGATCCTTATAGCTCCATGAGAAGATATGTTCATATCTATTGATGAATTGAGTAAAGTTTCTAATTTTTAGTGTGGAATAAAGCCTACCAACTTTAAGAGTTTTACACTCTAAAATGATTATAGGTGTAGAGATTTATTTCTTGGCTATCATACTACACCTTTCTCCTTTAAATTGGTTATAAAAGTTGAAGATACTTTTTAAGGTGACTAAATCCCTTGGTAGTTTGTTTCTTTTCAATTGGATGACTTGATATTCATATTGAGCTTATAGTTTCACCTAGTTTATGGTGCAAAACTTTGCCTCATCCTATATGAATTTGATGATTTGATCATCAATTTTGAACACTTACCAATTTTTTGTTTTTTTAATAACTGTTGATTTGACCATGAGCTTGATGAGTTGTTCAGACTCCTTCATAAGGTCACATGGGATGTCATAGTTCATACCTATAGTCATAAGCCTATCTACATCAACATTTTTTACTGTTGGTATGGAAATGATGTTGAATGCATCAAAGCCTTCTATCAGATCCCACACTCTATGTTTATAAGCTTTCATCAAACCACTCCTAGTCATGATCTATACTCTAACTTGGTTAATGACTAACTCACTATCACCTAACACTTATAGTGTCTTGATTCCTTTCTTCTACACAAATTTGAGGCCTTGAACTAGTGCCTCATACTTGATATCATTATTTTTACAAGTAAATTATAGTTTAAATATATAGAAGTATTTTTCCTTTTGAGGGGAGACCAATAAGATACTAGTTCCTATACCATTCCTAATTTAGGAGCAGTCAAAGTATAACTACCATGTACCTTTAGGGTCTTCACATGACTTCATAAGCTTAGGCAATGTGGCATCTTCTTCCATGATGCAATACATTCCCAACCCTATTTATATGTTGTCATATGGGTCTTACTCAAAGAGTTCACATGCCCATTCATCTAGCAGATTGTCTGGGGTTTCCTCTAGTAGTGTCATGGGGTCATGGAGAATTGAATCCTCCTTTTGGTCAAACATTGCAAAATTTTGCTCATCTGGGTAGGGAAAGTATGGCTCAATGTGAATTTTAAATATAGGCTCTAATTTTATGGTTACATTGATCCTATATCTATCTCTCAGTAACATGTGTGACCAATTTGAAGACAAATATCCACTCACTTTTTCCATGAAGTCTCAGGAAAGGTAGATGGAAAAGTAAGGGGGTAAGTTGATGACTATGATATCTTGTATAATGGAAATTTTTGGGCCTATCTTGATTATACCTACCACTTTGACCATTGTGCCATCAAGCTAGACCATTCCTTTTGGGATAGGAGAATATATAATTCCCAATGTATCTATGATCTTTTTGGGCATCATAGAGCTACTTGCACTTGAATTGATCATGCAATTGTGTACCAAGTGCTGGACTATGATTAAAGAGACATAAAATGGGGTTGGATTATTATTATTATGCACTTATGCTATTATTTTAGCTAGCACAAGCTCATAGAAGTAGTAGGCACTGGTTTAGGGGATTGATACTCTTAAAAGCCTTTCAGCACATCTTAGAGTAAGTTTCATTAAGATGGAATAGTAAACACATCCCACATTGTGACATTGAGGCTCATCTTCTTCATCTGCTCTACTATGTTGAAGGGAACCTAAGATCTCTTTAGTTGTGGCTTTAGAATAGTGGCCTTTCTTGGTGTTGGTACATTAACTTGAGATAGTCCCTCCTTTTACATTATTTTTTCTAGGTACAAAGGTTGCATAGGTGCCTTGGTTTTCATGACTACACTATTGACTTGGGGTAATAAAGGCAAAGGCATTGAGGTTGGTGTAGCTTCTTTTGTAGCTCTCCTTTTGAATCTTGTGTTGAAATAAACTAGAGTTCTCCCTCTACTAGGTACACCACTTTGATTCACATAGCTAAAGTCCTCTTCTTGCCCATTGCTGAAAATAGACCCATCTTGTGGTTGAACTAATACTTGGATCCCTTCTTCTTATGAAACTACACTACTTATTTGCTCTTGAAAATGAGGCATGCTTTATACTATGAGCACCTAGTTAAGGTGCCATTTGGGCATATATCTTAATTATGTGGATGATTACATGGGAAGCACTATTCAAAATCCTATGATAGATTATTCTATATCAAAACAAGGGCTGTGGAGGTGATGGCAGTGCCAATATTTTGTGCATAAGGTGCTTTTTTATATGTGAAATGATTTTTCATTTGAGTACCACCTTAGTAGGGAGGTATGTTTGATTGGTATTACTAAATGAAGGGTTGATGATGTCTAGGATACTATGCTTATTGCCTTTTGAGGGAAATAAATTCATTTCCAAAACTTTATAATAACATATTAACTTCATGAAATTTATTGGAAGAGATGATGGGTGGAATAGGTGAGATCAATACAGTAGGGATAGGTACTAACATAGGTTACACAACTGCTTGATTAGGGAGAGGTTCTATGAATATAGGCACAGGGAGTCTAGGCATAATTTTGCCTGCTTGAATTAAATAATTTTTAGGCATTAATAAGGACCACACCTCTCATGGACTAAATCATCATCACTATATCTTTGTTAAGATATTTTAAAAAATATAGAAATGTAGTGTCAGAAGATGGCTTACATAAAGTTGGGATTTTATCCCAGATCTTTTGAAATTTGAATTTGAAATCAACCATCATCTCATGTGATGTTCACTTTATGATCACGAGCTGCTTTATCAAGGACAAGTGATCACTTAAATCCTCAAACTAATTGCATAATTATCCATTGATTTCATCCTAGCTATGAATATATTTTGGTCTCAATCCTTGGTAGCACTAAAGGGATTTTACTTTAAATGAGGAATCAAACAGTCTGACTACAACATTATCTTAGGTGACATGATGCACTGAGTAGATGTTCACAATATCTTATATATGCTCCATAGGGGAGGTTGAATTGTCACCCATGAAATAGGATAATATTTTGAGAGTGAACACTAGAATTCTATCATACTACACTAGGACTAATGGACTGCCTCTATTGAAAGGCACAAATACTTGATTCCTTGTCACATCCATGAATGGGATAGGGAATAGACCTCACATAGAATAAAACCTTCTGAATGGGGGTATAGAATGGGATCTTAGTATATGACAACTTATGATACACATATTAATTTGGGATGAAGATAATCTTACTCTCCTTCCTATGGATAGAGCTGAAAGCTCAGTGAAATGAAAATCAAGGCCTCTTGTGGATGGTCTTATCCTTCTTAGCATGTAGATAAGGGGATAATATTTATGAACTAGAGATGCTTGGAGTCACCAGGTGCTCTTATTGAGTGTATTATACACTTATTATCTAAAGATAACACCAATTCCTTAGCTCTTTCTTCAAATGGTCCCACTAGATGTGCCCAAAACTATTATCACTTGATCTGTGCACTCGCTTGATTAGAAGGATTGGTAGGTGACATGGTGTACTAAGAAGATGTTCAAAATATCTTGGATATGATCTGTATGGGAGGTTGAATTCTCACCCATGAAATATGATAACATTTTGAGAGTGGACACTAGAATGTCATCATACTACACTAGGACTAATGGACTGCCTCTATTGAAAGGCACAAATACTTGATTCCTTGTCACATCCATGAATGGGATAGGGAATAGACCTCACATAGAATAAAACCTTCTAAATGGGGGTATAGAATGGGATATTAGTGGATACTAACTTATGATACACATCCTAATGGGGGATGAAGATACTCTTACTCTCCTTCCTATGGATAGAGCTGAAAGCTTAGTGAAATGAAAATCAAGGCCTCTTATGGATGGTCTTGTCCTTCTTAGCATGTAGATAAGGGGATGATATTTATGAACTAGAGATGCTTGGAGTCACCAGGTGATCTTACTAAGTGTATGCTACACTTATGAGCTAAAGATAATGCAATTCCTTAGCTCTTTCTTCAAATGGTCCCACTAGATGTACTAGACACTATTATCACTTGAATTATGCATCTACTTGATTGGAAGGATTGGTTTAGTGAGACAATGGGAATATCCCCAAGGTTTTGAGACCCTTGCACTCCTTGGGATGAACCTATGGAGTAGGAAAAATTCTTTATATTCTAAATGTACCTAGTTTAAGACTACCATGTAGACCTAAAGAGCATAAAGGTAAGCTACTACTAATCTAAACTATGTTCTTTTAGGAAAAGGGAGGGAGAAGGTAAGAAATATTAAAACATAAAAGGCAATGTACCTAGAATAGAGTGAACACTCCTACCATAAATATAGTGCCACAATTTGAGAATATGATAATATCACACAGTTTTTACCAAGTCACTCTAAATGCATAAGTATTTTACATAGAAGCATGGGAACATAACACAACACTAAAAGGGATGCCAAATGGTCCACAAACAACATCAACACAGACCTGAGTGTGCATAGAATACAACCTACAAGTGAGCTTTAAGATCAATGGGGACGTGAAGGGAATAGATGATAAAGAGAGTGGAAAACATTACCCAAAGTCAAAGATCAACAAACATGAATGTCACACAACTCATCAGAATCATAGAAAGAGGTGAACTTAATTCTCATTAGTTTATAAGATTTATTCAATACAAGTGCTCATGGAGGGAAAATTTTAGCAGTGTGAGGATACTAAAAATGTGTTAACCCCTTTTATAATGGAAAGCCTAGATTTTGTAGAGAATAAACCTATTTTATAATTAATGCACCACTTGGGGTGATGGGTATAACTTTTAATTCCTTTATAGCAGCATAGCCATGTTTTCTATAGTTTGTCTAACCAATCAGGTGTATAAATCATAGTAGGAACTTTACATGTACATAGGGAGGAGGAATATTTCCATAACAAGGTCAGAGAGTGGCATGAACATGTATTCCAATATCTAGTGGCCACTTATGCATTGAAATATTTTAAAAATACCTTGAGCTTCTGCATATTAATGTTTTGTCTACTGAAGGACAAGATCACCATGCTTATGAATCTAATAGAGCCATGGTGATTTCTTGTTTTGGGTGGCTACTGATTGAAGATATGGCTTAGATGCTCCTCCATTAATTGTGCACATTTACTTTTGCTTTGAAACATAGACCTGAGCCAACTATAGATAAAAACCAATCTAATATTATTAGTTTTCCTATAGTTTATATAGATGGAACTCTATTTGATTCCTATTCTTTTTTCAACAAGTTTCCATCCTTTTAGCCTAAATAGACCTATCTTTCCTCTATGCAGCTCTATTGGCAATACTTGGTCCTTATTATCAATCTTGGTTCAACTTGAGTTATTTGAGCTCGGTTCCATATATTTTTTATCAAATCGGGTCTACTCATTTATTTTGTTTGAGTTGAACTGATCCATCAACCTTAGTTAAAAATGTCCTAGCTCGATCCTTTGTTTAATGATTGTCAACAAACTGACTCAAGATCCATTAACTATTAGCCTTTACTCACATTATTAGATCCCTCTGAAGGGTTGAATTTATGCCATTAGATCCTCTGCCCAAGCTAATGTGATATTAACACTTGGTACCCATGCATTTGATCCTTAGATCTACTCATCAGTCTATCTACCCTCACATTTATGCCATGTGGTGGACTTTTGTCTCATTGACTCTTTGACTTTGCTCATGTGATATTAATCTATCTTTGTATGCTCAAATTCACTCCATTATATCTACCTAGACCTACTGACCTACTAGTCACCACTAGTCATTGGATTTGATCTAAGCTCTTGAGATTGGGACACTTGTTAAGCCTATATTTAGTTAGGGAACCTTTGATAGTTTTTGAATGCCAATGGCTACTTCGTGAGGACCAAACTTGACATATGCATGCTTGCCATGGGATATTTGAACCCCAATGGCCATTTGTTGTGATTAAATTTGACATTTGTGGGACCATTTGGATCAAAAATTTTGTGGGTTATTTCCTTCAAACCTTTTGCTAGACATTTTATTTGGGACCTTCCTTGAAAAAAACCCTTTGGGACTTTTGCATCAGACCACTTTCCTATAGAATGACCCTCAAGGAATTTTTTTAGATAATTTTCTTGGAATAAATGACCCTTAGAATTTTATTGCAGACAATATGTTTGAAAGAATTCACACTTAACTTTTTTGATGTAGATATTTTATCCAAAATAAATATCTCTTCATCTTTTGCTTCAGATATCTTGTCTGAAAGAGTTCATGCCTTCAAAACTTTCGTTAAGGATACTTGCCCTATAAAATTTCCTTTTTGTCCTTTCAAAATGGCCCTTTTACCCTTGGAAATGACCTTCAGAGTTTATGTATTGGTCCATTGTTTTTAGAAAAATACCCTTCAAAAATTTTGTTTGGTTCACTTTCCCAAGAAAATACTCTTCAAGAAAATTGTATAGGGAACTTTACTTGAAAATGTATCCTTCAAAAAAAGTGCATAGGACACTTTGCTTGAGAAAGTTTCCTTTGGTAATTTTGAATGGACCACTTTGGCTAAAAAAGACCCTTCAGAATTTTTGTTTGGTACACTTTATGAGAGATGATCCTTCAAGCCTTTTATTTTAGATAAAATGCCCAAATTTGTTTTTGACACTTGGCCAAAATGACTCAAAACAATTTTTTTAAAGAAAATAATACTTAGCTAAATAAAAGGTCAAAAATAAATGAGCTTAGAAAAAGGAAAACTAAAAATATGTCCCAAGTAAGGATTTAACTAAAAAGGCTTAAACTATAGATTGATATTGGAAGGCTCAGACATTATGAAAATTTATTCATATACCTATTATTTACAACAGTAGACCTATCCCTTAGAAATTGGCAAGATACACTTTTAAACAAGCTCAAAGTGTTTCAAAATCCTTGAACTCTATAATATCCCTTTGGTCCATTAATTTCATCTAAAAATCCTGTCCAAAACTTACCCCATACTTGATCTTTAAGAAACTATATTGCATTCAAGCAAGTTTGTTATGTGGACCAAAAATGGCCAACATATACAAGGGAGTAAATGCAATAACTATCCATAATAACACAATACATTTAGTACAAAATCCCAAGTTATAAACAAGAAGAACTAGAACCCATTGAACCTTAAAGAGAGTCTACTTTTCTTCAAAATTACAAGTTTTAGGAGTTCTGATCATGTGAAAGATCCTATGATTATGTATACTTCCCATATTCTTTCTCAATTCCCTTAAGATCCTCAATCAAGGAAGTTTATAAATTTCTCATATACTCCTCCCATGCCAACCCAAAATCAAAAGATGAATAAAATTGAAGAAGCCAAACTAAAAAATATTCCAATTTTCTTGAGCCCCTCATCTAATCCTCAAGTTGAATTTATCCATAAAGATCAAGGTATATTCAAATGTGAGAGGTTGATTTTTGATTGGAAAGAGAAGAATAAAACATCCCTAACAAAAGTTTCTTTCCCACCTTTCAAAGGATTCTTAAATGAAACTATTACATATAAATATCAAATCCTTATTAATTCTTATACAATCCAAAAGACCATTCAAGAGCATCCCATAATGCCATATTTTCATATGGCACTAATTGGAACCTCTTACCCTTCCACCATATTCCATTTTGAAGGAAGACCAATTGCATGGAAGGCAAATGTAGAACATCTAGGTGAAGATGAGAATTTGTCAATATAGGATGATGAATATTTGTGTTGGTCAAATGATCTTAAAATTAGCACATAAGAAGATCATGTTGCAGCCCTTGAGGATCAAATTAAAATTTTAGTTGAAAGTGAGACTCAAAAATTCTATTATGAAGATGTTCAAAATGACATGGCAACAGGTAATGAATAATTTGCAGTAGTGGTTTCACAATTAGAACTCCATGAAGAGATTGAAAAATTTGTAGTAGTTGAAAATAAATATGACATATCTAAATATGTCATAAAAGGCCAAGAACATTGTTTTAGTGAGATACTAAAGGTTGAGATTACAGCTATTCCTTTGGATCAAAATGTGGTTACATTAGAGAACCTTCTTAGTGTTGAAGAGAAAAATGTGGTGAGCATTGAACCACGTGAAGAGTTTTTATATATTAGAGATATGTTTTATTCAATTTATTCACTTGGATATGATCCAAATAGGTTGAAAAAAAGAAAAATAGCTGATCCAACTAGAATGACACTCAAATAACAGCTTGTTCCTCATCTTTGTCAACCATATGGAAATGACTTAAGAGGTTTTTTATTTGATCTAAATGGTTTTTGAGTGTTGTATGTAGTATTATTTAGATTTAAATTTCTTCCATTTGATGTTATGCACATGTTCAGTTGGTAGTTGTTTTAGTTTTAATTTTCCTTAAGTGTTATCTTGCACATTTTTTAGTTGGTGTTGTTATAGTTTTCAATTCCCTAAGTGCTTATGCACAAGTATTGTATTTGATTGAGGGAATTTTAAGTTTAGTATTTGGTGATATTTTCATAAATACATATACCAATATATAATCATAATGGTCTTGAGTGTTTAATAGTAAAATATCCTAACAAAGTTGCTAAGAATGTTGATAAATTTTACCACCATTAGTCAAAGTTATTTATCTACAAGTTTTCAAGAAGAATAAATTCATGGATTGAATAATTATGAGGTTATAAATAAAATAATATATTAATCATCAAGCCAAAACCATGCTTGATAATATCTCATAGGTTCTAATTTTGGTATAAGATTCTTCTATTCCTCTAACTAGCTAGTTGCAAGCTAGCGAAGGCAATTTTTAAGTGTTCATTTCATGAAGGAGAAGAAGCGTTGGTAATAATTGTATTATTATAAGATTTTGGAATTTATTATATCAATATTAAATTAATTTTTTAAGGTTATAGGTGATTAAATTCATGAACAATTGTTAAGAAGGAAAGGTGCTATAAAACCCTTCTAAAACCCCAATGGCTCAGTTTTATGCAGTATGTTTGAATTTTTTAGTTATTTGATGAAAAAAATGTTGTGTGAGATATTATGGGGAATAATTTACCTTAATAAACCTTCATAAATAAAAATTTTAAATGCAGATGATGGAGAGTTAAAGGTCCAAGTTGTAGAGTTTCAAGCAAATAAGAGAGACAGTCAAAAAAGACATTTTTTGAGAGGTTTAAAAGATTGGTTGAAGATATATAATGGTTATAATGAATATATTATATATTAAATATAATAATTATAAAAAAATAATGTCTTTAATCCTTATAAAAATCAATAAAATGGTAAAACTGAGACCTATAGGCATTCAAAAATGAGAAACTACAAGCCAGGAAACACTAAAAAGTGCATATTTTGAATTTTATTAAATGAAATATCTTTAAATTTGACATGGATGTATTTTTAATGTAATTTAATGTTTTAAATTAGTTTAATTTATTTAATATAACTGATGAGAGATAAAATTTCAAAACACAGGTCTGTTTATGAGGGAAATCAAGTTTTTTCACTATTTTGCTCATAAATGGAATTAGAAATTAGTGTTTCAAATCCTTACAAGTGAAAAAATAATTTTAGAGTGTGTATAATAAATTTTAAGGTATTAATACATGATAATTAAATTTAAAATAATTCAAAATAGGCTTAGATCAAAGAAAAACATCTCTAGGTCACCCTATGGGTAGCAAACAAACACTTTTTTATGAGTTTTTGTTTGAAAGTGTTGACCAATTTTGGTCCTACAGGCCAAAAATCAAGCTCCCCTCTTTCTTTCCTTGCTAGGCCTATTATCCAATCTCTGATGAATTCACCTTACTATAATTTTGGGTTTTCCCTTTTTGACAGGCCTATTTCTATAAAGAACTAAGTGATTTGAGTCTTGTAGGTATTTTGAGTTGATCTGGGGCTCACTTCATTTCAAGTAAATTACCTCAGAAAAGCCTTTTTATCAGAAAAAGGATGGGCCAATTTCAAAGAAGTACAAGTCTTTTACAAAACTCTAAAGGATAAGTGCCCTTGTAGAGGGTAGGAAAGTAACAAATGGGACCGTTCAAGCAAGCGCTAAAGGACAACTTTGGACCTAAAGTGCCCTTGTAGAGGGCAGAAGGTGCATTTGCAAGAGATCAAGGTAGAAAGCTCAAAAGGGAAGTTTCCTTTGGAGAAATTGACAAGTTAAACAATGAATTTCTTTGAACATTTTGTCTAAAGAAAATCCATGAAGAAACTAAGGGGTAAATTTCTTCAGACATTTTGTCTGAAGAAAATTACCAAAGGAAAGCTGAGACACTGAAGGCACGAATTCCTTCAGATAAAATGTTTGAAGGAATTCCTTTAGACATTTTATCTAAAAAAATTCAGAAGGCAAATAAACCCGAAGGTTAAGTGCCTTTATGGAGGACTCTTGGCCATCAAAAAGGACATTTTCCTCTTTCTAAAGGGTCACTTTCCCTTAAGAAAAATTCATTTGTAAAAGCTAGGGAAATTGCTAAAGGATAATGATGGGCCTAAGAATGTCAAATTCAACATGGTGAACTGGCTGTTTAAGGTTAAAACATCTGGTGATGGGCCCATGAATGTAAAATTCAAGGTAGTAAAAGAGACATTGATTTTTAAATGATGATGGGCCCATGAGCATCAAATTAAAGAAGATGGGTTAATCATCAGAGAAAAGCTAAAAGACATTTCCTTTGGACAAAATGTTTAAAGGAATTCTTTCAAACATTTTGCTCGAAGGAATTCAAAGGCTGAGTGACCTACCAAGAAAGGAGCCAAGAGGAGGCAAAGAATAGTCTGAGAGCTTAAATTTATAGGAAAAGATAAGAAGTAGTAAGGAAAGATAAAGTGGAATAGTAAATCCTGAATACAACTACACACACATAAGACAATGCTTGGAACATTCTAGAAGACACATCCAACCAAGCACAAACATGAATCAGATCAGCCCAGGTGGCAAGAGAGGCATTGGTAAGAGAAGTAATTACTTGCAAATGGAATAGACTCCACCAAATAGCCATCAAAGGGATCATGAGCATTTAATAGAGTGGTCTATTTTTCTTTGTTTAGCATTAATAAGCAGAGAGTTGCATGAGTTTTTAAGGGAGGTGGCCTTATCATTCAAATAATAAAGAAACCCATGCTTTAGTAAGAACATTAAACATACTTTGAGTAGCAATGTCAATGTCTATGACATATACAACATGGTTCTTCCAAGCATATTTATGGAAAGATGACATCAACATGACCAGATTCCTCTTACCAAGGTGTTTAATGCAGTCTGGGCTGCCAGTTCCTTGAAAAGACTAAGGGTCTTTCTCTAAATTATATATATTATAACCTCTCTATTGAAAAAAATATCTCTCACTTGTGTATGGCAAAGCATTGACAATTTTACCTTTTAATCAAAATAAGCATGTTTTACCTCCATCTAATTTGTTATACTTCTGAATATGCCTATGTATCATCATTATGTTTAGTCATTTTATCTTAATGCTTTCATAGGTCAATGACAACATATCTAATATATCCAAGACCATCTTCTACAGGTTAACAAGAAGTGCCCAGGTTAGAGCATAGAGGCAAAGGACCAACCATCTGATAGTGTGCTTCTAGAGCACCTTTGGAAGGTTCTTCTTCATTATATCTATATTAATCCCTCTTGTTAAAACACTCATGCAGTCTAGTCTTTTGTTCAAATGAAGTGTCTGTTCACTCCTTTTGATGTAAAGTGTTGATAAAAGATGAGTATATCAAATTATTTGGTGCATCACCATTTTAGTTAGGTTCTACTTTTGTAACATCTTTTTCTCTTTTTACCCCCCCCCCATTATTAGTAGTAGCAATTAAGGACCTCAAAGGTGCATCAAGGAGAACTAGCCCTTAATCTAGATATTCATTCCTCAAATTTTCCAAGCTCACAGCAAGAGGAATGTCTCCATTGTGCCATGTGGAAGAAAGAAGCCGAGCTTTATTTAAAGGGTGAAATCCATAGCATCAATAATTTTTGGCACACCCAGTGGGATATTTTTTTATGCTCTGGGAAGTTTTAAGATTAGTGTTGGTCCTATTACTACAATAGTGAGAAAACTAACCCAGCATCTGGCAACTCCATTTTTAAGAACTCAGTCTCTAGTCAGAGATTAGCCTTTAAACTAACCACAAGATCTTCCAAGGGTGTTCCTTTCAAATTAATTGAGCTACCTTTAAACTCAACAAAGAAGATAAGGTTTGCAAAGACTCATCCTTACACAACAAATCAATTTCCTAGACTTGCCATAAAATATACCTACACAAGGAGACCCTTGATGAACCTTGTCATCGCCATGGCTTTACCTTTTATAGCCTTCAATGGTTAGAGCCCTTTAAACATTCTGCATTAGGACCCAATCCTAGGGACAACCCTTAAGAGTGTTCCTCCTTTTAATGGAGAGGGGCCAATTATTTCTATTGAGCATATAAAAAATATATCCAACCTCTGCAAAATTTATAATGTCACCAAAGAGAACATAGCCATCAAGTTACTAGCATTATCTTTTAAAGGTAAAGTTTTGGACTAGTATGGGACCTTGCCTATGAATTCAGTTGGATTATGGAATGAATTAGGCACCCTTTTGACAAATATATTTGGAGAGAAGAGTGACCATCTCTCTCTATCTGAGTAATTAACCACTATGAAAAGAGCTCCGCATGAATTTATGCAGGATTTTAATACTAGGTTCCAAAAGACATGGGATAGAATCCCCATTTTAGTGAGGATGAACCCAAACTATGATTTCCTTTACTACTTAAAGGCTTTGAACAATGACTTTGCTATCATGATACAGTCCATGAGAGGACAAGTGTTACCCACTACCTATGAAATAGCCATAGCCACCAAAAATTGTTTGGTGTAAGCAGGAAAGATAGCTCCTAGACCTCATATGTCACTCTTTCCTAAATTATAAACCTCAGTTCAGACTATTACACCCACTTTATCTCCTATACCTAGTGTATAAAAATTGACTGCTACCTTGCCAAATGACCTCCATGAAGTTAAGAGCTTGTTACAAAGTGTTACCAATGAATTAGTGGCTCTTAAGAGGCAACAAGCTCAAATCTATTAGCCAAATCAAGGATACCAGTAGTTAAAACAAATGAATAAACCTCATTTCCAAAATTAAAACCAAGGGTAGGGTTAGATTACCCAAGTTAGACCTTATCAAGGTTATAATCTAAGTGCCCCTTCATCGTCTAAAGCTCTTATTCCCACTTAAGATAATTTGGTACAGGAACAACATAATTGCCCACCTCTAGGGTATGGTCAAGAATAGGTTGCTTATACTAATGAGTTTCCAAATCAATATATGAACATGCAAGGAAATCAAATAGCCCAATTCCCAATTTTTGAGGCATCAACACAACTTGGGATGGACAATAGGCAAGCTCAATCTGATTCCACTCTTATGAACCACCTAGAAGGAGAATTCTATGCAGTTAATTATGTAGGGATTAAGAATAACTAGGATGATTATGTTGAAACCAATACTAGGTCTAAAAAGAGATCTATGAAGGAAGCTCAATTAGCTACTCAAGCATTTGCAACATCTTTTTCATCATAAGTGAATAAGAAGTTTCCTAATTTTAGGTAGCTAATTGTAACCTACACTCCTTGGGTTGCACCTCAAGCTATAAATGCCCTCAAATAAAATTCAAAAGGAGAAAACCCTATGATTAATGTGGTGGAACAAAAGAAGAAGATACACATGAATATCTCATCGTGGGATTCTTTAGCAATGTCCAGACAAAAGGATATACTCCAAAAGGAATTACATGGGTTGAGTGAACAAGCTATCCCAACAAAGGCTGATAATGTGTTGATTATGAATGGGGCTTCTTCTATGGGAGGTCAAGCAAAGAAGGATGAAAAGGTTCCTCCATTTTATTTATCCTTGGTCATTGGAGATTTCTTAGTTCACAATTGCATTATTGACAATGGAACAAGCATCTTAGTAACGCCCAAATGCATAGTTGATAAGCTAGGACTCAAATATGAAGAAATGACCAAGGGAGTTCTTTAGTTGGATGGATCACTAGCCAAAACATTAGGAGTGGTAAGAGGCTTGAATCTAATGCTTCATGCCTATCTAACCTTCTCTATTCCCCATGACTTGGTAATGGTAGATGTTCCCCTTACTTTGTTCTTTGCTTATTCAAGGATTTCACATCCAAGATAGGTGGGTACTTAGCAACAAATTGGTCTTACATGGTTTTTAGGACCAAATATGGAACTAAAGTAAAGATTGAGTTGGAGCCTATCCACAGAGATCATCTAGAGCCATACTCACTCAAGGTGAAAAATTTTAGTTACACCATCATTGACAAAGAAGAATTCCAAATAGACCAATCCCCACCCTCTTTTCTTTAAGGAGTTACTGACCTACTCTTAGATCAATGGGGAAATGACAATTTTGAACATGACCCATACAAGTTCATCAAAGAGGTAGGTCTTGGAGTTTATTACATGCATGAAAAAGGTACTTTCATACCAAATTTGATGAGGGAAAACCAAGAGAGCTATGGTTTGTGGCAAATTTTCTTTGATAGATCAAGAAATAAGTTAGGAGTTGGTGGTGGAGCAATGCTAGTTTCACCCTTAAAGGAAAGATACTTTTCAACTTTTAGGTTCCAATTCTCCTACACTTATAATGTTGTAGAATATGAGTCTCTCATTCATGGTTTAGAGTGGGCAAAAAAAAGAGGAATAAAATAATTACAAGTTTTTGGAGATAGTGAGTTAATTGTAAACTAGGTGAGAGGTTGAAACTCGACCAAGAATTCCTTGCTTAAGTATTACAAGCACAGGGTGTAAGACCTATTAGAAAGTTTCCTTGCTTTCAACATTATTTATATTCTAATAGATCAAAATAAGTAAGTAGACAAACTAGTAGCAATTGGTGCTCAGTTTGACATTCTTAAAAGTGATAATAGGACCCTCCATACTTCATAAAGTCAGCAATTGGTAGGTGTTTGATAGTGACCATTAGATATCACTCTTATTATAAGAGGAGGTTGAGTTCACTTCTAGGAATCAATCCAAGTTACAACAGTCGTATGATGACCAAATTGTTTAACTAAAGAACAACAAACTTCCTAAAGGTTTAGTCACTCTCAAAAGCATCTTCAATGAGGATAACCAACTCAAAAATGATAAATCAAGCATCACAACCAAGAATTAAAATTATGAAAGAGTTGAATATTCAAGGATAGGCTACTTGTACTTGGGAAGGTATGTATAAATGATGAAAGACATTCTTTCATTTTGTTATGCCAAGAGTTTGCCAATGTCTTTGTTTGGGAGTATAGTGACCTGAAGGGTTTTAACCCAAGCTTGGACCAACACACCATTGAGATAGAAGAAGGTGTTAAACCTATAAAACAAAAATAAAGTCCAATCAATCCTAAGATTAAACCTCTCATGCGAAAGGAACTCACCAAGCTAATTGAGTCCAAGATCATTTTTCTTATCAAACACTCTTCTTAGCTGGCCAATCTGGTCCCTTTTAGGAAGAAGAATGGGGAGATCAAACTATGTGTTGATTTTAGAGACCTCAATAGAGTCTCATTAAGAGATCACCATCCCCTCCCAAGTATAGAGTAGATCCTCTAAATGGTGACAGTTAGTAAATGTTTCTCCCTCCTAGATGGGTATTCTAGGTATAATCAAATTTTGGTGTAAGACTATGATCAGTACAAGATAGCTTTCACCACCAAGTGAGGAAATTTTACCTATAGGAAGATACCATTCAGATTGTCAAATGCTAGAGCTACCTTCCACTGAGCCATAGATATGGCTTTCTAAGGTCTGATATATAGTATTGTATTGGTCTATCTTGATGATGTGATGGTCTTCTCCAAGGATACATGACAACATCTGAAACACCTAAGGAAAATATTCAAGAGTTGTAGAGAGTTTGGCATCTCTCTCAACCCAAAGAAATGTGTGTTTGTTGTCCATGAAGGCAAACTCCTAGATCATATTGTTTAAAAAAGGGGCTTGACCATTAATCCATAAAGAGTACATGCCATCTTAGCATTGTCCTTACCTAAACACAAGAAGGGTTTGCAAATATTATTTGGTAGAATAAATTTTATTTGGAGATTTATCTCTAATTTTATTGAAATAGTCAAGATGCTAACTTCCATGTTGAATAAAGATGAGATGTTTACATGGACAACATGAAGGAAAGATAGTTTTAAAGGGATTAAGAAAGCTGTCACCTAGGCTCCCACCTTGATCAATCCTAATTTCTCTAAGGATTTCAACCTTTACACATTTGTAAATGAAGAGGTAATCTCTACTATGCTCACTCAAGCAAATGATGAAAACCTTGAACAACCTCTTGCATTCTTTAGCCAAGGTTTTGAAGTTAGGTACACATATACTGAGAAGCAAACACTTATAGTTATATGAAGCCTAAAGAAATTTAGACATATGTTGTCAAACAATAAGATTCATATCATGGTACCACATCCTAGTGTCAAGGATTTCTTGCTGAGCCATGACTTAAATGAAAAGAGGGCAAGGTGGATCACCAAGGTAATGGAATATGATGTGGAGATAAAAACCACTAAACTAGTAAGGGGAAGAGGGCTATGTGAACACCTCGCTATAGACCTTAAATAGCATAATTATGGAATTTTTATACTCCATGATGAAGCTATAGTAGAAGAACCTATAATCATAAAGAATTGGGCACAAGACATGGTTCATTTTCTTCTAATTGGGAGTGCCCATATGGCCTTGATAGGACTAAGAGGAGGTATTTCAGGCTCCAGTCTCTTCCTTATATCCTAGTTAATGGAGTGATATTTAGAAAATATTTTTTATGGGTACTCTTGAGATGCATAGGCTCAAATCAAGTCAATAGGGTACTATCCAAATTTTATGACAGACCAACTGGTGGTCACTTTGCTACTAAGCCCACAACTGCAAGGATTATGAGGGATAATTACTTTTGGCCCACTTTGTTTAGAAACACTCATGCTTAGGTATAGAAGTGCTAGAAATGTGCTCTCTTTGATGGAAAATAATGGCTGACTATAATGCCTCTATAACCCATTCAATTGGAATAACTATTCATGCAATGGGGTCTAGACTTCATAAGGATGATCAACCCTCCTTCTAGTGCTGGCCATAAGTGGATCTTGACAGCTACTAATTATTTCATGAGATGGGTAGAAGCTATTTCTTTGAAAGAAGCCAATGAGAGTGTAGTCCTAGATTTCTATGAAGGCCTGGTGACAAGATTTGGAGTCCCAACTACCATCATTTTGGATAATGCATTGGCTTTCTTAGGAACCAAAACAAGTGAGTGGGCATTAGGATACAACATCTATCTTAGGAATTCTTCCAAATACTACCTACAAGGAAATGGGCTAGCTGAGTCCACCAATAAGAATATAATTAGGATCATTAGAAGGATAATGGAAGAGAATCAAAGGACTTGGCATGCCAAGTTGAAAATAGCCCTATGGGTAGATAGGGTCACTCCAAAAAGAGAAGTTGGTAATTAACCATACACACTTATGTATGGAAGGGAAGATAGACTTCCTATTTCACTTGAATTGCTAGCCTTGAATCTTGCCCACCAACTACAATTGGAGGAAGTGGTAGCATGGAAGTCAGATTTTGTGAATTAATTGAGCTTTAGGAGGCAAGAGACCAAGCCAAGGTTTCCATGACCAGCCATCAATAGAAAATAAAGAAGCATTTTGACAATAAATCCTCATCAAAAGACTTCTTAGAAGGTGACATTATCTTGAAATGGGATAAAGACTAAGCTAAACCTAGAAAACACATGAATTTTGATGCCTTGTGGAGTGGCCCATATGTCATCACTCAATGCAAGCAACATAATGCATTCCAAATCTCTAGGTTGGATGGTGGAGAACTACATATCCCAGTTAATGGGATATAAAAGAAACATTGTCATTAAGCCTTCTCTTGTTATGTACATATTTTCTCTATTTTTTCCCCTCATTTTCCCTAAGTGCTTTTGTGCATGTTTATAGTTTTTTAGCCTTGTGTGTGTTTTCTTTACCTTTTGGGGTAAAATCATCATGTTGATTCTTAAGTTTCTTAAGGTTATTGCCAACCTTTCAAGCTGTATCCTGACTCCATGCCCAATGGACCTATGAGACACCAATTTTCTTAAGCATAGCATGCATGCTTCCCCTATGAATCACAAAATATGTTGACCAATTTTGGTCTTACAGGCCAAAAAGCAAGCTCCCCTCTTTCTTTCCTTAATAGGCCTATTAGCCAGTCTCTAATGAATTCACCTTACTACAATTTTGGGTTTTCCCTTTGTGACAGACCCATTTCTATAAAGAACCAAGTGATTTGAGTCCTTCAAGTATTTTAAGTTGATTTAGGGCTCATTTCATTTCAAGCAAATTACCTCAGACAATCCTTTTTATCAGCAAAAGGATGGGCCATTTTCAAAGAAGTACAAGTCTTTTACAAAAGTCTAAAGGAAAAGTGCCCTTGCAGAGGGTAGAAGGTGCATTTGTAAGAGATAAAGGTAGAAATCCTGAAAGGGAAGTTTCCTTTAGAGCAAATGACAAGTCAAATAATTAATTTCTTTAGACATTTTGTCTGAAGAAAATCCATGAAGAAACCAAGGGGAAAATTTCTTCAGACAAAATGTTTGAAGGAATTCCTATAGACATTTTTTCTGAAGAAATTTAGAGGGCAAAGAAACCTGAAGGTTAAGTGCCTTTGCAAAGGACTCTTGGCCATCAAAAGGACCTTTTCCTTTTTGCGAAGGGTCACTTTCCCTTCAAAAAAGTATAGTTGCAAAATCTAGGTAAATTGCTAAAGGATAATGACGGGCCTGAGAACATCAACTTTAACATGGTGAACTAGTTGTTGAAGGTTCAAATGTTTGGTGACAAGCCCACAAATGTCAAATTTAAGGTAGTAAATGAGATATTGATTTTTAAATGATGACAGGCTCACGAACGTAAGATTTAAGAAGATGGGTTAATCATCAAAGAAAAGCTAAAGGACATTTCCTTTGGAAAAAATGTCCAAAGGAATTCCTTCAAACATTTTTCTTGAAGGAATTTGAAGGCTAAGTGACCCACTAAGAAAGGAGCCAAGAGGAGGCAAAGAATAGCTCAAGAGCTCAAATTTCTAGGAAAAGACAAGAAGTAGCAAGGAAAGAGATACTGGAATAGTAAATCCAGAACACGGCTATGTACACATAAAACAATGCTTGGAAAATTCTAGAAGACACATCCAACCAAGCATAGGCATGAACCAGATCAACCTAGGTGGAAAAAGAGGCATTGAAAGGAGAAGTAATTGCTTACAGATGGAATAATCTCCACAAAATAGCCATCAAAGGGAGTAGAAGCATTTAATAAAGCGGCCTATTTTTCTTTATTTAGCATTAATAAGTAGAGAGTTACATGATTTTCAAGGGAGGCAGCCTTGTCATTCAAATAATAAAGTGACCCATGCTTTAGCAAGAACATTAAGCATAGTTTGAGAAGCAAAGTCAATGTCTATGACATATACAACATGGTTCTTCCAGGCATATTTATGGAAAGATGATAGCAACATGAGTGGATTCCTCTTACCAAGGTGTTTAATGTAGTATGGGCCACTGATTCCTTGAAAAGACTAAGGGTATTTCTCTAAATTCTATATATTGTAACCTCTCAGCTGAAAAAGATATCTCTCACTTGTGTATGGCGAAGCCCTAACAATTTTACCTTTTAATCAAAATAAGCATGTTTTACCTCTATCTATTTTTTTAATACTTATGAATATGCTTATGTATCATCATTATATTTAGTCATTTTATCTTAATGATTTCATAGGTCAATGATAACATATCTATTATATCCAAGACCATCTTCTATAGGTTAATAGGAAGTACCTAGGTTGGAGCATAGAGGTAGAGGAACAACCATCTGACAGTGTGCTTCTAGAGCACCTTTAGTAGGTTCTTCTTCATTGTATCTCCATTAAGCCCCCTTGTTAAAAAAATCACGCAGTCTAGTATTTTTTTCAAATGAAGTGTCTATTCACTCCTTTTGATGTAAAGTGTTGATAAAAGATGAGTAGATCGAATCATTTGGTGCATCACCATTTTAGTTAAGTTCTACTTTTATAACATCCTTTTCTCTTTTCACCCTCCCCATTATTAGTAGTAGCATTTAAGGACCTCAAATTTAAATCAAGGGGAGATATCCCTTAATCTAGATATTCATTGCTCAAATTTTCCAAGCCCATATCAAGAGGAATGTCTCCATTGTGCCATGTGGAAGAAAGAAGCTGAACCTTCTTTTAAAGGGTGCATTCCATAGCAACAACAAAAAGTTTGGTGAAGAGTTTTTGAGATATTTAAAATTTTAAATGTTTCAACAATTTATGACTATAAAATGAAAATATGAGGAGTTTTTTTTAATTACTATAACTCATTTTAAATCCCCAAATCCAAATCAGGGGGTTTTGAGGCCTAAAGAGCACAAAATAACATTTTTGGAGGTTGTAAGTGGAATTTGGAGCTGAAAATTTATTTGAAGGTATATGATACCATGTTGATAATGTTAAAATACTATTTAAACTATTTATATGTTCAAATAATATATATTCATCAAGTTTCATGTTATTATGGTGTATTTAAAAAACTTGCTAAAACCACATAAGATAAATATGTCCAAGAGGGACCAATATAGAGTTTTGTGATTGTCCATCAGATAATGCACTTTAATCAAGGATATTTAATGGATTTTTAAAAAACCATAAACATTAAATCTCTCCCACTTCTACACCACCCTTGAGGAAGAAGATAATTCACAGGTTTAATTAATGCATGGTGCATTCAACAACCTTGCTTAGTCAAACACATGCACTCTTTGCTAACTAGAGATCAAGAAAGGATTAAGTGTTTATTTTTAAGACAAAATAAAGGTTAGAATTCATATCCATAAACATTAAAAATATATTATCTCTCCTAATATGCCTTATTTATGCTAAATTTAGAAGAATTCAAGTAAACAAAAAGAAAAAAACATGCATACAAGATGCAAGTCAAGAAGCTCAAGTCAAACTTCAAGTTACAAGTCATGATAAGTCAAGTAAAATTCCAATATGAAATAAAGGTAAATTTAGTAAAACTTCAAGATTAATACAAGATAAAAATAAGTTAAATTTAAGATCAAAATGAGTTAAATGTAATTTCAAAGTGAGTAAACTAAAGATAATCAAATATCTTTTCAAGGCTCAACCATCAAAGCATGCATGTTGACCTTTGAATTTTCAAAAAATTAAACAAGATAATCCCTATAAATTATATGCCATATTACAAGGATATTAATTTAAACTCATGTATTTACTATGTAACAATTTGGAAGTTTGGGTTTGAGTTGAAGGTTGAGTTGGATTTCAGTTAAAAGAAGAGTGAACTATGAGTTAACATGTTGACTCATCTAGTTTAGGGATGCTTTATCTCCTCTCTCTATTATTTATTTCTATAAGTATATTGAATTTTGAGTGAAAAAGATCATTTTATGCTTTTTTATTCTAGAAACTCTACCAAAATATATACTACATCACTATTGAAGTAATAAAGAGCTAATTTTTCCTTTATTTTCAAGTTGTTTATGAAGTGTGTGTCTCATGTTCATTGATATAACTTAGTGAATGATAGTTTTTCCTATGTTTATGTCTAATTTTTTTACCTTTATATGTAAAATTAGAATTTTTTTAGGTCATATAAAGTGTCTAGGTGTGTTTTCTACCTAATTTAGAAGTGAATTCAACCATTGTTCATTCTTTCTAAGCAAGTGTGAATGTTTGTCAAGACCTGTGTATGAAATACTAATGCAAGAGTCATTTTATGAAGTTGAAGTGAATATGTGAAAGTTATTTGGCTTAAAAAGTGTTTCAATTATAGGCATAATTGACTTTGATAGTGGTGTTTCACCCCAAATTTTTAGTTTTCATGTTCAATTTTAGCTTGTGTATTGCCCATTTACCCTTTTCCTAGTCAAGAAAGCACAAAATTAGAGAGTTTATAGATAAGTGGGTGAGTTTACCAAAGGGAATCAGACCTTAATCTATATATTCTCTCCAACATAAGGTCACTCACACCTTAGATATTTCCATTTTATCAACAAGAGTAAAAATAGACACACATTATTGCATGGGTGCACTTATGAGTGATAACAATTACTTTAAGGCCATTTAAAGCAGAGCTTCATTTGATATAAGAGGTTTAGTGTCACATGTAGTTGGTTCTTCATCTCAACATGTGCCTCATTTTTAGGACTATTGGATGGATTGTAATGATGAAAAGGATGTGAGGATTAGATATTTCTCACAGTTCATAGTAAAATAGGTTAATGCATTTAGGATTCTAAAAATCCTTAGTAAAACTTGGATTTGAACCAACTCCCAAGGTTGATTAGATCAAGAAAGAATCAACCTCTCTTGTAAACTAAACTCAAAGTGTACTTAAAAGGACATTATAATGGTTGAAAGACATGAGTCAATGTTGACTAAGTAGGATTCCCACCACCAACAATAATAGAAGCTAAATTGGGAAGCTTTTATAAACAATAATAGATTGAAGCTGGAACATCTCAATCAACCAATGAAAGATAAGACAAGTTATCTAAACAACTAATTCAACATAAGAGGAAACTAAAAAACAAGTTATCTCAACAACTACTTCAAGCTCCTAACCTCTCAAACTAAAAATCAAAAGTTTTGGAAAGAAGTCTTCTTATTCTCTAATTATCTCTATTTTTGAAGATATCCCCCTTTAAAATTTTGTTCAATCTCAAACATTGGTAATAAATAGTACTCAATAATTTCTTTCATATGATTCTTCATTGTTACCATCATCACCTGATCAAATTGATAGTTCTTTGTCTTTACCTCCTCTACAAAATCTTGAATTGGTTCTTAAGACTTCACCCAAAAATCTAATTTATTTATTTTAAAAATAGAAATATGAGATAATATTAGAGGAAACCCAACCTTCATAAATTATTATCCCTTCTCGTGAAATCTTCAAAAAATCTGATTTTGTTTAAATGTAACAATCTCTTGTTAATGTTGAAATTCTTGATTGGCTTGATCAAGTGGTAAAGAAAAGAAAGAAAATTGTGGAACCCCAAGAGATTAATTTCAATACAATAGATTATCTTCCTCCATAGATATTAAAAAAACCCAAAACTATGACAAGGATAATCACATACGAAAAGGGAGATAGATATGTATAAGTAGTTGTTCTTCCTATATAAAAAGGTAAAGATAGTGTCAGTGCTTCAAACTATCAAATATAACAAATATAATTGGGAAACGATACAAGATAAGGAATGAAATAATATGTTCAAACTGATCTTGGAACTTTGTTTGAAAAGATGAATAATGATAAAACAACTAAAGATCATCTCAACGAAAAAGTTGAGTAGCTGATAATAATGGTTTCAAAATTGATAAAATTGATTCAATTATATTCTTCAATTGATCATCATATTTAAGATATTTAAACATTGAACATCACATAGGAGATTGAGAATTTGGGAAAAATAACAAAGGAATGAACTGAATAAATTCTACAACATGGATTCAATTCTATCCATACTATAATGGATCTATGTTTTGAGATCTAATCAAAATATGATGATGCAACAAAAGTAGAAGATAAACATACTATTTAAATGTATAAATGAAATGGATTACTTCTTGAGCTAAAATAATTTTTTAATGTTGACTCAAATGATCCTTTTCAAGCATGACTCATTAAGAAAGATGAATCTATATACCTTAATGAACTCCTTGGAGTTACAAAATTTAGAATTTACATCATCAAGGAAGGTACCAAAAATTTATATGATTCTAAATCAATGGGAGGCGAGACTATTATTGAGATGATACTACTTAAGAGATTACATTGCATAATCACTGATGATGATAGTAAGGTATTTTATCCTGATATTATCATTAATTAATTCAAGAAGAACATTGAGGAGATTTTAACTCATAAATCTGCATTCAATTCTAGATCAATTTAGAGGTTGATCAAATACCAACATAACATAGATGATCTCAACGTAATGGTAAATTACTTTATGGAATAATTGACAAAATGACAAAGTTACATTGTGATGCAGAGATAGCTTTCACATACACATATGGTCTTAATGAAGAAAATGTTCTTGTGGTCTTGTAGAAGTTTGATTGATATCAGAAAGAAAGAAATAAGTTGCAAAAACAAAAATAAGAAGCTTCCATCATTATCAATAATGAAAAAGTAGGTTGATTTGTTAAGAATCTTTGATCAAGATTTTACTTAGGATTTTCAAGTATTATATGTTAGTGATTCACATAGTGTATTTTGTGCAATTTTATTAAGTTCTTTTTATAAATCTTCAGTCGTACAAATTTCCATTGCATTTTTTCAAGTCATGTAAATTTGCTAATGTAATTTTACAAGTTTTAAAAAAGTTAAAGTAATTTTACAAGTTGTGTAAATTTCTCAACTCATTTTTACGGATTTCAAGTTATGTAAATTCACTAATGTATTTTAACAAGTCCCTAAATATGAAAAATGGTGGTTATGCTTCATAACCACCCATTCCAAGCTATACATATGAATAGGGGATAATTTGTAAGGATCTTGACAGTTATAAACTCTAGAGAGAAATTTTGAAAGTGGAAATTGTACTTGTAATCCATCAAAGATAAATAGAAGGAAAATTTTCAAACTTTACATTCAAAATTTCTATGCAGATAATGTATGTATATACTATTTACGTGTATGTATATAATATTTGTACATATTCAAATATCTATTTTTAGAATGTTATCATAGTTATTATAAAGTAGTTAAATTTTTTCACAAATTTCATTATAGTATTTCTTTTCAAATCTCTATTTACTATTTTCATTTTGGTGAGATCTCAATGGCTTTAGAGAGTGATTCTTTACTTTTAGGCAATGAAATATAGAGTGATCATTATTTTCTATCATCAATTATGTGATTGCTTTGGTGTATGTTGTATATTTTTTTATAAATATATATGTCTTTCTTATCCACTAAATGATAGAGGTTTCCTATCTGAGATCATATTCCAATTTATTTGACATTTACAATAGGTGTCTAAGTTTGTCTTGTTGGTTATGTTATCTTTTTCATCTTATAAAACATATTTCTATCCTTTAGATCTCTCTGTTACAAATTTTTTTCTTTAGCCTTTTAGTACTTTTTGGTTAAAAATACTACCTTGATGAAACTCATTTTTTATTTAAACATTTTATCACTTTACTACATATTTTAGGCTTTAAATAAAGGTAGCTCTACTTGATAATAGGAGAGGGACTTTATATCATGATTATTGATGAGAAATGTCCATTTGTCTACCCAACAAATTTTCACACCAATAATTTTTGACACCCACCATGGAGTACATATTTGTAATATTCATGCAACCCACATTTTGAGATATTGGTCTATATGAATTTACCAACAACCCAAGGACCACTCTATCAACTTGAGCTACATTTGAAATAGTCTACATAGTTGAATATTATTTCACATATCAGATAGCTCACCTAGGAATCTAATGAAGTTTTAGTAGCCTAGTTTTAGATCATCTTGACAATATTGAATCAATAATTAGAACATAATGAAAGAGAAAAAATAATTATTACATGTAGAGAAGCTTGTAGAATTTTTTTAGCAGCTTAAAATTAATAAATTCACATTTGACCATTTTAGCTCTTCAAAATCCTGATCATCAATATATTTTAAACTAGATAGAATTAGCAGAAGAAGATATTGCTTAAAGTCTTTGAAAACTAGCTTGAAATAATAAAACACATTATGCTCAATTCAACACCATCACTATGATAATAAACATATAATAAGATCATGAAACCATTATTTGAAGAAACACTAAAATTGATTCTAGGAGATAAACAAGAAGACAAGCACAAAGATAGACATTCAAAGACTTTACAAAATAAAAATATACACTCATGACCATCTTAACACCTTAGGCTCCATTAATTTAGTTAAATATTGATTGGTTGATTCAAACTCAAGAAGATATTTCATCAAATTTAAGAGCATTTTCTTGGGTTAATAGGATTAATTCAACACATTTTTATAGAGTTTTTGAAGTTATATAATAAGAATAAGATTGTGTCATTTTGGTACAAAGAGATGAAGTAATAACTACATGAATAATTTAACCAAGAATACTTTCTCAAAGAATTCTTTAATTCGAGCATGATCTATGTCAACAACAAGTCTTTCAAAGAAGGTGGAGAAAAGATTCACTAGAGCTAGTAAGTCTAAAGGTGAGATTGATCCTCTTTATCAATTAAAATAAGCCTCAAAATTTAAATTTAATCCAAAAGAAAAGGGTAAACTTAAGAGATCAATCAGCCTCCCTTCAACTCTTAAAAAAGATAAACAATATCAAGGAAGAAGAATTACAAGTCAAGCCCTCATTTTATCAATAACTATTATCTCGTTACAAGTAATCTTCTTAACAATCATGGGTTAATGAAATTAGTAAATTGTATTTGGGATAGCTACACAAACTCACAAGAGGTTCAAAAAAATATTTCTAAAGTTCTCAGGTGATGAAAAATAACATCCAGATGAACACATTGCTACCTTTTCTATGGCACAAGGAGTTCTAGGAGTTTAGCATGAAGATATTACAGTGAGATTGTTTGTTGAAACTCTCCAAAATGGAGCTATATATTGGTTTTAACATCTTCCTCTAGGATTAGTAACAAATTGGAATGATATGAGAAAAAAATATGAAAATAAATTCAAACTGATAAAAGATATACATACATTATTAGCTTAACCCACTTCATAGCTAAATTCAACAATAAAATAAATAAAAACAAAACAAATACCAAATGTATAGATTAAAATAAGAAATAATTTTTCACCAATTCAAAATTATTAGAGGTGAGCTATCAATTGAGAAAGGTTAGAGTAGTTGATTTAACTATAGCAAACATTGATGGTTGAAGTTTATGATGATATGATAATGGCTATAAAAATTAAAAAGGAATCATCAAAGATACATAATATATGTCAATCTTATAATGAACAACTTTTATAAAAAAATGCCAATGACATAACAAAATTGAAGAGACAACTACCTTATAAAACCACCACTACTCCTTATCAAGACATCCCAAGAAAATGCTATGTGCCTTTCTAAAGAGATCATCAATTTCAAGATCCTCAACAAAATATTGCACTTTAATCTCCTCCTCAAAAAAATATAAATCCAACTATGAATGCTATTTTATAAATAAAAGAGATATTTGGGTTTGAAGAGATTGAAGAAGAGAATGAATAAAAAAATCTAGATCTTTAAGAGTGTGAAATATAACAACCTGGTGGTAAATATGTAAATGAATTCTTGGAATATAATTTAGAATAATATGACTATGAATAAAATGTTAGAAACATGAAAAATCAATTGTTCACATTATTCACAAAAGCTCAAAATAAAAAAAAATAACAAAATGACAATCAAGAAGAACCTATTAAATTTATTCTTCCATGAGGAACAAATCCTCCTATTTAGATGAAAGGAAAATAGCCAACAACTAAAATAGTCGAGTCTTCCATGAATTCCACTATTGGATATCTAAAGCATACTCTTCCTATCAATAATATTAGTATATCTCAAAATTTATAAGGTTCTTCTTCTTCGTCTAATTTACCTTCTTTCAACTTAATTGAACATGTTAGTAAGACTAAAATCTAAATATTGTAAGCTAAATATTTGAGAACATACCTAGCTCAATTAGATAGGCTAGTAGATTTTGTCAAGGGTAAAAATCCTACTCAAAATAAAGTTAATTCTAAAGGAATACTATCCACCCCACCTTCTTCTAATCTAGTAGCTGTGGTAAGTTCTAAATCAAATAAAGTTGATCATTCTTACAACTCCTTATTACTAAAAGGCTGTAAAGTTAGTAATTTCATCATTGACACAGTAGCCTTAGATAATGTAATACCTGCTAAAGTTTCCCATGCCCTTGGATTGACCTATAATTTTTTTTGGCAGTTATTATTACATGGAAGTTAAACAAGTTCTACTAGTCAGCCAAAACAAAGATGCCCAAGTTTCCCTTGCATATTTCCCTAAAAAATGGATAAAAATCAATATTATAGTAGTTGATATATCAAAAACCTATGGTATTCTCTTGGAAATAATTTTTTGTAAAGAACTTGGTGGTAAAATTCAGTTAGATCTGCCACATGTAATGATTCCAGTTAAAGTAGTCAAATAACACCTCAAACTAAAATTGAAATTAATGTACACTATATAAAAATTTGATGATCCTAGAGCATATATCTTATATGAAGATGTATGTATATACAACTATTTATTGATGTCAAAAAATAATATATATATGATTGAATCATAAAAACTAATTCCAATGACATTTGGATGTTATAATTTCATGGTAGTTACTCTTCAATAGGGTCAAATGTAGGAGTTATCATGATATCTCCAATTAAATAAAAATTTAACTTCTCTTAGAAATTATAGTTTGAATTCACTAATAACATAGAAAAATATGAAGCACTCTTGTTAGTGTTACAAGTTTTAGAAGAAATGAGAATCAAAAACTTGAAAGCCTTGGGTGATGTAGAGCTAGTTGTAAAACAAATTAAAGGTCAGTATCAAGTAAAGAATGATCATTTGAAACATTAAGTGAATAAAGTCTAGGATAATATAGAATCTTTTGAGGTTTTCTCCATTCAAGTTATCCCAAGATAAGATAACTCCAAATTAGACATACTTTTAGTATCAACTTTGTTATTGATTTTACATTAAAAAATTGATACAGATAAATATATAATTGAATTGGTGTATCAACCCAGTGTACCAAATAATTCAAATAAATGGAATGTTTTCAATAATGATTAATAAATAATTTCTTTTCTTGAAAAAAATGATATATTTAGGAACTTATACTTCAAAGGTAGTGATTCGTCATACAAAGAATCTTATTTTCAAACTTAAAAAGAGGGCATAGCTGAAGAACAAGAGGAAAATGGAGTAATTAAATTGAAAAGAAATAAAATCCCAAAAGCCCTGGTTTCATTAGAATAACTCTTTGATAAAAATGATAAGTTCATTAAGAATAATATTTAAAAAGATTCCCTCGATTCAACAGACTATGAGAAAGTGAATATTGGATTTGAAGAGCAACCCAAACTAGTTAATATTGGTAAATGTTGTTTCCTAGAAGAAAAGATAAGATTCATTGGCTTACTTTAAAAGTATATCAATATTATTCAATATTAATACAAAGACCTCAAGTATTTTTATCTGAAAGAAATGCAACACATAGTTCCTTTAAAATTAGATGCCAAGCCATTCAAATAGAAATAAAGATAATATAAACCAAATATTATAGGTATAATATTTGCATAAATTCAAAAAATGTTACACGAATCATTTTACCTATCCATCATTCAACTTGGATTGCTAATATAGTGTCATTTCATAAAAAGAGTGGAGAAATTAGGATTTGTGTAGAATTTAGAAATTTGAATCAGGCAACCCTCAAAGATAACTATCCATTACCTATTATAGATAATGTTCTCCAAATAGTTATAGGTTTATAAATGATTTTAATGTTATATGGTTTTTCAAGTTATAATCAAATTGAAGTTGATAGGGAAAATCAACATAAAAAAACTTTCACAACTCCATGGAGAATTTTTGCTTATCGACGAATGTCATTTGGCTTGATAAATGTAGGACCTATATTTCAGAGAGTAATGGATATTGCATTCAAATATTTTTAAAAATATAATCATAGCATATTTGTATGATTTAACAATGTTATCAAAAAAAGGAGAAGATCACTACGAATACCTTGAAAAAGTACTTGAAAAGTGCCGATTACATGGTATTTCTCTCTGCCCTAAAAATTCTATTTTTGGGATGACTAAATGGAAATTTTTTGGGCACATTGTCTCCAAGGAAGATATTAATATTGATCCATAAAGAGTTAAACCAATCTAGAAGTTATCTTTGCCAACTAGTAAACTAGGTGTGCATTCATTAATTGGGAAAGTGAATTTCTTGAGAAGATTTATTTTAGGTTTTTTAGAACTCACCAGACATATTATGAAAGGGAAACCTTCCTTAAAATGGAATAACGAATGAAAAGAGGAATTTAAAAAGATAAACGCTGATATTGCTTGTGTACCAAATTTTGTTTGTCCAAATTTTAAATTTTTTTATCATTTATTGTTATGCCTTCGAAAATACTCTCTCATCTATATTAGTGCAAAAGAATGATGAATGTATTGAATCTCCTATCACTTTTATGAGTTATAGTTTGAAATATCATGAATTAAAATATTTTATAGAAGATAAACATGCATATGTGGTTATGGAAACTATTAAATAGTTAGATATTACATTTTATATTCACATTCTATGCTAATGGTCCTAAATATAACTATCAAGTCTAGTTTGACTCAACAGGAACCAAGATCAAAAATAGGTAGTTAGATAACCAAAATTTAGGAATATGATATTTATATCAAACATAAAAAATTAGTTTGATGAAAGGGTTTATGTCAACTCATAATAGAATAAGCAAATGCTTAATAAAAATCTTTGACAGATTCTGATGATCAACATAGGAAAGATCTTCCTTTTGTTTTTTTTGTTAATTCTACTAATGAGCAATTTTTAGATATTACCTTATTTATGACTTATAGAGAATGTCCATATTATCTAGATACCAAAAAATGTACAAAAATCAAGTTATAGACCATAAAATATGTCATTTAGGATGAAATATTATTCAAAATGAGTATTGATGGATTTTTCATGAGATGCATTGACACTAAACAAAAAAAAAACTCTTATAATCCTTTCATGACTAACCTTATAGAAGACACTTTTATACTCTTGTAACAAATTTCAAGATATTAAAATCTCACTAATATTAGCCTACACTATTCAAAGACTCATATGAGTGGGTAAGGAAATGTGAAGCATGTCAATAGTTTGTTAAAAGACCAAAAATTGGGGCATTCCCTCTCAAGCTAGTGGTGATTAAAGAACCCCTTAAACAATGGGGGTTAGATTTTTTAGGAGATATGAATCCCCAATCAAGCATATGACATACACATTATATTACCATTACATACTATTTCACCAAGTGGGTAGAGACTATACCTATCAAACAACTAACTTCATAAGTAATTTGTAATTTTATCAAAGAAAACATCTTAGTGAGATACAATGTCCCACAAAATATAGTAATAAATAATGCTCCAAATTTTTATTCTTCAAAAATGATTGGATTATTTTATGGCTATGGAATTTCATTATCTCATTCTTCAAATTATCACCGACAAGGAAATGGTCAAGCAGATTCAAGTAATAAGAACATTTTCACCATCATTCGTAAGTTAGTTGATGAGAATTAGAAGAACTAGAACAAGAAAGTGTATGATTCACTATGGTAAGATCAAATAACACCAAAAAATGCCACATGTATGTCCCAATTCTAATTGTTTTATGGGATTAATGAAATGTTTCCAATAACACTTGAACTACCTACATTTCAACTATTTAGAGCTGTTGAAAATCAGAACTTTGAAAGTTCTTTGGACAAAATAATTCTCTATTAGAATAAGTTTGAAGAAGACATATCTCAGGTTGTTGATATAATTTTAAATCATCAAGCTCAAGTAAAAATATTTTTTGATAAAAGATCAAATAAAATAAAATTTCAAGTAGGAGATCTCGTTATTTTATGGGGTAAGTGTAGAGAACAAAAAGGAAGTCATGGAAGGTTTGACTCATTATGGGTGTGTCCCTTTAAGATCAAAAACTTATATGGAGATAACACTTTATAATTGGCCTATCATGATGGCACACATTTTCCATTTCCCTATGGTAGAAAATATCTTAAACATTACTTCAATTAAATTTAGGTAATTTTATACATGTAAATATGTACATATAATTTTGTCTTGTTTCCTTTTCTAGTCTTAGTTTTTTGGTGCATGCACTTTATTTTAAATAAATGCAATGACCTATCTATTTTTCCTCCCTTTCATGTATTGGTATTCTCTTTTGATGCATCTCTTCTAACACATACTCCAAGTCTAAATTAAATACACATCTTCAGTCTAATCAAAGCTCAAGAGCTTATTTAATTTTTATAATTACCAAAATTTCATCAAATCCTTAAAAATGAATACATAATAAATAATTAGAAACTTATTCAACAAGATCTAGCCCAGTATCAATATGATTTAGATAGGTGACCTAGGTGTCAGTTGGTTAGATCAGGATCTATAAAATCTATAGTAGAGGATTTAACCTGACATTACATTTTCATTTCTCATATGATTGAGATAGGTGAACTTGTTGTCATTTGGTCATATTAGGATGTGCAAATATAAGTGATATCATAACTTTCAAAGATTTAAAAATATAAGATTTAAATTAATCCATAACCCAATGGAAGTACATTGGTCTGTAAAACTAGAGTCTAGAATTCTTCTCTTATCCCTTATAGTTTGATGTCCCCAATCGAAACCAACTATTGTCTTAGTTTTTGAACAATGGTTAAAAAGTCAAAATTAGTAAAATACAAAGTTATTCAATGGTGTAATTTCCATTGTTTGATAAAATTGATCTTCACAAAGTTAATTTATGTAAAAGGGTTTGAAAATTTCCTAAGTCTACATATTTCTACTAAAATTTAAAAAATTGCTCATACCCCCCTCAGATCCTAACATGAGTGATAACACACCCTAAAGAACCTAAGAGCCTTGTGAGTAGTTGAAACTTGATTGCTTTGCAAACATTCCCATCAAAATCTAATGGCTTTTCATATACTTCTATTGAAACCTAGTAGGTTTATCAACACTATTTATAGATTCTAATACTCTTGCTAGCATGATAAATGGGATTTGATATGCTTACCAATGAAACACCTAGAGCCTAATGCCCTTATTGAAAACCCATTAAAACTTCATCATGTTTACTTGCACAATTTCAAAACTCTATCTGTTTACATAAAAATTACTTGTTTTTCTGCCATTAAAGACCATCCATCCTCTACATTTGTTAATGCATATAAACTTAGGTGATGGCAATTTGATTTCATTATTACTCACATTTTCACTATTGGATATTTGACCTTTCCTTATGAATTTTATTTTCCTCTATTGTGTCCTTCATTTTTTCACTTGTAATCATCTGCCATTCATAAATCTTTGCAGTCAATTACTAGGGTTTTAGGGCCTAAACAAAGGTAAGTCCTTGATCTCCAATATTTTTGTTTACAACTAAAAATCATATTTTTTCAATCTTTCCCTTGGCTATTGATGTCTAAAAACTACTTTGTTTTCAATTTTTGGGTCTTGAAAATAATTAAAAATGTTTTCTCAAAAAAATATCAAAACCCTAGCTTGAAATCTATCAAGTATTGTGTATTTTTCTCTTCATATCTTTAGTACCTTGTTTTCTCTCTACTAAATCTCTACTACCATGTTCACACTCTCCTCAAGTCTTGATCTTCTTGTATACATCTTTGAAAATCCCTAAAGTACCTACTTGCAGACCCATTGGGTCCTAATAGGGTTGCTAATATCACTGTCATAACCTAATAGGAATTCCAAAATAACTATTAGAAATTTATGGTAGTGCTAACATTACCCCCATAACTTGACACTCTTGCAAATAAACTCATCAAAATTTAGTACCTCCTTGAGCAATTTTTCTAGAAAATAAGGTTTTTGACTAATTTCTCAATAGATTATTCTTTCCAAGTGCAGTGAAGTACATGGTTTTCCACTTAGGTGGTGTACTTTTCTTAGATGTCAACATCTGATAATACCACTAAAGTTACTCCAAAGAAAACTCCTTCAAATAAAATCTTACAGGGAGAAGAAGGATCAAAGATGAAATACTTGTTTCAGTGTGTTGTTCCCCCATCAATCTTGGATTTAAATGTTGAAAATATAATTTATATTGATCTGGGACATATCAACATGGAAGAATTTTTTAACATAATTAATGGGGTGCATAAAATAGATTATGGTCAAAATATACATGATAGTGGATTAGTAAATGCATTTATTTTTCCAACTTCAATGAAATGCCCATTAATAGTCTTGACTATAGTTGATCATTATGACCCTAAGAAAAGGTAGGTTTTGAATTCTAAAGGAGAATTTTTCATATGTTTATCTCTAGAACATATTGATAAGCTACTACAGTTGCCAAAATGAGATCATATGTTGACTTGTCTCCTACTTTATCTCAATAATTTTGGGATAATAACATCAATTATTGTGATAAATGGGCGAATAATTAATGGTTAATAAAACCTAAACATATAGAAACAAGATTCCCAAATAATCTTTCTAGGTTTGAATTCATGAATAAAGTGAATGTCATGTTCACACTTTTACATAGAGTGGTGAGAAGCTTGACTACAAGGAACTTGAAAAATTGGATGTATAGATACATATAGATTATTTATAAAAAAATAAATTAATTGGGGGAAATTGATTAGTGATTCAATCCATATGAAATTAATTAAAGTCAACATAAATTTTATATTCTACATGACTTCATATCTAATCTATGCAGTTACCAGGAGGAGATTCTATGGCAGACTGAATCAGGTAGGAAACATCAAGACTACAAAGATATATGAGTTCTACCCTCAAATCCATTTTTTAAGAATAACCTATTGTATGGAAGGAAAAAGAAGAACATCTAGGTGAAGATGAGAATTTGTTAAGAGAGGATGATCAAGAGAAAATATTTTCAAATTGAACTTTCACCCTTGAGGAAGGTCTTTAGACTTCCTCACCCAATTGACATAATGGGATCACTTCCTAGTTGTGGGTATCATATAATGGAAGTAAACCTCAAGAGAAAACTAGTTCCCTTGATGAATCACCTTGATCCTCACCTAAAGTACTTATTGATAATGAAAAGAGAGAGAGAGATTCCTATACTTCTATGACTAATATGGGGTGATACACCAAAATAGAATACCTCAACTTGTTTGGACACACATATAATGAGCTAAAATATCACTCACATATACACAACTCACAAATCACCAATGAATCTTTGGCATAAGTGTTTTGTATAAGGATTCAACATAAACTCTTAAAGACATAAAATATAACCTACACAAGATCAAGTTTGCTACATAAAGGTACACAAAATTAGACATAAATTAGGGATAAGATGTAATTATAATAATATTACATAAAAAATTCATAAATTTCACACAATAAATAGTATATGAGAAGTTAAAATCAATTTATTTATTGTTCAAGAATGTGTTTACAAGTTTGAAATTTGGTAGGACTGAGCCATAACTAGCTAGAGATATATGAACTTACTTGAAAAAGACAAGTACAATGAAAAGAGTCCAAAATGAGGGAAAAATTATGAAAAAATGTCATCAATTCCCTCATTATAACTTAAACTAAAACATAGCTGAAGTTAACTTCCAATTGACATCTTCTTCCTCATTAAGGCTTAAAACTAAAACATAGCTAAAGTGACTTTACATTGACACATTATTCCTTATTTAATGTGTCATTACTTGATTTTAAGTCTCCAATTTATGAGGGGGGAGTGGTATCCTTTGTTGGAGGCTTGAGGTTGTTGAATATCAAGTTGCATGATGAAACTCCACTTTATCTTCAACTAACTCCTACAATCTTGCATGATGAAACTCCACTTTAAGAAGTCCTTATTTGATTTGAATTATTATCCTTAATTTTGGTGTATATGGAATAGATTATATTATTGATGCTTTTGAGATTTTATTATGAATATTAATTATGATGGTGCATTGATGATGCACAACTTCAATTTCTTATTTGATGACTTTTTAACCATGTTCACATTCTTATTTAGCATTAAAAGTTTTATGAGAATGCTTCAAGACCTAAAAAAATTAAAGTAAAGGTTAAATATTGAAATAATATACCTGATATAAATTATTTTTAGTCCTCTCATAATGTCATTCATGGCTCTTGATGATAACTTAGTTCAACCTTGTAGGTGTGAGCTCCATTAGTGCTTGAGAAGCTCTTGAGAGAGATACCTCTTTTCTTAAATTAATTAATGAATGGATTAAAAGGTTTAAAAAAAATTCATTTGATTTATATAACATTTTAACACCTATTCACAAATTTTAAATGCATTTAGATCAATAAAACTTTAGATCTTGCACTTTTAGGCTTCTTGAGAACTAGTTTTCAACATTTTTGTATACACAAGACTGTAATTTTAAATTTTTTCTCCTAAAGTATAATAAAAACATTAAATAACCAAAAAAATTATTAAATATTTCCATCCAAATTAATTTCAAATTTCATATGTTTTGGATCAATATAACTCAAGTTATGCTCCTTTTTGTGTTTCTAGGTTCTCTTAGGGGAACAAACATGCCAATTTGATTAAAAAATTATATTTTAAGCTATACATGGTATCAAGAGATAATTAAAAAAAATTAATTTATGGAACCCATATACATATTTCAATAATTTAAATTTCATTTTAATTTCAAAAATGTAGTTTTAATTCTATAGGTTTGTAGGTGCTCATTTCTCATGCATGCTTGTCATCTAGGTCTATTTTCAAGATATAAAACATTTTATAATCATTAAATTTGTATAAGGTGTATTTATATAATGTATAAGGCATAAAAATAATTCATTAAAATTTATAAATCTTAAAAAAACTTCAAAATATCAAAATTTCAAAGTTCATTTTCTCTAGATAGGATTTTGAAGGGTTTTGGAGCAATCTTGCTTTTTATAAATTGTACATAAAGATCCATAATTATTTATGATACTAAAAAACCATTATATGGGAGTAAAAAACCATATTAAACCTCATATCAATCATTATTATACATGAAACATCTCCACCAAGATATCATGTTGGTTTTGGGGTAATTTTAAGCTTGAAAATCAATTTTGAGAGAGATTTGAGCTATCTTAGCATAGCTAAAGAATAGTTTGAGCTCCTAACCAATTTAAAATGTATTATAAACATATATTAAATTTATAAATATTTTAATAATCCTTTTTTGACTTGAAAACTAATAAAAATACATTCTTTTGCCTTGAAAATACATGAAAACTGCCCCTACATCCTTTCATATGAGTTGGAGCACCAAACAATCTTCAAAACTATTGTAGATGCATTAATGAAATAATAAAATACTTTATTTAAGTCTTGAAACTTATTATTCCCTCAAAATATTCACCATTCTTCTTTTATTTACAATTTTTCCTTTAATTTCCTTCACTTATGTCTTAGCATGCTTTAAAAGCTTGAGATGGTCAACCAAGAAGTGGTTATAAAGACTAAAAATTAAATAAGGCTCTATATGTATTACATAAATAGGAGATATTAAAAAAAAATAAACCTTAATTTTGTCAAAAATACCTTAATTTTTTTAAAAGAGTCTTAAAACATACTAAGAAGGCACAATAAATGCTTAATTATTACAATTAGCCTCTTAGACTAAGGGAAAATCTCAATATGACCTCAATATGACTTAAATATAACTTCACTAAGCATATTGAAAATGATGAAAGGATGAAAATTATGATGAAAGACCTTATGAACTTAAACATACTCAATGATATAAACAATGGTGATTGAAAAGGTTAACACCTACTTCATTTTGTAATGATGTTGAAATTTTGACCAATTTTGAAGCATGCAACAAGTGTTGATCCCTTATCCTAAGTTCAAAGAGTAAAAATTAAACTCTTTGAATTAACACCACTAATAATTTCATATTATCCATGTGTTTATGTAATGTATACCATCCATATTATCCATGTGGTTATGATGAAGTTTTGTTTAATCATGTCACTCTGAACAAGGTATTTATTATATAAACTAAAATTTTATACATAATGATTTTATTATTTATAATTACGACTATATAGGTAGTATGAGAATATAATTCAATAGGAAATATAATTGTTTAGACAATACAATGTTATGACTTGCAAGTAAAAATGATTATAATCATGTAATCAGAACTATAATGTACAAGCCATCTAGAGTAAAATCACACAATACGAGTATCGTGAGAATAAAACAATCATAAAAAAAATAGTAAAACACTGTAAGACCCAATACAACTCAAACAACTCATGTAGCTATGTGACTATTTATATTTACTCTTTCTACCACCATTTGCCATGATTTTCTATCATATCCCCTATCATGCCCTCCCTCAAGATTCAACTATGAAGTAATGGATAGGATATCTTACATCCATCTCAATTAGATAAAGAGGTATTTAGTCAAATATCATCATAAAATATTTGATAATATTAACATAAATTAACGCATTAAATGAATTATTACTTTTCTATAAAAAATGTAGAAATAATCACATCAACATATAATTTTCATAACTAATGAAATGTTTTGAGATCATATTAAAAAAGATAACACCATGATCTAACTAAACACATTAGTGATAAAATAATAGTCCATAATCTCTAATGGTAAAATAAACCAACATTGTCACTATTCTTTCCACTAGGTTAAAGTGAGATGCAACATCCTTCCCCCCTTGAAAAAGTTATTGTCTTGATAAAGTTATTAAAACAAACATACACTAATTGTCACAAACTCAACAACATTATCAATCAAATAAATTATGAAATTGTTCATAATCCTCCCAAGTGGCACTATCTTTAGAATATTGGTTCCACTAAACCTTGCATCGAGACACTTCTCTATTAGAAAATCTAAGCTTGTGTGTATCAAGTAATTTGAGTGGTTATATTTTTACTACCATTAGATATAATACCTATAAATAATTTCAATTAAGCACATGTGAGGGATCAACCACATATTTATTCAAATAATACATAGGAAAAACATTATGAATTTGAGAAAGTGTTGGTGGTAAATTAAGTTTGTATGCAACAAGGTTAATAACTTATAAAAACTTGAAAGGCCCTTTATATATAGGTAATAATTTGGTTGATTTTCCAAATTTTATTAAACTCTTTTGTGGTTTAACACACATAAAAACTTTATCTCCAACTAAGACCTGCATTATTGTTCTTTTAAAATTTGTATATTTTTTTCTACATATCATTGGATTTAATCATTTTTTTTTTAATTAACCTCACATATCCTTCCATTTTATTAAGCATTTCAATCCCAAAAACTACTTCATCTTTTGATTTATCCCATTGGATAGGGGTTCTACATTTTTTACCATATAAATCCTTAAAAGGTGTTATTTTTAAAGTTGAACAGAAACAAGTATTATATGCAAACTCAACTAATGGAAGGTATTCTTCCTATTTTTATTTCTAGTCCATGTAACACATCCTCAAAAGATCCTCTAAAACCCAATTTACCCTTTCTATTTGTCCATTTGTCTCAGGATGATAGGTTGTATTAAAGTTAACTTGGATTCCCTAGACCACATTAAGAGTTTTCAAAAATCTATAGGTCATACATGTATCTCTATCATAATTTTTTTCTTTGGAAATACATACAACATGTAAATTTCTTGCACAAACCTCTTTGACAAAACTGGTATATCATCTATCAAATTTATTGAGTAAAATGTACCACCTTGGTCATTTTATCAACTAATACCAAAATCATATCATGCATGTATATATAAATTAGTATCCCTTGGAAAAAGTCCATGTTAATGATTTGTCACTTCAATTCTAGAATGTTATGAGGGTACAAGAATATCCTAAGATGAATATGTTATGCTTTTACCCATGGACATTCCAAACACCTTGACACAAAATCAACTACATATTTCTTGATTCCTTTCTAGAAATATAATAGCCTCAACTCTACCATTAGCTTGGTCAATCCTTAATGACTAGAATATGGGGCATTATGCAATTATTGAAGTATTTTGACTATTAAATCCTCTATGTCTAGTACATAAATTCTCTATTTAAACCTTAGGATTCCATCTTTATCAGAATGGAATCCTTAATATATATGATGTTGAGGGTCTTTTGTTAGGTCTTTCCTAACCTACTCAGAATTTGTCTCTTAAAGATAATTATAGAACTTGATCTCAAAAGGTAATTCTAATAGTATCCATAACTGCTATGTACCTTCTTTGGTTAAGAATGTCTACAAGTATGTTTTCTTTCCTTTTTATGTAGATGATATCAAAGTCATAGTTAGATAAAAACTTGAACCATCATTTTTATCCTCTACTTTATCTTCTAACCACATCACCATATAATTTCCATAACTAATCAAATGTTGTAAAATAAGAATAAAAAAGTTAACACCACCATTTAACTAAACACAATAATGATAAAATAACACTCCATAATCTTTAGTTATAAAATAAACTAGAATTATCATTGTCCTTTCTACTAGGGTAAAACATGATGTAATGGTACGTGTATCTAAATCTGAAAAGGCATCAAGTGTTGAAGTGTAACTATCATGATCATTTCTCATAGAATATCAATGAACCCAAAAACTAAAAAGACAAATAAAATTACTAATAGGCTAAACTTTTAAACAATAACTTATATTGATTCATATTGAATGACTTGAAATAATTACAAATGCAAACCATGCTTAAATAAGCCTCAACTCAACAATTAGAGTTTACATGCAAAATTAAAAAAAAACTAAAATCTAAAAAAATGACCATTTTTAAAAACTCTCGAAATATCCCAAAAATATTTTGAAATATCCTAAACACTATAATTAGACTATGGGATGAAATTAGATTGAAGTTGATGTCTGGTTCTAAAAATATACAATTTCTAAAAATAGAAAAACCCAAAAAAATAATTAAATCACAATTTTGGACCCTCAGATGATCGCATATGGCCTTAAAAAAATATTGAAAACATTTATAGATAGGTAGAACTTCCTAAGACAACAAAAAAATTTTAATACAGTCATTTTAGCATGTAGAAGAGCTCAAATGGAGATATGGGTAAAATGTTATGGCCTTTAGAAGGTTGGCTTATTTTTTTTGCATCATTCTCCTCTAGTTGAAAACAAATCAGCTCCTACGAGTTGGCCTAATTATACTGCTACCATTTTTCCTTGTCAATCTTCTTCCACTCTTTTTCTATAATCCAAGTGTTTTTTTCTTTCTGTAATCCTTCCCACTAAACCAAATACCTTTTACAATTCCCTTGCCTTGTGCTCACTATCTTTATATCCAAAAACTTGCACTATTTTTTCTTTCTTTTTCTTTAGAACCTGTTGCTCCCAAATTACTTCTTCATCTTCATCATCTTCACCATATTTTCCATGGAATTAATATAAATATGAAACATTAAATACTAGAGATATATCAAAATTCTATGGTAAACTTACCTCATAGGAATCATCATTGATTTTATTCATAATTTTGCATGGTCCAGTTTTCTTATACTTCAACTTATTATATGTGCCTTTTAGAAATCTTTCTTTCCCCAAGTAAACTATTACAAACACTCCATAAAATACCTTGGATCTTTTTTTGACATCCATTTCTATTTTATATTTCTCATTACTTTTCTACAACTTTCTTCTTACTCCTTGCAACTACTGCATATGCTCTGTAAATGTTTCTACATCATCACTAATTTGATCTACAATTGGATATTGTACCTAATTTGAAATACCCATAGGATTTCTCCCATAAATAATTTGAAAATTTGACTTTCCTATTGATCTATTCACTAAACTATTATATGCAAACTCAGCTTGTGGTAAAGCCAAGTCCCATTGCTTTGGCTTCTCTCCTACTATGTGTCTCAATAAATTTCCTAAACTCCCATTCACAACTTCTATTTTTCCATATGTTTATGGGTGATACACACTACTAAATTTTAACTTAGTACCCATATTATTACAAAAAGTCATCCAAAAATGACTTAGAAATTTTGTGTCCCTATTTAAAGTAATAGTTTTTGGAACACCATGTAATCTCACAATATCCATAAAAAAATAATTTTGCAACCCTAGTGGCATAATTGGTTTTCTTACATGCAATGAAATGAACCATTTTAAAAAATCTATCTACAACAACAAAAATTGAATCTTTACCTCTCTGTGTGTTTTGAAATCCCAACATAATGTCCATACTCAAATTTGTCCATGGTTCTCTTGGAACCGATAATGGAACATATAGTCTAATATTTTGTGCATGTCCTTTAGCTACCTGACATATTTTGTACTTTGAAACATACCTTGTCACATCTATCTTCATATTTGGCCAAAAATACTTTTCCTCCACCAAATCTATTATCTTCATCTTCCTAAAATGTCCAACCAAACCACCACTATGTAATTCTCTTATTATATTGTCTCGTAGAGACCCAACTGGAATGCATAATTATTTCCCTTTGAAGGGATAACCTTCTTATAGAAGATACTCATCATGAATAAAATTTATCCCATTTTTAAATGTATTCTTGTACTTCTCAACTACCTTACTAAAATATGGATCATTATCATATAATTCTTTGATAGCTTCAAATAATGCTACCCTATTGCTTAATGGATTAGATACCTTATTCTATTTTCCTAATTTATGTTTCAACACAAAAGTATACCCCTACAAGAAATAAACCCACTTTGCATACCTACTATTCAACTTCTTTTATGTATTCACATACTTCAAAGATTCATGATCTGTAAATAGTATAAACTCCTTAGGCACTAGAGAATGCCTCCAATGTCTTAATGCCTTTACAATTTCATAAATTTTAACATCATAAGTAGAATAATTTGTTCTTACCTCATTCAATTTATCACTAAAATATGCTATTAGCTTTCCTTCTTGACTCAACACAACACCAATTCTTATAAATGATGCATCACAATCAACCTTAAACACTTTGTTAAAATTTGGTTATGCTAAAATTGGTCTTTCTATAATCTTATTAAAAAATTCAAAGATTTATGTGGTTTCTCCAGTCCATATAAATTCCTTCCCTCTCATGCAATCTGTTATTGGTGTCACAATACTACTAAAATTCTTAATAAATTTTTTGTAAAAAATTTATAAACCATGTAAAATTCTTACCTCTGTAATGCTTTTTGGAATAGGCTACTCAACAATCATCTTTATCTTTTCTTCATCTATTTTCACACCATCTATTGAAACTACAAATCATAAAAATACCAAACTATTCTACATAAACCTACACTTAAAATTTGCATACAAATTTTCCTTTATTAACAAATCCATTACCATTCTCAAATGCTATAAGTGTTCTTCTTTAGTCTTACCAAATATCATCAAAATAAACAACCAAAAACTTACCAATATATTCTCTTAGCACTATATTTATCACCCTCATAAATGTGCTAGGTGCATTAGATAATTTGAATGACATCACCATCTACTCATATAAGCCATCCCTAGTCTTGAATGCAATTTTCCACTCCTCTCCTTCACAAATTCAAATCTGATAATAAACACTCCTTAGATCACTCTTGGTAAAATATTTTGCTCCTATAAGCATATCCATCAAATCATCTAAACAAGGTATAGGAAACCTATACTTTATTGTAATTTTATTAATTGATCTACTATCCACACACATTCTCCATCCTCTATTTTTCTTTAGAGTTAGAAAATATGGTGTTGCATAAGTACTCATACTCTCCCTTATTACTTTCTTCCTTAGCAATTCAATAACATGTTTATTTAATTTTGCATATTCTATTAGACTTATCCTATATGTAGAGCTGATCCTAGAACCAAATTAATGTGATGTTATATATCTCTCTTTGGTGGTAAACCATTTGGTAACTCATTAGGCATAACATTTGCATATTCTTTTAACACTCTTGCTACTTCTATTGGTATTGGCATCAGTTTTGTTTCTTCATCATTTACTACTAATACATAATAACAACTTGCTACCTTCATATATTAGATAAATTCTTTAGTAGAGAGCATATTTTCTATCTTCTCTTTCTCTTTAAGACGTAACAAAACTACCTTTTATACCACCTTTATAAAAAGTGTACATGTTCTTTGCTCCATCATGAATTACTTTCCTATCAAATTTCCATGGTCTTCCCAATAACACATGACATACATCCATTGGAATAACATCACACCATATTTCATCATTATAACTCTTTCCTATAGAAAACTTGATTATCTACTGTAACTTCATTCTCTTTCTTAAACCATGAAATTCGATAAGTATTAGGATGATTTTCACATTGTAGATTTAGTTTCTCAATCATTTCTTTAGAAACCATATTTTCACAACTACCACCATCTATAATTACTTTGCATACCTTTCTACCTGAAATACATCTTATTCAAAAAAAATTTGATTGCAGCCATGCATCACCACCTTTTGTATTCTTCACTTGATCCTTTCTTGGAATGATCATGGTTCTTCTCATCATGAGATTCTCTCCAACATCTACTAGTGCAACTTTAGTATTCTGCTCTTTTATTTCAGCCTCAACTAGATTTACTTTTGGGTGATATTTTTGCCTCCTTTATTAATTTTGATATTGTGGACACTCAAATACTCTATGACGTTATTTTCCACATCTATAATAGACATAAGATCTATGTTGATTAAAAAACCATCCTTTATTACCACCAAAACCTCATCCTCTCTAAAATCCTCTTCATCTTTGTTGGTATTGAAACCCTTACCTATTATCATCTTGCCTTTTTGTACCACATGATGATTCACCTTTATTGGCATTAAATCCACCACTAGTGATATTAAACCCACCTCATCCATTTATTGGAGGGGATCCACCTCTTTTTAAACCAATAAATGTCCTTTTGAAGTTCTATCTATTTTGTTTTTCTTCTACCTTTAAATCTAATTGATAAGCCTCCTCCATATTACGTATTCTATGCATGCTTACTTCATCTTGAATAGAAAATTTAAAACCATTTACATATCTTGAAACCATATTCTCTTCTATTTCATCATGCTCCACTCATATGGAAAGTTTATAAAATTCATCTGTATATTCTTGTATACTATGATCTTTTTGCCTCAAATTTTGAAATATTCTATATAGGGTTTGTGCATAATCCACATGAAGAAATTTCTCCCTCAGCTTCCTCTCCATATTTTTTCACAAATTAATATTTTCTTTACCTTTTCTTTGTCTCTCTTTTTTCAAGTGATCTCACCAAATCATTGCATGACCTTTAAATTTTGTGCATGCAAACTTTACCTTCTTGTCTTCTCTTATAGTCTTCCATTCAAAGAACTTCTCTATGCTATTCATCCAACCTATCAACTTATCTAGTTTTAAACTACCTTTATAATCTACAACATTAAACTTAATTCATTAATTTCTTCCTTCTAAATCTTGAACCATCTTCTCTTCCATTGATGGTGGCTACTCTTATTGCTCTTCTTCTTGTGAAATTTATTGATCATGATCTATGTCTTCTTCATCACCACCTTGTCTTCTCTGTTGATTGGTGATAACCTATTATAATTGTTTAACTTACCCTATAGCTCTTATATATTCTGGTTCATCTATGTAACACCTCCTCATCCTCTCACCATAACTTGCTTTGAGACTAGATAATGAACCCAAAAACTAACAAGATAAATATAATTACTAATAGGCCAAGATTCTAAAAAATAACTTGTATTGATTTATATTGAATGACTTGAAATAATTAAAAAACTAAACCATGCTTAAATAAGCCTCAACTCAAAAATTAAAGTTTACATGAAAAATTAAAAAAAAAATGCCTATTTTAAAAAAATATCAAAATATCCCAAAAATCTTTCAAAATATCCTAAACACTATAATTAGACTATGGGCTGAAATTCAACTCAAGTTGATGTTTGATTATAAAAATATACAATTTCTAAAAATAGAAAAAACCTAAAAAAATAATTAAATCACAATTTTGAAGCCTCAAATGATCACATATGGCCTCCAAAAAATATTGAAAACATTTTTAGGTAGGTATAACTACCTAGGATAGTAACAATATTTTTGATACGGTTGTTTTGGAGCATGTAAGAGCTCACATAGAGATACAAGTCAAAAGTTATGGCCTCTGAAAGGTTGGCCTATTTTTTTTGCAAGATATTTTCCACATGTGTAACTTGAGAAGGTGTAGGACTTGGTGAAGTTTTATGTATAATAGGATAAGGTATCCTTGTCTGTGTTCATTGTGGAACACATTGAAATATCATAATAATTATCTTGGGTTATACTATATAAGATTTAGATTTATTTGAACCTTGAGTAACTATTTGATATGAATCTTGTTGCTTGTGATTGTGTACCACTTTTTTAAATTGACTGTATAGAAAGATTTTATATAGGTGCAACAATTGATTCTATACTATTCTCTTGAATGGTTGCATTGATTATTTTTATATTACGCTTTTGAGTAGGTTCCATAACTATATTTTTATGGTGATCTTGAATAGGTTCCACAATCAACTATGGTGGTTGTGGGGGAGGAGGAGGAGTTACCACTAATTGATATCAAATGCCTTGAACTTTGACCACTTGACTAGAATGTATGCATTTGAGACATATATTTACTATTGATGGTATTATGTGGAGTTTTATTATTGAAGGGAATCTTGATAATGTATTAAATACCATTGTGTTTGGTAAGATTATAAATGGGTAGCCACTATCGTTAAACCAACTTTAGGTGGTAGCATTATATGCCCAAGGGTATTTTATGTATGTCCATCAAATAATTTGAATACTCTTGGTGTAAATTGTAAATCTTGATCTATGTATCCAATATTTTGATGGTGTGCCATTGTACATGCATTTTTATTGTCCCATTTTCAAACATAAAACTATGTACAGGTTGCATGTTAATGTAAGAATGGATAAAAATTCATGTATATTTGAATCATCATCATCAATTTCATCATTATTGAATGTGATCACAAGATGTTATGATAATATGCATGTAAATATACTAGTAATTCCATATATTTTATGTAAATATGTCTTAGGAGGAGGATACATATTATACCCATGATGTATTTATAAATTGTTTAATTTTCTTTTGAACCATGATTTGGAAAAGGATTACTAAATTTTTTTAAGCTTTTCATTCTCATTTTGTTATGGACTAACTTCCTTTGTGGGTGTGATTATTTCAATAATATTATCATTGATAAGATATTGTATCTTATACTTTAGATTGAAACATTTGTTCATAGAATGCCTTATACATTTGTGTTAGTCACAATATGCATTATTGTTAAATCCCTTAGATTGAGGCTTGGTCAATTAAAGCTCAAATGTTTGAGGTAGAGATATGAGATTGTAATCAAGTATTTTTTGTAAAAAGACATGATGAGGTTGTGGTAACATTATAAATTATATGCTTAGTAGAGATACCAATTGAAAAATGTTTGATGGTTATGATATTACATTAACTATTACTTTTGCTTCATTCTTGATTTTATTAGATTTGACCTTATAGTTTGGATTTCTTTGAAACTTAAGATTTGAAGTAGATGGAGCTATTGGTGCATTTTATCTTGTTTAACACTATGATATTGACTTATCTTTCTTTAACTATATGGCATAAATCATCAAAGGATTTAGATTTATCAAACATGTTGGACTCATAGAGTGGTTCTAATAATATTTATGCAAAGATATCTTATAATTCATTTTCTACCATATAATTTTTCATCTTATCTAGAATAGTTTTATAATGAAGCACATATTCATTGATTGATTAGTTTTACCCTTGCTTGAGTTTAGAGATTTATGCATAGGATATTTTTTCACTAATGTTGATATAATAATGTGCTAAAAATTGATCTGCCAAAGGTTTGAATACTCTAAATGAGAGAAGAAAAAGATCATAGAACCATTATAAAGCATAATACTTGAGTCTTATTGTAAAGATATTTATTATTAATTTGTCATTGGAACCATAGTCCATGCATATTGCATGGAATTAATGAATATGTTATTTAGGATAACATTTACCCTCATAAAGTGGTAACTTAGGAGTTACAAAACCTATTGGTAATGGGTAAGAGTCTATCTTAGGTGACAAAGGATTATGGAGAAGAGTATTAAAATCCATTGAATGAGTAGTTTTAAAGATACCTTGTTCTAATTGTAATACTTTGGCATGTAGAGCTATACAAATTTGCTTAAGAGAGTGTACAATAGGTGAAGTTAGTGATGGACCTTGTGTGGTAATTAAAGGAGGTGTATATGATGCCCTTGTATTAATATGCATATTAATCTATTGTAAACTATGTGGTGCATCCATACCTAGGGATCTTGGTACATATGTAACTAGAGGTGTTGATACATGAATAGTAGTGATAGTAGTAACTCAAACATTTATAGTAAAAGTGTAAAGTTGAGATGATTTATTTTATTCATATTTTGCAATGTATACGAATGTGCCAATATTATGTGGATTGACATTAATATATTTAGTGAATTATTTTTCATTAACTTCATATTTTTTAGTTTTATTAGTCTCAATAGTGATTATGAGTCCATCGATAGGGTATGTATCATGCCCTATAACATTTTTAATGTATAATTACTCCTATTAACAAGTCATGTTAGACTTTACAAAGATTTTACTCAATGGTACTTATATTCTAAAAAATGATTGAAACATTATGATTTGAATAAGGATTTAGATATTATGATTTGGATTATATCATGAAAAATTTATTTTCACTCTTCTTTTATCTTTCAAACCCTAAGGACACCTTGATATTTTTAAAACTTTAAAAAGAGACAGGAGTATAATTGGCTAAGTTGACCTCAATCACCCCTTTGATGATTCATTATTGTTGTAGACACTAAAATTTAATCTATAAATGCTTAAAAATGCTTTTCATTTGACACCTTTACCTTATTTGGTCAATCTAACATATTGATAACCCATAATATCTAAGGATGTCTTCAAAGTCTCATAATAACTATACATATCTTGAAGACTTCCCTATTCTATCCCTATTCAACATATACTTCAATGGCACTTTGGTTCTAGAAGCCTCTATCCCTCATGGATAAGAGTGAAATATTTGATAATGATACATTGCATCCTTGTCTTATAATGTATCTTTTTTTATAGTTTTCTAACATTCATTTTTTTAGAATGACACTTCATAATGAATCTCTTATTAAAACCAATAGGTTGGTTATCAAAAACATTCAAAATAGCGCCTATAAAAGCATATCAAGGATCACACTTGAAACCCCTATTTATTTTACTAGGTTTAAATAACAAAAAATAATTATCTTTTGATTAAATAATCTTATTGAAGTTATATTACAATACCACAATTCCTAGCAAAACCTAACATTATTTTAGTACAAGTTAAGGGCATAATTTTTTTATCATTATAATCAAATATTGTTAAATTTCACTCACATGATATTACTTAAAGGGATAACTACAGTGTATTTAGGTCTATTTGGACCATGTATCCCAAACTTAGTCAACTAGGGATTTGAGGATAGCTCAACCATATCCCATTTCCCCACTTTTTCCCCTTTTAAATTTGATCTTATTTTGTGTACTTGTGCAGGCTAAGGTTTTGATTTTTGAGGTCATCCATGCATATAAATAAGCTCTATTAGCATCAAAATGTGCACCCTAAGATACTCTATCATGCTCATACAATTTGATGCAACATTGAATCATCTCTCAAGTTGTGGGTAACTTGTAAGAGAAATGAATTTCTAGGATTGAAAGGGCTAGCTCCCTACATTCTTATTTAAGATGCCTATCACCTAATATAATGCTTGTTCATGGAAAAAGGGTTAGAATTTTTGTATGAAATGGAAACTACACTAAAGAGGTGATACACCAAAACATATCCCACAGACTATCACACTTATACTAAGTAACAAGGCTTTCCAAGACCAAATCTAGGCATTGAATGAATCTAACATAATTGCTTCAATATGAAGGTAGATTACATATGAAAATCAATAAGATAACTGATATAGAGGTAGATTTCACACCCTAGAGATAATTTATTGATTGAAAAAGAGTCTAGTATAATCAATACACTTAACATGACCTATTAAAATCATAACTCTTGCTTAAACATGAAGGATAAAGGGAAGTAAGGATGATAATATCACTTGGATCTACTATTCATCACTCAAACACTTATACAAAATGTTCATAACTTAGAATTAGACTTGTATTCAATGTTCAAAGATAAAATGTAATGTCATAGCAATAGGGCTTTTCCAAATTTATAGAATTTGGAAGAAGAGAGAGAAAAGAGAAGTCCAAGAGTCATATAAACACTTTTCACCACTATAAATATAATTTATTTATGTATTGAGAGAGATATGGGGAAAACTATGCAATTTTATGAGTTACAAATGTCATCTCCAATCATCTAAGACCTGTAAAGTCATCAAGAAACTCCTTTCTTTACACATAAAACTACCTCTCATGATTAGCCTTCCAAAATTGCCTTATCAATACAACTGATTACATCTAATGATGGTTATGAGTGATATGGGTTACTAAGAATCCTTAAAATTCATTGGAGAGGTTCTTAATCATCCCTATCATTCTAGCCATGTATAATCATCCTTGACAATCTCAAAATAGATCCTTTCCATACACCCCTCAAACTTGGCACCTAAAAAATATTCAATTCTAAAATTTAATCCATAAAATAACATAAATGACATGTTTCTAAAGTTTCCATAGAATTATTTTCAAGAAACAAGCCTTAAAAGGCCTTTTAATTGAAGATTCACCATTTTATTTGAAGTGTCCACTATCTACCTACTAGATTGGCTAAAAGGAAAGAGATAACAGATAAAATTAGGAGATTATACACCTAATAAAATGATCATGAGGACTTATAAAAAGTCCTAAAATTCCTCCCAAAGGATATTACATCTCTTGAAAGTCTTATCACACCTATAAAACACATAAAAAGGTCCAAAAAACCCTGTTTTGCCTATTCTATATAGTTTCATACAACAACCTATCATTGAAGGGTGCTTAAGAGAGTCCTCTATATGTTCTCAAATTTTTATGGCATTTTCATCTCATCTTCATGCTTAATTGCTTCATATTTCCAATTGGGTCCTTATGTAGGGTTTTCAAGGGTTTTGAGTGAATTCTAGTCTTAACCTTTGTTCATAAAGGTTTGACATTGGAATCCTCTAAAAATGTCATTGAGGGATTATTAAGGACCTTATATAACATCTCTAATCACCTCTAGGTCCCATGGAAAGGCTCATGAAAGATGTGAACATTCTAAGATGATCATTCGAGTCATTTTCATGTCTTTTGTGAGGGTTTGTGTGTCTCAAGACCAAAAATAATCCTTTTATGGCTTTTTTACCATCTAAAAGCTCATACACCTTTGTATATTCCATAAAAACATTCTAAAATCATTGGAATATCTATTCAAGAGCTAGGAATGAAGATAACCCCTATTTTTAAACTAGCTTAGACCTTGCCAATAGGTTTGTCTACACTTTTGAGCTCAAAATGAGGTTTAAGTAGCTTTCCTTTCATCTTAGGAGGTTTAAGTTTTTTTAATAGTCCCCTAAACATAGTTAAATCACTTGGGAAGCTTATCCAAGGTCAAAATTAAAGATGACCATCCTTACCAAGTCATTTGCTTACCATTCCTTGCCATAGTGACTGCATCCTTTATAGTATAGGGTACCCTATTTTCCCTCAATCCTTATATAAAGGTGTTTTTTAGATCTCCATGGATTTTTTATAGCTTATATAACCATAATTCATGGTTATCTTAACTTTTGGCTTATCATTTCATCCCTTTTCCCTTAAAACTATTTGTGTTATGATCAAAGAGAGTACCCCTATTCTGAGACATAACAGGGTGTGTTTACCCTATTTATTTGAGAAATATGAGTCTTGGAGGTGTTTTTAAAAGTCATAAGTAATATTCATGCCAAAATTTAGTCCTTGGTTTAGTGTTTTGACCCCTTAAATCATCAAATTCCAAGATTGTTTGCCTAATAGGTAGAATATGCAGGGTTGTCACTAGAGTGGCATGTGCTTGATGAGGGTTTTAGCCTTCTCTATTTGGTGACATGTGGGAATGTAATTATTTAAAAATACCAAAACTAGATAAATTATAATTCATAACTTCATACTTTTACCTTTCCCTCATACTTTGCATAGCTGAGACTGAGCACACTTGTCATTATTGTGACTATCTTAAGAAAGACCCCTATTTGTTATACTTATATGAATCTAGGTATTTGAAAGGTGTTTAAGGGTAGTGATAAAGATATTATTTATGATTTTTTTTAATTATATCATTTTTATTACCTATTCACGTCATCTTATGCACTGTTGACCTTAAAAGTATGCACTTTTGTTCACTGTCTATAAACACCTAGCTCACTGAGACAATTAAGATTTCTAACATGCCTATAGGTTTCAATATTATTGAGATGGAACCTATAAGTATCCATAAAAGTGCATATAACCTGATATTTACCATTATAGTGGCTGTAATTTCATTTTATCTCATCTTATTTCCTTTACATAACCTTCACACTCTTCCTAACAAATTCATGACTCCTCTTACCCTCGTATGACTGTATCTTAGTGTTGAGGGTTCTTATGGATGATCTTATCTTGAATTTAAATTTGGATAATTTCATAATCCCTTATCAAAATTTATCATCTTCATTAGATCCATAAAATAAATGTCCTTACTCTTCAATATTGCTCATTGTTTGACTAGGATAACCATATACACCTACCTGTAGGTTAACTCCCACATAGTGACCTATTATCAATGTCCTTGAGTCTTGCTTATGATGTGTGTGTGAACCTCTCTTAGAGTCCTTAAAGCTAAAAAATACATTCTTGAACTAGAAATCACCCTTAAGAATCCTAAAACATCAAGTACCAAGACTAGGGTCACTATTTGTCTTAGTCTGTACAGGCCTGCAGGTGGTGATTTGACTAGCATAGTCATGGGTCAAACTCTCTTGATGGCCTTCATACTTGATTATGTAATTTAACACATTTAAAAATTATTTAATTATAATATTTCCTCATTTTATTTTCTGTTCTTATGTTTTTTGTGTCCAAGGGTCATCACAACTTTTCAAGCCTATAGATGTTATTGAAACATCCCACTTCTTTTTAAGGCAACTTTAGGGTTTATTACAATTGACTTGTCCTAGCCCTCTGCTCTGAAACTTTGTGTAGTCCTTATCCTTAATAGTAAATACAAGGCTAAGCCATTATATTTCCTCAAATATTCTTAAGGACATGTTATAAGATATTCCTAATATACCCTTGGACCTTTATTTCACTCTTTTAGAGATAAGAGGCCTAAAATCATAGTCATCTGATGCTTGAAAGGATTTAACACCTTTAATTGCTAAAATGTCATATCAAATGATTTAGATTGATATTTTTCATCCCATTGGTGCTTGAAACTTCCTTAAACCCTCTTATCTATGGTTAGCATGATGTCATTAGGCTACTGCAGGTGTCAATAGATTGAGTATACTAGCAGGGCATGGAGTTTAAACAAGGCAAATGTGTTGGGTGATCCCAAGATACCTCCAAAGTACTTCCAAACTCAAGATTCATGTTTATCATTATTTAATTCTCTCAATTTAGGCTCAATCCATTTTATTCAGCATGGGAAACCCCTAACTGATCACTTCCTTTGAATAAGCAGACAGTGAAAGGAAAGAGTGGACTAAGTGTAAGATTTAAGCTTCATGGTTGCCTTCCTTAATCATAAAATGAATTTTCATACTCCAAAACACTTGATACATGTTCAATTCCTTCACATTAACATGTAAATATTTCATTCAAGGCACCTATAGATGCATATTTCTAAGTAAAGGTAGCAAACATGGTCTAGATCAAGAATAAGCCTAGAAAAGCCTTTCTTATGCATTTAATGACTTCCAAATCCAATAGAATAATGAAAAAATTGTGGATAGGCATTATTTAACCTTGAGGAACACTTAAAATAAACAAAACCATCATACCAAATCAAGGAAATGTGATACAAGTGCAAAAGTGACCCCCTCATGGTTGTAAATGCATAAAAAGCTACCTAGAGTGTTAGAAATGGTTCATAAAGGAGGAGGAAAAAAATTGAAATTTATTGATATGTATTTGAATTAAACTCATATTAATATCCACCACCAAAACCATTCTTCCCAATTCCACTTGTATGACCCATACCAAGTGTTCGAATTTGACCTTCCTTGGCTTGCAAAGAAAAAATGGAAGAAATAGTAGTAAAACTGAAATTTATTATGAAATATCTACACTAAAAGCATGTAAATGTGTGTGGAGAGGTGAAGAGGCACTCTACCCATGTTTTTAGCTAATGGAGAACTCAAGAAATCTGAACAAGTGCCCAAAGGTACTTATTTTTAAGGAGAAACTACCATTTATTCAATATAATTGAATTTTTAACTATCACCTAACTTATCCTAACATAATTTTACCTCCTCCACATTTATATTCTATTTGGTGACAAATATTATAACTCCACCATCTACACAAGTCATTAATTAGGCTAGAAAAGTGGCCAAATGACCCTTTTTGCACATGAAACCTTGAAAGTGGCCAATTTATGACTTGAATAAACCTTGAGACATATCAAAGACCCTATTAGGACATATTTAAAATAATTTAGAACTTTGAATAAGTTTTACCATGGTTAACCAACTTTGACTTTGGTTGACTAGGTCAGTACAAGGAGGATGGGCTTCAACAAGGACTAGGGAAAGATAAGTGAGACATATAAGACAATAATAGACCCTATAGGACACATGAAGTTTTATTAAAAATTTAAAAATAATAGGGTTGGACCTAATTTGACTAGAAGTCAAATCTAGTCAACATTCTTGGTGATTCCTAGGGTTGGCATGCATGCTATGCCTAAGACCAGTTGCCTAGTCCTTCCATTGGGCATGGAGTCATGTATATGGGTACTCCAAGTGACTTTTAACATACCTTTGACTCAAGGAAAACAAGTTGGTTAACCCATACACACAAAAGAAAAGACACATACCAAACAAAGGGAAGGAAACACACTTGTTCTATGAAGCACTTAAGAAACATAAGATAAATTAAAATAAACACACTCTAATATGTGCAAACTAAATAGGCACTCTACCCACGTTTTTAGTTGATGGAGAACTCAAGAAATCCATACAAGTGCCCAAAAGGGCCTATTTTTAAGAAAAAACTACCATTTCCTACATATAATTGACTTTTTAACTATCACCTGATTGATCCTAACATAATTTGACCCCCTCCACATTGAGATTCACTTTGGCGACAAATATTGTAACTCCACTAGTCGTACAAGTCATTAATTAGGCTAGAAAAGTAGCCAAATGACCCTTTTTGCACATGAAACCTAGCAAGTGGCCAATTTATGACTTGAAGACACCTTGAAACATTTTAAAGACCTTATTAAGGCATTTTAAAAATAGTTTGGCACTTTGACTAAGTTTGACAATGGTTGACCAACTTTGACTTTGGTTGACTAGGTCAGTACAAGGAGGATGGGCTTCAACAAGGACTAGAAGAAAGACAAGTGAGACATATAGGACCATAATAGATCCTATTGGACACATAAAACCTTTTTCAAAAGTTTAAAATAATAGGGGTAAACCTAATTTGACTAGAAGTCAAATGTGGTCAACATTCTTGGTGATTCCTAGGGGTGGCATGCCTACTATGCCTAAGACCAATTTCTTGGTCCTTCCATTAGGCATGGAGTCACATATATGGGCACTCAAATTGAATTTTAAAATAACTTTGACTCAAGGAAAATAGGCTAGTTGACCCACACACATAAAAGCAAAGACACACACCAAACAAGGGAGGAAAACACACTCGTGCTATGAAACACTTAGAAAACACAAGACAAACTAAAACAAACACACTCTAATATGTGAAAACTAAATAGAAAAAACTAATCCTCCTATATCAAACATAAATTTTTTCATACCATATTATTGAAGTAAGCTAGAAAGATTTGCAAGCTACCACTTAGGACTTGTCCTTGTTTGATCAACACCTTGCTCATTTCCCATGGTGCTTGCACTGATTTCATTTGGTTTTATAGCTAAGAACATGTGTTCAATGGAAAAATACTTTTCTTAATTTGTTTGAATGGAAACCATAGCCATTAGTTCAAGTGAGTTTTCATTGATTTTGGACTCATTTTGATCCTCACTTTCAACCTCAACTTCTACTGCAAGTGGCTTTCCATCATCAAGACTGTGCTCATTTTGGAAGGTAAGATCTCCATCAAACTTTAGTGGTCCTAACAGCTAGATGCATGGGAGAGGTTCTTAAAAAATTACTACCTTTCTTGGTACCTTGTATTCTTGTTGAGGTGCTTCATGAATTTCAATAGGTTCAACTGCAACATCTTCTTCAAAACTTTTTTCAAGCTCTTCCTAAAGTGAAGATACATCATTCAATCTCAAGAAAAATTTCTCAAGGTCATCCCAAAATACCAACTCTTCATGATCAATATAAAGGCCTTGAAGTTCATCAACATTCTTACCAATTTCTTGTGGAACATCATGTTGGCTAATGAGTACTTATTCTTTATCTTGTGTTGCAAGTTGATCATCATCATCTTCCATGAAGCATAAAAATTCATCAATCCACTCAAGGTCTACTTCTTCTTGTCTTACAACTGAAGTGTCTTCTTCTCCCAAAAGCTTTTTTTTCTACTCCATGTCATCAATTCCTTCCTTGACTTAAAAAATGATTCACTAGGGTGAAGAGGTGTGCCAATGATAATCTCTTCATCATAGTTTATTGAGGTATCATCTTTAATATGTTCAAGGAACTCATCTATGACAACATCATCTTTCAACTCTTGAATAGTCTTAGGAACAACCAATTTATTCTCAAGTTGTGAAGGCAAAAGAGAAGAAGTACTGGATGGTAATCCTTCAAGTGCTTTTTCAACCTTTTTCACATATTTTTATTTCTCTTGAGAGTTCACAAAACTAGTTCTTTAGCTACTACCCTCTCCATGAGTATCCCTTTGAATGAGATTTTGTTCTTTTGATGTAAGGCAAGGAATAACTCCTTCTTGTGTCACTAAGGCTTGACAACCTCCTCCACCATCATACACAAACTGACCTTGAGTTTGCCCCTAATGATACAAATGTTCCTCTCCTTGAACCAAGTTAGTATGGAATAGAACAATAGACCTTGTGGATGGAATGGAATTAGGATTATAGGCATTGGGATACCTATTGAAACCTTGTTGACCTTGTCCCCTTCCTTGGTAATTATATTGGGGTGGAGGTCTATAGTTTTGTGAAGGATAATATTAGGGATCAGGTAGAGCACTTGCATGCAATTGAGCTTGTAATGATTGAGTCATTTCATCTTTTTCTATAACATTATCCACCTTCTTGGGAGTGGTTCTAAACTTGGCATTAGCACTGGGAACTGTGCTACCCTTGGGGTTTCAACTAAACTATGAGACAACAAAGGCATATAAACTCTTGGGGATAATTTCCCATATTGTATCAAACTATTCTCAGCTTTAATAACTATCCCATATGCATCTAATAGAGTAAATCCTCCCATTGATTACAACATTATTTCCACATCAGTGCCAAGAGACTTGAGATAAGTGGGGAATACAAAGCTTGGAAGAGGCCTCATGATAGGTGGAAATATATACCATCTAATTTGAAATCTTTCATTGAAATCCCCCATAGATTCATTAGGACCTATTTTTATCAAATTCATCTGGTGAATTAGTTAAGTATGGTCACTCTTATTCTCAAATCTATTCACCAACAACTCTCCAAAGTTATCCCAATTAGTAATGCAACAACCTTCCAATATCATATACTAGTCAAGTGCCTTACCCTTTAGATACATGGAAAGTAGTCTAATAGATATGTTAACTTGAGTGATATCGTAGAAGTTGAATTTTTTTGAAATGTCCCTAATGTGCTCAGATGGGGTGATAGGGCCCTTTCCATTAAAGCTAGGGAGACTTTTATTAGCATTGGGAGGAATATGATCATATTCATGAAGATTAATTAGATTTTGGGTGTTGAAGGTTGGGAAATAATGTTTCCTAGCCATCTCTTCTTCCTCCTCTTGATCTTCAAAACCTTCTTGTTCAGGATATCTAAATGTTAAGAATGGTTTATGATGTTGCTCCTTAAGAGGAGCTTCAGATAGAGGGATTTGATTTAATACTCTACTAGAAGATGATATAGTGAAGACCATGAAGTATAATGTGAATAAAATGATATATAAATAGATATTATAACCTTTTAAAGTCACCAAAATTTGGATTAGAAACACTTCTATAGCCTTGGGCTTGTCAACACCAACATTCACGTTAGCATGGAAATAATTAGAAACAGCTATCCCATTGAGCATACCATAACTATTGGCATTAAATTTTGTACCCTAGGATACTATATCAATCTCCTATAATTTTATACAACATTGAATCATCTCTCAAGTTGTGGGGAACTTGTAAGAGAGATGAATCTCTAGGATTGAAAGGGTTAGCTCCCTAGATTCTTCTTTAAGATGCCTATCACCTAATATAATGTTTGTTCATGGAAAAGGGTTAGAATTTTTGCATTAAATGGAATCTACACTAAAGAGGTGATACACCAAAACATATCCCATAGACTATCACACTTCTACTAAGTAACAAGACTTTCCAAGAACAATTCTAGGCATTGAATGATTCTAACATAATTGCTTCAATATGAAGGTAACATACATAGGATAATCAACAAGATAACTGATCTAGGGGAATATTTCACACCATAGAGACAATTTATTGATTTAATAAGAGTCTATTACAATCAATATACTTCACATGACCTATTAAAATCAAAACTCTTGCTTAAACATGAATGATAAAGGGAAGTAAGGGTGATACTATCACTTGGCTCCACTATTCATCACTCACACACTTAGACAAAATGTTCATAACTAAAAATTAGATTTGTATTCAATTTTCAAAGAAAAAATATAATGTCATACCAATAGGTCTTTTCCATACTAGATGTGGTCTCCTTTATAATAGCTAAAATGGCTCACATTTATAGAATTTAGAAGAAGAGAGAGAAAAGAGAAGTCCAAGAGTCATAGAGACACTTGTAACCATTATAAATATCAATTATTTGTGCATGTAAGAGATATATGGAGTTAAACATGCAATTTTAGGTGTTAAAAATGTCATCTCAAATCATCCAAGACTTGTAAAGTGGTCAAGAAACTCCTTTCCTTGCACAAAAAATTGCCTCTCATGATTAGCCTTCTAAAAATACCTTATCACTACAAATAATTAGGTATGATGATGGTTATAAGTGAGAGGGGTTACTTATAATCCCTCACATTAATTATAGAGTTTCTTGATCATACCTATCTTTTTGGCCATTCATAATCATCCTTGGTAGTCTCAAAATAGCTCCTTTCCATACACCTCTCACACTTGGCACCTAAAAACTATTCAATTATAAAATATAATCCATACAAGAAGAGTAATGACATGTCTCAAAAATTTCTATAGCATTAGTTTTAAGAAACAAGCCATAAATTTCCTTATAATTGAAGATTCACCATTTTTTCCCAAGTGTCCACTATCTGCCTACTAGACTAACTAAAAGGAAATAGATAACAGATAGACTTAAGAGATTATAAACCTAATAAAATTATCACGAGGACTTATAAAATGTCCTAAAATTCCTCCTAAAGATGATTATGTCTCTTTAAATTCTTCTCACACCTAAAAAACACACAAAAAGGTCAAAAGAGCCATATTTTTTTTATTCTATATAGTTTTGTACAATAACATATCATTTAAGGGTGCCTGAGAGAGTCCTCTACATGTTCCCAAGGTTTCATGGCATTTACATCTCATATTCATGCTTAATTGCTTCATCTTTCCAATTGGGTCCTTATGTAGGGTTTTTAAGGATTTTGAGTGAATTCTGGTCTTAACCTTTGTTCATAAAGGTTTGACATTGGAATACTCTCAAAATGTAACTAAGGGATTCTTAAGGACCTTATCTAACATCTTTAATCACCTCCAGGTCCCATGCAAAGGCTCGTGAAAGATATGAACATTCCAAGATGACCATTCAAATCATTTTCATGTATTTTATGAGGGTTTATGTGTCTCAAGCCAAAAAATGGTTATTTTTTGGTTTATTTTACCATATAAAAGCTCATACACCTCTTTATATTCCATACAAACATTCTACAATCATTGGATTATCTCCTCAAGAGCTAGGAATGAAGATGACCCTTTTGTTGAAACTAGCTTATACCTTGCCAATAGGTCTATCTACACCTTTGTGCCAAAAATGAGGTTTAAGTAGCATTCTTTTCATCTTAGGAGGTTTAACATTTTTTTAATTATCCTCTAAACATATTTCAATCACTTGGGAGGCTTATCCAAGATCAAAATTGAAGATAACCATCCTTACCAAGTCATTTGATTATCATTCCTTGCGATGGTGACTGCATCCTTTGTAGTATAGGGTACCCTATTTGCCCTCAATCCTTATATCAAGGTTTTTTATCTCTCCATGGATGTGTTACAGATTTTACAACCACCATTCATGGTTATCTTGACTATTGGCTTATTATTTCATCCCTTTCCCTTAAAACTATTTGTGTTATGATCAAAGAGAGTACCCCTATTCTAAGATAGAATAGGGGGTGTTTACCCTATTTATTTAAGAAATATGAGGATTAGATGTGTTTTTTAAAGTGATAAGGACTATTCATACCAAAATTTATCCTTTTTTTTAGTTCTTTAACCCCTTAAATCATCAAATTCCAAGATTATTTTCCTAACAGGGAGAATGTGTAGGGTTGTCACTAGAGTGGCATGTGCTTGATAAGGGTTATATAATTATATATATATGACATGTGGGAATGTCCTTATTTCACAATAATAACACTAGATAAATTAAAATTCATAAATTCATCCTTTTACCTTTCCCTCATACTTTTCATAGATGAGACTGAGCACACTTTTCATGAGTGTGACTATCTTAAGAAAGACCCCTTTTTGCTATACTTGTATGAATTTAGGTATTTAAAAGGTGTTTGAGGGTAGTGATACATATATTATATATGTTTATTTAATCATTCTCTCATTTTTATTACATATTCACCTCATCTTATGTACTATTGACCTTAAAGTATGCACTTTTATTCACTGTTTCTCAACACCTAGCTGAGTGAGACAACCAAGATCTCTAACCTACCTATAGGTTTCAATCTTGTTGAGATGTCACCTAAAATTAGGAATAAAAATGAATATAACCTGATACTTACTTTATATTGGCTTTGAATTTATTTTATCTCATCTTATTTCCTTTACATGACCTTCACACTCTTCCTTACAAATTCATGATTCCTCTTACCCTCATATGACTGTATTTTAGTGTCTAGGGTTCTTTTAGATGATCTTATCTTGACTTTAGATTTGAATAAATTCATAATACCTTCTCAAATTTTCCCATATTCACTTAGTATTATTTTTATCCATAATATCAATATCCTTACTCTTCAATATTACTCATTGTTTGACTGAGATAGCCATATACATCTACCTGTAGGTTAACTCCCACACAGTGACCTACTATCTCACTCGAGTCTTGCTTATGATGTGTGTGTGTGTGTGTGTGTGTGTGTGTGTGTGCACGCGCGCGTGCGTGTGCGTGTGCGTGTGTGCGTGTGTGCGTGTGCGTGTGCGTGTGTGCGTGTGTGTGTGCGTGTGTGTGTGTGTGTGTGCGTGCGTGCGTGCGTGTGTGTGTGTGTGTGTGTGTGTGTGTGTGTGTGTGTGTGTGTGTGTGTGTGTGTGTGTGTGTGTGTGTGTGTGTGTGTGTGTGTGTGTGTGTGTGTGTGTGTGTGTGTGTGTGTGTGTGTGTGCGTGCGTGTGCGCGCGCGCGTGTGCGCGTGTGTGTGTGTGCATGTGTGAACCTCTCTTAGAGTCCTTGAAGCCAAAACCTACATACTTGAACTAGAAATCATCCTTTATAATCCTAAAACATCAAGTAAACACTAGGATTGGGGTCACTATTTCTCTCAATCCGTACAAGCCTGTAGGTGGTGATTAATCTAGCATAGTCATGGGTCAAACTCTCTTGATGGCCTTTATACTTGATATGTCATTTAAACCATTTAAAAATTCATGAATTGGAATATTTACTCATTTTATTTTCCTTTTTTATGTGTTTTGTGTCTATGGGTCATCATAACTTTACAAGCCTATAGATGTTATTGAAACATCCCAGTGTTTTTTATGGCAACTTTGGGGTTCATTACAATTGACTTATCCTAACATTATACTCCAATACTTGGTTTAGTCCTTATAATTGATAGTAAATACAAGGCTAAGCCATTATAATTCCTTAAGGATTCTTAAATACATGTTATAAGATATTCCTAATATCCCCTTGGACCTCTGTTTCACTCTTTTAAAGACAAGAGGCCTAAAATCATAATCATCCAATGCTTGAAAGGATCTGACACCTCCCATTACTAAAATTTCATATCAAATAATTTATATTTATATAATTCATCCCATTGGTGCTTAAAACTTCCTTGAACCCTCTTGTCTATTTTCAACATGATGTCATCAGTCTACTATAAGTGTTAATGGACTAAGTGTACTAGCAGGGTATGGAGTTTGAGTAAGGAAAATTTGTTGGGTGATCCCAAGACACATTGAAATTACTTAAAAACTTCAGATTCATGTTTTTCATTCTTTAATTCTCTCAATTTAGGTTCAATCCATATTTTTTGCATGGAAAACCCCTAATTGATCACTCCCTTTAAATATGCAGATAGTGAAGGGAAAGAGTGGACTAGGTACAAGATGTAAGCCTCATGGTTAACTTCCTTAATAATAAAATGCATTTTAATACTCCAAAACACCTTAGACACATTCAATTACTTTAAATTAACATGTAAATATTTCATTCAAGGCACCTGTAGGTGCATATTTGTGAGCAAAGGTAGCAAACATGGTCTAGATCAAGAATAAGCCTCAAAAAGGCTTTCTTATGTATTTGATGACTTCCAAATCTAATAGAATAATGAGAAATTTGTGGAGAGTAATTATATAACCCTGAGGAACACTTAAAATAAACAAAACCATTAGACTAAATCAAGGAAATTTGAGACAAGTGTAAACAATGACCCCCTCATGGTTTCAAATGCATAAAAATCTACATAGAGTGTTAGCAATGGTTCATAAATGAGGAGGGACAAAATTAAAATTTATTGATATGGATTGAAGTACACGTAGATTAATATCCACCCCCAAAACCATTCTTCCCAACTCCACTTGTATGACCCATACCATGTGTTTGAATTTGACCTTCCTTGGCTTGCAAAGAGAAAATGGAAGGAATATGAGAAAAACTAATTTTTTTGATGAAATATCTACACTTCAAGAATTTAAATGGGTGTTTATAGGTGAAGAAGCACTCTACCCATTTTTTTAGCTAATGAAGAACTCAATAAGTCTGTATAAGTGCCCAAAGGGGCCTATTTTTTAGGAGAAACTACCATTTACTATATAAAACTCACTTTTAAACTATCACTTGACTGATACTAACATAATTTTACCCCCTCCACATTTATATTCACTTTGGTGATAAATATTGTAACTCCACCATCTGTACAAGTCATTAATTAGGCTAGAAAAGTGGCCAAATGACCCTTTTTGCACATGAAACCTAGGAAGTGGCCAATTTATGACTTGAAGACACCTTGAAACATATAAAAGACCCTATTAGGACATTTTATATATAATTTTTCACTTTTACTAAGTTTGACCATGGTTGACCAACTTTCACTTTAGTGACTAGGCTAGTACAAGGAGGATGGGCTTCAATAAGGACTAGAGGAAAGACAAGTGAGACATATAGGACAATAAGAGATCCCATAGGACACATGAAACCTTATTCAAAAGCTCAAAATAGTAGGGGTGTACCCAATTTGACTAGAAGTCAGATCTGGTCAACAAGCTCTACATAGAATCATATAGTATACAAATAGGGGTGAACAAACCTAATTTTTCAAATCTAGTGCATAGTCTATCTAGACAAAGCCACAATAGTAGAAAATGATGCACTTTAGCCTTATCTACCTTCTACGTCCTTGTCATAGAGTAAAAAAAGTCAGTATTTTCAATTAGTTATATATTTATAGGCTCTTATAGATAATTAAAATAATATATAGTTAGCAAGTGAATAACACAATTTAGAATAAATAAGTTTTCAAAGACATCTCTCTAATCCTAACCCTAATTTCCATTTTTAGCAATTTAAAATTTTTATAAATTTTATAGATTTATGTATTTACTTTATTATGTATTATTTAAAATTTTAGATCATATTTAAATAATTTACTTTTCCAATTAGAGTTAATTATTTATAAAAATTAATTATAGTTTAAACATTATGGTGAACCCACATTTCAGTTTGAAAACTACTTATTGGTTGTTGATTTTTGTCCTACAGTTTTAGTATAATTATATAAATTCATGAAACTAAAAGAATATAATCCTTGAACTTTGATATTATCCATAACATAATGATTCAACATTTTTGACCTTGGAGTAATCCAAAATTTATTTTTATATATTTTCATATCGAATAAATACCAACATAGAGGCTCTTTCTTTTGACCTTAGGTTAAATTTTATTGTCTCCTATACACACAAATCTTTAACTTTTTTATTTTCACTTTATTTGTTTCATTCATTATATTTTTTATTAAGGTTAAAGGTGGGGATTTTTTTGACTAGGGATCCCAAATCTTAGAAGTATTATAACCAAAAAAGAGACCAAAAACACTGATAAGTCTCCAATAGAAACAAAGTAAAATATATAGAGATACAACTAGAAGACTACCAAAAAACAACCTTAAAATAAAAACAAAGACTTTAGAAATAGAATGTAGCTAGAAAATAACAAAAAAATTCTACATATCTAGGTTGACTATAACATCTTCCCAAAAAAATTTCATACATTTTAGGTCTGAATCTATCTAGAGAATCAAATTTTCATTATCAATATCTTTAAAGCATTCATTGAATTTAATGTTCTTTCTTTTCCATTAGAAGAGGTACTCATATCAAATAATTCCCCATGTGATCTCTAAGATCCTCCACATTCTAAATTTATTTGTGTAAAGCCACTTTACTAAAATTAACCAAAAAATAGATATTGTTTTTAAGTTTATCATTCTCACATTCAAGAGTATATACCATATCTTTGAGATCTTGAATTTGCATGATGTGACCATTATCAGAGTCTTTCTAAATTAATCTATCATTATTTAGTTGAAGCATTTTAACTTTTCATTCAATTTTAGACAATACCGTCATAAACCACCTCATTATTGACTTTTTCAAGTCTATTTGTTCTTCAATTTTATCAGTACTTTGATTACATTTAATAGAGACAAACATGGCATTTAATTTTTCATTTGGATTAGGAGATTGAGTATTTGGTTCTTCCACCTCTTTCTCATTAGATCCATCCCTCATTTTCCTTTTGCCTTTATCATTTTTCTTGGTTGGAGAATTGATTTTCTCCCTTTCTTACCCCTTCTATGTGGTGGTCTCTTCTTTACCTTTATTTTCATCCTCAATTGTGATGGAATGCCTAGTTGAGATCCCTATTTTACCCATTTTTTCAACCTTATGGCTATAAGTAGGAGGGTCCTTATCAACACTTATTATATGGGTATTAATGCCTTATCCTTGAGATTTAAGAGTGTTTATGACCATATTTTGATTCTTATCCTTTGAAATATTACTTCTTAGATATTTAATCCAAATATTATGCACTTTCCTAACTTTCTCTTTACTTTTATGGGGAATTTTAGGGGTAATTTGGTTCATACCTTTAAAATATTTATGGATGAGGAAAATTACTCCTTCATGCCTAAGAACTATGTATTTACCTTTTAAACCTTTTCAATGGAGGTTTCCATGGAAAATATATATATAAAATGGTAAAATCAAGGGAATAACATGCCTAAATTAATTGAGTAAGATGAAAAAAGACCAACAAACAACATTAAACTTACCTTCCTTAGTTATATACTACATGAGATATAAGGCCACATCACCATATGGTCTTGGTAAGGATTCATGATCAAATCCATTATGCAAGACCTCCAAAGTTTCTCTTTCCAATAGAAAACTATTTTTCTCCTTATAATCTATGCCTATTTTATATACTTTTGTCACCTCTATATCCAAACTAATGATGTGAGCGATAATTTCTTCAGTGACATCAAGTAGTACACCATAGATGTTCAAAGTTATATTATCCCAATATTCAATAAACATAGTCGAAACATGTTTGTCATGACCTTCTATTCTATGCATAAAATTCACCATTCCCCCTATTTGGATGATCTCCAAAACTTATTCATTGTTTCTCACCTCCTCAAGAATCTTGGGCTCTATTATGTTAGGAAGCCCCATGAAGAATAAGATGATTTTAATATATCTCTTTGACCTAAACAAGGGTTTTTTTGGGCTCCAAAAATTCAAAATTTTGGATCATTTTGAGTATCTCATGTCATCCCACTCAAAGCCTTTATTAATGTGCTTCAAATTTAGAAGAGTCTTAAGCCTACCCTGCATTCTTAAAATAAAATCTATAAACTTATCGCTAGGTATTTTAAAGAGGGAAAAAAGAGAATGATTAAAGAGCAACATAACAACACAAAGATACATAACCATAAGGTTATTATGAACTTTATTTTTACAAGTGGAGAATACCCCCACATTATCAACCATTTTAAACATTAAGCACCTCCTCATCAATCCTATGGCAAATATTTTAAGGTAGTTCTTCTCTCTCAATCTAGATAATTAAACTATAATGGCTAACTCCCTTATTTGAGAACCAATCAACAACCTTGTTTCATTCATTATATTACTTTGAATTATATCATATGCCTATAAGGTGCAAAACTAGATTAAGTGGTACTCCTTTTTCATATATGAAGCTCCATTTGGTTTCAAGGTGTGTTTCTTGCTCCTTTTTCATATATTGAAACTGAGAATGAGGAATATGATAATGAGAAAGAAACACACCTTGATACAAATGAGCTTAATGAATTAGATCAAGAGTAAATGAAAGTATTATCCATATTTCATCAAGGTCTCCAAAAATAACCTCATGATGTGAATAACATCATCCACATACTTATTTAATCTAAATCTGAGCATCAAGCTAATTTATCTTCCTCCTTTCAAGTTTTTACCTTATGTGTTCTAAAATCTCCTACTTTCAATGTTGTTACCTCTACCATTGAACCTATGCATATTATTACACCCTTAGTCACTTATAAACCTTTATCACTTGAACTAGGAACATATCTTTCTTTCCCTTAACTATTCATGTCTATGCTTGCTCATACTACCTACAATCCTATTAATACAACCAATGCTTCCCTTGGTCAAGACCTTATTCTCTTACAAACCAAGATAAATATTATTGAGAAAACCATATCTCATGCTAGCCCTTCCTTTTTATTATGGTACCCTATTGCATAACCCCTTAGCTCCTCAAATTACTAATGGATTTGTGGCTCCTAAACATCTTCTTTATGAAGGCAAAGGTGATCTTGAATAACATTTGTGTGCTTTCCATGTAGCTTATAAACATTATGTGGATAATGACAAATTATTAACTAAGTTCTTTCCACACAACCTCAAATATTATGCTCTTAGATGGTTCTATGATCTTATTCAATAAATTACAACTTTCAATCCTTTGGTAAATCATTTTTTGGCACATTTTTCTATCAATATTAGTGAAAAATAATCCTATTCTCAAATTGAAAAGATCAAATAGGTTCAAAATTAGATACTTAGTGAGTATGTTTAAAGATACCATACTTTTCTTGCCAAAATGAAAAATCAAATGGCTGATAATGAGCCTAAAGATATTTTTACTCAAATATTGCTTACCCCTCTTTAAGAGTCTATCATGTTCTATAAGTTAAAATCCTTTGATGAATTATGCCACATAGTTAAAATGTGTGAATTTAAACTGATTACATTGAATAAGCTCAAGTATAACTCTAATGTTCCTTCTACTTCAATAATTAAATGTAAAAGGCAATACTAATAATACAAGTAAAGATAATGATAAAAAAAATGAGGCTAAAGTTATAGTAAATACTATATCATAACCACCACTTAAGCTTAAATTACAAACTCCAGCAAAGAGGCAATCCTCAAGGCTAACTTTACCTTCTCATGTGCTACTACAAAATATTCTTGGATGTCATGTTATTACACTTCTTCCACCATTCAAAATAGATCCATCTAGACCTCAATATAGAAGCAATAATGGGAATGAATTTTTTGATTATCATAGATATGTTAGACATTCTACTAATAGGTTTATGAAAATCAATCATAAAATTCAACACCTCATTGATGAGAATATTATTAACATTGGTACATTTAATGAAGAGGTTAGGCCATAATCAAGTGATAATGCAAATATAAAAATGTATAAATAACCCTTTCCAAATCATGAATCATAAGCTAACAAGTAAAATCCTAAAGTACGTTATCCATATAATGCTCATCATCCTCCATCTCCATATTGACATCCACTTTATAATATCATTGGTACAATTACAAGAAATCTAGCATCACATCTATCTATTACATCTGTTGAATTTGAAAATTTTGATGATTATTATGATAGACATGCATTATTCATTATAGCATATTTTGGTTCACAACCAATCCATAGTGTCATGATAGATAATGGATCAAGTGAAAATGTGTGCACCATAACACTTTTAAATTCTCTTGGCTACAAGGAGAAAAATATAAAACATAAATTTGGGGTTGTAAAAGAATTTGATGATCATACACAAATAATCTTGGACATATCCTATTGCCTCTACAAGAGGGAACTCTCATATTTCCCACTCCTTTATTAGTATCACAAAGCACATGCATCTTTGATATATTATTAGGGAGACCTTAGTTCTATAAATTTAGATTAGTTCCATCTACAGTTCATAAGTGTCTAAATTATATTCATGATAATCAAGTGCTCAAAATTTTAGGCATTCAATATGAATATACTATGAAACCATGGGTACCTACTCCTACTCCAAAATAGTTGGTTGGTACAATTATTGAGAAAATTGGTAATGAATTAGTTTATACAACTATTCAAGATCATGATTTACATTAAAGAAGGATATTTCAAAATCAATTTTTGTACCTACTTATGAGTATGCACATATGTCATTTTATTCAACTGGTTATGAGTATGAAGCTAATATAGTTTGTCTATCTATTCTTGAGCATAATGTGATGACATATGAACATGATAAATTTGATAGAAAGATAAATATAGATACTCCTAAGCAAAAAATGGCACATAATAAGAGGTTTTTATTTAACACATCATCATAGGTTATTCAAAAGGCTCCTATATAGGTACAATTTGCTACATCGTGTCATCCTATATATGAGGATACATGTTTAAACACATATATGGGTAGTGATTTAGAGGGTTATTTTACAACAAATGATTCTTCTTCAAATTTAGAGGGTTATTTTATAACACACTATTTTTCTTCAGATTCATAGGGTTATTTTATAACAAATGGTTCTTCTTCATATTTAGAAACTTCTTCATTTGGCACATCTTCTTTGGATCAAGATCTTGTTCCTTCCTATCAAAGAGTTGGATAAAATATGAGCATCATATTGATGAGATCATTGGATGGACCCATTTGGGTTGAGGACCTTGATTAGCTACCTTGCCTAGTACTTAATTGTACACAGCTTCATTAATTTTTACTTTGGTTACTCATTCTTATAGAGATACTCCAATTCTTATTCTAGTTCTTAGATATATTTTCATTTTTGAGTCATTTCACTTACCTTCATACATACTTACATATTTCTAGGTTATCTATTTTCACATGTCATCTATTATATTATTTCATATACAACATTTTACATTACAATTTCAATACATAATGATTGTCAAAACTTATTTGAGTGTGTAACACGAGAGATTTAAATACACATAAGAAGAGGTATTAATCATAAAATGTTGTATATAATCAATATGTATAAAAACACACTACATCCTTGTCCTCTAATGTGTTCTTTTCCCTATGCATTTTGAAACTCTATTTCCAACTGCAACATAGTCACAAGGAATTATTCTATAGGTTTTGATCACAAATAAGAAATCACACTCATATATCACTCATATTTCAAGGTTAAGTCATATTTTTCAATGATTTTAGTATTTAGCTAGCTTTATACCCAACAACTTTGCACAGTTGGGGACATCTCATTACTCCACACAAGCTCATTAATATGTTTTATATATCCAAAACCTTTCTTTTCCATGATTGTGTTACAATTAAAATAAGTATATATTTTTCATTCTTAATTTACATATATCACAATGAATAAATTATTTGATAAAACATGAACATAGATACATATGATAAAAGATGTTACTTTTAATTTCTATATGTTTCTTTCACATACTTATTTTCTTACATTGCGTACTTCAATTTGTTTTCTTCTTATATATGGTCCTTGGATTTATGTATGTTTAACATACAAAATATTGGTTATATGGCATCATCATTGGCCTTTTATGTTTGTGTGACATTATATTTTAACCTTTTAGGGTCTAGCTTATGTAAATCCAATGTTTGATTAAATGGTTGAGTAGTCTAAATCAGGGAAATAATATACATAAAATAACCACTAATTTGTAACAAATTTGACTAGTTTTGAATTTATAAAAAAAACGTACAAATAAATACTTATCTAGAAAACACTTGATATAGATGATTTGAGTGATAGAAATTGATCTAAGAGTAGGTATGAGTGTCATCAACTAGATCCCTATGTTATAACCCCTTGTAGATAGTAGTGACACATTTGGATAGAGGCACCATGTGGCTCTAATATCCTAATAATGACATTAAAGTCCTCTATGTAGGACTATCCCAAACTTCTAGGTACACCTATGTTTGTGTTTCTGGGTCCTATTCTTGTGTACATGAAGTTTTAAACTCTGTATTATGCTTGTAATAACTAATTTATGATGAAAACCCTAATCTTCTTTATAAGTAAGTTATGAGATGAAAAGTGTGTTCATTAATAGGATGAGATGGACATCCTCAACACCCCACTATGAAGAGAGTTTCCTACATACCAAAATCTAAGGAGGGATTAATATTGATGTAATTCTCCACACCTAGGTGCTAGTGCAAGTGCAAATGATGCTAGTATGATAGTGGCCTTGAGTGCCTTGAGTGTGCCTGAGATTGGAAATATAGAAAATATAAGCTTATGGATGCTATAAATCGTAGGATATAGAAGTAGGGAATAATAGGGATTAATAACCTTGATTTTACTCAAATTTTATTATGTTTGAATAAGTATTTTGAAAATAATTTCCATCTAGTGGATAAAGGGCTAAAAGTAATGTATTTATCATACTATGTTGCTTATGTAGATAATAAAAGATGTTTAGGCTAACCTTAGGAGGGTTTTACCTTTGAAAATGTATTCATTTAGAGAATTTAGGGTAAAGGACATAAGCACCATTTTGGGGACACTATCACCATGTGACTCTATTGTCCTTAATGTGGCGCTAATGTCCACCTATTAGAACATTGGGTATGAAGGGCTAGGATTGATAAATGAGAGTCTGAGACTATGTTTGAGATGAATAAGGACCTTTGTGGCCTACAAAAATGATATAAAAGTGTGATAATAGGGTCTAGGATAGTTTTAGGGCTATATTAAGTAAAGGAAATCTCAAGTAGCACTTTTAGCACTCAAATACCAATTTTAAGTAATTACATTTGCGCCCCCCTTAATGATAGAAATTCAACAAAGTGAAATGACTAGTATAAAGGAAAAAGAAGCATACCTAGACTTATATAGGAAGTAAAGCCTATGAAGCTGAATCTGAGTATGTGAAACATGGTACAATACAAGACCTATAAATTAAACATGCATAAATCAATCCTTACTTAAGGGATATCAAAAGGAAAAAACTATGCTGAGTAAAGAAGTAATTAAGTAAAATTGAGTAAAGAGATGAGAAAGAGGAAAGGGATTAATACACCTCATTAGATATGTGAACCAATGCATGAATGTGGTGAAAACTTGTGTGTGTGCATGTACAAAAATTTAATAAGTGAATATATTGGATTGAGTTGATAACCTACTCAATCCTCATGTGTGGCTAGCTCAATAATTCAATCTAGTTTTGACTCAATCATTACCCACCCTTACTTGGTGGATCATGACCTATGAATAGCTTGGATTGGACTAATAGTGTGTCCAACGCTCTCGTGTGGGTGGATCAAAAATTCAAGTAGGATATGAGTCCATCATTTCCCACCCATGTGTAGTAGATGCATCTAAAAATAAACTATGCAAATTACTAAAAATGTCTAGCTGAGTTTATCTAACTATGTATGTCAGATCTATATAAACTTGGGTAAATTAGGTATATTTAGACCACCTGAGAATGCCAACTGATATAGATGGAGTAAGGCATGAAACTAGTGCTAACATAGAATGTGATATCAAGTGTATGTAATGTTGACCAAATTTGACTTTTTAGTAAAATTGGGGCACCTATAGGTAAAAAATAAAATTTATAGGTCTATAGGGGGTGTAATATCATGTAATTAGGTTTTTCATAAGTCATTTTATGCCATTAAATGTTATATTATCCTTGGTAACTTATTTCATTAGTCTCTCATGCCATTATGGGACATTTTAAGGGTCAAAATAGTGCATTTAATGCTTTATATGGGTTTCTTGGGAAATGTGAATGTTTAAAAACATGTTGTCATGTATCATGTGTCCTTAAAAGTCTTAATTAACTAAAAATACTAAAATATGGTAGCTTATGTAGAAGAAAAGTCAGTTTTCTTAAAGAAAAAGGAGATGGACACTTGTATGGCCTACTTAGGAAGTCTGCCTCTTGAAAAAGGTTTAAATGTGACTCTTACACTTAAAAAATATTATTTACACATTTTTTTTGATTTGGATATGTCATTTATTTCTCAAAACCATTTTTCTTCTTTTTCACCTTTTTAGACACACAAAAGTGACTTGTAGGTTTGTACTTGGTACGAATAGATCAAAGGGTTTTAGGAAAAAATATTTTGGGATATTATTTTAAACTTAGATACCTTAATTTTAATATAAATATTTTAAACAACGATTAACTATGATTTATGAATGATCTATTTGAAGTTGATTGTCCAAATTTACCTACTCATCCATGCACCCTCTAGATTTTACCTTGGTTTCGAGAGGTTCATAAAATATAGATGATAAGATTAGTTATATAGGATTTTTAATTCATTATCTAATGTTTCCCATGTTTTTTTTCATGTTTCATGATGATTTGATGAGTTAATAACCTTAGTTTTATAGACTAGTTTCTTTTGAGAGTGACATGCATCTTGCACCATTTTTAGAGTTTCATGATTTGAAATTAGTTTTAGGGGGTTGTGTTATTATATTTAATATGTTTTAAATGTACTATTTACCACATATTTACCTTTCATCTTTAGTCTCTAAGGCAATTCTCATGGTTTGCAAGCTCATATGTCACACAAACAACCATTAGATCATGGCTTGCCATGTAGTTATTGGTTGTAAGTGATTTTCACATTAGAAAATATGTTTTTTATATTTTTTCAAGATTTTTTTGATGGTAATAACTAATTTTAAGGTTTATTTTGTATCTAGATACCAATGAACCCCTTTGCCCATCCTTATTGCTCTTTTCTAAACACTCATTGTCCACATACATCACAATCCACAACTATAGGAGCCATTACTGATGTCATTCTAAGAGGTGGGAAGCTTGAAATAGGTTTAAAAATTATAAGACTAATAATATTGAATTAAAATTATTAATTAAGGCATAGAATATTCATAAACATAGATACATTTTACACTACCCATTTTCACTTTACTGCCTTGGATTTTTATAGGTGATGCCTCAGGGTTATGAAGGATCTTGAATGAGATATTCAAGGCATGGTAAGGAATTTTTCAAGTTAAAATATGTGATTGAGTTCTTACAAGGATTTTTGAAGTGATAAATGACTAAAACAAAGTCAAAACCATGCTTTAAGGAGCAATGATAGTGTTCAAGCCCTTTGTCCCTAAACTCAACAAATACAGGTCCAGGTGGGTTTTGTAAACCTGTTATGACATGTATACCAAGATTTTAAAATAATCTAAATAGGTTAATTTTGTTTCTTATAGTGTAAAAATACCTTTATAAAAATGGGAGGTATCAATTCAATTCAAGGTAGAAGTTGGATACCTTAAAGTGACCTTAGAAAAGACTATTTTCAAGCAGTCGAACCATCATGATTTGAAGGTTTAAGTGACTATTAATATCCCAACTTGAAAAAAATGCATACCCTTATGGATAAAATGGTTAAATTAATTTAATGAAATATAAAGTGGCCTTAACACCATCTTTATGATGTTTATGCATAGTTTCAAAGCCTTATGGCCACCTACAGGTGTCCACACACAAAGAAATAGTTACTTATAACTAACTTTATGTGATTGTGATGTGACAATGACCTAAGTATGAGATTTTGAGGATATTTTAGCCAATTAAAAGTGTAATCAAGTAATATTTTATGTGAGTGACCTTTGAATATTCAATAAATGTCTCTATACACCATTTTAGGCTCATTATATACAAGGTAACCTATAGGCAGGGTCCAAAGGCAGAAAACACAGTCTATTGAGTCAAAAGGAAAGAAAGAATGCCTAAGAAGCATGTTTTTAAGAAGTATTGAGAATATAGTAGGATTAATTGAATGGAATATGAATTATAGGACTGATGACATTTCAAGGCCTTGCTCTCACACAAAGAGGCAAGGATAGTCCACATAAATAACCCCAACTTACACCTACTAGTAGGTCCTAACTTTTTAAGCCTCAATATCAAGGACTTAGACATGGATGTATAATTTTTGGTTAGTGGAAGGTGATATAAATGTCTCTAATGATTTTGAGGTAATTTGGAGTTAGTTTCTAAGGATTAAAGCTACCTCAGGGCCCCACAATTAATTATAGTTGAATATGAGGGGCAAAGAGTAGAAATTAAAGCCTTTGATGAAGCTGTAGCATACCATATGAAAAAAAGGATCAAATAAAGTATCATATGGTATTTTAAAATTATATATAAGCTTATGGACACTATAATCAATACTCAAAAAACACATGAGTACATATAGGCATCACTTTAAAATAGAAAACTCAATCAAATAGGGCAACACAGTCTTGACTAGGTAAAAAGTGTAAGGAGAACAAATGAGGAGTTGGAATGATTTATTAGGATAAAACACACTAAAAATGACTTAATTTTCTCATTTTAATCCTCATAATGTGACACAAATAAAAGAGGGAACTCTAAATATACAATTTTTAGCCATAGTTTGAAACCCTGCATAGTCTTGCTATAATAGTCTGTTTTGGGTCTTATGACATTTAGAGGGTTAAAACATCATAATAAGAGATAAAAATTGGTATGTGATATTATTTTAGGTTTTATAAGATATTATAATGATCAATACTATCTGAGGATATAGGAGAGTGACCTTTATTTTGTCTCAGATCGAGGGTACTCCCCTCATGTGCAATTGATAGGTTTTTGAAGAAAGTAGGTGGTATGGTAAACCAGGGGATAATGAAACCCATTAAAAATGTTTTTAAATATTAATTACATCTAAACCAACATGGGGGATCAATAAATAAATAGGGAAACCAAACAAGGTACCCTACACTCCTAAGGTTATAGTCATGCATGATGGGCATTTCTAAGCCTAAAAGACCAAATAAGAGAACAATGATACTCCTAGCTCTAGGAGCGATTTAAAAATTATTTGATCATGTCTATGGGGTTAATTTAGAGGTGTTAAAGATATATTAATTCAAATTAAACCGTCATAAGTCATTTTAAGTTCAAGAGTATAGGTAAGCCTACTAGGCAAAGATGAGGCCTAATGAACAAAGAGAAAGTCACTCACACTTTTGAAATTAAAAATGATTTGAAACCTATTGAAATTTTTTAATAGATCCACTAAAGATATGTTTAATCTTCTATATTTTGGAGAAAACATCAAGAAATCCATTTTTGGCTCAAAATATAACTTAGACCTATGCAAAATGGAAGAATAAGCTTGATAGGCCAAGATGAAATGCTTAGATCTTATTAAATAATTTGAATGGGAATATAGGAAATTTTGAATAGTTATTAGGGGTACTTAAGTTCAAATTTATGGAATTATTTTGAATATATAATGTCTAAACTTTAGGAACAATACTTAAGAACCAAAACTACTTAGAAACCCTTGCAAACCCTGGTTAGGACTAGTTTGTGAAAATGGAGTTGGATAGCTAATAAAATGAGCTATTTTGGTAAATATTATGATTTTAAATTGTATATTAATACTTAAATATTCTTCCCATGCATTTTTATTGTATGAACTTGTACAGATGGGGGTAGAAATAGGGTTTTTATCACACTTTTGTGTATTTTGTAGGTTGTAGGAGGTTTCAATAGATACAAATCATATGGATGGAAATATTAGGACTTAAGATACCTCCAAATATAAATCTCATGAATTTTAAAATATATTAAATTTATAAAATAAATGATTCAAATCAGCCAGTCAAATCTGGCATATTAGATAATTTAGTAAAGAAGATGTAAAACTCTAAATGAGCTCATTTTAAGGTGTGCCTAATGATTCTATGGCCATGGAGGGTCTTTAAATATGTAATTAACTCCCTCTCATGGATTTTCATGGATGAATAATTCATTTTTTGAAGCCAAGCATGTAGGGTGCATGAAAGGAGTCCTTTTTGGATTGTAAATGATGATTTCTCATTTTTAGTTGATTCCAGAAGATGAGGTATGCAAAAAATGCATATAAAGGCATTTATAATGTCCCTAACTTGGGTTTAAATCATAATAAATTGTTTTAATTAGATATTTGATGTTAAAACAAAGGCAATCATGAAGGCAATTTTTATATGCAAAATGAGGAGTTTTGTGCCACTTTTCATGAAGTTTATGTCTTTAATTGACACTTTTGCTTACAAAAATTTTGTGGTTCATCATATATAATTTTAAAATGAAAAATTAACTTCTCATATTATATTTAAAAGTTTCTTTTTAACCCTTGTAATTCTCTCTCTCTCTCTCTCTCACACACACACACACACACACACACACACACACACACACACACACACACACACACACACACAAAAAGTTGTATAAGAACTAGCCATTTTGGCATTGTATTAGAGGCTCCACCTAAGTATGGAAAAGCCCTAATCAAATGTATACCTTTTTATAAATAAAATTAATAAGTTTTACCTGTTCCATGATGGTTCATATTGTGCTTTAATTGAATGTTGAATTTTCTTAGTGAAGACTATGGATTCCTTAGCAAGTTTTCACATTCTTTCACCTATTTGTAGCTTCTTCTTGCAGGGCATGTGATATGTTCTGATAAATGTAAAAGTTTAAGTGATTTAGTCTCTTAATTAGTGACATTAAAGGCCTCTTGTATATTCCTCTTAGATTTGTACATTCATCCATAACCCCACAATGCAACATTGATGCAAGAAGACATAGATTGGAGAGTGTACATTTAGTTTATCCTTTGATTTCAAGTGTAATATGCATATAGTTTGATGTAATTAGTTAATTTGGCATATCAAATCCCTTATATTAGTTTTATTTCAGTTATTCTTCTCCTTTTCACCCCCAAAGATAGTATTACTTGCAATCCTATGTGTTACCTTAAGGGAGCTAGACCTATCTAGAGATTCACCTCATTCCTTATGCTACCCACAAGCCTAGAGGTGATTCCACTTTACTAATTGGATGAGGAGAGCCTTTAATCTCATAAAAGGGTGCATATCTAAGTAAAAATAGTTTTTGGTACACCCGATGGGATTCTTATTTCAAGAAGTTGAGAGACTTTTGGTGTTGTTTCTCAACAATAAGCCTTTGGAGGCATCTATTCAACCATCAATGGTAACTCCAAAGATATATAATCTGGTCAAACAACCTAGGTTATCATTTTAAGATTGATGGTAAAATGTTTACTTTGTTTTATTTCTTTCAATGAAGATCTATGGCTGACTTTGGTGTTGATTTATTATTTACACAAGTTGGTGAGACATTTCAAGCTTGTGCTATTCCCTATCAATATGAACAAGTCCTTGCTCAATATTTCCATGACCCTTACTAGCCAAAATATGACTTTAATCAGCTCCAATATGATCCTTGTTATCCCATGCATGAAGTATATCAATCCTATAACCAACATTGTCAATGTCTTTCCTCTCCTAGTCAACCTAGTCCTTTCTCTAATCAGTGCATTTCCACCTTTAAACAAAATCTTTTGGGGTATGAGAAGTATATGCTATATCTTGATACTCAAAAGGGAGATGGTAAAAATATTCCTAGACACCTTATTCAAAAGGTAAGAGATGCATTAGACTTAATCAAGAGAGAGTGGGTACCCATTGAGAGAGTCAATTGGCAAAGGTTCATAAGTGAGATGTTTGATGTGAGTGGTCTACTTTCTTCCTTAGAAGATAGGCTAAAATTTCATGAAAGGCAGCCTCACCAAACATATTAGCCTTCATTTCCACTTATAAAAAATTTATATCAGCCCTACACGGTTCCCACTCATGAACCTAATCAACCTTATCAAAGCCATCCTTTTCTCAATCAATTAGGAGTTAAGAAGAAGAACCTTGTGTTTGAAGCAAACTGTGATAGGCAAATTAAATTGGCCAATATGCAGATGCAATAGTCTATTTTAGAAACCAAGGAATTTGAGTTCAAGCCCTCATTTCCCTCTCAAATTACATCCCCTCCACTTCAAAAAGAGATTTCTAATCCTATCATTCCAAGTTGGAATAAGATAGTAGAGTCACGGGGAAAGAAATAAAATGGAAGCATTGTCAAAGAGTGTGAAGTGGAAAATGGAGTTGATCTTTTACAAGCCCCTCCTACCCCTACTCAAGACGCTTCTTGTGTTCCTTAGCAGCCCTTGTGCACTCTTTATCCTCATGATGATTCCTATGATCTTTAAGAGAAACTTTTCCAAGAGAATTTATCCAAGCAAATAGAGGCAATAGAGACAAACATGAAGCTACTAAGTCAACGTGTGATGGAAGGTTTAGAATAAAGAGAAGATCCTATGCCTAAACACGTCCCATATCCCCTCCCTCAAAATCTTCCCAAAGAACCTCCTACCTTGAATTCTCAATCTGATTTGGAGTTATATGTGCCACCTCCACCAAATAGTTCATCTTTTCCTAACCCCATCACCCTTTACCTTGATAAACCCATGGTATGGGAACCAAAGGAGGATCAGCTAGTTGATAAGGAAAGATAAATCTTACTTGAAGAAAACATATCTCTTTGGTAGCTTCATTGGGCTAAGTCACATGATTTCAAGATGCCTAGTCTTAGCATCCCCATGAAGGAGGTTGAATATATTTCAGCCCTTGACAAAAGAGATCAGATTATGATAACTGAAGTTTAGTTTGAAATCCATCAAGAGGTCTTAAGTGATGAAGAGAAAGTAGACTCTTATGTTGAATCTCTTTGCTTGGTTGATGATGAAAAATGTTTTATTTGTGTTGAAGAACCTATATTAAGAGAGGTAAATAAAGAGGAACATGCTTAATTCATGGATGATAAAGAAGACCTCATGAGTTTTATGAGGAAGAAATCACCATAGGGACTCCCTTTGGTGAACAAAAGGGAAATCACAAGATTTTTCCTCCGTATTTGAAGTGGAATGTGCTATCAAGAAGGGAGAACACTTTCAAGCCATCCCTCAAGAAGTGGTAGTCTTAAGAGAGTCTCATGAGATCAAGATAGAGTGATTATCACTTGAAGATGATTTGATCAAAGATGAAGAAAAGGTGATTTATTGTGTGGAGATTTTATATTGGGTTCATGAGGAAAGATGTTTTCCTTTTTCCAAAGAGAAAGAAATGATCATTAAATTTTTTCTGACTTTGTAAGATACCATGGATAAGCAAGGACACATTATTCATCAACTTTTAGATGACTTGTTTGAAATAATTGAAGAAAGATATACTCCTCTTCAAGGAGGCTATGAGCTGGTCAAATATGGATAAGGAAACATTGGTACTCAAGTAAGTATACAAAGGGAAATCAATCTTTCAAATCTATCCTTTCAAGAAACATACACATTTCATGATGACATGTTTGATGTCATAAAGATTGGATATCACCCTCTCAACCATTTGGGATAAGCATATCAGATCTTGAAGAATGGAATAATCTCATATTGGCCTTAATCTTCTAAGGAACATGAAACTACTCCTCTTGAAGCCATGCCTACTAAGGAGATACAAGTTGATCATGAGGTGAAGAGTGGGAAAAAGTATGAAGTATGCAAACATGTTAAAGAGGAATATGTATTAATTAGAAACCTATTTAAGTATTATTTAATTGAGATTAGATCAAGTGAAGTGCCAAGGAAGAGGTCTGATCTACAAAGCATTCAATCCAAAGAGAAGCATGCTTGGCACTATGTTTCATCTCACCATGAGGATGATTCAAGAAGTTTTCCTTTTGATACAAGAAAGGAGGTATGTTTAGTTTCTAGTTGTGCATAATAGGTTGTTTCCTAATTACCCTAAGTTTTTGGAGCACATGTGTGTGTGTGTGTGTGTGTGTGTGTGTGTGTGTGTGTGTGTGTGTGTGTGTGTGTGTGTGTGTGTGTGTGTGTGTGTGTTTGCTTTATTTATTGTGTCTGTCCTTTGCTATGTGTAGTTGAGGTAGTCATTAGTTGTCTTGTCTTGTCTTGGTCAAGGTTTATAGTTAATGGTCAAATATTTTATTTTTGTATTAGTCCTTATATTACTCCATAATCCCAAGGGACTGATAAGGCTACTATTATAGTTAGTATAGCAGGCATACTACCCCTATGAGTCACCAATTTGTTGACCAAATTTGACTTTTTAGTCAAATTGGGGCACCTATAGGTGAAAACACAAATATATAGGTCTATAAGGGGTGTAATATCATGGAATGAAGTGTTTAATAGGTAATTTTATGCCATTAAATGTTATATTATCCTTGGTCACTTATTTCAATACTCTCTTATATCATATTAGGTCATTTTAAGGGTCAAAATAGTGTATTTAATGCTTTATATGGGTTTCTTGGGAAATTTGAAGGTGTAAAAATGTTATTTCATGAAACATGTGTCCTTATAATTCTTAATTAACTTAAAATACTAAAATATGGTAGGTTATGCAAAAGGAAATTTAGTTTTGTTAAATAAAAAGGAGAGATTGACACTTGTATAGCCTAATTAGGAAGTGTGCCACTTGAAAAAGGTTGAAATGTGACTGTTAAACTTACCCAAGCTTAGTTACATGTTTTTTTTAATCTGAAGATGTCATTTATTTCTCAAAACCATTTTGCTTCCTTTTCACTTTTCTAGACACGCAAAAGTGACTTGGCGGTTTATACTTGGTACAGATAGATCAGGGGGTTTCAGGAAAAATGATTTTGGTATGTTTTTTATGCTTAGAGACATTAATTTTCATATAAATATTTTTAATAATGATCAACTATGATTTATGAATCATCCGTTTGAAGTTGACTATTCAAATATGCCTGCTCATCCATGCACCCTACATATATTGCCTTCATTTGGATAAGTTAATACAATGTAGATTATTATATTGGTTATATAGGATTTTTAATTCCTTGTATAATTTTCCAATTCTTTTTTTCATGTTTCAAGTTAATTTGATGAGCTAATGACCTAAGTTTTGTAGACTAGTTTCTTTTGAGAGTGACAAGCATCTTACACCATTTTCAGAGTTTCATGCTTTGTCAAAATTTATAAAGGGTTATTTTAGTGTATTTTAGATGTTTGAAATGTCATATTTACCCCTTATTAACCTTTAATATTTATTCTCTAAGGAAATTCTCATGGTTTACAAGCTCACATGTCACACAAATAACCATTAGATCATGGTTTGCCATGTAGTTCTTAGTTGCAAGTGATTTTCACATTAAAGAAGATATTTTTATCTTGTTTAAAGATTATTTTGATTGTAATAATTTATTTTAAATTTTATTTTGTGTTTATCTTCCAATGAGCCCCTTTGCCCATCCTTGTTTCTCTTTTCTAGACACTCATTGTCCAGATACAACCCAATCTACAACTACAGGAGCCATTGTTGATGTCATGCCAAGAGGTGGGAAGCTTGACATAGGTTTAAACCTTATAATACTACTAAGATTGAATTATGATGCTTAATTGAGGCATATAAGATTCATAAACATAGATACATTCTACACTGCTCATTTTCACTTTACTACCTTGGCTTCCTATAGGTGATGCCTCAGGGTTATAAAGGCTCTTGAATGAGAGATTTAAGACATGGTAAATAATTTTTCATGTTAAAATAGGTGATTTAGTTTTTAAAATAATTTTTGAAGTGATAAATCACTAAACCAAAGTGAAAACCATGCTCTAAGGAGCAATGATAGTGTTCAGGCCCTTTGTCCCTAAACTCAACAAACAGAGGTCCAAGTGGGTTTTATAAATCTATTATGACATGTTTACTAAGAGTTTGAAAGAACATAATAAGATGAATTTTGTTTATTATATTAAAAATAATACCTCTACCAAAAATGGGAGGTAGAAATTTAATGCAAGGTAGAAGTTAGATACCTTAAAGTGACCTCAGAAAACACTATTTTCAAGGAGTTAAATCATTAGGATTTGAAGGTTTGAGTGACTATTGATATCCCAACTTGAAAAAAATGCATCCACTTATGGATATAATGGTTCCATGAATTTAATGACATAAAAATTGGCATTAAACCCATATTTATGATGTTGATGCATAGTTTCAAAGCCTTATGACCACTTACAGGTGTCCACACACAAAGAAATAGTCACCTACAACCAACTTTAGGTGATTGTGATGTGACAATGACCTAAGTATGGTATTTTGAGGCTTTTTTATCCCATTAAAAGTGGATGAAGGTATGATTTTATGTGAGTGACCTTTTAATATTCATTAAAAGTCTCTATACACCATTTTTATGCTCATTATATATAAGGTAACCTACAAGCAAGGTCCAAAGGTAGAAAACACAGTCTGTTGAGTCAAAAGGAAAGAAAGAAGGCCTAAGAAGTATGTTTTGAAAAATTATTGATTATATATTAGGATTAATTTAATATAATATTAATTATAGGATTGATGACATTTCAAGGCCTTACTCTCACATAAAGAGGCAAGGACAGTTTGTACAAATAACCCTAACTTCCACCTACTAGTAGGCCCTAACTTTTTTGGCCTCCATATCAAGGACTTGGACATGGATATATAATTTTGGGTCAGTGGAAGGTGATATAAATTACTTAAATTATCTTAAGGTAATGTGGATTTATTTTCCAAGTATTAAACCTACCTCAGGGCCCCACACAATCAACTGTAGTTTACTATGAGGGGTAAAGAGTATAAATTGAAGCCTTTGATGAAGTTTCAACATACCATATGAAAAAAGGATCCAATAAAGTATTATATGGTCTTGGTAAATTATGTATAATCTTATTGACACTATAATCAAGACCTAAAAAACACATGAGTACTTACATGCATCACTCTAAAACATAAAATTCAATCAAGCAGTGTAACACAATCCTAACTAGGCAGAAAGTGTAAGGAGAACATATGAGGAGTTGGAATGATTTATTAGGATAAAACACACTCAAAATGACTTAATTATATCATGTGACTCCTCATAATTTGACACAAATAAAATAGGTAAATATAAACATAAATTTCTTAGCCATAGTTTGGAACCTTACATAGTCCTGCTTACAATAGTCTATTTTGGATCTTATGTCATTTGGAGGGTCAAAACATCATAAAAAGGGATAAAAATTGGTATGTGATATGATTTTATGTTGGTTAATATATTATAATGATCATTAATATCTAAGGAGATAGGGGAGTGCCCTATATTTTTTCTTAGATAGAGGGTACTCCCCTCATGTGCAATTGAAAGGTTTTTGAAGAAATTAGGTGGTATGGTGAACCAAGGGATAATAAGACCAATTAAAAATGTGTTTAAATATTAATTAAATATAAACCAACATTTGGGACCAAGTAATAAAGAGGGAAACCAAATAGGGTACCCTATACTCCTAAGGTTGTAGTCATGCATGATGGGCATTTCTTGGCCTAAAAGACCAAATAAGAGAACAATGATACTCCTAGATCTATGAGTGATTTAAAAATTATTTTATCATGTATTTGGGGTGAATTTATATGTTTTAAATATATATTAATTCAAATAAAACCATCATAAGTCATTTTAAGTTCAAGATTATAGGTAAGCCTACTACGCAAAGATGAAGCCTAATGAACAAAGAGGAAGTCATTCACATTTTTGGCATTAAAAATGATTTTAAACATATTGTAACATGTTAATATATCCAATAAATATGTTTTTAATATTATATATTTTAGATAAAACATCAAGAAATCCATTTTTGTCTCAAAATATAACTTAGACCTATGCAAAATAGAAGAACAAGCTCAATAGGCCAAGATGAAATGCTTAAATCTTATTAAATAATTTGAATGGGAATATATGAAATTTTGAATAGTTATTATGGGTAATTAGTCTCAATTTTTTTTAATTATTTTGAAGATCTAACATCTAAACTTTATGAACAATGCTTAAGACCCAAAACTACTTAGAAACCCTTGCAAACCTTGGTTAGGACCAGTTTTTGAAAATGGATTTGGATAGCTAATATAATGATGTATTTTGAAAAAAATGGTGATTTAAAGTTGTATAATACTAATTAAATATTCTTCCCATGCCTTTTTATTGTACAGACTTGTATGGATGGGGGTAAAAATAGGGTTTTTCTCACTATTTTATGCATTTTTTAGGTTGTAAGAGGTTTCAAGATATTTAAATAATATGGATGGAAATATTAGGACTTAATATAAATACATATATAAATTTAATTCCTTGAAACGAATCATAAGTTTTCAAAATAGGTGATTCAAATCATCTAGTCAAATCTGGCATATTGGACATGTTAGTGAAGAAGATGGAAAAATTCAAATGAGCTCATTTTAAGGTGTGACTAATGATTATATTTACATTTATGGTATTTAAATATGTCATTAAATCCATCCAATGTATTTTCATGGATAGATAATTCATTTTTGGAAGCCAAGTGTGCAGGGTGCATGAAAGGAGTTCTTTTTAGACTGCAGATGATGATTACTCCTTTCCAATTGATTCTAGAAGACCAGGCATGCAAAAAATTCATGGAAAATAATTTATGATGTCCATACCTTGAATTAAAATCATTATAACTAGTTATAATCAGTTATGGGATGTTTAAATAGAGGCAATCATGAAGGCAGTTTTTTGGTGTAAAATGAGGAGTTTTATGCCACTTTCCATGAAGTTTATGCCTTGAATTGACACTTGTGATTCTAAACCTTGAATTTTTAATCCCATATCCTTCTCACATGAAAAATTAACTTATCCTCTCATATTTACAAGTGTCCATTGTGATCCTTGGACTTCTCTTCTTCTCTCTCTCTCTCTCAAGTTCTATAAGAACTAGCCATTCTAGTATTGTATTAGAGACTCCACCTGAGTATGGTGAATAATTCCTAAAATGTATTAATTTTTTATCAATAAAATGAATGATTTTTACCTCTTACATGATGTTTTATATTTTTATTTACTTTAATGTTAAATTTACTTAGTGAAGACTATGGATTCCTTAGTAAGTTGTCACATTCTCTCACCTATTTACTACTTCTTGCAGGGCATGTGATGTGTTCTAGGAAATGTCAAAGTTTAAGTGACTTAGTATCTTAATTATTTATATTCAAGGCATATTTTCTAGTCCTCATATCTTTTTACATTCATCCATAACCCCATAATGTAACATTGATGCAAGAAGACATAGATTGGAGAGTATACACTTAGTTTATCCTTTGATTGCAAGTCTCATATGCATATGGTTGGATGTCATCAGTAAATTTGGTGTATAAAATCATTTAAATTAGTTTTATTTTAGTTACATTTCTCCCTTTTCACTCCTCAAAGTTACTAGTAGTTGCAATCCTAAGTGGTACATTAATGGAGCTAGCCCTATCTAGAGATTCACCTCATTCCTTATAATGCCCACAAGAATAGAGGTTATTCCATTGTGACACTTGGATTAAGAGAGACTTTAATATCCTAAATTTTTTAAAATCCAAGTGAAAACATGCAACATAGATAATGACATGGAATTTTCCATTCCATCTGATCAACTAGTGTGTAATTAAGCATATGAAAGCAATGTTCTAGGCACATGACCTTAGTCTGATATCTAGGTATATTGATTCTAGATTGATTTATAATAATTTTATCTAAGTATCTAAACTTAATATGGGAATTATCATACTAAACATGATTCCTTTAATTAGAGAAAATGATATGAATTTGAGCTAAGCTAATGTGAATTTGAGTATAATTGATAAACTTATAACTAGATTTATGCAAACTTGTACTATACCTACTATACTACTTTAGATAATCTAATTTGATCTAAAATTAAGGATACTAGATATGAGCACCACATATTGGATAGTATTTCCATGTGGCATCAGTGTCCCTATTTGGGTGTTAATGCATTCTAATCTAAAATATATGTCACTGTATTAATTTTCTGAGTCACTATCTTTTTTTTTGTTTACCTATGTCTAATTTTATGAAATTGAGCCTATGTGCTAAAAAATGTTATATGAGTGAAATGTAGGAGCCTTAATTCCATGAAAAAACCCTATGAATTCTCCCTCTTTTTAGTGTTTTTAAACCTATGCAAGAACTATCCTCAAAATAAAAATTTCTAAAAAATGTTCATTAGCTAGAGCATATATGATAACCATGTGATAATCCAATATAATGTGCAAAAATAACATTGAAATGTAAGATAATATAAATATAAATACATAATGTAAGATGCATGTCATGTATATAATTTCATAAGGGTGTTAATATAGATGTAAATCACTATATGTAATAGTAAATTTAAATAAAACTGAGTATCTACCTAAGGGGATGGGGCATGTTGTCCATCGTGACACCCAAGTAGGGAGGGTAGATGCATGAGGTCCCTCATTAAATTGAAAATTAGTGTGTGTAACTATAAAATACAAGTGTCATGGCCATGATGCATATAATAAAGCATACACATAGACACATGAGGCATATAAAATAGGCTGAGTGTCCACAATACAATGGACATGGGCATATATTATTAAATATTATAAAATAATAAATACAAGGAAATGTTAAAATTTACACATACACAAGAAAAAATCAAGTTGGATTAGAGACACATAGAAGGACATGTTCAAATGTTTTCATAAACAATCATGAAATCACATAAAAGGGATATGGGCACATGTACAAAGCATGCATACTATGAATAGAAGTCATGTAGAGCCAAATAATAATGACATATTAAAATGCCCTTAAATAAAAGGAACATAAAAATACAATCAAGTCTACACTATGAAAGATAGAAATGAAATCATGTAGAATGTAATACACATCTATGTAAAATCTAGGATATACTTATGCTGAGTCTAAAGTAGTGATAACCAACAAACAAATTGAGTATGAGCAACAATGACCAATATCAAGATATAAAAATGCTAAAATTAGAATGTATAAAATGTAAGGATAGAACATGGTAATAGAAGCTATGTATAATATACCCCCAAGTGGGTGAATGTGTCCAATGAATAACCATGAATCAATGTATATACCCCCAGTGGGTAGATAATAGCAAGTCTGAATCAATGTAGTGGACCTGAGTCCTGTAAGAAATTTGAAATCACTCAAAAAAAACATTTGAAACATGTAGTATGATAAAATAAATTATACTAAAATAGATATCATATGTAATGTCTGACAAATATTAAGAAATTTAAATATAACAATATATTTAATCTATAAATTTTGTATTTTTTGAGTAATAATTTGAATGTTTTCTATGTTTTTGAAATGTTATATTGTTTTTGTATTTTATGGAAATAAGCTATGTATAATGAATATGAAAATGAATTATGTACAAGGAGAAAGAGAGAAGGAAAGTTTGTCTAAGTAAATTCTAAAAATGTAAATGAAATAATATACAAGTAAAGTGTAATTTCTATATAAACCCAAGAGCACATCCATGGGATGTGGATAGTTAAATGGTGGATTTGGTAGGATATCATCTAGTGTTGGATACTAAATCTATCCAAAATAAACTAAATTATTATCATCATTTTTGTTGTACCAATTTATATGTACTAGTGGAGACTTATCCTTGGCATTAGTCTAGAATCTATATATCCAAATGGTGTGCTGCTCAACTATGTAAGATGCCTCTCACATGGTCTTAGGTTAAACCAAATTAGAATGTAAAGTATCTATGTGACCTATGGTTCTCATAGATGTCATCATGTAAGATGTGAACCATGTGTCCATCATGAATGAATGTCAAACATCTGTCTGACCAATCAACTATGGAATCCATTTCCTATAACCATGTACTATTAATTATAACATGTAGATGAGTGCCCTTGATCATAATAAAGAATAATATATTAGCCACCTTGGGACCACATAAAAATGGTAGCATAATATGTCTAATGGAATCTTGACAATGTATATCATGTTATAACTCAATCTCTTAATAGCCAATGTGGTGTAAAAATTCCAAAGTGAAAGTGTTAGGATCAAAATGCTCATCTATAGCCACATGGGGAATATATTTGTCTGTTATAAAAATATGGATAGTTAATGGATCATTTCATGAATATCTATATTGGTGATGAATCTATCATGGTGATCATATCTATGAAGGTGATCATATTTGTGGAGGTGATCATGCCTATAGAGGTGGAGACTATATGATTTGGATAGTTACCTTAACCTTAACCTTAACTTTATTTAATTTATGTTATAATGTTAAGCACATGTTAGTATCATGTCATGTAAGTCTATGAAAATGGAAAAAGGGTTGAACTTCATGTGGTGATAATTTGATAATTGATCTGTATAAGATTGTGGGTAATATCATCAATCCTCTATCAAGTAGTATTTGTAAGATTTGGTGTGATCTATCTTGTGAAATCCTTGCCTAAATATTTATGACTGAATCTATATCCATGGATATAACCATATGTAATTAATGAATCAAGGGATATACTATTGACTATAGCTGAGTATGAGAACCTATAGCTATAGAATCTTGATCAAGTGGTGATACTAGTGTAAGAGAGGTATAAGTTCTGTAGAATCATGTTTGTACTCTCATAGTCCCACTGGAGTGAAACTTAATCCACATAAACAATCATCAATAGCAATAGTTGTTTGATCCTTCTCTATAGTGGAATGCAAATCTATGTCAGATTTATGAATGTAAACCTATTATGAATTGACAAGTATTGGTAACTATGCTATAAGAATCTCATAATCTACCCTAGGTGGGGATGTCTATACAACGGGAAGCATTTCCTCTATAATTAGTGAGGGTAATTGTGATGTAGAAATATCTGGAAGAGGTATATGAATAGTCTTTATAGATTCCTTACCTCATATTTATGCATTTGCTCAATCAAAATCTTGTGAGGTGGGGATTTGATGAGAAGATGAGGTGTCCCATTTGAATATGTACTCAGGGTAGGAGGCTCAATGAGTTTGTAATATATGAATGGCAGGTTAACTATTGGACATATGTATAGGTACTTGTCATGTAAAAACTTGATGCATCTATGTAGATTAGAGGGTAAAACTTCCATATCATTTATCCAAGGTCTCCTAATCATAAATTTATAGTGTAAATGATTTGGCATCACCTGAAAGTGTGTAGGTAAGGTTTTTAGCCCCATTGTAATGTCCAATGTAATAGAACCTAATGTTTATCTAACAATGTCATCAAAGGCTTGAATATTCTTATATATATATTTAATGATGTTATATAAAACCCCATGGTCTATATAAATGTGAGTTTACATATGATGAGTCCTAAACCACTATTGATTATAACCTATTTAATAATTGTGTTGTTTATTTGTGCTTGAATAAAAAGTGGTAAATTTTGAGCAATTACTAGCTATGAAGGCAAGTCCTCAATAGAGAAAGATATCACATCCTCAACATCCTTGACAGTGTTCATGATAGATTCAAAATAAAATGGCTCGGTGTCATGAGGCACAAATGTATGATTAAGTGTTTGAAAAAGAATATCCTTGAAAATTATTGTTTTTTGAATTAATTCCAATATGGATAACTTGGTTGGTGTATTTCTCAACTGATTCACAATATCAAATTATATTTATTGATCTCTAGGTCCTATTGTAGTGTCTTGGGGATGAGGAGGGATGGTAGGGTTACACTACTTCTATATAGTCTGAGGAAGAACCTTGTTATGCCTAGTAATAAATTGAACCATATCATATACTCTTTGCTGGGGGTGAGTGTTAGAGGAGGGATGGGACCATAGATAACCAAGTGGTCTAGGTGGAGGAAAAATAAAAGGAATCCTTTGATCCCTCTATTTTCTAGTAGTAACCAAATGTAACTCAAAGTGATCCATGTAGCAATGATCTTCATAAAAATGGGACTTACATGAAGGAGGACCAATGTGTAAAATAAGCTTCACTTTAACATAATCCATGATAGGAGTTACATACATGTGTACTTTTATACTAATGATTGGTAATAAACTTGTTAATCAGAGTACAAGGATTTGTACCATGAAGTAGAAAATGTACTCCATCATGATAATCATGGTAATAAGATATAAATTAAAAATGAATAAATGTTGGAAATGTAAACCCTAAGGTTATCTATGGTTAGGGTTTGGAACAATTTTATAATTAAGTCAAGTTCACCAAATGTTTTAACCTTTTAGGGTTCAGCTTATGTAAATCCTATGTTTTGTTAAAGGGTTAATTAATCTAAATTAGGAAAATAATATGCATAAAATAACCATTGATTTTTTATTAATTTGACTAACTTCGAATTTCTAAAAATAGTAATAAATATGTGCATATAAAGACGTATCTAGAAAACACTTAATATAAATGATCTGAGTGTTAGAAAATAAACTAGGAGTAGGTCTAAGTGTTGTAAACTAGATCCCTATGTTATAAATCCTCCTAGATAGTAGTTCCACATTTAGATAGAGGTTCCATGTCGCTTTAATGTCATGATAATGGTGTTAATGTCTTATATGTAGGAATATCCCAAACTTTTGTGTGTACATGTGTCTATGTTTATAGGTCCTATTCCTATGTGCATAAAGTTTGGAACTCTTTATTGTGTCTGTAATAACTAATTTATTATGTAAACACTAATCCTCCTTGCAAGTAAGGCATGAGTTGAAAAGTGTGTTTGCTAGTAGGATAGGTTGGACATCCTCAACACCCTGATGTGAAGAGAGCTACCTACTTACCAATACTCTGAGGAGGGATCAAACTTGATGTATTTCTCCCCACCTAAGTGTTAATTCAAGTTCAAGTGATGTTATTTTTGACCAAATTTAACCCTATAGGTCAAATTGGGACCCTTATAGGTAAAAAATGATATTTTAATGTTTATAACGGGTATAATATTATGTAATAGGGTGTTTTATAAGTCATTTCATGTCACATTAGCCTTGGTCTCAGTCATTTTCAATATTTATGTCTTTTAGAGTCATTTTAGGGGTCATAAAAGGGTATTTAATGACTTGTACAAATTCCTTAAGAAATGTGAAGGTGTAAAAAGGTGATTTCATGTCCCATGTTTCCTAAGAAGTCTAAATAAACTATTTTTAATTTAAAAGTGGTAGGCTATTTAGAAGAAAGGGTAATTTTCTTAAAACATGAGCATTTAATGAGATGTACAGAATTGTATAGACTCTTGTAGTTGAGGAAATTTTAGGAGTGCCCCTTGGTCTCCCATAAACTTACTCTAGTGATCATTTTGATTATAATATTCAATAAATGAATAAAACCACTTCTCTCTCCTTTTAATAGGCTTGGCAAGTAAGAATGGCCCTTAGGTTTGTCCTTGGTATGGTCAGTAAGAGAGGTTTTAGTAAAAATGATCTTGGGATTGTCTTATACACTAAATCATATTCAATTTTATTTTTGGTTATAGAGGAATGGTGTTATATTCTTTATGAACCATTCCTAAAAAGTAAAACTATCTATTTTTCTTACTAATCTATGCACCCTATAGATTTTTACTTAGTTTGAACAAATCCCTATATTCAAACTAATAAGATTGATTATAGAGGTCTTGTAATCCCATATCACATGTTCATCATCCTTGGTTTTAAGTTTGGATTTGATTTGATAAGCCAATCATCTTAGGTTTGTAGTTTGGTCTTATTTGAGATGACAAATATGTTTCCCCCATTTTCAATGTCTTCCTACTTTGATAATGGTATCAGAGGGTGGATATAGGTTAATTATTCTATTTCATTATCCTTAATATTCCTCTCAAATTATAATCTCATTCTCCAAGCAATGTTGCATGGGATTGTAGTCATAAACATCATGTAGTCAATTTACTCTATGATTGTTATACACAGTCAGCCATGGTGAATTACATACAGTGAAGGTATGTATAGAATTTATGGAGAGATAATTAATATCTTAAGGTTTTAATCATGATATTAGGATATTAATATAAAATTATACCTTTAAAGAGTGAGCAAGGGTCTATGGCAGCCAATCAACACAGTCATTCATAGCCTTCTACCATTATATTCACTTACAAGTGCCCTCATAGAGATTAGTCATGTTAAAAAGGAGTATTTAAATTGATAAAGGTTATTAATAGTGAGAAGAGTATTTTTGAAATATTTTAAATAGGTTGAGAGAACATTTAAGGTCAAATCATGCATTCTACCAACTTACTTACACTATTTGCCTGTACATTAGCATAACCACCTACAAATGGCTTAATAGATAACTAAAGAGCCATATAGAGAGGTTGAAACATATGGTGAAACATTAATTAGAGTATTAATAAGTTAAAAGTATCATTTAAAACTTCTATGGAGTGTTATATTTCTAAATAATGTTGAAAGACACCTTCAAAATGAGACGACTACATTCATGAACCTTTTCCCTAAAATGGGAAAATAGAGAACCTAAGCATTTTGCCAAAGATTTATATTAAGGATGAAAATTATTTTGAATCATATTAATTATCATGCCTTATATCCTCTACATATTAAAAAATCTTTTCAATATATGGAGAATACATGACTAAGGGAAGATGGTTGTTAGATGGTCCAAAGTTGCATTCTTATGCTTTGAAAATAGGCAGTGAAACCTATAAGATTTAAAACTCCAAAGGGAATCTTTACCCAAAGTGGTAGTTTAAGACCTTTCATCTATGGTTTTAAGGTTATATATTTTTGAAAATAACAATTATGATCTAAGGATCATTTGAGGGAATGATATACATTATTTAGATCCTATAGACACCTACAGGTGTCCCTACCTTTATGGACATTCACCTACAAAAGACTTTAGCCCTTACACCATTCATGAAATAGACCTAAACATGGAGATATCAACTTAGGATAATGAGATATGATTCTAGAATACCATAAAATGATACAAAAAGGAACATTATACATATTCCAACATAAAAGCAACATCTGTAGGTCTTGATTGCTCCAACATAGTCATTTGTAAGTGACTGTAGGTGACATTGAACTAAGATAGGATGAATAAGTGATGGTATAGGATAGTCAAGGAAAAAAATTAAATCCAAAAAATCAAAAAATTATATAATAATGTTGTAATAGGTATTATTCATATTTACAAAGTTAAATTCAATCTAGGAATACCTACAGGTACCCTCTAAAACAAGAAATACAATCTACAGTCCAAGATAGTGAAATAAAGGGTTATGCAATAAGAGGTATGTATGGAAATTTGAAATGGTTATTAGAAATATAAAATTTTCATGATGAACATTATGGTCTCTATATTACCTTAAAAATGGTAAAAAAGTAGAAGGGGAACCTTAAGAATGTATTACATAGTCAATCTATGACTGCCATACATAGTCTACCTCCCACACAATCTATCTTGGAATTTGAAGGAGTAGGGGGATATATTGACCTGATTAGGAGAAAAAATTTAGTTTATATAATTTACATAACTTGGATAAACCTATAAAACATTAAAAATGTCTAGAAAAATAGGGGAAGTTCCCTCTATTTTGTCTCAGATATAGGGCACTCCCCTTATGCACAAACTGACAAGCTTTTAAGAATGATAATGGTCAGTTGAGTTAGAGGCTAGTCAAACATGGAAAAAAGGTGTGATAAGTTTAAATACATATACATAAACATTATTAATCAATAAAATATGGGATAATCTTAGTAAAGTGTCCTAGAACTCCAAGGTTACAGCCAAGCCAAAAAGGTAGGGTTTTGTCGTAGTGCCCAAATGGGAAGTCACTTACACTTCTAGCCTTAGATAATATTTATAGAATATTAGAGCATGATTATTGGATCATAATAGAGGAATTAAATATTTTTTATTACATTAAAAACCACAAGTAAATCCACTTTGGCTCAGAGATACATCAGACTTGTGAAAAATGTGAAAACAAGCTCGATAGGCTAGTTTTGAATGCTCATATCTTCTTTGAGGATGTGCATGGAGGTCAAGGGAGTTTAGAGAGGTTATAAGGGGTCTTGATATTTTATATTATGTAATTTTTTTCAACTTAAATGTCTCATATTTATGAACTAAGCTTAAGAGGGTAAAATAGGTCTAGACTCACCAAAACCTTTGCTAGTGACTAGTTTGAGGAAATGTAGTAGTTAGTGAACCCAAATGGCATAGTTTTCCTAGGATAATGATTGGATGTTGTAGGATAATCTCTAAAGATACTTCACATACTTTTTATCTACATATAATTTTATAGATGGAGTAAAAAATAGGGTTTTATTGACTATTTTGTGCATTATGTAAGTTATAGGAGATTTCAAGAGATGGAAATCACATGGAAGGGAAGATTAAGAATTAAGATAACTACCCATGTAAATTTTATGACTAAAAACAAATCTTAAGTGTATCAACAAGATATCTCATCTTAACTAGTCAAAATTGGCATAATGAACATGATGGTGAGAAGTGTGAAAACTTCAAGTGGAAGCATTTTTAAAGTGTGCCTGATGCCTTTAAGGCCATGGAAAGTATTTAAAAGTGTCATACACTACCTTGTATTAATTTTCATGGAAAAATGATGCCATTTCAGAAGCCAAGTGTGTAAAGTGTGTAAAAGAGGAGTTTTTTTAATTATAAATGGTGATAACTCACTTTTAGAGGAATTTAGATGATCAAAACTACAACCAATGCATGGAGAGGCATGCATAAAACACTTCCCTCCTAGTTAAATAATTATACCTATCCATAATTATTTTTGGGATGTTGAATCATGGCTAAATCATGAAGGTAGTTTTCTAAGCCAGTAAAGGGAGTTTCATGCCACTTTCAATGAATTTCATGACTTGGGAAGCCACTTGTCTCTTCTGAAATTGCATGGTCCATTTCACATCCTCTTATCATGAATAATTAACTCATTTTATCAGCTTGAAAAGTGTCATTATGACCTTTGGAATTCTTTCTCCTCACTCTCTCAAGTTTTATAAGAATTAGCCATTTTGGCCTTTGTAAATATTGCTCCAATTGAGTATGGTAAATCCTTGCTCATTTGCATATTTTGGATCAATAAAGACTATTGATTTTTACCTCTTACATGACTATGCATAGTGTGTTCACTTTAATGATTGATCTTGATTATGTGATGACTATTGTTTACTTAGCATTGTTATCTCATTCTCTTACCTATTTGTAGTGGGAAAGATTCTTCTTGTAGGTCATGTGAAGTGTTTTATGATGTGTCAAGGTGAAGTGAGTTAGTATATTCAAATAGTTCCATTCTAGGCCTCTTGTATAGTCATCATAACCTAAACATTCATTATAACCTTAGAATGAAATATTGATGTGAGAAGATGTAGATTAGAGAAGTGTATGTTTGGTTAGTCCCTTATTCTCATGTGTAATATGCAACTAGTTACCAATCATCAACTATTTTTGTGTATCACCTCTTTTAGGATAGTTTAATTTCATTTTTATCTCTTTTTTCCCTCACAAGCATAGGTGTAGTAGTAATATACAAGTGGTACATAAAGAGAGATAGCCTTATCAAGATATTCACCTCATTTTTAGGCTACCCATAGCCTAGTGGTGTTTCAATAGTGCCACTTGGATGAGGAGAGTTAATACATATTAAAGGGTGAAAATCCAAGTGATAATAGTTTTTGGCATGCATAATGGGACCAAGGTCCAATAGAGTGGGAAAATTGTTGATGCATCTTTCCTTTAACCAGCTTTTGGAAGCAAGCAAGCTAACACCAATGATGACTCTGAATGATAAGTTTAGTTGTAAGCAACTTGGGTATATCTATTTGAAAATTTTGATTAGTTTTTTGTGTCTCCTTTAAATTATGAGGTTGATATGAATAGCTATGGATAATACTCCTATTTTGAACCTGAATCACCTTTTACTCCTCAATAGTCCTATCAAAATGGATATCAATATTATGAGCCATGGAATCCCTATAGCCCTTCATTTCCTTCTCCATATAGAAATAATGTTATTGGAAAACCCTATAAGGAAGGCTACTAATAAACCTATCAAGAAACACCTCTCTATTAGTCCCAATATGAGCCCTATCATTCATACCATGATGCCTATCAACATCAAGAGTAATCCTATGAGTCTTGTCATATGGAATTAGATGATTCCATGGATTATATAGAAAGATATTATTGGTAAAATGTATCTCCTAATTTTGTAGATGATATTCCTTCTAATTAGTCTAATAATTAACTTCATTATGAGCTTACTAGTGCTTTTTTCTTTCCTAAATCCACTCATAAGCCATATCCTACCCCTCACACTCCATATTAAATTCATAAACCTTCCAATTCACCTCATATTCCATCTCCTTCACATGATCCTATCCATTAACCTTCCACCTCACCCCTTCTTAAGGAAGATCCCATCTTGAGAGAAGAAAGTGAAGAAAAGCAAACTCAATTTATGGCTGATCAAAAAGATCTCATGAGTGACTATGAGTAATAAATCACCATAAAGACTCCCCTTGGTGAAAAAAATGGAAATCCTACCTTTTTTAATGAGGAGAAACATGTTAAATAATCTTTTGCATTTGTCCATGAGGAATGTGGATAAGGCTTGAAGAGAGAGGTATATGAAGAAGACTCCATATCTGATCATTAAGTTTTAGATGTCCATCTCAAGCATGAAGTGGAGTGTACTATCAAGGATGAAGGTCAAGTCACTCCTCAAGAAGTGGTAGTCCTAAGAGAGTCCCATGAGACCAAAGTAGAGGAAATAGGTCTTGAAGATGACATTCATGAGGAAGAAGATTTAAGGTAAACTTTTAATGCCATATGAAAGGAATTTGATAAGCTAGGTAAAGCTTTATCTTCTATAAAATATTATATATCTAATGAAAATTTTGCTGATGAGTCTAATAAACATGGTCTTGAGTGTTCAATTAAACATAAAGATGAAGGTCATTCTGCTGGTCAAGAACTTATTGTCATGAAGCCATTTGATGATGCTAGTGTATAAGAAGTTATAGACATGGATAATGATGTTAAGGTAGATCTTGTTTTACCTAAAAGATAGTCAAGAGATCCATCTAAGGTAAAAACACATTCAAGGATGTGGGAACATGGTGAAGGAAAGCTTGTTGCTTCCAAACATTAAGCACATTATGTCAAAGAGGAGAGGAAGGCTGAGAGGACTACCATATTTTTAAATTTGCACATCAAGGGCCAAGAACATGAGAAAGTTAAGACTATTTGGATGTAAGAAGAGTCCATTTCCATAGTCAACCTTTATGGAGCTACTTGGTTCTCATTGAACACCGTGACAATGAAGTTGGAAAATACCATGAAGAAGATGGAGGCATCAATTCTAAAGGTTAAAGGGATACATGTCTCACTAAATCCTTCATGTCATGAATCAAGGAAGGTTTAAAAATTCCCATTTGACCCAGAAGGGAGGTATTCTTAACTTTTATTTATACATAGTTTTTTTTTTCTACTTCCCCTGAGTGCTTTGAGCACATGTGTGTTTACTTTGCTTGTGTGTGTCCTTTGTTTTGTGTGGTTGAGGTAATTAGTTATCTTGTATTGGTCAAAGATTCTTCTCAAGTGTTAGGTCTTCTTATTTGTCTGAATTTAGATGACTCCCTAATCCCAATGGACTAATAAGGCTACTTATTTTTAGTATAATAGGCATACTACCCTTATAAGTCACTAATTTGTTGACCAAATTTGACCTTACAGGTCAAATTGGGACCCCTATAGGTAAAAAATTTATCTTTATATGATTATAAGGGGTTTAATATTATGTCATATGGTGTATTATAAGTTTTTTAATGTCATTTCATGTCACATTAGCCTTGGTCTTGCTCATTTTCTATTTTTTATGTCTTTTAGAGTCATTTCAGGGGTAAAAAAGGGCATTTAATGACTTTTACATCATCCTTGGGACATATGAAGGTGTAAAAAGATGATTTAATGTCACATGTGTCCTAAAAAGTCTAAATTAACTATTTGTAACTAAAAAGTGGTAGGTTCTTCAAAATAAAAGGTAGTTTTATTTTTAAAATGAGCATTTAATTAGGTGTACAAAATTGTATAGAATCCTATAGTTGAGGAAATTTTAGGAGTGTCCATTGGTATTCTATATACTTAATATAGTGATTAGTTTGATCATAATCTTCAAGAAATGAAGAAAATTACTTTTTTTCCCTTCCACTAGGCTTAGTAAGCAAGAATGGCCCTTAGGTTTATACTTGATATGGTCAGCATGAGAGGTTTTAAGAAAAATTATCTTGGGAGTATCTTCTACACTCATTCAAATTAAATTTGATTTTTGGTTATATAGGAATGGTGGTTTGCACTTTATGAACAATTCCTAAGAAGTTAGACTATCTATTTTGCTTACTAATATATGTACCCTCTAGGTTTTACCTGGTTTTAAAAAATCCATATATTCCAACTACTAAGATTGATTATAGAGGTCTTTTAATACCATATAACATGATTATAATCCTTTGTTTCAAGTTTGGAGTTGATTTGATAAGCCAACCATCTTAGGTTTGTAGATTGGTCTTATTTGAGATGACAGATAGGTTTTTACCATTTCTAATGGCTTGCTTCTTTGATAATGGTATCAGAGGGTGGATATAGGTTAATTATTATGTTTCATTTTCCTTATTAGTCCTATAAACTTTCAATCTCATTCTCCAAGCAATGTTTCATGGGATTATAGTCATAAACATCATGCAGTTAGTTTACTCTATGACTATTATACATAGTTAGCCATGGTGAGTTACATATAATGAAGGTCTATATATCATTTATGGAGAATTAATTATGATTTTAAGGTGTTAATCATGATCTTAGGATATGAAAAGATAATTTGACCTTCAAAGAGTGAGCAAGGGACTGTGGCAGCAAGTCAACACAGTCATTCATAGTCTTCTACCATAATATTCACCTATAGGTGCCCTCATAGAGACTAGTCATGTTGCAAAGGATTATTTAAATTGATAAATGTTATTAATAGTTATAGGAGTATATTTTAAATATTTTAAATAGGTTTGACTCATTTAAGGTAAAATCATGTATTTTGCCAACTTACTTACACTATCAGCCTATACATTAGCATAACCACCTACATGTGGTTTAATAGAGAGCTAAAGAGCCATATAGAGAGGTTGAAACATATGGAAAAACCTTACTTATAGTATTAATAGGTTAAAAGGATCATGAAATATTTATTCAGAGTGTTATATTGTTAAACAAGGTTGAAATCCACCTTCAAAATGAGATGACTACATTTAGGGACCTCTTCCCTAAAATGGGAATATAAAGAACCTAAGCATTTTGCCAAAGATTTATAACAGGGTAGAAAATTATTTTGAAAAATATAAATGAGCATGAATTTTAACCCATACATAGTAAAATAAATTTTCAAGAGATAGAGAATAGATGACTAAGGGAAGATGGTTGTTAGATGGTCCAAAGTTGCATTCTTATGCTCTAAAAATAGGCAATAAAACCTACATGATTTAAAACTCCAAAGGGATTCTTTACCCAAGGTTGTAGTTTGAGAGCTTTCCTCCATGGTTGGAAGGTTATATATGGTTGAATATAGTAATTATAATATAATTATCATTTTATGGGATGATATATAATTTTTATATCCTATAGACACCTATATGTGTCCCTGCTTTTATGGACATTCACCTACACCAGACTTTAACCCTTACACCATTCATGAAATGGACATAAGCATAGAGATATCAACTTGGGATAATGAAAGATGATTTAAAAATAACATAAAAGGATATCCAAAGTAACATGATACATATTCCAATGGAAAATCAACATCTATAGGTCCTGATTGCTACAACATAATCAGTTACAAGTGACTGTAGGTGACAGTAAACTAAGATAGGATGTCTAAGTGATGGTATAGGCTAGTCAAGGTAAGAAAATGAATCCAAACACTTAAAAAATTATCTAATAAGGTTTTAATATATATTATTCATGTTTCCAAAGTAAAATTCAAGCTAGGAATACCTACAAGAACCCTCAAAAACAAGAAATACAGTCTATAGTTCAAGATAGCGAAATGGAGGGTTATGTAATGAGAGGTATGTATGGAAAGTTTAAATGGTTATCAAACCTATAAAAATTTAATTATGACCATGATGGTATATATAAGACATTATAAATGGTAAATAATCATAAGGGGAACCTTAAGAATGCATTACATAGTCAATCTATGACTATCATATACAATCTACCTCCCACATAGTTTGTCTTAGAGTTTGAAGGAGTAGGGGGTCTATTGACCTAATTAAGAGCCAAAATATGGTTAAAATAGTAACCATAACTTATAAAACCATCTAAAACATTAAAAATGTCTATAAAAATATGGGAAGTGCCCTTTGTTTTGTCTCAGATAGAGGGCACTCTCGTTATGCACAAACTAACAATCTTTGAAGAATGACAATGGTCAGGTGAATTAGATGCTGGTCAGACATGGAAAATTTTTGTGAGAAGTTGAAATAAAACTTTCCAACATGAGGAATGAATAACATAAGGGATAATCTTATCAAATTGTCCTATAACTCCAAGGTTATAGTCAAGACAAAGGTAAGGTTTTATCCTAGTGTCCAAATGGGAAGTCACTTACACTTTTAGCTTTAGATATGATTTATATCCTATTTGAAAATTATTATGGGATCATAATATAGGTGTTAAATATTTTTAAGTTAATGATAAACCACAAGGAAATCCAATTTGGCTCAAATCTACATCAGACTTGTGTAAACTGTGAAAACAAGCTTGATAGGCTAGTTTTAAATGCTCATATCTTATCTGAGGATGTGCATAGAGGTCAAGGGAGTTTAGAGAGTTTAGTAAGGGTATTTATATTTTATATTTTGTATTTTTAAAAAAAATTAAATGTCTCATATTTATGAACAAATCTTAAGAGCGTAAAATAGGCACAGACTCACCAAAACGCTTGCTAGTGACCAGTTTTAGGAAATGAAGTAGTTAGTGCACCCAAATGGCATATTTTTCCTAGGATGATGATTGGATGTTGTAGGATACTCTCTCATTATACTCCACATACTTTTGAACTATATGTAATTTTATGGATGGAGTATAAAATGGAGTTTTCTTAAATATTTTTTACATTCTATAGGTTATAGGAGTATCAAGAGATGCCAAACATATGGAAAGGAAGATTAATACTTAAGATAAATCCAATATTAATTAAATTCCTAATAATAAATCCCAAGTGCCTAAAAAAGATATCTCATCTTAGCCAGTCAAACTAGCATAGTGAACATGATGGTGAGAAGTGTGAAAACTCTAAGTGAAAGCATTTTTGAAGTGTGGTTGATGCTTATAAGGCCATGGAGGGTCTTGAAAAGTGTCTTAAATTACATTTTATGAATTTTCATGGAAAAATAATTCCTTTTTGGAAGCCAAGTGTGCAAGGTGTGTGAAAGAGAAGTTCTGGTAGCCAAAATTCATTCAAATTCCAAATGTTTTAAAACCTATGGGTTGGCCTATTTATCTTATTAAACCTTATCGAGAGATATTTTCAAAAAGTTTGGTATAAATATAAGTCTAATCCTTCTCATTCCTCATTCCTCATCTAACAAATACCAAGTAAACACTTATTATCTCTAAATCAATCAACTGCACAACCAACCTATTCATCTCTATTCATCCATGTTTTCATATCAAGCATAGGATTAATCATATTATAGGTTTGAAGCAATAAAATAATAGCCCATGAGTGATATTTGTCAAGTTACAAGATAGATCACTACATGCATCATCATATAGTATATTTCACCCTTATTCACACACTTTCCCACACATAGGGGAGAACTACATAAGTATGAGGCCATCCTTATAGTATTGTCTATATAGGTAGAACCCATTGAAAAATAGGGATTTGGGGTTAGTTCAACACCTTGAGCTCACTAACCCATTTACAAAAAAAAATCAAGGGTGAAGAAGGGTGAAGATCTAGGGTTTGATCAATCAAGGAAGAATGATAACTTGTATACCATATCTAAATGCATTAGTAGAAAGTTGATAAAAACCCCAAAATAATGAAGTTGGTTGCATCCATATATAATCATTATTTTGTACTAGATACCTACATCATAGTCATACACTAGCATTGATAGTATAGTCTATATCTAATAGTAGTGTTCACAACTACAAAAGTACAATTTATAGATGCCCACAACTAATTAGAATATTAACCCTACATAATTTACACATCTTTCTAATCTAGACCTACCTGTGTATATAAGTATAATTTCTATTTGGTATTGTAATAAATTGAACATCTTTCAAATCAAGTACTTTCTATATTTAGCATATCTGAGTATTATAATTTATAATATTTATTTATCTAAGTTTGTAATTAATTAGAATTTTATAGATTAGTTTATTTCCCTTGTGCTTGAACTATTTATATATTCATAACTCTATACCCCACCATCTAAATTTAGGGTTAAACATTTGGTGAACCTGACCTTTGGTCTCTAAACCCTAGATTGGCCTAAGATTTTATTTTTTTAATTTCTCATTGCTAAAAATTATTGTATCAAATTATGAATTTAAAATTTTTAATCAATAGAAAATTTTAATAAAAAAATTATTTTCAAATGGAAGACAAGAAAACACTGGTCAATTATCTCAATAACAAGAAGGCCTTAATGGATGAATTTTTATATGTTATAAGATATGAGATTGGTAAACATGCTAAGGCTAAGGCATCATCACCTAGTCATGGTAAATCCTTAGGTGTTACTACATATAATCACATTCATGTTTCTTACCCCTTTAGCACATCATCAATTCCTACATCTAGTTGGGGCATGGGCTATGTGTTTACACCATTATTCCCTGAATCAAATCATATTATTGTTACATCCTCCATGGGAACCATTATGACTTCAATCTAATTACTAGTTTCAATACCTATATAAACTCAAACCATGGGTATGTCCCTTTTGATGACTTTTTAAACTTCAAACCTTAGCAATCAAAATGTGAAAGATTTAGACAATGTATAATTTTTTTGAAAGCTAAGGTTACCAATATTGAGAAAAATTCTATGAAATAATCTTATGTTATTGATTCACAATATGTGTTACATAATCCTCTTGCACTTGAAACATCTTTGTACCAATTTCCACCAAGTTTTATTGCACCCAAGTTCACTTTTTATGATGGCAACGGTGATCCTAAACAACATCTCCAATATTTCTGTGTGGCATGTCTTGATTATACCTCCAACAATAAACTTTTGACCAAATTATTTACAAGGAGCCTCAATTACTATGATTTATGATGGTTTTATGATTTACTAAGCTAGTTAGTAAGAGCATTTAAACCTTTAGTGGATTATTTTCTAGCATATTTATCTATCAACATCATTGAAAATATGTCATATTCTCAAATTTTAAAGATCAAATAAGGAACTAATGAACCTGTCAATGAATATGTTTTGAGATATACAACAATGTTAACCAAAATGACAAATTGAATGGAAAATAAAGAAATTCAAGAAATATTCAAGAAAAAAATTCTTTCCCCATTACATGAGTCTATTATTTTTTAAAAGTTCAAATATTTTTATGATTTATGCCATATTGTTCAAAATCATGAAATGAGGCTTATTTTCTTGAACAAGCTTAAATATGTATCAAACACATTGACTACATATAATACCAAATTTAATATCAAACCAAGTTATGTTGATAAGGGTTGAGTACATACAAAAAGATATGCAAGAGAAAAAATAGTGAAATTCACATATGTGTCCATCAATTACACTATAATTTCGGTAGCCCTATTCTACTCCCAACACTTTCCCAGACTTAAATAGTTGTTTCATCTTTAGACAAAGTCATAGGAAGTAGTCTTGAGCTGAAGCTTAACATTTTTGGCTATGTTAAGAAACTAAGATATAAATAAGAGTTGTGGTAATTTATGCAGGTTCAATTTATCTATTTTCACCCTTTTAAACTACCTAGATACCCTTTCAAGTTTGTAAGTAGTGTACTAGTCTATGTCCCTTTTAGGTTTCTAATAGACTAGCTTAACTAGGTGGCCACACATTACTATTTTTTAACTAACCTAGACTTTTTACTAATGATTAAGGACATCCCACTAGAGTGAATAATGTTTTTATAAAATTTAAAATTTTTAATGGTGTGTAATACTTACAAATTAGGTGGTAGCATGATCTGAGTCATCTACACATAAGGTTGTTGTGATGATAGTTCTAAAAAATCTATTAGATCATTAGTTATGTAGTTATGGTAGTCTTTTTAAAATAGAGACCTTATTGAATTTATTGAAGATGAATTAATTAATGCTTATAAATAAGTTGTGATAGAGTGATCATGTTGGAATAGATCTTAATCATTTCCTAGTTAGTAATCACTTCTGACAACACAATGAGAAATGTGTGCAGTGGGGCTTGAATCACCATCAAATTCTAAATATCTTCATTTTTTGTGATGGTGATAAGTGACTTAAAATTTTATACCTTGAATTGGATGTCTTAAGATATATAATCTAGTTATTATACATATATTTGTGTTTAAATATCAATAAATGATATATGTAAAATCTCATTTTCCCAAGTTTGGAGCTTCTACATGAAATTATCTTGAGAATCAAGCAATTTTTTGAGTGCACTATCCATTAAGGCAAGGGTAGATGAGTTATCTTCCATTATATCTTTCTATTTATCTACTTCTTAAAATTCTATATTAGATTCAAACAAAGAATTTATAAGTTAATACTTCAATTTAGCATTCCTTGAGCAATGAACTTATATTGAACTACATCCATATCCAAAATATTCTCTATTCCTCCAAGAGATCACAAAAGACCTTTATTTCTATTTTGATATTTCTCCCATAAATACAAAGGGATTGTAAATTCTATACAACAATCTAGTCCTTTGTTAGCTAGGAAAAAATAACTAAAAATTGCTTCTCTTCATATATGACTTGGTATCCAAGACTTGAGTGACCAACGCATGATAAGTATTATTGATGAGTTGGAACACATTTTAGAGGAAGAGATTTAGGTCTACATTATTCTCCCATAGTTTCAAAACTTCATTCTCCAATGCCAAAGCCTTCTATACTAATTATTATTGAAAATTAGTTGTGACTTTAATTTTTTTAGATAGCATAAGTTCAAAAACATCTAAAGATATTTCATACATAGTTTTGGCTAGAGCCATGGATGAAGTTGTAGCTAGAATATGTGCCTTCTTAATTTTTACCATAGGAAGAGAAAACATTATATGTAGAGTGGATGATGTAGGGGCATCCCATAGACATTCAATATTTAACTAAGGCCTTAGTTTAGAGGCCTCCTTCGATGCACCTCCCTAAGCATTTTCAAAGCCTTAAGGTGTGGGAAATGTATCCTATTAGAAATATTGTCATTGATGTCAAAGGTCTAGCATTATTGGTGATAAAGGCCCCATTGCATTTAATGATGTTTGTAATAGTTATATCTTAGCTAATGTGTGTTGATATTTATTTAATATTAGCAAATATATTTTTGGTTGCATATAGGACAAATGAAGGGCCCATGGAGAAGTCAAAGGGTCACGGGGTAAAGATAAGAAGAATGGGATGCATTTTCCCATGAAGAGTCATCTTGGGGAATTCCAAGAGTCACCAAGTGAAGACAAAAGAGGAAGGGAAAAATTTCTTATGAAGGGACACTTTGAGGAATACGAAAAGTCACCAAGATAAGAACAAAAGAGGAAAGGATGTTTTTGTTTATGAAGGGTCACCACATGACTTTTCAAATGCAAGGATACAAATGGTCATTCGAGTTTGGCTCCATTTTCCATGAGGATTGAAGGGTCACAAAGGGGGAAGGCCAAAGGTCATTTGAAAAGCTATAAATAAAGGCTTGAGAAGCCATTTGTAATGTGTGAGAGATGAGTATGATTTGTATTTGTTATATCTAGCTTAGAAGAGAAAAGGTGAGAGATGAAAGAGATATTGTAATAAACTATCATTTATTGATATAGCAACATTGAGAGCTAGTTGTGTGGTATACATAAAGGGGTTGGTACTCCTATGGGTTGGTGCTCTTGTGGGTTGGTGCTCCTGTGGGTTGGTGCTCATGAATAGTTGTTGTGTTGGTGCTCAGGAAAGGGGTTGGTGCTCTTGTAAGTTGGTGCCTTTGAATATTTTAGTTTGAGTTGGTGTTAATTCATATACTTGAGATTGTTCTTTGTGGTTTTTACCACGTTGGTTTCCATGTTAAATCTAGTGTCTCTCTTTATCTTGTGTGGTATTTATTATTTTAATTTTATTGCATATCTTGAATGTATGTTAAAGTGGAATTTGATTAAAGAAAAGTTTATAAGATTTATGATATACTAATTCATCCCCCCTCTCAGTATATCCCATGCTTAACAATTGGTTTCAGAGTAGGTTCCTTTTTGAAAATGTTTTACAGCTTGAAGGTAGATCAGGAAAGCACAAGATGGTCAAGTAGATAAAGAAGAAGAATCAAGAAGAAGATATTTTATTCATGGCCATACATGAAGATGCCTCTACAAGCATAAGTATAGATGATCAAGAAGAAGAATATAAATGAAGCCAAAGTGAATCTAGAAGGAAAACTCATTTGTGGCTTAAAAGAGTTAAAAGCTATTGAAAAGAAGAATTGAAGATTGAAGTGCTAGATCGAGAAAAATGAAAAAGAGTCAAAGGAAATAATTGAAGATCTACAAGAAAACTTTGAATAAGCTAAGAAGAATGAAGAATATCTAATGAAATAGTTGAAAATAATAATAAAATAATGTGAAAGGTATGTTATTGAAATTGCTTCTTTAAAAGTAGATCTTGATAAAAAAATAAAGCAATCAATGATAGAGTAGCTAATGATTCAAAATTTGAGAATAACACTAATATGCTGAATAAGATATTAGAATGCCAAAAGGAAATATCAAATAAGATAGGTATTAGATTTGAAATGAAAAAGTGATATGTTGAAGCTCTTACAAAAGAGGAAATAAAAAGGGAAGAAGTGAATAATACAGAGGACATCTCAAACAAAGAAGGTTGGAGGGAACAAAGCTACAAAAGGCAATTAGGTCAGAGATACACAAATAGGTCCTATTTTTATGGTTACTATTTTTATTGTAATAGATATGGTCACAAGAAATTAGAATGTAGAAAAAGAGCTAATAGTTTTAGAAATAAGGAAAAGGAAAGTCATGTAGAGTCAAGCAGAAGCTACAACTCTTTTGCTCCTCTATCAAGATTTGATGAAGAGGCCATAATTTGTTACAAGTGTAAAAAATTTAGACACATATCTTATTACTATAGAAGTGTGTTCAAGTCAATCAAGAAGGACCAGAGTTTCAAGGCTCCATTCATCAAGAAGAAGGTTCAGACATGGTAGAAGAAACAACCTAAAGATTTTATGTTAGTTTAGATAGCTTTGCATGCAAGAAATGAAGAAAATCCATGGTTCATTTATAGTGGATGTTTGAGGCACATGAAAGGAGACAAGAGAAATTTCATAACCTTGAAGAAGATCAATGGTGGTATAGTGAAATTTGGAGACAATACTATTGCCAAAATTGCTAGAAAAGGTACAATAAGTTTGGATAATGGTAGAACTAAAATTGAAAATGTTTTATATATAAAAGGTCTTAAGCATAATATTCTGAGTGTAATTAAAATGTGTGATTAGGGGCACACACTAAAGTTTTATGCATAAGGTTATGAAATTAGAAGAAAATATTTAGATGTATTGGTTAGAGATGCTCAGAGAACAAGCAATAACTTGTATATGCTATCAGACATCAAAGGTCAAAGATGTTGTTTGAGTCAGATTGAGGAGAATGGGGAACATAATTTTTTATAATCTTGTCAAGATTAGTAAAAATAAATCATTCAAAAATCTTCCAAAGATTACAAAGCCATTTGACATGCTTTGTGGACCTTGTCAGCATGGGAAGCAGGCTAGAAGGTGGTTCAAAATAAAAGAGTACTCGACCACTTAGATGCTAGAGATTGTTCACACTGACCTATGTGGACCTATGAGGACTCAAAGTACTTAATGTGATAAATATTTCATGTTGCTTATTGATGATTTTTCACGTATGACTTAGGTAATGTTTTTAAAGAAAAAATCAAAAGCTTTTAGACATTTCAAAGCATTCAAAGCATTAGTTGAGAATGAAACTAGTTTTAAGATTAAGTGTCAAAGATCAGATTGAGGAAGAGAATTCATGTCAGATCAATTTATTGAAATTTTTGAAGATCATGGAATAAAGAGACATTACTTAGTAGCCAAAACTCCATAAGAAAATGGAGTAGTTGAACAAAAAATAGAATAGTTCAGGACATGGTGAGGACAATGCTAATGAATCTAAGATAGCAGATAAATATTGGAGAGAGGTGGTTGGTAAAACAATGAATATTTATAATAGAGCATTATTAAGATTCAATAGTGACAAGACTCCTTATGAGTTATGGAAAGACAAACTAGCAATAGTTGATTATTTTAGAGTTTTTGGTAGCAAATACTTCATAAAGAGAACTGATGAAAAACTTGGTAAGTTTGAATCTAGAGAAGATGAAGGTATATTTCTTGGTTATTCTTGCAAAAGTAAAGATTATAAATTTTATAACAAAAGAACCAAGAATTTTTTTAAAAGTACAAGTGTCAGGATAAAAGAAGATGGAACACAAAGAATTAGTGATCCAATAGACATTCCTGAAATCATTAAAGAGGAAGGCTTTGAAGAATTAGATGAAGATGAGGAAAAGGGGAAAAAGGGCACCAAAACTCCATCCAAATATGTTTAGAGAAATCATAATTAAAGTGACATCATCAGGGACATAAATGAAGGAATTCATACCAAAAGAATGATGGTATGTGAATTTGAGCAAGTTAATTTCTCTTTGTTATCTAAAATTTAGCCTAGAACTTTTTTAGAAGCTAGACATGATGAGCATTGGGTTAAGGCTATGGATGAAGAATTAATCAAATATAAAAGAATGATACTTGGGAATTAGTGCCTAGACCAAAAGATCATAATGTGATAGGAACAAAATTGGTTTATATAAATCAGTTGAATGAAAATGGAGAAGTGACCAGAAATAAAGCAAGATTAGTATGTAAAGGATATGCTCAGATTGAGTGAATAGATTTTGAAGAAACTTTTGCACCAATGGCAAGGTTAGAGGCTCTTGGAATGTTTCTTGAATATGCAGCGTTTAAAATTTTCAAAGTGTTTTAGATGGATGTCAAATCTACCTTCCTAAATGGGAATCTTGAATAAGAGGTCTACATTGAGTAGCCTGAGGGATTTATTCTCTCAAATAGTAGTAACCATGTATGCAAATTGAATAAAGCATTGTATGGATTGAAACAAGCTCCCAAATATTGGTATACAAGACTTGATAAGTACCTACAAGATCAAGGATTTAAGAGAGGATTTGGTGATAGTAATATTTACATCAAAATAGAAGGTGAGAATCAATTGATTATTGTGGTATATGTTGATGATATCATTTTTGGAGGAAATATTGAAAAAATGACAAAATAATTTTCTAATAGAATGAAAAAAGAATTTGAGATGTTTATGCTTGGAGAATTATCATTTTTCTTAAGATTGAAAATATTTAAATCAAATAAAGGAATTTCATATTTCAAAGTAAATATGCCAAGAAAATGTTGAAGAAATTTGGTTTTGGGGATTGTGCACTAGTTGGCATACCTATGTGTATAAGAAATAAGGTGAGAAAGGATGAAGGTTCACCTATTACAAATCAATATTTGTAGAGATCTATGATTGGTAGTCTTTTATATTTCACAACATTGAGGCCATACATCATGCATGCAATAGGTATGGTTACAAGATATCAATCATCTCCAAAAGATAGTCATGTTCAGTTGGTGAAGAGAATATTTAGATATATCAAGGGGACATTAGATTATGGATTATGGTATCCCAAAGATAGAGATTTCACTTTGGTTGCTTATAAGATTCAGATTGGGTAGGGTGTTTGGATGAAATAAAGAGTTCAAGTGGAGGAGCTTTCTTCCTTGGTGATAGCTTAGTATCATGGCTAAGCAAGAAGTAGAATTTAGTATCACTTTCTACAGCTGAATCATAATTTATTTCAGTAGTATTGTGTTGTACTCAAGTGCTTTGGATGATGCAAACTTTGGAATATATCAAGGTAAATTATGATGAACCTATTTCCATTTTTTGTGATAACACAAGTGTTATAAATATTTTGAAGAATCTAGTAATGCATTCAAGAACAAAACATAATCCCATTAGATATCACTTCTTGAGAGAGCAGGGTGTAGATCAATAGGTTAGAATGGAATATATTAGTACTATAGAGCATATTGTAGATATTTTCACAAAGGCACTACCAAAAGACACATTTGAGTATATACGAGAGAAGTTGGGAGTAATTTATTTTACTTCCTACCATTGAAATTCAACATCAATTGAGGGGGAGTTAAGTGTTAGCTCCAAGTAGGCCTTTTGCCATTGATGTCAAAGGGGGAGAATAATAGGTATAGGTATAGGTATAGGTACAAGTACAAGGAATAGGTATTGGTTGCTATATTAAGGGGGAGTAATTGTATGTTTTTTAGATGATAGTATCTATAGGTTTCAGAATGTGGCAGTTTTAGGATTGAGGTTGCCATCAATGACAAAGGGGGAGATTATTGGAAATATTGTCATTGATGTCAAAGGTCTATCATTATTGGTGATAAAGGCCCCATTGCATTTAAGGATGTTTTTAATAGTTATATCTTGGCTAATGTGTATTAATATTTACTTAATATTAATGAATATATTTTTGGTTGCATATAAGACAAAATAAGGGCCCATGGAGAAGTCAAAGAGTCATGGGGTAAACACAAAAGAAGAATGGGACACATTTTCCCATGAAGAGTCATATTGGGGAATTCCAAGAGTCACCAAGTGAAGACAAAAGAGGAAGGGCACAATTTCTCATGAAGGGACACTTTAAGGAATATGAAAAGTCACCAAGATAAGGACAAAAGAGGAAAGGATGTTTTTGCTTATGAAGGGTCACCACGACTTTTCAAATGCAAGGATACAAATGGCCATGCAAGTTTGGCTCCATTTTCCATGAGGATTGAAGGGTCACAAAGTGGGAAGGCCAAAGGTCATTTGGAAAGCTATAAATAAAGGCTTGAAAAGCCATTTGTAATGTGTGAGAGATGAGTTGATTTGTATTTGTTATATCTAGCTTAGAAGAGCAAAGGTGAGAGATGAAAGAGATATTGTAATGAACTATCATTTGTTGAGATAACAAAATTAAGAGATAGTTGTGTGGTATACACAAGGGGGTTGGTGCTCCTATGGGTTGGTGCTCATGAATTATTATTATGTTGGTGCTCATAAAAGGGGTTGGTACTCCTGTGGGTTGTTTGTTGTCCCCCAAAAATATCACTCATTTTTGGGACAAAATTTAAACTATTTTGGTCCTACAGACCAAAATTGTCTCTTCCCTTTTCAAAATTTGTCCTGGGCATTCAAATTCCTCATTTTTCAAGCTTCTCAAAAATCTATGGACTCTGCAAGCTTAAATCTATGACTCAGCAAGAAGAGAAATCTACGGACTCTACATGAAAAGAGAAATATACGGACTCTACAGGCCAAGTTCAATAGGCTTCACAGGTTGATATCTACAAACTCTATAGGCAGGTCCATTTCTATAGGTTCAAAGGCTTTTATAGGTGGGTTCAATCAAAAGAATCAATTTTCAACACTTAGTCATTTTTGGGATTGGTTCAGCACCTTGGTTCAATAAAAAATCTCCATCGGCAAGCATCTAAGCAAGGATCCAACCATTGAACCATTGAACTATTGAACCTTAAACCATTTTGATTCAACAGGTTCAACAAGTTCAAAGCTTCAACATCATTGGCAAGAGTTAAGCACTTCATCAAGGTTCAAAGTTCAACTGCTTCAAGGTTCAACAGCTTCAAAACACTTATCAAAGAGAAGAAGGCTTGAACCATTAAACTGTTGAACCATTAAACCACTTTGGTTCAAAGGTTTAACGGGTTCAAGGTTCAATAGGTTCAATGTATTTGGTTCAATGAGGATCAAAAGGACTTAGCCAAATCAAAGGGAATGAACCATTAAACCATTGAACCAAAGATTGGTTCAATGCTTTGGTTCATTTAGTCAGTTCATTCAGTCGGTTCATCAAATGGTTCATCGGCTTGGTTCAAAGCTTGGTTCATCTGCTTGGTTCAATCAAAGGGATCATCAGCTTGGTTTAAATCTTGGTTCAAAGCATGGTTCAAAGCTTGGTTCAATGATTGGTTTAAAGGAGTAGTTCAATGCAAAAGTTTAAGAGAGCCTCCTGAAGGACAAGTGCCCTTTCGGAGGGCACTTGGTCGACAAAAGCACCTTTCAGAAGGGTCATTTTCAAAGAAGTTGCAAAGGTAAGTTCTTTCAAAATTTTGTTTAAGGTAGTCAAAAGACAAATGGATTTACTTTAGGAAAAAGACTAAGGCATAATTCCTTTAGACTTTTTGTCTGAAGGAATTCCTTCGAACAAAAAGTCTGAAGGAATTCGGAAAGACTGTAAAGGAAAGCCTGAAGGAGTTTCTCAAAGCCAAAGCAATAATTCTCGTAGACTTTTTGTCCATGGGAAAATATCTGTAGACTTTCCTTCAGACAAAAAGTCTGAAGGAATTCAGAAAGACTATGGAGGAAAGCCTGAAGGAGTTTCTCAAAGCCGTAGCAATAATTCTCATAGACTTTTTGTCCATGGGAAAATATTTGTAGACTTTTGTTTGTGGGAATTGTCTGTGGGAATTTTCTGCGAGAAAATTTCTGAAGGACTCCAAAGAAAAGGCCACCAAAGGACACTGAAGGGTAGGTGCCCTTGTGGGGGACTCTCGACTACCAACTTAATGGACACTTCCCCAAAGCTGAAGGGTCACCTTCCCTTTGGGAGGATGCAAAACAAAGGACTTAGTGACCCACTAGAATAAAGAAGCCTGAAGGCCATCCAAAGACCACCCAAAGGGCAGATACCCTTGTGGGGGGATTTTCTTGACCCAAAGTGGATCATTTCTTAAGGCTCAAAAGGCAAGTCCCCTTTGAGAAAGCTTAAATGACAAAACTGAAGGAATTACTGAGGAAAGTGATGTGCCCATGGATGTCAAAGTTATGACAATAAAATAGCTGTTGATCCTTATAGTTTTAAATCTATGGACCCAAATACATTCAAAGGCTTTAAGGAGTGTAAAGAGTAGGAAGTGACTAAGGAACAGAGCATCAAATAATATCAAGGACTTGATTTAATTAACCAAAAATGGAGGAATGATGAAGAAGGATCAGATCGCTAGGTGGACATTGAAAGATGCAAAGTTTCAATAGTGTGACTTGTTTCTCTGCATTGAGAAAAGCAAATGGGTAGATGCCCCTAAATTCCAGCCTATCTTTTTAATAAATTTCAATGCAACATGATGTGTTACTATTCTCGAGTACTTCTTGAAGAGGCTATATAAGGGACTCTCTTTTATTGTAAATAGATCTCTTTTTGGATAATCAGAAACAAAACTCTTCCCAAATTGAAAGGCATTACTGAGACTTTGAGCTCAGATTGTTGATCATATTTTGTTATTGGAATAATAAATCAAGTGAATTTTTAGACTTTGTGCTGTGATATCTTTGTTGTTGGGGGAAATGTTCTTATGCCTTTTTCTTTAATATATTTTTTGTTCCTTTAATTCAACAAGCAAAATTAGTGAAAGTAGTCAGGAAGGTGTCCTGAAGTCAACTATGGAGAGACTTTGTGCCCCCATAATTGCCTTTAGTGTGTTTTCTTTTTGTTTCTATGTAAAGGACCTTGGGATGGCTTTGTGCCCTCATTTTCCTTTGTATCTCACTCTTGGGCAATTCAAGTGAAGAATTTGTGCTACATCTCAATTTGTTGATTACTACATCCTTGGTTACATTTTGCAATTACTACCTAGAGTATTCTTGTGGTTTGCTAAATAGTACTTCTAAAAGAAGAGGAGTGATTTCTATCATTTTCCTTGAGATTTCTCCTTTGATCTATACACATCATCTCTGAAAAAAGAGAGATGGATGGTTTATCCTACCCTTGAGTATTATTTTTTGTTTATATATATATATCATATCTATAGGGAACCTCCCCTTGATGAGAGAAGAGATTAGTCCCCTTTTGATGTGGTAAACCTACACATTTGGATGACCAATCTTCCTACTTTGGCTGATCAGACCTATTTTGTTTATCAGTATGTTGATCGACAAAATATTCAACCAATAGTTTTTGGTGACTCCACTAGGGATATAACCCATTATCATTATAACCCTTATCCATTATAGACTCTAGAAACTCTGTTTCATGTCTTACCCATTATCAATTATAGCCTTTCCATCTTCCTCCACCTCTGTTATTTTATTTGGTCTGCAAAACCAGAGCTACTGAGAAAGAGTGCGCAGTTTGAAGCCTTAAGCCTCAAGCCTCAAGCCTCAAGCTGAAGCTGAGCCAGTCCTTTTCCATTTTTGTTCTATAATTTGGTCACTTCATCTAGATTTGTTAGCTCTATTTTTTTTGATTAAATCATGGTAGTTCGAGGCCCTTGGGGTAACTCTTTCAGCCCACTCAACTTGACTCCACCTCTACATGAACTCCCACATAGTTTAAGAAAAAATTTCCCCAAATTCTTTGGTGATGTGATAGTTCACCTTGATGAACACATTACAGCCTTCAGCATAGCCTGTGGTGTTATAGGGGTGGAATTTGAAGATGTGGCAGTCAAGATTTTTATGGAGACACTATAAGGTGCTACTGTAGATTAGTTTTACCATCTGCAAGCTGGATCAGTGATTGACTGAGATACACTCAAAGCCAAGTTCAAAGCAAGGTTCAAGCCCATAGAAGATGCACATGCCTTGCTGGCCCAACTCACTCAAATGAAAAAAGATCCTCATGAGCCTATGAGGGATTTTATTTCTAGGTTCAACAAGTTAAGGCATAAGATTCCCATGATTACCTAGCCAACACCTCAGAACCTCAAATGCTTCTTCATCAACTCACAATTTCTTGAAGTGATTTTTTTACTAAGATGAGTTGGCCACATAGACCTTGTTGTAGCTCAAATTTTGGCCACTGAAGTAGAATATGATCTCATCTTAGCAAGGAAGATAAGAAGAGATCCAAATAGAGGCAAACCCTCTTCATCTTCTGAATACTCACCCACAGTCACCACTGACCCAATGGTATAAAACCTGGCAAATGAATTGCTAGCCTTGAAAAAGAAAATGGCACAAGGTATGTCTTTTGCTCCTCTATATAAAGACATACCAAGGAGGACATTCCCTAATCAACTATATCAAGGCAACGCTACCAGAAGTCAAGGTTAACAAAATCATCTTCCTCCCCCATAGAGGAACACTGCCCTTGAAGCACCTCCAACCAACTCAGTAGTTGGATATTTGGAAACATAACATGTTTCCTATTTCCAACCTAAGTTCAAGCAAGAAAATGGCACTAATCTCTTCAAGGAGGATCTAGAAGAATTAGTTGGTGACTCCCACATTGGTTTCCATAATTTCCAGGATGAATCTAGAAGTGAAGGTGAAGCAATCAAAGGATCATACGCAGTATTCACCAAGTCCAAGAATCAGTTAGCCCAACAGGCTGACAAAGAGAAGATAGAGGAGTGACCCCAACCAACAATTTCAATTGCTAAGTAGAGAACCCCTCTTCCTTTACATTCAAAGGACTTGGTGATTGCCAAAGAAGTAAGTACATTGAACATCTCTGCACCTTCTACTTCAAATTTGTAGATCAATCCTCCCCCTCCCAAAAATCAAAAGGATGAATTCCCATCCTCTCTTCTGAGTCCATCTCAGTCATTTGCCATGATTGATCATGTCAAGAAATCCAAAATTTAGATGACTGAGTTTGAATCCCTACAAGCCAATCTTGAGCAATTAAACATTGGTGGAGAACTAAGTGTGGACTTGTCTGAGACAAAAATTGTGGTCACCCAAACATTAGCCCCTGAAGCTTAAATTCTATTTGAGCCTTCAGGTAGGGGTAATTACTTCTTGACCACAGAGGATGCTCATGTCTTAGCTAATGAAAGTCCTGTAGATGGCAATCTAGGATTTGATCCAAACAAGGCATCATAAGAATTAGTAGGGTGTAGTACAAATCAAGAAGGATCTTCTATCTCTGATGAAGAGAAATATGATAAGAGATCAGATTCTAATGATGCTTAGATCTTGTAATTTGATGGTAGTAATTCTTCCACCAATAATGGAGTCGAGACTGTGTTGATATCTCCTCAAAGAGATATTCTTCCTTCATGCAATTTACAATTCAGCAACACCAACAACATAGCTGGATGTGAATCTATATTGCTTAGATTGATGATTGCTCAAGATGAAGAAATCAAACTCCTTCACATCAAAGGAGATGCTAAGCTGATGGTTTGTTAGGGGTCTACTGCTAACAATCAAAGCATGTGCTAGACTGGACCAGTAGAATAGCAAGCTATGGTGGTGGACCATACTACTGTATTTGAAAGTCAACAAAAGGAACTCTTCACAGGGAGAGTGAGGAGTTATGGTTTTTAGTTTGAAGACCACATCCTACAATGGAGAAAGAAGAAGAAAAAACCAAGAGGAAGACATAGAAAATTGGTTTCCTGGTGGAGAGCTCCATGCGCCCGTCACCATTTCTGGGGGCAAAATGATTTCCTGCTAGTTTACCAAAATCTATATATATGTATATTTATATAGTTTTTAATTCTATTTTGCTTTATTTGTTTCCATTTTTGATGCCTTTCATTTTTGGGTAGCATGACTCCATAGCCCAATGGCATACTTCAAGGCATTGGAGATTTTGAATTCTACTCCCTTCAATTATTTTTACAATTGATAAAAGTTCCCCAACTGGAGCCAGCTGTTGTCCCCCAAAAATATCACTCTTTTTTGGGAAAACATTTGAACTATTTTGGTCCTACAGACCAAAATTATCTCTTCCCTTTTCAAAATTTGTCTTGGACATTCAAATTCCTCATTTTTCAAGCTTCTCAAAAATCTATGGACTCTGCAAGCTTGAATCTATAGACTCAGAAGGAAGATAAATCTATGGACTCTGCAGGCAAAGAGAAATCTATGGACTTTGTAGGCCAAGTTCAATGGGCTTCATATGTTGATATCTATAGACTCTATAGGTAGGTTCATTTCAACATGTTCAAAGGCTTCTGCAGGTGAGTTCAATCAAATGAATTAGTTTCCAACACTTAGTCATTTTCAAGATTGGTTCAGCACCTTGGTTCAATCAAAAATCTCCATCGACAAGCATTTAAGCAAGGATCCAACCATTGAACCATTGAACCTTGAACCATTTTGGTTCAACGGGTTCAACAAGTTCAAAGGTTCAACATCATCAGCAAGAGTTAAGCATTTCATCAAGGTTTAAAGCTCAACTGCTTCAAGGTTCAACGGATTTAAAACACTTATCAAAGAGAAGAAGGCTTGAACCATTAAACCGTTAAACCATTGAACCACTTTGGTTCAAAGGTTCAACGGGTTCAAGGTTCCATAGGTTCAATGCATTTGGTTCAATGAGGATCAAAAGGACTTAGCCAAATCAAAGGGAATGAACCATTGAATTATTGAACCAAAGCTTGGTTCAATAGTTGGTTAAATGCTTTAGTTCATTCAGTGAGTTCATCAAATGGTTCATTAGCTTGGTTCAAAGCTTGGTTCATCTGCTTGGTTCAAAGCTTGGTTCATCTGCTTGGTTCAATCAAAGGGATCATCGGCTTGGTTCAAAGCTTGGTTCAGTGGTTGGTTCAAAGGAGCGGTTCAATGCAAAATTTCAAGAGAGCCTCTTAAAGTACAAGTGCCCTTATGGAGGGACTTGGTTGACAAAAGCACCTTTTAGAAGGGTCATTTTCAAAGAAGCCGCAAAGGTAAGTTCTTTCAAAATTTTGTTTAAGGCAGTCAAAAGACAAATGGATTTCCTTCAGGAAAAAGACTAAGGCATAATTCCTTTGGACTTTTTGTCTGAAGGAATTCCTTCAGACAAAATTTTTGAAGGAATTTGAAAAGACTACGGAGGAAAGCCCGAAGGAGTTTCTCAAAGCCAAAGCAATAATTCTCATGGACTTTTTGTCCATGGGAAAATATCTACAGATTTTTGTTTGTGGGAAATGTTCACAGAATTTTTATTCACAGAAATTGTCCATGGGAAAAGTTCTAAAGGACTCCAAAGAAAATGCCACTGAAGGACCCCGAAGGGTAGGTGCCCTTGCGAGGGACTCTCGACTGCCAACTCAAAGTGCACTTCCCCAAAACCAAAGGGTCACCTTCCCTATGGGAAGATGCAAAACAAAGGACTTAGTGACCCGGTAGAATAAAGAAGCTCAAAGGGCATCTGAAGGGTAGATACCCTTGTGGGGGGCTCTTCCTGACCCAAAGTGGATCATTTCTTAAGGCCCAAAAGGTAGGTCCCCTTTGGGAAAGCTTAAATGACAAAACTGAAGGAATTGTTGAGGAAAGTGACGTGCCTGTAGACGTCAAAGTTATGACAATAAAATAGCCATTGATCCTTGTAGTTTTAAATCTATGGACCCGAATGCATTCAAAGGCTTTATGGAGCATAAAGAGTAGGAAGTGACTAAAGAATAGAGCATCAAATTAAATCAAGGACCTGATTTAATTAACCAGAAAAGGAGGAATGATGAAGAAGGATCAGATCGCTAGGTGGGCATTGAAAGATGCAAACTTTTAATAGCATGACTTGTTTCTCCACATTGAGAAAAATAAATGGGTAGATGCCCCTAAATTCTAGCCTATATTTTTAACAAATTTCAATGCAACATGATGTGTTATTGTTCTCGAGTCTTTCTTGAAGAGGCTATATAAGGGACTCTCTTTTATTGTAAACAGATCTCTTTTTGGACAATAAGAAATGAAACTCTACCCAAATTGAAAGGCATTACCGAGACTTTGAGCTCATATTATTGATCATATTTTGTTATTGGAATAAGAAAGCAAGTGACTTTTTAGACTTTGTGCTATGATATCTTTGTTGTTGGGGAAACTGTTCTAATGTCTTTTTCCTTAATATATTTTTTGTTCCTTTAATTCAACAAGAAGAATTAGTGAAAATAGTTAGGAAGGTGTCCTAAAGTCAACTATGGAGAGACTTTGTGCCCCCATAATTGCCTTTAGTGTGTTTTATTTTTGTTTCTATGTAAAGGACCTTGGGATGACTTTGTGCCCTCATTGTCCTTCGTATCTCACTCTTGGGAAATTCAGGTGAAGACTTTGTGCTAAATCTCAATTTGCTGATTACTACGTCCTTGGTTACATTTTGCAATTACTATCTGGAGTATTGTTGTGGTTTATTGAATAATACTTTTGAAAGAAGAGGAGTGCTTTCTATCATTTCCCTTGAGATTTCTCCTTTGATCCATACGCATCATCTCTAATAAAAGAGAGATGGATGGTTTATCCTACCCTTGAGTATTATTTTTTGTTTATTTATATATATATATATCATATCTATAGGGAACCTCCCCTTGATGAGAGGAGAGATTAGTCCCCTTTTGATGTGGTAAACCTACACATTTGGATGACCAATCTTCTTACTTTGGTTGATCAGACCTATTTTGTTTATCAATATGCTGATCGACAAAATATTCAACCAACAGTGTTCATGAATTATTTCTGTGTTGGTGCTTAGCAAAGGGGTTGGTGCTCCTATGGGTTGGTTCTCATGAATAGTTATTGTGTCAGTACTTAGCAAAGGGGTTGGTGCTCTTAAAATTTGGTGCTTGTGAATATTGTAGTTTGATTTGGTACTCATTCATATACTTGAGATTATTCTCTATGGTTTTTCCCACATTGGATTTCCATGTTAAATCTAGTGTCTCTTTATCTTGTATGGTGTTTATTATTTCAATTTTATTACATATCTTGAATGTATGTTAAAGTGGAATTTGATTAAAAGAAAGTTTATAAGATTTATGATATACTGATTCACCCCCCTCTCAGTATATCCTATGCTTAACATATCATAGGTCTAATTTATTTGAACCACCTTGGTGGCTACTATTGCTTATTGTGTTGTAGCTTCCTATTATGTTATGCAACCTATGTTTTAATTGGATTTTTATTCTACCTTAGTTATATATTTTGATTCTTCTTCATCCCTAGCATTAGATTATACCTCATGCTTATCCTTATCTTCTACCTCTACCTTAGCCTTAGCTTTTGCCTTAGGCTTGGACTTGGTATCTGCTTTGTTTTGGCCTTGGCATGTTCCTCAACCTCGCTTTGGAATTTGCTTCAGTCCTAAACTTGGCCTCTTTCTCATCTTTGGTTTTTAATTTAGCTTTAAACTTAGTTTTGGCTTTGGATTATTTTTCCTTAGCTACCCACTTAACTTTCTCCTCATATGAGTGTCAATATTCTTTGGGTTTTTTCTTCTCTTAAACTAATGCAAGTGTTGTGCTTCATCTTCATTTTGTTGCACAACATGTACTTCTTGGTTTTTAATTATTCGTTCTTATTCTTATTATTTCTTATTTGATTCCATTTATTGTGATCATATGCTTCCATTGATTTTTACCTAAATTCCTCCTATGCATCCTATTATCCACGTTGATCTTCTTCCTTGATAACCTTATGCCTTTCCTCTTTTTTATTTTTCTTCTTCTCTTCTTTATCTTTCTTATCAACCTCTTTTTGTGATTTTTTAGATATTTTTACTCTTGCATAGCTTATTTTTGTGCTATGATATCTCTTTAATATACTTATTGTGTAGGTTTTTCAAATTTCTCTCTTAAACATCCTCCATGGGATTAAGTGAGACAAGCATTGTAACTGATTATGAATCTTTTGAAGAGGATGATTCCACAATAGTACATATTCATATGGTCATATTCCTTTTGAAAAATGTAAGGGGAGTGATGGTCTTATTTGTCCTATTTACTATTTGGACCTAATTTTTTTTGGGATTCTTGGACTTTCTATGATCCACCAACCTCTACTAGGTATGAAAAAGACACCATCTTATCTTTGATTATTGGAGATAGTTTAGGTGTAGCATTGGTCTTTGGTTTATGCACCAAGGTAAGAGGTGGACTTTATTTTACTATATCATGGGTCTCTTATGTAATGTAATTTACTATAGTTTCATTTATCTAAAAAAAATTCCACTCAAAACTATTACCAAGATAGTTCTTGACCCATACTATCTACTATAATGGAAGGAGGAGGTTGGGTAATATCAACCCACATATCCTATCTCACCTAATTATGAACCTATAAAGTGTTCACTACCTTTTATAAAAATAAATATTTTTCCTCTTCTTTCTCATAAACATTATTTTTGATGTCTATAATAATGGAAGTAGAACCTTACATTCCTCAAATCTTAGTTCTAATAGGTCACACTCAGCCGCTATGTTTGGAATGCATTTATTATCTAGACATGACTTGTATGGCATGTCCTCTTCTTAGGTGTTTATGGTGATTCTCATCATACTAGTGCCTTCCTCTTTCCTTTTTCAGCCTTTGATGGAGTCAATTCAATTTATGGAGATAAATGTAGTTAAGCTTGTGCGTATGTAAGCATGGGTTATTGTGCACTTAGAGGTATGGAGCATAAAGGTTGTACCAAACTAGACAATAAGGATTTATAAAACATAAATTATGACTAATAATCCAACATAGTAATGAAAAAGTGAAATGGGTTTATGGTTTCTTTGGGTAACTCATGCACCTTCATCTAAATGTCATTGTTTAGTTTTGTCACCATCACTTGTTACCCTCAATACTACATAAGATCCTTGGGTAACATATAGTGTGAAATGATCATGGATTATATCTCAAGCCACCATGCATTAAATCTCCCCAACTATTCATAGTATTTCACTATGTTTGTCCAAACAATTTTGGCAAATGCATGAATAGGCCAAAAATCTTCAACTAGGTTCATGAGTCCCTTTTATGACTTATATTGAGTAAAACAAAGGAGAAATACTAAAATTTGGTATTGGAATGCCTATGATGTGATAATGATAACATTTTTCATATTTTTTATTCAATTTTGAGGCTAGAAACTCAATCCAATAAAAATCCTCATGCATGTGTATCTTATGATACATAATGTCCACAAAACCTTTAGGTACCTACTTTAAACATTTGGTTGTCAACCAAAATAATTTTTTGATGAATTTAGAAATAATGTGCACCAAAATATCTTCCAAAGAATTGATGGGTATTCCCTTGCCTACCATTATATAGTTTTCCCTTATGTCTAAATGGATGGGTGGAGCCTTATATTTTTAAGGAAAAAGGGATTTACCCTGAGATAGAAGTCTCGTAGCTATTATCATGGTCATAGAGTTGATCAATATTGTAACATATTGATAAAGGTGAATGACAGCCTCATTATATATACTCATTAGAATAAGCATTGACTCATCAAATTACCTAAAAGTAGGTACCTTAATAAGTCAATCGGGATTAGAACCTCAAAAAAGATGTTGAAGTGCTAGATCTTCTACTTGTGTTGTTTCCTTTTGTTTAGGGCTAAATATAGTAACTTCTATAGCATTGATAAAATAAAAAGATTTGGATCATGATGTCAGGTTTGATTGAGTCTAAGGCCAATCCCCATTTCCTCTTTTTTCACATTAGTGAGTAGAATCAATAATTATTCCTAATCCATGTTTATTGTTATGGACTAAATTAAACACTTTATATGATTGATCTAGCACTAGGGATAAATATGTGTATAAGTATCTAGTTTATACATAGTTCATTGAACTCTCTTGTTTTCACTAGTATGTAATGTTAGTGTGTTATTTGTGCCCTTTGTTATATAAAATTTACCACTAAAATCCATATAGTTGACTAGTTTAAATGTGTTGAGCTAGTTGTACATGATTTTACCTAAAGAATTAAAGTCAACCAATTTTTTTTGATGTGATGGTTACCATTATACATCTAAAAATTTGATCTATCATTTGGAAAGTATTTTATGGGATGCATCATCTCTTCATCTATTTACTTTATTTTATTATACATCATGTCAGCTTGACATAAGATCTACTTTAGGAAAGATACACTCTTTCAAGTGCATCATCATTAGCAGTTTTAATGACCATTGACCATCATTTCTCCATACTTGGTTTGGTGGCACCTCATTCCCGGATTTAATTATTTAAATTCATACACTTGTTGTTAGAAATATTTCCTTCAAGTTGAATTGGATCATAAATCACACTCTATGATTTTTAATTAATAACTATAGTTATAATTTTTTACAATGTATAAATCACACTATACAAAAACACGAAAACCTAAAACAAAACATGAAAATAAATGTCAAACAAAATCCCTAAACTACACAATGCTACTCAATACCCTCTCACAATTACTATGATGAATGATAGAGATTATCAATGGTAAGGATTAAGCCTACAACCATTGACACATCTTAGAAAAATGGTTCCCTGAAGATATTTTAGGACAAGTATTTACTACTATGAACATGATTAATGATATATAGTCCTTTCCAATGAATTCATAGATTTCCCATAAATTCTCTAAATATGTTATCATATGATAAGACTAATTATCTTGGATAAAATTATTTATATTGTAGGTTATGATCATGCCATGATTTATGATTATGCTTGATAATTTATTGTGTCCACTATGCCATTTATTTGTTTTCTTACATCTAAGTTAAATATATCAACCTTATTTATAGAAAATATTTCTCCCCAAGTTTAATTATCATAGCAATGCACAAGCTAGGCTATATACTCCATAGGAATCACTACCTAAAGTCAATAGACTAATTAAAATGGGGTAAATATTGTCACATGCTTATAATTTTTATATATTCCCAAAGGATCATATGAATTATATCTTCACAATCATCCCATTTCACATTACATAATTTTTTAACATTTTGTCCATAATTTTATTTTAATTTGCCCCTTGTCCATTTGCCTACAAGTGATACAAAATATTTTTATGGTGTGATACATTAAACTCTTTTATGAGAGTTTTGATTGTATTATTCAAAAAGTGTGTTACCTTATCTTTGAATAATTTAATTAGACATCCAAATCTGGTAATGATATTTTTGTACAAACATTTGGCTACATCCTTGACACTACAACTTGGTGTCATAGTAGATTTAGCCCATTTTGTAAAGTAGTTTGTGGTAGTAATGCTATATATTTCACGACTATGTTTTTTGGGTGGGATCATGGATCCCACAAAATCAATACCCCATTTTTCAAAAGGTTGTTATATGAACATTAGTTTCAAATGCATCTTATCTCTCTAGTTTG